>CM062805.1:588137480-588737480 GCA_031772625.1 Pinus tabuliformis
TGCAACATGGGTACTCCTTGTATGTGGAATCAAATTATGATCCAACAAGTGTTGCTGCTCGAAATTTGAGTAAACCCATAGGGAGATAAGTTGAATATACGAGTTGAAAAAATAGTTTTATTTTTTCCCTCTAAAATTTGATGATGTAATCTAAAATTATTTTATTATTTCCACTATTATTTTATAATTTCCTAAGGAGTCCCATTTTAGACCTCAAAATTTCCATCGTGGGTAAAATCCTAGCATTAGCTCTACCCTTCTCATTAGCCATCACCTAGAAATCCTGGTTCCTAATGTAATGTCCCCATATGCTTAGGATACATAAGGGAAAGATTCTTCTAGCCTAATTAAGTTATCATTGGATAGGACAGGGAAAATTAATCAAGGGAACGCAAATCACCTAGGAGAAAACCTTATAAAAGCAAAAATGGATAAAGTGGACACAGGTCATAGGCGAACGGAAAATCACTTTAAAATTATAAAGCGAGAAAACCTACTAAAGTTACTTTATTAAAATAAAAGGTAAAATTGCCACAAAAGGGTCAAGTGAGTTATAAAAGGGGAATGAGGAGTCTCTCCTCATTCTTTCATTCACTAACTTGAAAAATAATTTTTTAGAGAGCTCTTGAGAAGAGAGTTAAGGGTGTGGAAAACCCTCATTCTGGTTGCTGGTTTTGGTGTTGAAACTATACACCCTAGCTAGTATTGGAGCAGAATCACTCATGTTCCAACATTGCACTTCATTGTTGATGAAGAAGAAGGCATTGGCAGAAATGGAGCAAATATGAAGGTGTTATCAATTGTTTTTATAATATATCTTTTAGTATTCCTTACTCTCTATACATGTTGAGTTTTGAACTACATCGGGGGTTGAGTCTATACCTTGCAAATAGGCCAGAATACACTTCTTATACAAGGCTAAGTGTGTTATTTAAAGGGGATGAGAGTCTCTATTATTTGCAAGCCGAAAATCTACCTGTTGAGGAGGTCAATGATATTTTATTGAGGGTTGAGAGTACCATTATTGAAGGGGCTAAGTTATTACTATTATTGCAGAAGTGTTGGGCCAAGTTTATCTTCTCTGTTGGGTGGCCAAATCTTTGGTGTTGTAGAGAGTCCAAGATCACTTCCATTGGGTGGTTAACTACAACAGAGAGTTGCCTCTATTCAGAGGTCAAGTGGTAGACATTCCATAGAGACCGAGTTGATGATTTGGAGAAGGTTGAGTTCTTTATATTAGGTCCATTTGTGCTGCTATAGAAATCAATCATCAATTTCTGAGGATGTGTTTGGGAAAGGGTTAAAGATATTTTCATACATCAGGCTAGCTTATCCTTGTGGGCAGTGTATCTAGATTTATCCTTTGAGTGGTTATCCTACAATTTAACTGTTGGTGCAAAGTCTGCTAATATTTATGGTCATATTTCATCGAATACTGATGTAGAAAGCTTCTATTAGTGGTATTTGTATTTTCTGATCTTAATACAAATTATATATTGTTGTTTGAAATACTTTGGAGTATCTATTTGGCACTGTGTATGATTTAAAAAAAAATAAATGTAAAATAATACACCTACAACCATATGCATGCAAACTATTTGGTGAAATAACTCAATGAAAAACCCAAAAAAAATCATAAATTTTAGTGGGAATTTCAAGATATTTTAAGGGGGGTGTCTTTTTTTGGTATTAGAGCATGGTCTTAGACAACTGTGTGGTTTGAAGGGAAATTTATACCAAAAATTCATGAATCCTAAAGAACACCGATATGCCACCTATAAGACACAATATAAGGTTAGAGAACCCACTCCAATTTCAAGGAAGAGGAAATTCCAGAAGGAGAATAGGAGGAAGAAGTACTATCTAAAAAGGGTAAGGCAGTCATGGAAGATAGGGAGAATGAAAAGTATAATAGTTTGGTTAGCATCCTAAATGATTTAGCAAAGGGTCAAAAGGTGATGATGGAACTTATGGGGAAATTATCCATTAAAACATTAGGGGAATTGTCAAAGCAATATTACAATAACAGTGAGGAATCTAATAATGGAGAGGGTAACCACGCATGAAAAAGTATCTAAATCCACCAAAACCTATACAATAAGAAACCTAGCCCCACAATTCCACAATTTTTAGAAGAGAAAACAATAGGCCAAATGGTGCAGGATGAACAGGATGTGCCTTTTGGGGCCTACTTGAAGGAGTATTGGAGGTTGGGGGATGACTTTCATGCTTCCATGAATTTCATAGATTTCTACAACTTCTAATGTAAATAGGACCAAGGGAGCCAAGAAGGCTATGGTAAAGAACTAGGAGCTACAAAAGACACTAGAGAAAGTGACAATACCAAACTTTGATGGGTCCTCAAAATGTTCAGCTAGATCATGGGTTCAAAAGCTGGACACATATTTATAGCTCCATCAGATGACAAAGATAGATGCCATCAAGTTGACCACTTTACATTTGGATGGTGAGGCCCATAAGTGATGGTACCATGGGTTAGTGACTTTGGGTCATACCAGCTGTTGAAAATATCAACAAGAAATGTTAAAAATAAAAACTAGAAATTCCAATTTAATTTGTCCTTGAATTAAATTGTAATTCTTTTCTCATAGCAACTTGTAAATAGTTAATTAAGTTTAATTAACTTAGGAATTTTGAGTTGGAAGTCTTTTGGAAGTCATGTATATGTTCTCCCTAAGTTTTAGGGGTCCAAGATGAGTTTATTTATGAGTTGTAATTAGATAACTCAGTTTACTGAGTTATGTTCAGTTAAATTAGTTCCAAAATGTTTGAGGAACTAATAGAGGATTAACAGTCAGTTGGTGCACTAGTTCATCCACAATTGTCACTATAATTAACTAAAGATTCCCTCATCAGAAACACATACATGTCAATTATGAGAAATACCTAGTTGAGACTAGAGTCCAGGGACAATGTACTATCAATTGTATGATTTACCTAGTTGTATAGATCATGCATGCAATTAGAGAAGGACCTATGTTTGGATTGCACAGTTTTGGAAGCATGAATTCCCTTTAAATACACGCTATTCATCTTGTTATCACTCAGAAGTTTTCCCTAGAAGTTATCAAAAGAAGGAATCATCTGAGGTAACCACAAACTAATATTTTAGGCTTAGGCTCTAGCCAACCTAAGTCCAGAGAGGGCTCTCTCTTTATAATTTAACTTTTTTTTGTAGGATTTTAGGCTAGTTCCTAGTGTTCATGGGGTTTTGTTTTGAATTGAAGGTTGGGTGGTGGAATTCTTGGAGCAGATGGATAGAGCTAGGTCTTCAAGCCATTGGGCTATGGAGTCAATAAATGGATAGCCTAGCTGGACTAGATCATTAAAGGGAATGCTCACAGAGCAGGCTAGCAAAGCAAAAGGAAAATCTTTAGGTCTAATGGGTGAAGTTATTCTAACCAGGTGAAAGGGCACTTAAGAATCCTTGGACTGGGATCAGAATGAAGAACAGAGGGTGATCATGAACAAAGGGCAATTAAGAATCCTTTGCTATAGATTAGAGGAGAAACTACGAAAGCTAAGGAGCAGTTAAGAATTTCCTAGCTAAGATAGTTTAGGAGAAAACATCCAGAATGTAAAACAGTCAAGACAAAGTGCATTTAAGCAATTTCTAAAATATCATTCCTTGTTATACATTTAGATTTAAGAAATTTACACAAAAGATTATGGAAAAAACATAAGGAAAATAACATTGAACATAGGAGAATACTTATTTGTATTTCGCTTTACACAAGGATCCTGTAAAATATATGATCTTTATTCCTTGATCTAGCAAGCCAATCCATTCATTGATACACTAGAACTCTGATTTGAGAGAAAAAGTCTGTAGAAATGTCTCGGAATCTACCCTACATACTTCGAAATGTGAAGTATTTATACAAAAAATAATTACAAAATATATCATAACAGTTTGAGATTTAATCTAGGAAATAAAATATCTTCATGCATGAAGATAGAGACAAATGTGAAACTGCTTCTTGCTATCCCTTTTATTGTGGTGTTGCTGGCTGTTTCTGTTGAGTTTTAAGCCCTTTAAGCTAGCTAATAGTTGTGGTATTTCTACGCTGGAATCTTCTTTACTTTGATCTTCCACTGATACTCTTTGACTCTGTTACTCTTTGACCCTATTTATCTGTCTTTCACCTATTTCACCTGGCTGCCTTCAGATTTACTGTGGTAACTTTCTTCAATGTAAAACTTTTTCATAGTAAATCTACCATTTTTTCCCACCATTCTACCTCAGGCAATCTCACCTTTAACATTCTTCTGTAAAGTTCATCTGCCTCTGTGTATTTTGAAAAATTAGGCTTGGTGAGAAATAAATGTTTTACCTCATGTTCTAGGAAAAACAGGTTCTCCAATGTATCATATAATACTTTGCTAGTGGGAAAAGCTTTAATGCCTGAAGAGCTGGCGTGTTCCTTGGCTAACTTCCTGAGTCTATCACTATAGTCCAATTGGGTCATGAGTTTAACATTGATGACCATAGGACTGGGAAGGCCTTTGTTCCTCAAAATTTGAAATTTGGCTATGAATCTTTCAATGCCTACCTGCATGTTATGACATTTTTCTTCTAAGTTGAGCATGAGTTTTCTTTTGGAAAGAACCTTTTTAATATCTAGGATGGCTTCAGTCCTGTCCTCTACACCAAGCTCATGGAGCTCATATCTATTTTTACTGTTCAGGAGGTGGATGAGTCGATTTGCATCCTCAGATTGGTCTCCTAATTCCTCCCTTACTTTCTTGATAGCCTCAGTGGCTACCTTCACCAATTCAGTTTGCTCAAATACAGCTTGAATTGGTGGCCAAATATCATTGACAGAGTCAATGATATTGGCCCAGAGCATCTCTTTAGTCTGTCATAGTGGCTTCTGCAGTGTCAAATCTTTCTCTAGGACTTTCATTTTCTTACCCATCCTTAGGGCTTTTTGTGTTTCTTCTCTTTGCTGAAGTTGGGCAAGTTTACAGTCAGTTTCTAAACTTGCCACTTTCTCCTTTAATCTTTTGAGCTTTGTAGCTTGAATGGACATCTCCTCTATAGCCTTTACCAGTTCTTCTATTTTTTCAATTGAAGTACCTGCTGTTGTAGTGGACTCAGTTGTAATTGGCAGTGCTATGGCAGGTGGAGCTGTTGGTGCCAATGATGCTTCCATTGTGGAAGGAACTACTGTTGTCACTGTGGGGATGGAAGTTGTGGAAGTTGTGGCCAAGTCACTTTGCTTGGATTGAATCAAAGTGTCCAACTCCTCCTCTGTTTCTTTAAGCTGATCATTTAGCTTTACGACTAGGTCCATAAGCTCTTCATGTCCTTTTTGTGCTTCTAGGACTTCCATTGTTTGAGGGTGATGCAACTGGGGAATTTTGAGTTGCTTCTTCAGTGCAGCAATGTCATCATTCTTATTTTTAATTAGCTGCTCTGTTGCTTTCACATCCTTGGGATCACGTCCCAATCCTATCACAAAGTCCTCTAAGGATATGATTCTTGTATCTTTGGCCTATGAGGAGGCCTTCTCCAACTGAAACCGAGCTGACATATTGTTTAAAGAGTTCTATAATTGGTGGGCTGCTATGGATTTCCCTGTCTATGTAGAATAAATCATCTCACCAGTTTTCTTATGTAGCTCAATTTGGTCAATGGGATGAATATCCCTTGCCAGTACTTCAAAATCCACTCTTTTAAAATCTGTTGCTGTCCTTGGCTGCTGAGTGGTCGACTTGATGAAGGTCATTTGCATTTTCCCCTCTTTGACATCATAGGTTGACATAAGCCTTGTCTGATTGGTAGGGGTCATCTTCAAATACTGTGCATAAGTTTGGGCTTTCAGCCTCTTATTCCTAGCTTTTATTTCTTTTTATCTCTCTTTGATGTGTTGGTCTTTATCTGCTGGCATTATGAAAGAGGATACCTCAACACTTTTCTACCTTTCCAATATCTGAGTGTGTGATGTGGAAGGTTCTAGAATGCCTCCAGATGGAGTGGCATGCCTTCTCCCATCTCTTTCTGTGCTGGTAAACTCTGCGATTTCCTCTGTATATTCCTATTCAGAGACGGGATTCACTCTTTATCTCTTAGCCTGGCTTGTCTCTGCATAGGCTTGAGATGTTTTCATTTCTGAAGGAGTGGCCCCTTCCCTGTTTCTCTTGAGGCTTTTCTCCTCATTTAGAGGAGTCTGTAAGACTGGGGGGTACTCATGGTGGCCTCTAGTATATCTGTTTTCTCTAATTTCTCTGGTATGTCTGATTGGTCTGGTGCTTCTGATTCTTCTTGGACCTGTGATTCTCCTGGCAGCAGGAAAGAACCCTCATCAAGCTATTTCTCTAGATCAATTAAAGTGTTTTCCACAAAAAATTCAGTGCTATCCCTGTCTTCTAAAGTGTTTTCCACCCATTCCAATTGGTTGGCATACTTTTCTATTTTAGGGATACGGTGATGAATGTAGGGAGCCATCTTGTTTTTATGTCTTCTGTTGCAGATGAAATCCAAGGGATCATACCTCCATATGAAGCTCTGTTTTAGATTTAACCTTTGAAGGATTTGGTCTACCTCCTTTCCAGCTTCTCGGCTATTAAAAATAAAGGGACCTAATTTGTCTTTGATCCTAAGTTGGGCCTTCTTTTTGGCTTTGACAAAGTGTACCTCATCTGAATTGATTATCTGCCTGTAGTACTCCAGAGCAAATAAACTCATTGGGAAGTATTTAGGTAGTTTGTATGGGGCCAGCTCACGGTGATAAATTCTAATCTTAGTGTGGTTTTGGTACAAGTACCAATCCCCCACTTTGGATTGTTTTGAGAGTTGCAGGATCCTCCTTATATCTGAACTGATTCTTGGAGGAGGGCTTCCTATCAACATTGTCACAATGGGATGCACAAATAGGTCTATGAAGTCTATATATGAATATGGGGAGTCATATTTATGGATCAATGGAGTCCAGAAAATTACTGATCTAGGGTGACCTTTTGTGTCAAGCTTCTGGAGAGTAAATGGGAACTTATTAGCTTGGTAGTATAGAAAGAGGTGATACAAAACAGAGGAATACTTGAAGACTCGCTCATTACTCATCCTAAGGAACTGGTCATGCATCCTATTAGCTATAAACTTGGCATAATCATAAATAACAGTAGGAGGCTGTCCTAGAGTGTATATGGACATGAAAGCCAGGATGATTTCATCTATATACTCACTGGTGGTATAACCTAGGACACTGGATATCATTGCTACAATGTCTTGGCCAAATGGGGAAAATATGGTATACACATATGGAGGAGGTTCTTTGGCGGTATACTTCTCTTCTACAATATAGATTTGGATTATTTGGGCCAATCTTGCAGGGCTGAGCTTGGGAAATAAGTTCAAAAGGTCTCCAATAGAGAGAGGAGTCAAGTTTTTCCCTGGTTGAAGTTGCAACATCTCATTTACTGATTCAGCGGTGATGGTGAAATGCATAGTCTGGTCAGGGGACATCACTGCTCTTTAACTAGGGATATAGTTTGCATGGAAGTAATGGACAATTTCTGGGAAAATGTGAACTTCAGGGAATTGGTACTTGGGCAAATTGGACTCCCAAAAACCAATTTTATCAGCATGGTTCAGGTATTGGTCTCTGTATCAGCAGTAGAGTTTGAGAGGGGATTCATGGACAGAGGTGTCCTTTATCTAGAAATCCTTGTCTACCAGGGGGAGATGGTCTAGGTCTAGATGAGGAGTGGAAATAGGTCTCACATCCATGGAAATTGGGGCAGCCATTCTCAGTTCTTGTGGATTTGAGAATGGGGGAGGTGATTTTCAGTTTTTTAGGGCAATGGTGGTTTAGTCAGAGTAAGCTTAAGTCACTTGAGTTTCTTTAATTAATTTTTCACTTTAACTAACAAACTCAGTAACTGGTTCTGAAATTGAGAGGTTTTCCAGTGGATTATGGGTTAAATACCTGGAATTAAGGAAAACTAGCTCTGAACAGTTGGCTGGCATTTGCGAATGGTCGAAAAGACTCTGTGTAGGCTGAAAGGTGAATTGGTAGCTCTGTGGCGTCTTTGGGGTGCAATTTGGACGTAGGTTGACAACTTCGACATTCGCACGTGCGTGCATGGAGCTTTTCAGTTGAAAAAACGATAAAAACAAATGATTTGGGGCTTTTTGGCTTTATGTGTAAAAGTCAGTTTTGGCGAGTACGGGTGAACAATGGATTTTTTGGCGCGTAGCGGGCGGGCGGGCGGTAAGTGGTTTCCATCGCACTGCTTTTGGGCGTTCAGTGGTATTGGGGGGAGGCCACCCGATTCCATACATTGAACGACACGTAGCCTCGGGGGCCCAACGGAAAACAACTCTTTTTGGGCAGGTAATGTTCAGACGTCGGGGCCCACCCGAAATGGATAAGGGCCATCAGATGTGGAGGGGAGTGATCGTGCGGTGATTGGGCAGTAGAGTTGCACAGAGGGTAGTGGGGGGCCCGACGGGTGATTAAATGCGACAGTTTTTAGTTAATGAGGGATTAAGGTGGGGTTAAGGCATCGGGGTCATTAGCGGAGGGTTTAATTGGGTTTTTGACTAACTTAATCGCAGATCGATTAGTTAGTGGGTTTGTCGGGGTTTGGGTAGAAAATCATAGTTTATATAATTAAACTAGGGTAGGGTTAATTAATATTGCGGGAGTTAAATATATATGGGAAATGGGTTTTTGTTTGGGATTTAATAAATAAATTAGTAATTAATAAAATGAGCGGAAAGGGGCACAATACCCTAAGTATATGATATTTCATGTTTTAATGCTTTTCCGATAATAACATAAAAACTTAGGATATAGTGTTGTTGTGGGTTTTTGATATGAAAATGATTTATGTGGGGGAATAAACACTTTTTCCTAGGTAAAAGTAATTTAACCTTAGGAAAAGAGTATTATTTAGGGAAAATGAAAGAACTGAAGGGAGGGATGAATTTTTATGGGGGGGTTTTAGTACTTATTACCTATAAGTCATTGAGCCGAGGGTCCGGTTCCTCCAAAAGTCAGAGAAATGCTCTGAGCCTCTTTGACTTAGAGTTTTTAAGTACTTTGATCTTTATTGTGGGAAATTAGTTAAGTAAAAGGTGAAATGAATGAGGGAGGTTAATTAATTGACTTTGATATCCATCTGCATGCTTGAGTGCCCATTCACATTTGGAACTTTTATGATGAGAATAATAAATATGCTTTTGTCTAATCAATCATCATACTTCTACAACCTTTCTTCTACTTACCCACCTACTCATCCTACCATTTTTACTTCTCTTTATTAGGGTGCATTTGAGCTAGAAAACCCTTATCAAACATTTTTCTTTCTTTTTACAATAGTAAACTAACTAAATCTAACCTTATTACATCCAAGGGCTCAGATTAAACAGTTGAGCTCCTTTTATTTACTCTACCTATCTAATTATCTGCCAAGGTTACATTGTTTGGCCAGATTTTTATTCTCTATCTATAGACATGAAATTGAAACATGAAATAGCCAAGTTTAAACATTTTGACTATCATGGATTGTGGCAAAGATTACAAACTACACACAATCATTTATTATGCACAAAAGGTAAATAGTAGTGGCATTTTGGCTTGCTCACTTTCATGGTCTTTTTATTTTCTTGGGGTTCATATTTTTCATCTTTTTTTGACCTTTTTATTGTTTTTGTCCTTTGATTTTTCTTTTAGGACATACCCTCTTTACATTTTTTAATTTTTTGAATATTGGAAACTTTTGCAAAAAGCAAAGGTATGCACATATTACAGGTTCAATCTCAGTCATTCAAAAATTATGACTCCTATTGGTATAGGAACCTAACAGTGGCTCCACTTGGGGATGGAATTTCTTGGTGAAATGTCAAGAACTTTGTAGACCAATGGCCTTTAGAATTGCTGTGATGTTATCTAACAACTTTCCCTTTTCATGTTTCTGCATTATTACTATTTATGAGAGTAAAATTTTGAAGCTTAGGGCCTTCTCTTCGGGCTTCAACTTCAAAAATCACCATCCAATCCACTCTAGACTTTTGAAAGTAAAGTATGTACAAATGATTAGTGAAATCAATAACTAGGCTCAATATAGTGTTTGAGCATTCGATCATTAATTGGTCCTCCTTCTGCTTCTGTGCCATCCATTTCTCTGAGGAAGAAAGCATTATTACCTCTGAAAGCATAAATGATATATGTGCCTTTCCATAGGAATCAAATTTCCCATGTTTAAATTTATCCTCTCTTCTTGAATCCCATTTTAGTACTTTGTCCCTAGGTAAAAATCTTCTGCCTTAGTCCTTTTATCAAAAGTTTTCTTCATCCTTTCCTGCACAACTTGAGATCTGATGTACACTTCTTCCCTGGTTTGCTATAAGTGAATTGTTTGGTTGATTCTTCTTTGGATGTCATTTCGTTCAACCTGAAATTCTTGGAGCAATTTCATCATTGGTGTTCCCAAGGAAGACGGGAAAACAACTTCCATTCCATAAACTAATTGATAAGGACTAGTACCAATGGATTTCTTTGTGGTTAGCTTGTCTGCCCACAAGGCATTTATTAGCTTTTTGTTCCATGTTTTCTTGTTGTCTTCTAACAATTTTTTGATGATATTTACCAGACTTTTGTTTGAGGACTCTGCTAGTCCATTTCCTTGAGGGTAATAAGCTGTGGAATGGCCCAAAGTTATATGGTACTTATTACAAAAATCAATCATTCTCCTAGATTTGAAAGCTGCTGCATTATTAGCGATGATCTTGCTTGGGCACCCAAATCTAGATAGGATGTTGGCCTCAAGAAGGTTATTATAACAATGTCAGTAGCTTGCCTTGATGGTATGGCTTCTATCCATTTGGTAAAATAATCTGTAGTAGTGAGGATCCATATGTGTTGGGCACAAGGAGGTGGGTGGATTTCACCAATGAAGTCAAGACCCCATTGTTGAAAAGGTGCTTCAGCAGAGATTGGTTTTAGGGGCAGGGGTAAAAGCTTTTTCTTTTCTTCAAAAATTTGACATTTATGACATGCGGTTACAAATTTCTTTACATCAGAATACAAATTAGGCCAATAGAAACCGGCTCTAAGAATCTTGTCAGCAATGGTTTTCTAGTAAATATGTCCTCCACAGTCACCTGCATGAAAATCTTGTAACACCTTGTCGGATTCTTCTTTCAATAAATAGTTAAGAAGGATACCTTCACAATTCCTCCAAAACAAAGCATTGTCAATTATGAAAAATTTTAAAGATTTCATTTTTAAAAATTTGCTTTTGGTCCTGGATAATTCAGGAGGAGCTTGTAGATTTTGTAAAACATATATGATGTCAGCATACCATGGTGATTCAATAAAGGCCTGGATGATTGGTGGAGTAGCCATCTCCTCTCCATTATCCATTTCTGCAATAAAATTTATAACTAAGACCTGATAGTTCGATTTAGCCATAAGCTTGGCTAAACCTTGGCCTTTGATTAACTTTGTTGGTTTGATTTCTAGCTCATATTCTAATATAGTAGCAATCCATTTCCCTCTCTTTCCATCTGGACATCCTGAGTTAGGATATCCTTGACTACTGAATTGGGGACATAGGCTATTACATGAGAATATAAAATGTAAACTATAAAATCTTTGATAGTTTTGACCAAAGCAAAGGCTTGCTTTTCCATTATGTTATATTTTAAGGGGGCATCTCTCAGGGCTTTGCTAAAAAAGGCAATATGTTGTTCATAACCCTCGTCATTCTTCTGTAGTAGAATTGCAACAATTGTGTGTTCTGAAGCAAAGGAAAATATAATGAAATCTCTATCAAAATTTGGACTGATCAAAATTGGTGTTTTTGTTAAGGCTAGCTTAATATCTTCAAAGGATTTCTTAGCCTCAATGGTCCATTTTATGGTCAAGTCTTTTTTCAACATATTTTTTAATGACCTACTTAATTCCGCTAAGTTAGAAATAAATCTCCTAAGAAAATTCATTTTCCCTAAAAAGGCTTGTAATTCCCTGATGCTCCTGGGATGTTGTATCTGTAAAATGGCTTCAATTCTTGTAGGATCTATTCAGATACTATCTTTAGAGATTATATGGCCTAATAAATTTCCCTCTTCTAACCCAAATAAAATTTTTTAGGATTCAAAGAAATTCCATACTTCCTACATTTGATGAAGACCTTCCTTAGATGATCCAAGTGTTGTTTATCAGATTTTGAGAATACAGTGATATCATCTAAGTATATTACTAGGAAGTCATGAATTTCCTTAGCAAAAGCTATGTCCATGGCTCTTTGGAAAGTGTCCCCTGCATTCTTTAATCCAAAAGGCATCTTCACATACATGAATGTGCCCCAAGGAGTAGTAAATGAAGTTTTAGCCTAGTCATCTGGGTGAACTAAAATCTGATTGTAACCAGAAAACCCATCCAATAATGAGATTCTGGTTAACCCTACCACCCTTTGTAATAAATGATTCATTTTAGGGAGAGGGTAATTGTCTTTGAGTGAAACTTTATTAAGGTTCCTGAGATCAACACAAAGTCTGATCTCACCAGTTTCTTCCTTGTTGGCACCAAATTTGAAACCAATCAGAGAATCTAATTGGTGCTATTATCTTGGCCTCATACATTCTTCGGATTTCTTTTTCAACAAAAGGAAATAGAATGGGATTGATCCTCCTAAGCTTCTACCTGAAAGGTTTCTGGTTTTCTTTTATGGGGATAGTGTGTTGTATGATGCTAGTGTCATAGGACTTGAGGTCTTCATAACTCCAAGCAAAGACATCTTGGAATTCCTTTAATAGTTCAATGTATTTCACTTTTTCGGTAAAAGGTAAGGACTTTGAAAGTTTGATTAATTTTGGATTTTCCTTAGTGCCTATATTACACTCCTCTATATCAAATTTTAAGGGTTCCATCTTTGGTTTTCTAGGAACATCATTTGAATCAAACAAGTCTTCCAAAGGGGTTAATCCTTTGGGCAAAAAGTTGTCTTTGAGATTAATGATTTCAGAGTCTTTGTTAATTATCTCATCAATTTCAACTTGCTTTAGGTTTTCTACATCTAATTTTGTAAATTTAGTGGGATGGAATCTATCTATCTTTTCATCTTCTATTTCATTAATTTCTATTTCATCTTTAAAATCAGGATCTAATGTTATGTCAGTATCTATATTAATATTTAAAAATTCTTCCTCTAAGGTTAAAAAATTGTTTATCTATTGGTCATTAGCAAATACTTGCCAGTTTTTCAAGTTATCTGGGATAACAGGTTTGTGCCTGACCTCAACAATGTATTGATGGTTAGGTTGAAATGGTAACTTACAAGTGCTGGAAAACATTGCTAAACTATGAGCCTTCATATTATGCTTCCTAGGAATTACATCAATCTTAGTTTCTAGGAAAGTGTTTAGTATTTCTATAATGGTTCCTCTACAACAACTTAATCTAGGGTCTTTGGTCATATATACAACGTTAATCTAATTTATCACTAATTCAGAGTCTTCCATGATAGAAACTCTTATAGCTCCTATCTTTCTAACTAATTTAAGACCTAAAAGAAGTGCTTCATACTCAGTCCTGTTGTTAATGCATTTAAATTCAGTCTGTAAGCATGGCCCTCTGAGTGATCATTCTCTAGATTATATATCCACACTCCTGCTCCTGCTCCTAACTTATTCACTGATCCATCAAATTCAAGGTGCCACAATATCTCATGTTCATAATTTTCACTGTCAGGGGGAGGAAGATTTTCCTTGTTTGCTGCATTTTGATTATCTTGTTTATTGGAAATCTCTTGAGTTTGGACAGTTTCTTTTTTAGCTGTAACTGCAATTTCTTTTGGTTTTGAAATAATACTGTTTAAAGTGGTTCATTGTGTTTGTTCAGCATTATACAAAATGAAAGAATCAATGTCAGAATGCAAGGAGTAGATAGGAAAGTTTTGAGGTCTATCCCGGCTACTCACCACATATTTCATTAGGGTCTCTCTATACAACTTTTTAGGTTGTCCAAAGACTGAGATTGTGGCATATGACATGTCCAGTTGCAAGGATCCTTGGAGTTTATCTCCCCATGATCTAGAAAATAGCATGCCATATTTAGGTGGGATGTCAGTGACTACTATATCCATGAGAATGGTCTTAGCAGGATATTGTACTAAGGAAACACACAGGTCTTTGATTAATCCTAGAGACTTTACTTGACTTGAGTCAAATGAAAATAAGTCCTTGTAAGGTCTAGTAATGTCCAAGTTTAACTTTTCCACAACCGATTTAGGCATTAAATTGTGTGAAGCTCCTGAATCTAACATTGCATTATGTAATATTTTATCATGAATGCTAAGGCTAATATAAAAGGGTGGTATCCCTCCTAGTGGTTTGCAGTTAACATCAAGACTGAATATAAGCTTAGGTTGATCATCAAACAAGTTGACAGAGTCTTCATTCACAACAGAGTTTAAGGTTTTGTTTATTGGAGACTTATAGGTTTCATTTTTAATCAACTCTGTTAAGGGAAGTGAAATTTTTTAGTTTAGCTATCTCTGCTCCCAAATTTAAAGGCAAAGGGGATTTTTCTGTTTGAGTGTTTGGAATCTTCGTAGTAGGATTTGGAGTAAGTTGCTCTTCTTTTTTTGCATTTGAGGTCTTTTTCTGTGGATTTTCTAATATGGTTTCTGGATATTTCTCCACTGTCTCCTTGGAGGGGATTGAAGTGGATGGTTGATCATTAGGGGGTTGGCCATGGGTTATATCTACAATGGTGGGACCAGGAGGGTTTTGATTTGGTCTAGGGAGAATTTGAAGAGTTTTAGTAGTTGGAGCTGTTTTGCTCTTCTTAGGTTGATTTGGTACTATTTTCTTGGTCTGGTCAGGAGTGTCAGAATTCTTTTTACTCCTTAAATTGTATTGTTTGTGTACTTCAAAAATGGCAAAATCATACCCTTGCTTATAATAAAATGATTCTCCGGATTGGGTCTGCAATTGATGGAGCATATGTAGTTCCTTCTCATCTTGGGTCAAGAAGACAATTTCCTCATCATCTAATCCCATCAAGTTAATGTGTGTATCTTGTTCAGGGTCATCTGGATGGGATGTTTCAACATATTTTTCTTGAAAGGGAGGCCTAATATTCTGATCAGGTCCATTCTTTCCAGTATTTTGATTTTGATTCTTTCTAAAGTTTGGGTTTCTTAGTGGAGGTGCCTATTGATTATCCCATTGAGGCTTCCTCTCAATGTTCTCTATCCTATCCATCATTTTTTCCATACCCTTGGTTAGAACATCTATTTTAAGGTCAGAGGGTGAGGCTTCATCTTTCACGGGTCCTCTCCTTTCATTCCTAACCCTAGCTCTTTTTGCTAGCAAGTTGGCTTCTACACTAACTGCTACACTCTACATGTCTTCTAAAGTTGGAGGATTTCTCTCTCTAAGTTGGAAGGCCATATCAATATCAAACCCATCAGGAAATTTTATCAGTGCTAAGTCAGGTGGGGGTCTAAGATTGACTGGTATTGCATTGTATATATTGTTAAATATGGTACAATAATCCTGGACTGTTTCATTTGGTCCTCTCCTGATGTTTTCATATTCTGAAAGGATCTGCAGAGGGTTCTTTTTCTTTTCCCATCTATTTAAAAATTGTTGATAAAATATTTCTAAACTATCTATGCTATTAGCAGGTAAAGCTCTAAACCATTTCCTAACATCACCAGCTAGAGTCTGAGCAAAAAGTCTCATTTGAACATCTCCAATATCAATTTCATGTAATTCAAAGTAGTCTGTCATTTTGTTTACATGATGTTGTGTTGTATAAGGTCCTATGCCAACAAATTGGATGATTTTGTTCTGGTGATCTTGTGGCACGGCACCAAGTGGGGCAGGTAACACAAGAGGAGCATATCTATTTGCCATGGCTCTAAGTTGGGCAAGGCTAAGAAGTGTGGTTGGGGTACCAAGAGATGACACAGTAGTTGATGGAGAACTGGGAGTAATAGGTGATTGATGGGTAATGATAGGTTGGTAGGGAAGTGACGGTATAAATGGAGGTGAGGAATGAATTTCAATGGTGGAAGGGAATAATGGTGAACTAAGGGTAGTTGAAAATGGTTTAGAAAGCTCAGGGATCTTAGCAGTAGTAAGAGATGACTGAGGGGAATTTAGAATATACTCAT
Organism: Pinus tabuliformis; assembly: GCA_031772625.1. Classification (NCBI taxonomy): domain Eukaryota; kingdom Viridiplantae; phylum Streptophyta; class Pinopsida; order Pinales; family Pinaceae; genus Pinus; species Pinus tabuliformis. Next base: position 588,153,639 of record CM062805.1, read on the forward strand.
TAATTTATTGGTTTGCCTTTTGGACTTCGAGGTCTGCAATAAACTCTGGATCTAGAACTATGTCATCAAGTGCACTTTCAGACCTGGTTCTAAATAGGGAAAGGTCAAACAACTCATCAAAGGGGAGGTCTTTTAAAAACAACCACTCATTAGGGCATGAATCTGCTTTGATTGAAGGTGTTGGACTTACTGGACTTTCTTGTCTTTTGGATCTTCTCGAAATTAGGTTGGGATTATCCACTATTGGGGCAGGGTTTGGAATCTGGATTGGCCCTAGTATAGTGAGTTCTCCTTGAAGCCAGAGTTTCGAGATTTTCTAGTTACTTTCCTTTTATGAAATTTTGTAAATAACTTCTAATAAACCCTTCAAAAGGCTTGAAATAAATATTTGAAATTTTCTCAAAGGTTTATTAAGACCGAGGATTTGAGTTCCCCAGTATGGTCGCCACTATGTTATCACTCAGAAGTTTTCCCTAGAAGTTATCAAAAGAAGGAATCATCTGAGGTAACCACAAACCAATCTTTTAGGCTTAGGCTCTAGCCAACCTAAGTCCAGAGAGGGCTCTCTCTTTATAATTTAACTTTGTTTTTGTAGGATTTTAGGCTAGTTCTTAGTGTTCATGGGGTTTTGTTTTGAATTGAACGTTGGGTGGTGGAATTCTTGGAGCAAATGGATAGATCTAGGTCTTCAAGCCATTGGGCTATGGAGTCAATAAATGGATAGCCTAACTGGACCAGATAATTAAAGGGAATGCTCATAGGGTAGGCTAGCAAAGCAAAAGGAAAACCTTTAGGTTTAATGGGTGAAGTGATTCTAACCAGGGTGAAAGGGCACTTAAGAATCCTTGGACTGGGATCAGAATGAAGAACATGAGGTAATCATGAACAAAGGGTAATTAAGAATCCTTTGCTATAGATTAGAGGAGAAACTACGGAAGCTAAGGAGCAGTTAAGAATTCCCTAGCTAAGATAGTTTAGGAGAAAACATTCAGAATGCAAAACAGTCAAGACAGAGTGCATTTAAGCAATTTCTGAAATATCATTCCTTTTTATACATGTATATTTTAGAAATTTACACAAAAGATTATGGAAAAAACATAAGGAAAATAACATTGAAAATAGGAGAATACTTATTTGTATTTTGCTTTACACAAGAATCCTGTAAAATATATGATCTTTATTCCTTGATCCAGCAACCCAATCCAGCAATTGATACACTAGAACTCTGATTTGAGAGAAAAAGTCTATAGAAATGTCTTGGAATCTACCCTACATACTTCAAAATGTGAAGTATTTATACAAAAAATAATTACAAAATATCTCATAACAGTTTGAGATTTAATCTAGGAAATAAAATATCTTCATGCATGAAGATAGAGACAGATGTGAAACTACTTCTTGCTGTCCCTTTTATTGTGGTGTTTCTGGCTGTTTCTGTTGAGTTTTAAGCCCTTCAAGCTGGCTGATAGTTGTGGTATTTCTACGTTGGAATCTTATTTACTTTGATCTTTCACTGATACTCTTTGACTCTGTTACTCTTTGACCTTGTTTATCTGTCTTTCACTTGTTTCACCTGGCTACCTTCAGATTTACTGTCGTAACTCTCTGATGTAAAAATTTTACATAGTAAACCTGTCATTTTTCCCACCATTCTACCTTAGGCAATCTCACCTTTAACATTCTTCTGTAAATTTCATCTGCCTCTTTGTATTTTGCAAAATTAGGCTGGGTGAGAAATAAATATTTTACCTCATGTTCTAGGAAAAACAAGTTTTCCATTGTATCATATAATACTTTGCCAGTGGGCAAAGCTTTAATGCTTGAAGAGCTGGCTTGTTCCTTGGCTAACTTCCTGAGTCTATCACTATAGTCCAATTGGGTCATGAGTTTATCATTGATGACCATAGGACTGGGAAGGCCTTTGTCCCTCAAAATTTGAAATTTGGCCATGAATCTATCAATGGCTACCTGCATGTTATGACATTTTTCTTCTAAGTTGAGCATGAGGTTTCTTTTGGAAAGAACCTTTTTAATCTCTAGGATGGCTTCAGTCCTGTCCCCTACACCAAGCTCATCGGGCTCATATCTGTTTTTACTGTTCAGGAGGTGGATGAGTCAATTTGCATCCTCAGGTTGGTCTCCTAATTCTTCCCTTACTTTCTGGATAGCCTCAATGGCTACCTTCACCAATTTAGTTTGCTCAAATATAACTTGAATTGATGGCCAAATATCATTGATAGAGTTAATGATATTGGCCCAGAGCATCTCTTTAGTTTGTCCTAGTGGCTTCTACAGTGTCAAATCTTTCTCTAGGACTTTGATTTTCTCACCCATCCTTAGGGCTTTCTGTGTTTCTTCTCTTTACTGAATTTGGGCAAGTTTACAGTCAGTTTCTAAACTTGCCACTTTCTCCTTTAATCTTTTGAGCTCTGTAGCTTGAATGGACATCTCCTCCATAGCCTTTACTAGTTCTGTTAGTTTTTCAGTTGAAGTACCTGTTGCTGTAGTGGACTCAGTTGTAATTGGCAGTGTTGTGGTAGGTGGAGCTGTTGGTGCCAATGATGCTGCCATTGTGGAAGGAACTGCTATTGTCACTGTGGGTATGGAAGTTGTGGAAGTTGTGTCTAGGTCACTTTGCTTGGACTGAATCAAAGTGTCCAACTCCTTCTCTGTTTCTTTAAGATAATCATTTAGCTTTAGGACTAGGTCCATAAGCTCTTCATGTCCTTTTTGTGCTTCTAGGACTTCCATTGTTTGAGGGTGATGCAACTGGGGAATTTTGAGCTGCTTCTTCAGTGCAACAATGTCATCATTCTTCTTTTTAATTAGCTGCTCTATTGCTTTCACATCCTTGGGATCATGTCCCAATCCTATCACTAAGTCCTCTAAGGACTTGATTCTTGTATCTTTGGCCTGTGAAGAGGCCTTCTCCAACTGAAACTGAGTTGACATATTTTTTAAAGAGTTCTGGTGGGCTGCTATGGCTTTCCCTGTCATTGTAGAAAAATGTTAGGCCCCTATACTACTTGTGTAACCCCTTATTGTTATTAGTACAACCCCCTTATTATATTGTTGTACCCATGTAGTCCCCATATTGTTACTATTGTGCCCCATAGAAGCCCACTATTGTTATTATTGGGCCCTTACATTATTATTGTTATGTCAGCTCTGATTATATTATGACTCCTTAGACTCCTATATATAGAAAGGAGGTCTTGTCATTTGTATCATCCAAGAATTTTTCATTTGTGTAATGTAAAGGAGGTTGTCCCCTCGAAGAGGTTGTATTCTAAGGCATTCAACTATCTTTTCTATCTTTTTGTGAGCTAGTCTCATAAAATTTGGTATCAGAGCTCGATATTGCCTCTGATGTATCTCTGTAATTTCGAATCATCCAGTTCTGAAATTGCGACATTCAGTAGCCCTCTGTGTTCTATTTCCAATGCCACCAGTCTAATCCAAATTGGATTCTCCAAGGAAGAGTTATGCCAAATCTCCCACAGTGACCTGATTATATACTAGTCTAGTAGAGCGAACTTGTATGACATGCCACGTGTCCCTGTTTCGACCTTTGGCTCTGAAAAATATATACAAGAAACTACAGTCTGTCCTCTTTCTGTACCTTCTTACGAAACTTCAATCTGATGCTCAGAGAGAAAGTTATGACGATTTTCCCAGGTCACCTGTTTGGAATGTAATTCAGGAGTCTGCAAAAAGACCAACTTCCTCAGATCATATCTCCGCAAATATAGTGCGAAAAGATATGAAATTTAGACCCAAGGTTCAGTACGATTTCATCTCAAATGGGTTTTTTCTTTTCGCTTCTGAAATGTCGCAGAAAAAAAGTTATAGCGAAAATTCCACGATGACCTATTTAAAGCAGTGAAACCCTAGAATCCAAAGCTCTGATACCAAATGCCGACCATAGAGAGAGAGTTCGATGAAAGTGAAAGCCTTAATAGAGGCAGTCTACATTCTTTGTAAGGAGTATTTCATTTTAGTTCTAATTAGCTATAGTGCAACTGGGAATAATCCGCAGGTGACGATCCAATGGGAGGAATAAGCCAAGGGGACTAATAAATGGGTTTACTCCATTATTATAGTTGTGAGGGTTAGACTTCCTTGTTGCCATAATTTTACTTTCCAGTATGTAACAGAGCTCTTTTACTCTTTCCAATTGTTGTGGTGTTTCTCTAAAGAAGGTGTTGCTCTTTGTATCCTCATAATGTGCTATCATTTCCTCCGTGAAAATTGACCACGTAACAAGTTGTTTATGAGAAGGAAATGTTGGAAATACTACATGCACTTAAGAAATGGCGACCTTACCGAATGGGAAGACACTTCAAGGTAAAAATGGATCATGATAGTCTTAAATACTTTTTAGAACAAATATTATCTATAGAAGAACAGAAAAAATGGGTCATAAATATATTGGGTTATGAGTTTGACATCATCTATAGAAAAGGGAAGCAAAATTTTGTTGCAGATGCACTCTCAAGAAAGGATGAGGATGTGGAAGCATTGTTTTGTGCTATTTCTATTATCCAACCAGATTGCATAAATGAAGCAAGGGATGAATGGAAGAAGGACGAAGAAGTGTGGACACTCATTCAAAAGTTGTAGAAGATCCCAATTCAAACAATATCGCCAGAACTTGAAGAGGAAGAAAAAATCATATTGGAACCTGGAGCAGTCACAGAAACAAGAACCTGAAAACTACGAAATCGATCAATTTCAGAGTATCTCATCAAGTGGAAGAACTTACTTGCTGAAGATTCCACATGGGAGGACAAGAATATTCTATAGAAGCATCAAGAACTAGTCAAGCGTTGAGGGAAACACTTTTTGAAGGAGAGGGGTGTGTTAGGACCCTATACTACTAGTGTAACCCCTTATTGTTATTAGTACAACCCCCTTATTATATTGTTGTACCGATGTAGTCCCCATATTGTTACTATTGTGCCCCATAGAAGCCCACTATTGTTATTATTGGGCCCTTACATTATTATTGTTATGTCGGCTCTGATTATATTATGACTCCTTAGACTCCTATATATAGAAAGGAGGTCTTGTCATTTGTATCATCCAAGAATTGTTCATTTGTGTAATGTAAAGGAGGTTGCTGCCTCGAAGAGGCTGAATTCTAAGGCGTTCAACTATCTTTTCTATCTTTTTGTGAGCTGGTTTCATAAAAAATAAATCATCTCACCATTTTGCTTATGTAGTTCAATCAGGTCAATGGGATGAATATCCCTTGCCAGTACTTCAAAATCCACTCTTTTAAAATCTATTGTTGTCCTTGGCTACTGAGTGGTCGGCGTAATGAAGGTCATTTGCATTTTCCCCTCTTTGACATCATAGGCTGACATAAGCCTTGTTTGATTGGTAGGGGTTATCTTAGAATACTATGCATAAGTTTGGGCTTTCATCCTCTCATTCCTAGCTATTATTTCTTTGTATCTCTCTTTGATGTCTTGGTCTTTATCTGCTGGCATTCTGAAAGAGGATACCTCAACACTTTGCTGCCTTTCCAACATCTGAGTGTGTGACGTGGAAGGTTCTAGGATGCCTCCAGATGGAGTAGCATGCCTGCTCCCATCTCTTTCTGTGCTGGTAACCTCTGCGATTTCCTTTGTATATTCCTGTTCAGAGACATGATTCACTCTTTGTCTCTTAGCCTGGCTTGTCTTTGCATAGGCTTGAGATGTTGTTATTTCTGAAGGAGTGGCCCCTTCCCTGTTTCTCTTAAGGCTTTTCTCCTCATTTAGAGGAGTCTATAAGACTGGGGGGATACTCATGGTGGCCTCTGGTCTATCTATTTTCTCTAATTGCTCTGGTATGTCTGATTGGTCTAGTGCTTTTGATTCTTCTTAGACCTGTGATTCTCCTAGCACCTGCAGGAAAGAACCCTCATGAAGCTGTTTCTCTAGATCAATTAAAGTGTTTTCCACAACAACTCCAGTGCTGTCCCTGTCTTCTAAAGTGTTTTCCACCCATTCCAATTGGTTGGCATACTTTTCTATTTCAGGGATATGGTGATGAATGTAGGGAGCCATCTTGTTTTTCTATCTTCTGTTGCAGATGAAATCCAAGGGATCATACCTCCATATGAAGCTCTGTTTTAGATTTAACCTTTGAAGGATTTGGTCTGCCTCCTTTTCAGCTTCTCGGCTATTACAAATAAAGTGACCTAATTGGTATTTGATCCTAAGCTGGGCCTTCTTTTTGGCTTTGACAAAGTGTACCTCATCTGAATTGATTATCTGCCTGTAGTACTCCAGAGAAAATAACCTCATTGGGAGGTATTTAGGTAGTTTGTATGGGGCCAACTCACAACCATAAATTCTAAGCTTACTGTGGTTTTGGTACAAGTACCAATCCCCCACTTTGGATTGTTTTGAGAGTTGCAGGATCCTCCTTATATATGAGTTGATTCTTGGAGGAGCGCTGCCTATCAGCATTGTCACAATGGGATGCACAAATTGGTCTATGAAGTATGTATATGAATATGGGGAGTCATATTTATGGGTCAATGGAGTCTAGAAAATTACTGATCTAGGGTGACATTTTGTGTCAAGATTCTGGAGAGTAAATGGGAACTTATCAGCTTGGTAGTATAGAAAGAGGTGATACAAAACAGAGGAATACTTGAAGACTCACTCATTATTCGTCCTAAGGAACTGGTCATGCATCCTATCAGCTATAAAATTGGCATAATCATAAATAACAACAGGAGGTTGTCTTGGCGTGTATATGGACATGAAAGCTAGGATGATTTCATCTATATACTCACTGGTGGTATAACCTAGGACACTGGATATCATTGTTGCAATGTCTTGGCCAAATGGGGAAAATATGAAATACACATATGGAGGAGGTTCTTTGGGGGTATACTTCTCTTCTACAATGTAGGTTTGGATTATTTGGGCCAATCTTGTAGGGCTGAGCTTGGGAAATAAGTCCAATAGGTCTCCAATAGAGAGAGGAGTCAAGTTTTGCCCTGGTTGAAGTTGCAACATCTCATTTATTGATTCAGCAGTGACAGTGAAAAGTATAGTCTGGTTAGGGGAAATCATTGCTCTTTCACTGGGGATATAGTTTGCATGGCAGTAATGGACAATTTCTGGGAAAATGTGAACTTCAGGGAATTGGTACTTAGGCAAACTGGACTCTCAAAAACCAATTTTATCAGCATGGTTCAGGTATTGGTCTTTGTATTGGTAGTAGAGTTTGAGAGGAGATTCATGGACAGAGGTGTCCTTTATCTGGAAATCCTTGTTTGCTAGGGGGAGATGGTCTAGGTCTAGATGAGGAGTGGAAATAGGTCTCACATCCATGGCAATTGGGGCAACCATTCTCAGTTCTTGTGGATTTGAGAATGGCGGAGGTGATTTTCAGTTTTTTAGGGCAATGGTGGTTCAGTCAGAGTAAGCTTAAGTCGCTTGAGTTTCTTGAATTAATTTTTCACTTTAACTAACAAACTTAGTAACTGGTTTTGAAATTGAGAGGTTTTCCAATGGGTTATGGCTTAAATACCTGGAATTAAGGAAAACTAGCTCTGAACAGGCCCGTTGGCAATTGCGAACGGTCGAAAAGACTTTGTGTAGGCTGAAAGGTGAACTGGGTGCTCTGTGGCGTCTTTGGGGTGAAATTTGGAAGTAGGTTGACAACTTCGACGTTCACTGGTGCGTGCATGGAGCTTTTCAGTTGAAAAAACGATAAAAACAAATGATTTGGGGCTTTTTGGCTTTATGTGCGAAAGTCAATTTTGGTGGGTACAGGTGAACAGTGGATTTTTTGGCGCGTAGCCGGCGGGCGGTAAGTGGTTTCCATCACACTACTTTTGGGCGTTCGGTGGTATTGGGGGGAGGCCGCTCGATTCCATACATTGAGCGACATGTAGCGTTGGGGGCCCAGTGGAAAACAACTCTTTTTGGGCGGGTAATGTTTGGATGTTGAGGCCTGCTTGAAATGGATAAGGGTCGTTAGATGTGGAGGGAAGTGATCGTGCGGTGATTGGGCAGTAGAGTTTCATGGAGGGTAGTGGGGGGCCCAGCGGGTGATTAAATGCCGCAGTTTTTAGTTAATGAGGGATTAAGGTGGGGTTAAGGCTTCAGGGTCATTAGCGGAGGGTTTAATTGGGTTTTTGACTAACTTAATCGCGGATCGATTAGTTAGTGGGTTTGTTGGGGTTTGGGTAGAAAATCATAGTTTATATAATTAAACTAGGGTAGGGTTAATTAATATTGTGGGAGTTAAATATATACGGGAAACGGGTTTTTTTTTGGGATTTAATAAATAAATTAGTAATTAATAAAATGAGCGGAAAGGGGCACAATACCCTAAGTATATGATGTTTCATGTTTTAATGTTTTTCCGATAATAACATAAAAACTTAGGATATAGTGTTGTTGTGGGTTTTTGGTATGAAAATGATTTATGTGGGGGAATAAACACTTTTTCCTAGGTAAAAGTAATTTAACCTTATGAAAGGAGTATTATTTAGGTAAAATGAAAGAACTGAATGGGGGGATAAATTTTTATGAGGGGGTTTTAGTACTTATTGCCTATAAGTCATTGAGCCAAGGGTCCGGTCCCTCCAAAAGTCAGAGAAATGCTCTGAGCCTCTTTGACTTAGGGTTTTTAAGTACTTTGATCTTTATTGTGGGAAATTAGTTAAGTAAAAGGTGAAATGAATGAGGGAGGTTAATTAACTGACTTTGATATCCATCTACATGCTTTTGTGCCCATTCACATTTGGAACTTTTATGATGAGAATACTAATATGCTTTTGTCTAATCAATCATCATACTTCCGCAACCTTTCTTCTACCTACCCACCTACTCATCCTACCATTTTTACTTCTCTTTATTAGGGTGAATTTGAGCTAGCAAACCCTTATCAAACATTTTTCTTTCTTTTTACAATAGTAAACTAACTAAATCTAACCTTATTACATCCAAGGGCTTAGATTAAACAATTAAGATCCTTTTATTTACTCTACCTATCTAATTATCTACCAAGGTTACATTGTTTGACCAAATTTTTATTCTCTATCGATAGACATGAAATTGAAACATGAAATAGCCAAGTTTAAACATTTTGACTATCATGGATTGTGGCAAAGATTACAAGCTGCACACAATAATTTATTATCCACAAAAGGTAAATAGTAGTCGCATTTTGGCTTGCTCACTTTCATGGTCTTTTTCTTTTCTTGGGGTTCATATTTTTTATCTTTTTTTTTGACCTTTTTATTGTTTTTGTCCTTTGATTTTTCTTTTAGGACATACCCTCTTTACATGTTTTAATTTTTTGAATATGGAAAACATTTACAGAAAGCAAAGGTATGTACATATTACAGGTTCAATCTCAGTCATTCAAAAATTATGACTCCTATTGGTATAGGAACCTAACACATCCTAAGAATTGTGCAAGGAATTAGAAGCTTGGAGGCTTGGAAATTTGGCTAAGTATTGGCCAAAGGAAGTCATTAGGAGGAGGATAGGAAATACTTGTGCAGGTTAAGCTCAAGGTTGACCAGAGCATATTGTATTCATCCAAATTATTTGACCAAGCGTGCAAGGAATCAGAAGCTTGGGGGCTTGGAAATTTAGCTAAGTATTGGCCAAAGGAAGTCACCAGGTAGAGGATAGGAAATACTTGGGCAGGTTGAGCAGAGCATATTATATTCATCCAGATTATTTGACTAGGAATGATGCAAGAGATTAGGGGCTTGGAGAGCTGCAGAATTGGCTAAGTGTTGGCCAAGAGATAGCTTATGATATGAGAGAGTTGAGCATACTTGTGTGGGAATTGTTCTTATGAGAACAAGCTTTGTATTTTCACTAATATTTCTGATTAATGCAATATAGATAGTAGGGGTTTTGAGTTGTGGCTTTCCCAGAGAAATATTGTGTTATGTGCCATTGATGTTCTTCCTCTTACTGATTATTTTTTTCATAGATATATTGGGTTCCGCTGGTTTAAAGTGGAAGTATATTCTTATCCCTCGCTTTAGTACATTACATGAACTTGCGAATCTACAGGAAATTCTACATAGTATCAAAGCTAGATTTGTAGAAATTTTCTACATGGTATCGGAGCTAGAGTTTTTTGGGCCGCGAGTTTGCAGAGCATATCTGAAAATTTTTGTGCAAAATTTTCAGAAACAAATAGCAAACCTGGATTCATTGCGAAAAAATATCCAAATTCAAAAAACAAATCGGCTGAATTAGAGTTTGGATGAGGGAGATATCACTGATTTAAAATCATCTCATTTTCTAGAAAATTTCATGATGGTGGGACAAATGAAACAGATTGGTGTGCTAGCCAAGAACCTGTATGCACTTGAGGTACACGATGCATGAAAGTCCTTGAGGAGCAAGGAAAATTTTAGAGACTTGGTGGTTGAGAGGGAGATTAAATTACCTCTCAACATGCAACCTCAGAAGAAGCCTCAGAAGTAACTTCAGGAAGTTCTGGAGAATTCACAACTAGAGAAGCTGAGAGGAGACCGAGCGGAGGTATCTACTCATACAAAGACCTCCAGTAGGGGAAATTTCGAGCCAAGTGGGAAGAGGGATCACATGCAGCCATACCTCTAGGTGTGAGGTGGGGTGATGTGAAGTGCTAGTCCTAAGAGGGTTGAAATTGGGTAGGGTCCATTGAGAGGTTTGATCTCATAGATCATACCTTGCTACACGAGCCCAAAGTACATAGTAGTAGGAGGAATCAGTGGGATTGATGCCGTAAAATATCAGAGTGACAGAGGCTAGAGCAGTCAGATATTGAAGAGCGCAAAGAAGGGTTGACAACAATGCAGAAAGGCAGAGTCAGCAGAAGCACAATGTTTTCCGTTGACAGAGGCAGTAACAGTCAGATATTTTGATGGCAGTTGCATCATATTGATTCAGGTTGGATGTTTTTTTGTTTCTGGAGTTGATGTAGTAAAAAAACTAGAGAGAAGTGTTGCATGAAGAACATTCCAAAGGTTCAGGATCGCGATCAAGTTGAATTCCTTTCTTGTTGAGAGGGAGTGTTGAAAATAGTAACAAGAAATGTTAAAAATGAAATCCAGAAATTCCAATTTAATTTGTCCTTGAATTAAATTGTAATTATTTTCTCATAACAACTTTTAAATAGTTAATTAAGTTTAATTAACTTAATTAACTTAGGATTTTAGAGTTGGAAGTCTTTTGGAAGTCATGTATATGTTCTCCCTAAGTTTTAGGGGTCCAAGATGAGTTTATTTATGAGTTTTAATTAGATAACTCAATTTACTTAGTTATGTATAGTTAAGTGAGTTCCAAACTGTTTGAGGAACTAATAGAAAATTAATAATGAGTTGGTGCACTAGTGCATCCACAAGTGTCACTCTAGTTAACTGAATATTCCCTCATCAGAAACTCATGCATGTCGATTCTGAGAAAGACCCATTTGAGACTAGAGTGTAGGGACAATTTACTATTAGTTGTATGATTTACTGAGTTGTATAGATCATGCATGCAATCGAAGATGCACAATTTTGGAAGCATGAATTCCCTTTAAATACAGGTTATTCATCATAGGAATTGTGCAAGGAATTAGAAGCTTGGAGGCTTGGAAATTTGGCTAAGTATTGACCAAAGGAAGTCATCAGGTGGAGGATAGGAAATATCTGTGCAGGTTAAGCTCAAGGTTGAGCAGATCATATTGTATTCATCCAAATTATTTGACCAAATGTGTAAGAAATCAGAAGCTTGGGGGCTTGGAAATTTGGCTAAGTACTGGCCAAAGGAATTCATCAGGTAGAGGATAGGAAATACTTGTGCAGGTTGAGCTCAAGGTTGAGCAGAGCATATTGTATTCATTCAGATACTTTGACCAGGAATGACGCAAGAGATTAGGGTATTGGGGAGCTGCAAAATTGGCTAAGTGTTGGCCAAGAGCTAGCTTGTGAGATGAGAGAGTTGAACATACTTATGGGGGAATTGTTCTTATGAGAACAAGATTTGTATTATCACTCACATTTCTGATTAATGCAATATAGATAGTATGGGTTTTGAGCTGTGGCTTTCCCCAGAGAAATATTGTGTTATGTGCCATTGATGTTCTTCCTCTTGCTGATTATTGTTTTCATCGATCTATTAGCTTCCACTGGCAGAAAGTAGAAGTATATTCTTGTCCCGTGCTTTAGTACATTGCACGAGCTTGTGAATATACACGATTTTCTACACCAGAATAACCTTATACTATGAGTTTACATAGGATACCATTGAATGCTTTCACAAGAAGGACCCAAAGATCCATTTCAGAGAATTGGCACAACTAAAGCATATTAGAAGTGCATAGTCATATATTTATACATTCAGAGGCTTGCGACTATGGTCAATGATATATCTGATGCATGGTTGGTGATTTTATTTGTTGAGGGGATATTTGAGCCTCTACGTGGTTAGGTTAAGGCTTATAAGCTTGTCACTCTATAGGATGCAGTCAATAGAGCTAGAGACATGATGGATGTTGTTCCTAAGAGTAGGTTTCCTCCTAAACCATCCTTCCCCTAAATGAAAAAAGAGGTTAAACCATTTCAAAAGGATTGGTCTAGAAAAAAAACTGGATGAGGAGACTCGAAGAGAACTGAGGAAGAAAAAAATATGTTTGGGCTGTTAAGAGCCTTGGGTACCATGGCACTAGTGTTATGGGAAGGACAAGTTAGGTAAGGCCCATTACACTGAGTTTTATTCAGAGAATGACAATGTGACAAATCTAAATTAGTTATATTTATGTATGCAATGTAAACATTTTGATAAAAAGGAAAATGGGCCGAGTATTGGGACACAAATTCGAGAGGGTTGGGGTGATTAATTGTTAGAAATAATATTAATATGAGAAAAATTCAATGAGGAATATGAAGAGACACCCAAGAATGTTCCATGAGGAACATGGAGAGCCAAAAGAAAAATAATAAATTTAGGCATTTGAAAAACATTAGATGGGCTTTTGGCCTGATGAATTTGAGCTTGAAAAGAGAGAGCAAAGGAGCAACAACAAAGATAGAAAAAATTCAAATTTACAAGAGAGGCTAAATGAATGAAAGGAATGAAGATTTCGGTTTACAAAGGAGCTGGAAGAAACCAAGATCTGAGGAATTGATTTTCTATCGAGTCCTTGGTGGCCTGGAGGGTGGAGATTCAACATTTCATGACAGGTCCAAGCACATTGATATCCGGTATCATCATTTGTGAGATTGTGTGCAGCGGAGACTTATGTAGCCACATTACATTCCAATTGAGGAGCAAGACACTGAAATCTTGACAAAGGCATTGTCAAGAGGTAAATTTGAATTCCAAAAATGTAAGATAGGGGTGGTGAAAAATCCCTTTCTTGCTAAAACGGAGTGTTAAAAAATGTAGCAAGAAAGGCTCATTTTGACTTTAACCTTAGTCAAATTGAGTAAATCAAATTTCCACATCACCAGGACAATTTGGAGGCAGTTAACTAGTGTGACACGACTCTTTTCACTCAGTTAGTTCAATAAATTTGCATTAGGGGATTGGAGTTCAATTATGCATGTGTTGACTGCCAAATTTTAGCAATGTAGTTCATTTATTTTTAGTTGTATTCAGTTAACTGACCTCTTACTATGGATAGAGTCAGATGAAGGTTAGCTGTGGAGTGGGACAACACTCTTACTCAGGGATATGTCAGTTAACTGATAAATCAACCAAAAATAGCTAATTCATGTATAGAATTCGAATTTCTTAACTGAAGCGGAAGAGACAAGACCGATGTTACATGAGTTGTATACTAGTTTGAGTGTATAGTTTTTGCATGCAATTAAGAGATCAATCCTTAGGAATTGCAAAAACAAATTGGAGGAAATTACTACCTTTTAGGAACTAATTTCCTTAGGAACCGCACAAAGAAATAGGAGGCTAGATGAGCAGATAATTGGATAAGCATTGGCTAGAGTTGCTTACTCAACAAAGATAACAATTATTCTTTTGCATGTTGTGGTCAGAGCTGGAGCAAGCAATTGTAATAGTTTCTCTATTCAACTAATTAATGTAAAGAGACTTGAGGGGTTTTTCCTAGTTGGGTTACCCTAGAAATCACTGTGCACTTGTAGTTTTGCTTGTTGAATGTCTATGCATGTTGTTCTAAATTGTGATTTCCATTCTGCAGATCAGTAGCATAGAATCGTGTCTCTTGCTTTTCGGTTTGAAATCTTGAGCATTTGCAATTTCTATCAAATTTCTACATATTTCGCAAACCCACCATGAATCTTGCACTTTGATACCAAGACAAAAATTGAAGAAGGACAAGATGAAGATGAAATGTGCAATTGTCAGGTGAGACCAACTTAACCTAGAGAGTGTCTGAACACAACTCTACATATTCAATTAGCTAGGAACCTGATGCATATAGGGTTATAGATGAGTTGAGGAGTTACAAAAATTTCCTAAAAAATAGGATCTACAAACCAAATAAACCCACAACATGAACGAGACACAACAAACACAACAAACCACTAATAATTAAACAATCTAGAAACTACTACATGTCTCCATTAACTGTAAATATAACAATATGACATAACATTATATTTTATAATGACATTGAGATAATTCATGTATCAAATTACTCAATTCACTTTGATCAACTTGATATTTCCAAATGAATTTAATAAAATTATGAAAAAAATAATTTTAAATTATTTAATTATAAATATAAATATTTTTATTTTAAATTTAAAAAAATATAATTTCCATTTTTATGTTTAATTTTCTTGAATTTCATTAGCAATGATGCATTTACTGTAAACATCACATGTTCAAGCACAATTTATATAGTTCTATTGTTATAATAATTGAACATTATGGTCCACACAAATATATCACCAAATTTACCACCCAAACAGATTTGTAGACATAGTTATATATTATGTGAGTCGTGAACCATTCATATAGTGCCGATGGCCAACCTGCATCAGCAAATGTGGCACATTTGTCGCTAAGTTCAATTATCATGGCTACAGTAATACAAATTATAAAATATAAAATATATTTTTCTATAGATTTAGTTTTTTTTTTAAATTTTTAAATTTATTTTTAATTATAAAAAGAGTAATCTATCCAGGTTACAAATTCCTCTGATGAATAATCCAAATTATGGAATGATTTTTTGCCAAAATCTTCTAGAAATTTTGAGAAACATGGGTTACAACTGTCTAATTTTAGTATTTTGGGTGTCTAGGGGTTTTTGAAGGCGTTGAATCCATTTCCACCTTCAAAAAACAATTCAAACCGTCCTATAGTTAGATTAAAAAAAATTTCGTCGGAATCTACCTAATAATAATAGATTTTATTTTTTATTTTTAAAACTTTGTTTGCAACTTAATTATTTTATTAAATAAAAAAAAGGAAAAGAATAAATAAATAAAAGACTAGAAAAATTGAAACTTTTTATGGATTTATTTTCAACATAATTTTATAATATGATTTATTAGATGTGGTTGATATATATTTGTCTGTAAGTGATAAAATAATTGCCTAAAAGCATGTTCCTTCGTGTATGCAAGTGATTAGAAATTCAATCTCACCAGCCTAACAAAAATAAAAAATAAAAAATGATTCTTAACCAGGTGACTTATAAAGCTTTACACTGTTTAGGGCATATAACAAAAGAACGTTATGATCACACTATTAAATTACCACAATTTAATATAATTGTTTATACATCTATTCATTTTTAAAATTCGTCATGGAGTTAAATTCAACAACGATATTTTATATAATTTGCAACAAAGTCAAGCTCAACCACTATATATTTTTATTTTATAGAATTTCTAATCAAATTAAATTGAACCACCATATTTTATAAATTAAATAGTTGTTTGTAATGATGACAACAAAAATGACTTTAGACTTTGAGACTAGTTTGGTCTCAACTAACTCTCCTGGGTTCTTATATAAACTTAATTGATATAATATGCCATCTAGGTATCATGGCCGAATCGAAGGCAGATCCGTGCAGTAGCACATTAAGAGTAGAGCTCTTACGTAGAGTTTTCGTGGTCCCTCAGTAGTCGCAAAACTCGCGAGTGGTGTTATATAGAAGTACAGTTAGTAGGAGCAAACTAGAGCTGCTTATGGTCCAGATCATACACTATGTGATCAGTCTATTGTTGAATGTTTCCATATATTTTGAAGAAATTCTGCTGTTGAATGTTTCTAGATATTTTGAAAATGGTTTTGGAGTATTATGAAATTTTGATGCAGGTATTGTTTCCAGAATATTTTGGAAATCCCATAATATTTCCATCAAGGCTTTGCACAATTAGGCTCAAACTACCTGGTCTTCCAGACTTTCTTCTACATGATGTTTTATAGCTCCCGAAGCTGAGGAGAAACTTGTTTTCCTTGGTCCACATTTGCCAGCAAGGACACTCCATTCATATTTTTGATGGCAAGGTTGAGGAAAGAAAAGAATTAGATCACTCATTGGTCATGACACGGATAGAATAAGAAAGACTTATGAAGCTGCAAGGTACCTCCTCTCATGCACAAAACTTCTCATATAGTTCTCATTATGATGAAGGTAGATTTCCATCAAGTCTTTTATGGCATGCTAGATTTGGATACTTTAACTATGAAAACCTTCGCTTGTTGAAGAAAAATGGTGTTACCGGTTTGCCTACAATTCCTAGGAAACTTAAGCAATGTGATGCTTGTATTCTAGGAAAGAATAAAAAACAGTATTTTCATGATTCACATTCCAAAGCACATAGAAAACTTGAACTCATTCATTCAGATTTATGCAATCCAATCCCTGTTCCTTCTGCAAATGGAAATAAATATATGATGACATTTATTGATGACTACACCATAATGTGTTGGGTTTATTTATTGAAGAACAAATCTGATGCTTTTTAAACATTCGAGAACTTTTATGCATGGATTGAAAATGATGCACAATCTCATATTAGCTCTATTCACAATGATAATGGAAAAGAATACACTTCACATGAATTTGAAAACTATGCTCGCCTTCATGTGATCAAACATCAAACAATTGTTCCTTATAATACTCAACAGAATTGAGTAGCTGAAAGAATGAACATGACAATCTTAAATATGGTACGTTCCATGATATTTTTCAAGAATGTAAATTTGATTTTTTAGGCTGATGCAGTTCTATGTGCTGTGTATGTAAATAATAGATGTCCATCTAATGATATTAGAAACAAGTCTCCTTATGCAATGTGGTATGGCCACATTCCTTCGGTAAAGCATCTCAGGGTCTTTGGTTCCACCTGTTATGCCTTGATACCAAAGGAACAAATAAACAAACTTGGTGCAAGGAATCATAAGTGTATCTTCTTGTGGTATTCAAATACCTCCAAAACATACTGTCTTTATGATGAAGTTAATAAAAAGTTTGTTGTATCTAGAGATGTAATCTTTCTTGAATCTTCCAAAGCTGACAATGTTGTTGAGCGATAACTTGATTGCTTGGATAGATTCGAATATGCAAAATTGTTTCAAGAATTTGATAATCAAATTCCAAATCTTGAAGGGGGGATTCCTATACTAGATAAATTTGTGGAATCTTCTTCTGAAACACTCTCCCCCACATGAAGCTCCAACCACTGATGATAATTTGAGTGTTGTGATTGAAATAATTGGGAGCCTAAATATTGATTCATCCCTAATGTTGTGGGGAAACGTATCCGACTCGGATGACCCTATCCCTACTCTAAAGGTGACAGTCTTTAGCAACAACTGAAAGTAAAGCTTTAATGTTTTCCTTTATGAAAGTACAGAGAGAAGGAAGAAAAGATTAACCAACCGGTGTCTTTCGCTTTTGTCGATCCTTATCCTCTCTCTTTGTCTCTTGTTCCCAGCTCCTTGCTCCCTTTGCCGGTCCAGCTACACACAGATCCTGCACAACAGAGAGAAGAAGACTACAAGATACATGTACTCATAACTGATGCATAGATTAGAGTGAATCAAATATACAAGTAAATACAATACATCAATGCAATACAAGTATATAGGAGAACATTCAAAGCTTTATTGATAAAAGTAACAGGGTTCTGAGAAGGTTACAACCATCAATGGCTCCAATCTAGCAGCACCTCCCCAGCAGCAAGAAGTCTCCTCTTCACCTCTAGAAAAACAATCACCCAATAGCTCTAACTGTAAACCAACAACACTTCCTTACTTTGCACAAAATTCCAGCCTCCTTAGACCTCATAGAAGAGCTCTATATATAGGAGAGAAGAAGAAAGGATGAGTCAGCTTGAGACTGACATAAAGCTGCCTTGTGTCCTCTCCCTCTTCAGTTAAACTTCAGTTCTTGAGTCCACTTGGAGATCCTTGCTTACACATGGAGATCAAGTACCTCTTAC
Organism: Pinus tabuliformis; assembly: GCA_031772625.1. Classification (NCBI taxonomy): domain Eukaryota; kingdom Viridiplantae; phylum Streptophyta; class Pinopsida; order Pinales; family Pinaceae; genus Pinus; species Pinus tabuliformis. Next base: position 588,172,036 of record CM062805.1, read on the forward strand.
TCATCACAGGGCGAATCCCTTGAACCAAGTGTCAGTTTGGAAGCTTCCTGGGCAATTGACACCTTGCAGAATGACTGTGCCACTTGGCCAATCTCGCCCAGCGCAGGTAGCCTTCATAAGATTTGAATTTCAGCGCAGGTACAAGGAGGAGCAGTTGCATTCCAGCGCAGATGCTCAGTGGAGCAGCTGACATGATCCAAAAATAGCCTGTTTTTGAGTGTTTTCAGGTGGAGAACTGATGGGAAGTGCTGTGGTTTGCTGACCTTGTTCTTCTAGGGGTAAGAACAACATGTTTAGGGACTGAGGATCCCTGTAATTATTGACATTTCATGCTCCATGCTGCGAGGCACAAAAATGTCTATAACAGTTGCCCCCTAAAGTATGAGGCCGTTTATCGGGTGAAATGCTTTATCTAGAGGGTCCGAAGTTCATTCCAGTGCTGAGGAGGCGCCCTGTAATAAAATACAATACAATACATTATTTTTCATTTTGTTTTCATGATCTAGCTGAGGCGGGCATTCCCATGCTCAGCTTTATAAATACATTTTGGTACATAGAACAGACGATCGTCTGATGGTAGACTGATAATTCTCTGCTGAAATTATCATCCTTTGAGTAGGATGATCATCTGCTGCAATGATGTACATGACAAATGCTTTTATATTTCCTGAATATGTATCGCAACCCGGATGGATGAAACTAGATCCGGGGTCTTCAAACTCGTTCGATCTTCACTCTAAGTACAAGTCGATCCATGTGAGAATTTCGCTGAAGTCGAACATGGAAAGACATCGCTTGATTACCGGTCAATGATGAAAACCGTTAACAAGCGCGAGAGGAATCACCGATAATGATAATGACCCTCAAGGTACTGCAGTACAATTCACGTGTCGTGAATAAAAGACTTGGCGTCGAACGCCACGCAAAATCTTCTGGTCGAAGGTCATTGATGTATACCTGTCGCCGGAAGTGAGAAACTTGCCATTGAGGCATGCAAGCTTCAAAGTACTGATGGTGTTGTTCCTAGATCAACTTCTTGGATAATGAGCTGAAGTCGACAAGAAGCGATCCGTCAAAGGAGGGCCTTAATGAATCCCACATCAATGACACGGAACGGAGCTAATGATTTTAGTGGAGGTGAAAACAAACTGTGATATATGATTCAGGGTGGCGATCATGAAGGGATGAAGGATAATGTATGGCAGTGGATGGGACACGGTTGACACTTTCAGAATGACCCCTCTTGAACATATAACGACACTGATGCGATGGATCGGTAGCATTACCCCAAATGTGGATGGTTTGGCGAGGACCATGGTGATGAGACCGGTGAATGAAACAACCCAACCCGATGTGGTACGGAGGAAAAGTGTCATGTTCAAGAGTGACTTGCTACCATTAAACTTTGATGTTCTCCCAATTTTTCCCCAGTCATTTCTGACCAGTACCTCTTTATTTTTGTCAAGCTTGAGGAGGATAACATATGCTTGTTCTATAACCTGCCCTTCGGGCAAGCCCATCGCTATGATTTAACGAGCTTAGCGATAGGGAAACTCGTTCTCGTCTAAAGACAAGTTTGTCGCTATTTAATCATTTTAACGAGTCTAACGACAAAGAAAACTCGGTCCTTTTCTTTTTTAGAGAGTCTGAAAAAGTACAGAAAGTTAACTCCATAATTCCTTTTTCGTCATCTAATCCCTTAAGTCCGAAAAAGTATAAAACAATACAGAAGGGATGGGTGTTCGGTTGCTTTAACGAGCCGAACAAAACAAGCGCTCGATCTTTTTGTGCAATAATCCCTCAGGTCCAAAAAGATTAAAATCTAGAGGAGGGATAGCGTTCCGGTCGTTTAACGAGCTGGAAGGCCAAAACTCGGCAAACTTTTCATTTTTTACGAGTCAGTGAAAAGAGCTCAAAGAAGACTCGTCTTTTGAGGAACGAGTGATAAACAGGGATAGCAGCAGATTCCAGGTACAAATTGGAATTTTCCAATCACGGCAGTGTCACAAGGATGGCTAGGTGAAATCACTCTTCGCAGCTGTTTCTCAAAAGAGGTAAACACACAAATGGAGGTGAATGATCGGCCAAATGAACAGTGGAGGTGACGGTGCACAAACACGACCAAGGCTTTTATGGCTGATGAATTTACGATCTCAAAAGGTTATTTACCGGTTCGTTTTTTCTGAATGAGCTTGAACTCTAAAGGAAAGCCTTCTCATAAACTTATGTTTATTTTTTAACGAGCATGAACTATGTGCTAAAACTGCTCGGATCTTGCGTTTATTTTTTAACGAGCATGAACTATGTGCTAAAACTGCTCGATATACCAGTCATAATAAGAACGCCTCCTGTGAGATAGCTATTTTTTAAGGAGCTTTATCTCACGAAGCTATGCTCCAATTTTGGCAAGTTTTTACCTTTGCCCCACAGGCTTTCTTCATGCAAGGTCGGAAACGGCTAATCCTACGAGTTTAAAGGGTTAGACCTACAGGTTTAAAGGGAGGACCTAAAAATTTAAAAAATAAATAGTCGTCCCTTGCTTACATTCCAAAAGTTTGCATGCCCCCAGGTATAGGATAGAATTTCGAGGCTGCCCCTCCTCTCCCCTACCTCTGCTTTTCTTTGGGTGTTCACAGCTACTTGTCATCTTGCTAATCTAATGTTAACGATACTAGTCTTCTCGTTATTTTAAAAGGTCTTACGCGGTACTTGTCTTCCCGTCGGCCCAACTTTTAACGAACAACTATTTGTGACAAGAGGAGAACATTACTCAAAGACAAAACATTGGTATTATTGAGGGAGGCTTGTCTCTTTCTTATTATCCGAAGAGGGTTCTATTTGCTGCCGCAAATCAATCTCTTTCTTCGGCGATGTCTATCATTGGGTTACTCAAAGATGGTTACCCTCTGTCACAACAATAGAATCTCCTTCTTTGGAGGCTGCCCCTACTTCTCCTCCAAAACATTTGTTTTGATGGGTGAGGCTTGCTTTTCCCCAAAGATGGTCGCTACTTGTTACAATAAAGGGAATTCCTACTTGGGCAGTGCCCACCTATTTAGACAAAGGTGAATGACTCTTTTGCCAAACACATAACTTTAACAAAAGAATACTATTCCAGAACAACCCCTCTTCCATCCACGGACGGGGTACGGACTAGTCATATTCTTCTGCGGAAATTCTGCCTTATACCCGGGGTTTCTTCTGCCCGAAGCAGACCAGGGTGCATGCCCCCTGGGTTCCAGTCTTTCTTTCCGAATCACTCGCACTCATCGGGAAGGAGGACTGGGGGCGGAGGCGAATCTTGTGTGAACAGACCATTTAGGAATGGTATTTGACTATTTGCGATGCGAGATCCTGGAAACGAAAGTTGGTCTACGAGCTTGACCACCCTTCCTTCGTGTGGAAAACACATTACTCTAAAGAGTGAGGAGACTATCGCTCCCATGCAATAAATATAGTCGCGTCCAAGGAGTAGGTTATAATCCAAGGGTCCTTGGACGACCATCACGTTTAAATTAACGGTCTTCCCTTTCAACGTGACAGGCACATTGGGGAGGATTCCTAATGGTTGACTGGTTCCTTTATCAAAACCTGAGAGATTTCTTAACTCAGGTAAAAGCGCCGGGGAACCCAGTGCTTTCCAAGCAACAGAGGAAAGGATACTCACAGACGCCCCTTCATCAATGATAGTACCAGCCATGATCATTCTATAGATCTGGACAATGATTCTGAATGGTACACTGGCTGGTAACCGGGGTCTGCCTAGCTGATTCCAATCAAAGGATACAACCAGGTTGCTTGGTGGTGGGACCGAATATACGGCCGGATATGACCCTGATGATGTTCCTTCCTGCGATAAAGGAATGGGCGCATTGCCCTGACGCTCATCAGAGTCGGTGCTGATGAAAAGAACCTGGATGGTGTCATCCTTATTCTCTTCAGTGAGGGTGTCGCATGAAGATGACTCTTCGGCGACGGTGTCATTTGAAGATGAAACTTCTGAAGGTAGAACCGGGTCAACTACCGTATCGACCTTTGGACTTTCGTCCGGTCTGGATTCAGTAGGTTCATTTTCAGTGACTGACGTTTCAGCCGACCACTTGAGCGGGCCAGCTGTATTTTCAACTATCGAGGGATTAGGCACGAGTTTTTGGTATCCAGGAGGAAGTCGTAACGGTGATACCGGACGATCTTCCAAAACTCTCTTCGCCTCATCTAAGAATGGACATCGGTGAATGGCGTGATCGCCTTCACACAACATACAGGGTGATCTTGGTCTCCCTTTTCGTCCTTCACTCTCGCTAGTTGACGGACTGCAATCAACATGACTACCAGAGGTTGAAGCTACCGGATTGTGCAACCTGGGGGACCAGTCCCTTAGTATCTGGGGAATACAAGGACAATCACGATGGAAGTGGGTCCCTTTGCAAATGACACATGGCGATTTAGGCCCGGTCAGTGCAGTGTGTGGGTTTTTGTCAGCTGTCTTTTGCTTGCCCCCAGTCGCCTTTGCCATAGGCCCCTTCTGCTTCTTTTCTCTCTTCTTCTTTTCCTTCTTCTCCTTGGGAGGCTGACTTTTGCCAGCTCCACCTTGCGAAGAGGAAGGATCAGAGGAAGTATTGTAAGAAGTGGAAGGCTGGTGGGTAGTTCTAGACTGCTCTGACTGTTGATTCGACTGCTCAGGATTAGTGGCGATCTGGACTACATTAGTTGAAAAGAGCCATACAGGTAGGCCAATTGTCAATCCTGGAAGTGACAATGTTGCCATATGAGGCGCACCAACATCTCCCCAAGAGGAGAAGGGATTTGGACTTCCGCCAAGGTTGCTTCCTTGGTTGGTGGGCTCCATACTTTTCAACTGAAAGATCAATGTGGGAATAACAGGTGATTATGTTCCGCTTAAAATAAATTTTATTAACGACGCTTTTAGACACAAACTTGCTTTTTCATGTTTTAAGAGTCGAGAAAAAGCTAAAGATGACTCTAGTCACCTTCGATGTATTAACGAGCCCGAAGTGACAAATGCTCGGTTGGACTTTTTCAGTTATAGAGTTTGAAAAAGGCCAAAAGAAACTGCTCTGGAGATCTAGGCAGAGGGTGTGCCAAACCTTTCGCGAAACCACAGAATACGTTTTACGGTATGGGTGGTCGATCTTCGTGAATGCTGTGTTCACTGCATCGCGATCAGTAGGGCGGCCGACACGGCTTCCTAAGGATAAAGGATAAATGCCTATAGGGGTCTCCCAATATACGCGACGGTACGCGGGAGCACAAGTCCGTATTAGTGCCACCGACTCTCAGGAGGAATCACCCACCTTCGTAGAGATCGACAGTCACTATGTTTAACGACGCCAGAACACGTCTCTACCTAGACCTCTAGATGTTTGCGTTATGTTACAAAGCGTTGTTATGTAAATTGGATTTATTTTAATGTTGATCTTGCTTAGCAGTTTGCCTTTAAGGATCACCACGAGATGTATATATACAACTTCCTAAATGCAATCTAAGATGAGAAGCAAAACTTTTCAATCTTTCAACTTTGAAAACCTTAATCTACTGAGGGAAAAGAAAGACACAACTTTTCGCACAGATCATAGAACACTCACTAAAATGCAAATTTTCCTAAATCGTCAAGCACACAGTCAAATGAAAAATGCACAATGCAGATATTTCTTTTCGTTATCCTTAATGTTGATGTAAGACAAAAAGGAAACTGTTGTATAACTTTGAATCTAATTTCGAGCGAAAGTAAACAAGCTTGTCCAAAATCAAAAGACACCTTAAGATCGACTTGTTTAGACACTGGAAATGTATAGATTCAAACCATAAAATGAAAAACAAACAAACTCAAACAGCCATGAACAGTAATAAAACTAGCTCTTAAGATCACAAAGACACTTTTACAGTTCAGGATCTAAGAGGCCACAGCTGTACTGGTTCGCTTTTCACAATGGGAAACTGTAACTGAAGCAAGAAATACTGAAATAACAATCACAGTTTCATCACACAACTGAGGCGGAATAATGTCAAGGAAAGTTGGTTTACAGCAAGTACAAATGACAAGTAATCAACAGCAAAATAACAGTGAAAACAGGGCTAAGACACAGTGGGAAACCTCAGGAAGACATAGCCTAACTGGATCAGCGCAGGCTCTGGTCTGTCAAATTGACTCTCAGTGCAGTTCCCGAAGGGAGTACCTGCGCTGGAATGCAGACTGCCTATGGACAGCCTGCACTGAGACACGAGAGTTGCGTTTACAAGGATTTCCGGGTCATAAAAAGCTCAAAAATGCACTGTTTTTGCTGAAATAAAAAGCTATAGGTCAAGTACAAGCTAAGGGATGATCAAGAGGATGAAAAGCTATCACAAAGAGTACAAGAGTCTTTTGTAGATCATCTCTTCAAATCATGAATCTGCTCAAAAAATGAGCAAGAGTAGCAGCCCCTCTACTTCGCTTTTGATATAGTCAAAAGCTTTTCGATTTGGTACTCTTTGGTTCAGGAAATGAATAGCAAAGATACTACAAACACCAACAAGATACTAGGCTCCCCAGCGGAGTCGCCAGTTTGTTGTGGGGAAAAGTATCCGACTCGGATGACCCTATCCCTACTCTAAAGGTGACAGTCTTTAGCAACAACTGAAAGTAAAGCTTTAATGTTTTCCTTTATGAAAGTACAGAGAGAAGGAAGAAAAGATTAACGAACCGGTGTCTTTCGCTTTTGTCGATCCTTATCCTCTCTCTTTGTCTCTTGTTCCCAGCTCCTTGCTCCCTTTGCCGGTCCAGCTACACACAGATCCTGCACAACAGAGAGAAGAAGACTACAAGATACATGTACTCATAACTGATGCATAGATTAGAGTGAATCAAATATACAAGTAAATACAATACATCAATGCAATACAAGTATATAGGAGAACATTCAAAGCTTTATTGATAAAAGTAACAGGGTTCTGAGAAGGTTACAACCATCAATGGCTCCAATCCAGCAGCACCTCCCCAGCAGCAAGAAGTCTCCTCTTCACCTCTAGAAAAACAATCACCCAATAGCTCTAACTGTAAACCAACAACACTTCCTTACTTTGCACAAAATTCCAGCCTCCTTAGACCTCATAGAAGAGCTCTATATATAGGAGAGAAGAAGAAAGGATGAGTCAGCTTGAGACTGACATAAAGCTGCCTTGTGTCCTCTCCCTCTTCAGTTAAACTTCAGTTCTTGAGTCCACTTGGAGATCCTTGCTTACACATGGAGATCAAGTACCTCTTACTCATCACAGGGCGAATCCCTTGAACCAAGTGTCAGTTTGGAAGCTTCCTGGGCAATTGACACCTTGCAGAATGACTGTGCCACTTGGCCAATCTCGCCCAGCGCAGGTAGCCTTCATAAGATTTGACTTTCAGCGCAGGTACAAGGAGGAGCAGTTGCATTCCAGCGCAGATGCTCAGTGGAGCAGCTGACATGATCCAAAAATAGCCTGTTTTTGAGTGTTTTCAGGTGGAGAACTGATGGGAAGTGCTGTGGTTTGCTGACCTTGTTCTTCTAGGGGTAAGAACAACATGTTTAGGGACTGAGGATCCCTGTAATTATTGACATTTCATGCTCCATGCTGCGAGGCACAAAAATGTCTATAACACCTAACTCCGTCAACTGATCAGCCTGGGCCATCTCAGAAAGGTCCTCCAAAATGGTTGACAAAGACACTTGAAAGTGTTCGCCCTGATGAGGCTAGAAAGATAGGAACACAAAGTACAACCGGGCAAAATGGAGGTGATTTAGATGATTCTGATTCACCTATTGATATGGATGTTTCTTGTGATTCTGAACTAAATTTGGCTACATATTTTGAACCAACTTCCTTCAAAAAAGAAGTTTCTCATCATGAATGGAATGGAGTGATACCAAAGGAGTATGATGCCTTGATAAAGAATGGAACTTGGAAGTTGGTTGATCCTCCATTGGGAACCAAACTAATTGGATCCAAGTGGGTCTACAAGAACAAGTATAAAGCTGATGGATCACTTGGTAAGCACAAAGACAGGCTTGTGGCAAAAGGTTTTGCACAGAATCAAGGGGTCGATTATGAGGAAAATTCCCCCCCCCCCCCAACAAAAAAATGGGCTACCATAAGGACACTCTTTCCCTTGGCAGCTCAGAACGATTGGAAATTCCATCAAATGGATGTAAAAACTACTTTCTTGAATGGAGATCTGAAAGATAATGTTTTTATGTCCTAGCTAGAAGGATTTGTTGTGAAGGTCCAAGAACACAAAATATGCAAGCTTGTGAAATCCTTGTATGGCCTCAAGAAAGCACAACGAGCCTGGTCTGAAAAGTTAACTGAGCATATTCTGAAAATCAACTTCAAACATTATGATCTTGATGATGCAACTTTGTTTGTCAAGAAAGTTGGCAAAACAATTGTATGTCTTGTGGTGTATGTAGATGATATTTTGATGACAGGGAACAATGAAACAATGAGAGCTACATTGCATCCATAAATAAGGAATTGAGGAAAGGTTTAGAAATGACTGACTTGGGCTATGTTCACTACTATCTTGCTATTGAAGTAACTCAACATCCAAATTTTATATTCCTCTTTCAGAAGAAGTACATTGGATATCTGTTGAATGAGTTTGGCATGGTTGAGTGCAATCCTTTGACTACTCCAATAGAACAGAACTTGAAGCTCACATCCATTGAAGGAAAATAATTTGAGGATGCAACAAAGTATAGACAACTTGTAGGAAGTCTCAACTACCTGACTAGTATTAGACCAAACATTTCATTTGCTATTGGAATCCTCTCCAGGTTTATGCAAAAGCCTTGTGAGGGACATTGGTGAGCTGAAAAAAGAGTTCTAAAGTACTTGAAGGGAACTCAAGAATTTGGACTCAAGTATACACGGGTGGGTGACTTTAGCTTGATTGGATACTCTGATTCAGACTTCGATGGAGACAAAGAAACTGGGGTACCTACTTTAGGTTATGCTATGATTCTTGGATCAGGAGCTGTCTTTGGGAGATCACGCAAACAATTAGTTCCAATAGATTCCACAACCAAGGTAGAATATGTGGCAAAAACTGAAGCAACAAAGGAAATTGTGTAGCTCAGGAAAATTATGGAAGATTTGCAGGTGAAACAAGTGCTTTCAACTCCACTCATGATTGACAACACCTCTATAATAAAGTTGGCCAAGAACCGAAAGTCCCATGATCAAACAAAACACATTAATACAAAATAACATCTGATTCGACATCTTGTTAAGGCCAAGACAATCCATCTACGCCATTATTCCACTAATGAGTAGATTGCAGACATCTTAAACAAAACACTTGGAAGAGAAAAGTTCGGAAGATCCAGAACGATGCTTAGACTCACCAACATCCCTTCAGATTAAGGAGGGGAATGTTGGCACCTAAACATTGGGATTGGGTGAATATATGTAAAATAATTTAAATAATAAATAAGGAGAATAAGAATATGAAGATACATTGGGAGGTGAAGCGCAAGAGTCTCTCCCTCCATGTATATATCCATGAGTAATCTTAATGCAAAATAAAATTTGCATTGTGGAGTTACCTCCTGGCCTGACATGAAAAATAGTTTTTATTTTTATTTTTTCCCTCTAAAATTTGATGATGTAATATAAATTTATTTTATTATTTCTACTATTGTTTAATAATTTCCTTAGGAGGCCCATTTTAGACCTCAAAATTCCCCTCGTGGGTAAAATCCTAGCATGAGCTCTACCCTTCTCATTAGCCATCACCTAGAAATCCTGGTTCTTAATGTAATGTCCCAATTTTCTTAGGAGACATAAGGGAAAGATTCCGCTAGCCTAATTAAGTTCTCATAGGATAGGAAAGGGAAAATTAATCAAGGGAACACAAATCACCTAGGATAAAACCTTATAAAATCGAAAATGGAGAAAAGGGGACATAGGTCATAGGTGAACGAAAAGTCACTTTCAAATTATAAAGTGAAAAAACCAACTAAAGTTACTTTATTAAAATAAAAGGTAAAATGGTCACAAAAGGTTCAAGTAACTTATAAACGGGGAAATGAAGAGTCTCTCCTCATTCTTGCATTCACTAACTTAAAAAATAATTTTTTAGAGAGGTCTTGAGAAGAGAGTTTAGGGTGTGGAAAAACCTCATTTTAGTTGCTAGTTTTGGTGTTGAAACTATACACCCTGGCTAGTATTGGAGCAGAATCACTCATGTTCCAACATTGCACTAGATTATTGACAAAGAAGAAGGCATTGACAGAAATGGAGCAAATATGAAGGTGTTGTCAATTGTTTTTATAATCTATGTTTTAGTATTCCTTACTCTCTATACAAGCTGAGTTTTGAACTACATTGGGGGTTGAGTCTATACCTTGCAAGGAGGAAAAAATACACTTCTTATATTAGGCTAAGAGTGTTATTTAAAGTGGATGCGAGTCTCTATTATTTGCAGACCAAAAATATAGCTATTGAGAAGGCCAATGATATTTTATTGAGGGCTGAAAGTACCATTATTAAGGGGTCGAGTTATTACTCTTATTGCAGAAGTATTGGGCCAAGTTTATCTTCTTTGTTGGGTAGCCAAATATCTGGTGTTGTAGAGAGTCCAAGTTCACTTCCATTGGGTGGTTAACTGCTACAGAGAGTTTCCTCTATTTAGAGGTCAAGTGGTAGACATTCCATAGAGACTGAGTTGAAGATTTGAAGAAGGTTGAGTTCTTTAGCTTGGGTCCATTTGAGATGCTATAGAAATCAATCATCACTTTCTGAGGAAGTGTTTGGGAAAGTTTTGAAGATATTTTCATAAATCAGGCTAACTTATCCTTGTGGGCAAAGTATCTAGATTTATAATTTGAGTGGTTATCCTACAACCTAACTATTGGTGCAAAGTCTGCTAATGTTTATGGTCATATTTCATCTAATACTAATGTAGCAAGATTCTATTAGCGGTATGTGTAATTTATGATCTTAATACAAATTATATATTGTTGTTTGAAATACTTTGGAGTATCTACTTGGCACTGTGTATGATTTAAAAAAAAAAATAAAAAAAATAATACACCTACAACCATATGCATGCAAATTATTTGATGAAATACCTTAATAAAAAATCCAAATAAAATAATAGGTTTTAGTGGGAATTTCAAGATATTCCAAGGGGGGTGTATTTCAGCGGTATTAGAGCATGGTATTAGACAACTGTGTGGTTTGAAAGGAAATTTATAACAACAATTGATGAATCCTAAAGAGCACCCATATGTCACCTATAAGAGACACTACAAGGTTAGAGAACCCACTCCAATTTCAAAGGAAGAAGAAATTCCAGAAGGAGAAGAAGAGGAAAAAGTACTGTCTGAAAAGGGAAAGGAAGTCATGGAAGATAGAATGAGGAGTATAATAGTTTAGTTAGCATCCTAAATGATTTAACCGAGGGTCAGAAGGTGATGATGGAGCTTATGGGGAAATTAGCCATTAAAAAATTAAGGGAATTGTCGAAGCAATATTACATTAACAACGAGGGATCTAATAATGGACAAGGTAGCCACACATGAAAAACTATGCAAAGCCACCCACACCTATACAATAAGAAACCTAGCCCCACAATTCCACAATTTTTAGAAGAGACAACAATAGGCCAAAGGGTGAAGGATGAATATGATGTGCCTTTTGGAGCTTACTTGAAGGAGTATAGGAGGTTGGGGGATGCTTTTCACACTACCATGAATTTCATACATTTCTACAACCTCCAATGTAGAAATAAGACTAAGGGATCCAAGAAGCCTATGATAACGAACCAGGAGCTATAAAAGATACTAGGGAAAGTCACAATTCCAAACTTTGATGGGTCCTCAAAATGTTCAGCTAGATCATGGGTTCAAAAGTTGGACACATATTTCTAGCTCCATCATATGACAGAGATAGATGCCATCAAGTTCGATACTTTAAATTTGGATAGCGAGGCCTCTGAGTGGTGGTACCATGGGTTAACGACTTTGGGTCATAACACCATAACCTTATACTATGAGTTTACACAGGATACCATTGAATGCTTTCACAAGAAGGAACCAGAGATCCATTTCAGAGAGTTGGCACAACTTAAGTAGATTGGAAGTGCAAACGTCATATATTTAGACATTCAGAGGCTAGCGACTATGGTCAATGATATATCTGATGCATGGTTGGTGATGTTATTTGTTGAGGGGATATCAGAGCCTCTATGTGGTTAGGTTAAGGCTTATATTATTGTCACTGTATAGGATGCAATCAATAGAGCTAGAGACATGTTGGATGTTGTTCCTAAGAGTATGTTTCATCCTAAACCATCCTTCCCCTAGAAGAACAAAGAGGTTAAACCATTTCAAAAGGATTGGACCAGAACAAAAAATGAATGAGGAGACTCGAAGAGAATCGAGGAAGAGAAAACTATGTTTGGGTTGTCAGGAGCCTTGGGTACTAGGGCACAAATGTTGAGGGAATGACAATGTGACAAACACAAATTAGTTACATTTATGTATGCAATGTAAACATTTTGATAAAAAGAAAAATGTGCCGAGTAACGGGACACAAATTACAGAGGGTTGGGGCGATTAATTGTTGGAAATAATATTAAAATGCAAAAAATTCAAAGAGGAATATGAAGAGACACCCAAGAATGTTCCATGAGGAACATGGAGAGACATAAGAAAAATAATAAATTTATGCATTTGAAAAACATTATATGGGCTTTTGGCCTGATGAATTTGAGTTGGAAAAGAGAGAGTAGAGGAGCAACAACAAAGATAGAGAAAATTCAAATTTGCAAGAGAGGCTAAACGAATGGAAGGAATGAAGATTTCGGTTGACAAAGGAGGTTGAAGAAATCAGGGGGTGAGGAATTGATTTCCTCTCGAGTCCCTGGTGGCATGGAGGGTGGAGATCCAGTATTTCATGACAGGTCCAAGCACATTAATATCCGATATCATCATTTGTGAGACTGTGTGCAGAGGATAATTTGTATCTATAGTACATTCCAATTGAGGAGCAAGACACTGACATCTTGACAAAGGCATTGTCAAGAGGTAAATTTGAATTCCACAAGATCAGGATAGGGGTGGTGAAAAATCCCTTTCTTGCTAAGAGGGAGTGTTAAAAAATGTAGCGAGAAAGGCTCAATTTGACTTTAGCCTTAGTCAAATTGAGTAAATCAAATTTCCACATCACTAGGACAATTTGGAGGCAGTTAACTAGTGTGACATGGCACTTATCACTCAGTTAGTTCAGTAAATTCGAGTTAGGGGCTTGGAGTTTAGTTATGCATGTGTTGATTGCCAAATTTTAGAAATGTAGTTCAACTATTTTTAGTTGTATACAATTAAATGACCTCTAACTATGGATAGAGTTAGATGAAGGTTAGTTGTGTAGTTGAACAACACTCTAACTCAGAGATTGCCAGTTAACTGATCAATCAACCCAAAATAGCTAATTCATGTATATAATTTGAATTGCTCAGTTGAAGTGGAAGATACAAGGCGAGTGTTACATGAGTTGTATACTAGTTTGAGTGTACAGTTGTTGCATGTAATTAAGAGATCAACCCTTGGGAATTGCACAAACAAATTGGAGGAAATTCTTATCTTCTAGGAACTAATTTCCTTAGGAATTGCGCAAAGAAATAGGAGGCTATATGAGTAGATAATTGACTAAGTGTTTGCTAGAGTTGCTTACTCAACAGAGAGAACGATTATTCTTTTGCAAGTTGTGGTTAGAGCTGGAGCAAGCAATTGTAATAGTTTCTTTATTCAACTAATTAATGCAAAGAGATTTGAGAGGTTTTTCCTAGTTGGGTTCCCCTAAAAATCATTGTGTACTTGTAGCTTTTCTTGTTGAATGTCTATGCATGTTGTTTTGAATTGTGATTTCCATTCTGCACATCAGTAAAGTAGAATTGTGTCTCTTACTTTTCGGATTGAAATCTTGAGCATTTGCAATTTCTATCAAATTTCTACATCTTTCACAAACCCACCATGAACCTTGGCTTTGATATCAAGACAAAAATTGAAGAAAGACAAGACGAAGATGAAATGTGCAACTCTTCTAGTGAGATGAACTCAACTTAGAGAGTAGTATACATATAGGGTTACAGATGAGTTGAGGAGTTACAACACTGTCCTAAAAAATAAGATCTACAAACCAAATAAACCCATAACTTGAATGAAACACAACAAACCACTAATAATTAAACAATCTCGAAACTATTAACAATATATTTTATAATGACATTGAAATAATCCTTATATCAAATTACTCAATTCACTTTAATCAAATTGATATTTACTAATAAATTTAATAAAATTATTAAAAAAAAATTAAATTATTTAATTATAAATATAAATATTTTTATTTTAAATTAAAAAAATATAATTTCGAGTTTTATGTTTAATTTTCCTGAATTTCATTAACAATGATGTAAACATCACATCTTCAAGCACAATTTTTACAGTTCTATGGTTATAATAATTGAACATTATGGTCCACACAAACATACCACCAAATTTACCACCCAAAACAGATTTGTAGACATATTATGTGAGTCGTGAACGATTCATCTAGTGCCCATGGCCAACCTGCATCAGCAAATATGTCACATTTGTTATTTCACTCATAAATTTAAATAGAAATCTTAAACATTTGTTATTTCACTCATAAATTTAAATAGAAATCTTAAACATGTTAAAAAAATTTATATAATAATTTGTTCTTTTAGTCATACTAATTTTATTTTTATGAGAAAAATAATCATTATTTTTTATTAATTCTATTTTTATAAAAAAATAATCATTATTTTTATTTATTTCTTACCATTAAAAATAACTAAATAAAAAAATAAAAATAAAAATAAAAATAAAAATAAAAATAAAAATAAAATGTATATATTAATGGTTGATTTCGTATGATTTATGACCGTAGGCAGGGCAAGGCGTACGTATGATTTATGTATCAACGTACGTAGTCTGGGCAGTGCATATGTATGTATATATATAAAAATAAAAATAAAAATAAAAATAAAATAAAATAAAATAAAATAAAATAAAATGTATATATCACTGGTTGATTTCGTATGATTTATGTATCAACGTACGTAGTCTGGGCAGTGCATATGTATCTTCAAGTAAACTTTATTTTTCTCATTCATCACTTACATTACACCTCGGCCCTGATACATGTGGGGACTTCCATTTACGAAATTATTAACGATTTTCACCAAAAAACAATTGAAGTGATAGGGCAATTTAAAATAAGATTCGACGTAAAACTTCGATGTAAAGTTTTAAATTAGAACGTAGAGCGCCATGCACAGTTTTAAGATACAAATATGACTTTTATTTCATTACAGTGATTTTATTTTTTTATTTAAATTTAATTGTTATTAATTAGGGTTTTAGGTTAAGTCTTTTTATTTTTAATATTATTTTACAGTAAAAGTATAATGAGTTTTATGTCTTTTATAAAAATGATTGAGGTTGTGGTTAATATGGAATAAGAAATTTTATTATAAAAGATTTGAGGTATAATTTTTGTTAAAAAAAATGCTTTATTTAGTTTTGTAATATAATTTTTTAATGTGAATAGAATAATTATATATTAATATTGAAATATATTTATTTATTTATTTGTTGTTTATTAATTTTATTTTGTATAAGATAAATAATTTAGATAAAAATATCTATATAATATTTGAAAATAAGATATTTATTTTTTGAGTATATAAGATATGTATTCTTTGAGGAATGGAAGTAATATGTTCTTGTTAGGAGACTTTAATGTTACAATTGCAGTAAACCAAGTTATTCTTCTTAGCAATGATTCTAATATTGATCATTTATGGTTGGATGAGGACCTTGTTTTAGCTAGTAGATACAAAAGAAATTCTAAAGACCTCATCAATAATTTGATTGGTATCGAGCTAGTCAAGCTTTGTAATCTTCAAGACCTTATAATTTGACAATGGTACAATGAAGTGGCCTCGACACTAGTGTCATGGGCTATGTGATCTTTGACACCCCTATTTCCAATGATATTATTGATTTTGACCTCTTAAGTGAGCATGAGCCTAACTTCCATCATAGAGATTTAACCCTAACTTAAAACTGGTCATGCAAAAAATATCCATGATAAAATTTTGTTAAGTAAAGACACCTATTTTTTAATAAAATTAAATATGATCACTTCTTAAAAGATTTAAATAGAATTTTAAGGCTCCTAACTTATAAGGACAACATGAAATATGTCTATCGTAATTTTACTACAAACTTTTCTACTTCCATTAACAATTCTCTATTGAGGTGTCACATAAAAAGAATAATAAAGCTACCAACCCTTTGTCTAATAATAAATGTAAAATTGTTAGAAAAGCATCAAAACTTAATATGGTTAATATATAGAAAACACTTATTACAATGAAGAAAAGATATTATATAAATAAAAAGAGAGTAGTTATTGCACCTTTCTGAATTGGATCTAAGGAAGTTTTCTAGGAAAATTCTAATTTTAAAACTAAGAAAATAATATGATTTTCGTGAAGGAACATAATTCCTTCCTTGAAATTAACAATGAATCCCCTAACACATGGACGTCATTTCAAATGTTCCTAGAGAGGGTGAAGACAAGAGGAAGGAAGGAGCAAGCAAGGAAGAGAAGGATCAAGCAACTACACCAATATTATTTGAAGGTATCGATTTGCATGTGTATTTTTCTTGCTATATTTGGCATGCATGGTATTGCATGTGGTTCTTTTTTTGTTATGACATGGGTTTTTCCAGGTGTGACCGTGTTTCTAGCCTAGTCTTTCCATTTTCGAATAGCCATGGTGTGATGGGGTTCTCATATTTTGGTTGAGCTGGATTGCCGGATGGATTTAACGCTGAGGGAGGTGGATCTCCGAATGATAAAACACATGACCCAATAACCCCTAAACCAGACTGTGGGTTGTGGTAAAGCCGGATTTTGTGTTTCCTCTTTGGTCCTAGGAATCCTTGCCAGTGAATGACGAGATATACAGTAAATCCAAGAGGTGTTTTCCCTTGATTAAGCCTAGGAATCCTTGCTGGTAAATGACGAGATATACAGTAAAGCCTAGAGGGTGGTGTCTCAGTTTATGGCCTAATGATCCCAGGAGCGGGCTGTGGATTCCGGTAAAGCATGAGAGACTAGGAGACGGGAAAATTCCTCATGGTGTGGGTGGAGAAATCCAACGGCATCCAATTGGATTACATTTTTATTATGTTGGCCTAGTGATCCAAGATGGATTATGGTAACACTTGGTTTCTATTGCTGAGGGTGAGGTGGTTTAGCCTCGAGATTTCCCGGTTGGTTCTTTTGGTTTGAGTCCCACATTCATGTTTGGAATATGGCATGAGAGTGAATGGCATAACAAAGATTTGGCTCAACCATTGTATGGTCAAGTGGAACGTGATATTCCCATCCCGGGTTTAGATTTTGCATCATCAATATGAGGTTATTTCTCCTTGTAATTCTATGAGTATTATACTGGTTTATATGTGGATCATATGTCTGTGATTTCCTTGGTATTTCTGTCGCCATTATGTTGGTTATCTATATGTTTTATGACAGCGACTATGTATGGCTCTCATCATGTTTTTACTTGTAAATGAATGAACAATGCATCTATGAAATAATAGACAATAATGCAACGAATGATATAAGGGAACAATGATTCATAGCAATTCTCTGATAAGTATGAGACCTCTATGCTTAAATATGTTATTTATACATGCAGATTACATATTTGTGATATGTTTGACGAAATGCTTGTCATGTCTAGTAGGGGTTTGGTTAAGGGCTTGTTAAAGTATTTGTAATTGCATCATTGTTTCCTTATTATCATTCTGTTATAAAGGGGTCATTCAATTCTAGGTAGTGATTTGGGCTTTGGGCCTGGAAAAGTGGCTCAAATACAGGGGACACTGGCACAACATTGAGAAAAATAGTCCTTGGACATTGGCATGCCTTGTCATGAGAGCGTCCAAAGCCTCCTGAATGTTGTCAGACCCATAACATGGGAGTGTCCAGAGCCTCTTAGAAATTGTCAGGCCCATAGCATGGGAGCATCCAGAGGGAAAGTGGTCTAAAACCTTAATGAGACCCAAGGGTTAGTTACCAGAAAGGTTGGGATGGTTCTTAGGAGTTCTATTGATGACGCGGAAGGTATGTATGATGTTTTTCCATTGATTCGAGTTCCTTAAGGTCACCTAGGATGTTGAATCTAATCATAGTAGCCTCTCGTCACATGTTTACCTAGTTGGCCGATTACTTGGGTAGATGTGGGAGGAGGGTGTTACAGATGCGAAGCCTCATTGTATGTATTTTTAAATGTGGGGAAAAACACCCCCTCTAAGTATAGGCCCATTATGCTTAGCCCCAATTTAATCAAGATATGCAAAATTATTTTGGAATGTAAGAATATCCTTCGACTAAAATGCCACGAATAACTAGCTAACACCAAGTCAGGTTTAGGAGATATCATCCAACTATTGACCACCTCGTTACTTTCAAGATCATTGCAGAGGAGTTCCGCAATAATAAAATAATTTCCTTTTGTTGTTTTTTGACTTTAGAAATGATTTTAATATTGTTACTAGGATAACACTATCGAAGAGGTTGGAGGAGAGAAAGGTTCTTAATGAGTTCAAGGTTGTGACAATGTTGTATGAGAATACTATTGTCAAGTTTTAGACCATTAAAGGATGATTGAAATAAAATAATTGCAATATTAGGGTCAAGTCGTATGTCTCATATTCCCTTCCCTTCAAGGCATATACATTGATAAGTTATAAGAGTGTTTAGAGGAGACAAGTTGTCTTAACCCAAATTTCACTAGTATAGTTATCATTCTTCTTCTTTATGAAGATGACGTTGTCCTTTTTTCAGTTATTCTTTTTAATCTTGGCAAGCAACTAAGAGACACCAAGAATTTGTTCCAAGATTGGTATGATTATTAATACAAAAAAATAATAATTTCGTGATAGTTAAATTAAAAAATGTTACACATGATAATGTTGTATATGACAACAATAACTTGGAGGAAGTGTCTTCCTACAAATATCTTAGAATTTATATCCATCACAAGTTCAATTAGAAATATAGCATCAATAAGGGTACTAATGGAGGGTGGAAAACTTATTATATAATTGGGAACTATCGTAAATCAACAAATATTTGGATATGAGATTTAAAAAAAACATCGTTTTTGACTCTCATTACTCCTATTATTTTATATGGATGTGAGGATCAGGGATGCAGTTTCTCCAAAGAACTAAAGAAAGATAAAATAAATCCAAAAACAATTTATAAACTGTAATCTCAAAATTAAAGGAAATACACCCATTCCTATCATCATCAAAGAAAGCTGGAATGAACAAAGTTCATCATTAAGTCATGAGACTTACCGAACATAACTTGAGAAGGAAAGACTTCATTACCTTATAGAGGTTGTGATGAAAATTCTTCGATTACCATTTCATGTTGTCTTGTTATCTTAAGTGAGCTCAAATATTGATATGTTAGCACGAGCTCTTTTCATATCCTCAATTATATTGTAACCATTAGTTTCATTCTCAATAGGATGTGCTAAAGTACCGGGTGTTGTAGCCTTGTTAGAAGCTGTAGGAGTGGAAGACTTATTCTTATTGTTGGTGGAAGTATTCTTAGAAGGGGGATCATTTCCAAACTTATTCTGCAAACTCTGAGTAGGATTAGGAGGTGGTAAAATTGTTCTTAATAATTGTTTTTTAAACTCTTGCTCAGAAATAGGTCCTTTGCTCCTCAAATTATATCGGTCAATTGTTTGTTGAGGAGGAGCCTCACTCATTGGTTTTTCATCAACACTTTATTTATCAACATTATAAATGATACCAAATGTATTAAATTAATGTACAACAGCTGAAATTTCCTCAGTCACGGTAGATTCATTTGCTTCTTTAGTTTGCTCAAATCGTTCATCTGCTAAAAAGGTGTCTACAAAATTGGTCATCATAGAATTTGTGTTGTGATTCCATTGTGGACATGTCTTCTCCGAATGCTTCTATTGATGGAAAGTGAAAAAATTATCCATGCCCCAATTTTCAACATTAAACAAAACATTGGAACTTTGAGAAGATTTAGTTGGTTCATTATTATTCTTCTTCTTAAAAAAGGATGACTTGAAAGAATTGTAGCTGGTGGTTTCCTCACTTGACCTTCTCTTAAGTTCATATACTTCATTAGTAAGAAACTTCAAATATTTGGCCAAGATTTCCATATCGTAAGAATTTTTCTCTTTGGCTTTAGTATAAGAGGCTTGAGTTTTCATCCCATTAGGATTTGGAGTTTTTAGAATCTTTATGATCATTAATGGCCCCAATAGAACACAAGTATTTCTCAACAATAATTTCTTCTGCAAATTTCAAAGCCATGTATACTTTGCATCTCTTTTAACAAACATGGAAATATTTGTAGGCAAGGCAGCTATATAATAATCTTTGGTCAGCAAGTCAAGCAGTTGAAAATTTGTGGGGAAATTATTCAATAAATGGGTAAAAATTTGATTAAAATGCTTCACTTTTCCTTGTCCACCATCTTAATATTCCCGAGTTCTTTGAGCAACATGACGGGAGTTTGATCATCAAAAAAATTATCTAAGAAAAACTTCTTGAACTCCCTCTAACCATGGATTGAATTAGGCGAAAAATTGTGATACCAGACCAATGCTCTACCCTCTAGAGTGTACAGAAAAAGTCTACAAGAAACATCATCAAAATGTACCTCAAGCATGCGCAAATGCATGTAGAAGTCATCAATATGGTTGTCAATTTTTGTCTTCTTATTCGGATAAAGATTTGAAAGAAACTTTTCTGGGTGTTTATGGATATGATGTAAATTTCTCGAAAGAGCAAGAGGCCATTGGGCCAACCAATCCAACTGTTCATCATCCATGTCTTCTTCCTCCTCGTATTTTCCCTTTAAATTGGAAGAGTATTCTCCCTCACCATTTAAATCCTCGTTGTAATCAGGCTTTTATTCTTGTCCGAGCTCTTCTTCATTAGAAAATTGAAAGTCTTCCCCGTCACCATCCAAATCTTCCTCAATAGGCATAAGGTTCCCTTGTTGATTTGTTCTTTCAGAAGAATCAAATAACTCTTCAAGGGTTGCAATAACCAAATATTCCACCAAAGAAACCATTACACCACTACGAGTTGTTTCTTTCTTTATCAAATTATGAGGTAGAATTGTAGCAACAAGAAGTAAACCAAGAGCTCTTGCGAACTGATGAGTAATAGGCTAGATTGTCTGGAGTTGATCGTAAGTGACTTCAAAATCCTATTCTGGACTTTGATGAAATGACTCCCTTATCTCAAGAATATAAGTTAGATTTAAACTCGAACCATTAATGCATTACATATATGGATGATTGTTAAGATGTGGTGAATTGTCAGCCATATAAAGGCTTCCCTCCTTCTAGTGCCAAAATTTTGATGGTGTTGGATCCCACCAACATATAGGTGGTCTCCCTGATATGAAGTCACAATTAGACCTCACACCATTTGGTATAGGATCCCCATATGAAAATGTGGCCCAACTGCCATGTATTTAAATATTTTCCTTGGCTGTAGTAGTTAGCATAAGAGAGAAATTCACACGTACTTTTGAATGAGTGTTGGGATGGGGTCCCCTGGGTCAATTTTGGGGAAAAAGCCCAAGTTTTATGTAAAAATATGTAAAGTCTCCGAAAATTGTGGTTGCGGAGCACGTAGTTAAGTAAAGAGTCAAAAAGGGTTTTCGCCCTCTTTTATGTAAGTTAAGTCGGCTTTTTGAAGATTCACCCATGGTCCGCGAACCATGGGGTTGTATATGTAGGTGTGTCTTAGAGAGTCTAAGGAGGACATAGAAGAATAGAAGTTTTCTATGGGTATGACAAAAGGAGCCTAAGTTAGCACAGAAGGTAGAAGAAAGGCTTTGTAGCTGTGTGCACAGAGGCCTAGAGTAGTGTCCGCAACTGAGTGCGCAGACACGTGCAGTTGAGTGCACAGGGAAGTCTTGAGTCTGTAAGCTTAACTGAATATCAATAAAAGAAGATTATTCCAGAAATTCTTGCATTTATCTCTGTACTTCTGTTGCGAATGAATGTGCTTTATACTGTGATAAATGATGGTTTTATGAAATAATGTTGTATTGATGTGTGACTTTACTGGACCTATATTGTTATGTGAAGAGGTCTTTACGCGCAAATTATATCATTGCATGTTAAAATTATCTAACACTTAAGCATATCTGAATAAATACTGGGTTAATAATAATCTTGGATGTGCGTAAGTAGTTTATTATCTTGTTCAGGGTCTGTAAAAGCTAGTCATAGACCTTCGCAAAGGTCTAAAAGTTGATTAGAGGAAGTTATGTTGATAAACCATAAGGGCTGATCGATCTGCACAAAGGTAGATCTAGGGCACAAAATGACATCATGCTGATCTCTGGGTGCGGAAACTTGGTTCCAGCATCCCCCCATTCTGCTTCAGGTGAGACTTCAGTTCGCGCTCTATGGATTGATTCCGAAAGGGCCAGTAGTGTAGGGATTTCTTTGGCACAACTAACTCTGAACCTGGGTCAAGACCCACTAATACAACAAATGGTTTTGTTGCTGGGACCGAGATCTCCATAAAGAGATTTGTGATGTCACATCACTAGAATCTGAACAAGAAGGAAATTGAGAAGTGGTTGGATAGAAATATCCACAAACTCGCGACGCAAGAAAATAGAAATCTGCAACTGACAAAAGAACAGTAGTTGGACAGATATTTATACACAAAAATACAGGAAATTTTCTTTTGCACCTTCCCGATCGAACTATACAAGTGGATCGCTAAATTGGTAGACGACCAAAGAAGGTGGAGGCTTGATGGTCCGATAGTGTGGACCCCAAAGCTCATGCGGAGGTTGGAAGCTTCTGAAGATAAGATCGCGCACGCTATTGATCATTGGCTTGATCAGGTCTTAGGAGGATTTGTGACAGAATTCACAGTCGATACCTCAGTCAACTACAGTGAAATAGAACAACGCTTCCTCAAAGGACCGCGAAGTAAGTATTTGAGATCTTTGAATACTTGGATTAAAATTCTCTTGTGTGAAAAGAGGGTTATGCCATTGCCTTGATGTTTGGATCTACGTGAAGTGGATGAATATTTAAAAATCAAGAAAGAGCAGGTCTTGAATATAGTCCATTGATTGGACCTCCTTCAAGTGATGACGAGGGAGTAGCCCAGGCCTCACCGTAGAGCACTATCCAGTTGATAAGATAGGGTTTTCCGTGGATACCTCATTCGGCCACACCACCTCCACATTCACCTCCACAAAAGACATCTTCACCCACACCACCACCACCTCCGTTGCCGTTCAACATGTCGAATACGATGAAGTTTCCCATTTTCAAGGGCTTGGGGAGTGAGGACTCGGATCAGTTTTGGTTCGTTGCGAAGGTTGTGTGGACAACACAATACATTACAGATGACAATATAAAGAATGCACAGTTGGTTACCTCTCTGCAGGATTGTCCGTTGACATGGTACATTAAGTACTGCACTAATAACCCGCTGGCATCGTTAGTAAACACTCAAACTGCTCTGAACAAAGAATTTGGTAAGCCTAAGTCTAAATCGCGATCAGTGATTGGGTTCAAGGAAATCATGATGAGGCTCGACGAAACGCCCTAGGAATTAGATCAAAGATTGATATTCCAGATCCGCGAAGCTAATATGAATCTCTCAGATAGTCAGCACTGCAAATGTTTTGTAGCCTTGCTCCTGCCCCACCTAAGGGTTGATTTTTCACAACAAAAGGTAGGAACTCAGGCGGAAGCCTTGGAAATTGCAATGAGATTGCATGAAATGCCTATTCAGGATGCTTCTTTGGGGGTTCAACATATCCAAACGGAGTTTCAGAACCTTTGCTTAGAGTTGCAAAGCTTGAAAAAGGAAAAAGTGGCTCAGTTGGAGGTGCGGGAAGAGGTTTAGCGCCTCAAGTGTAAAATCCAGGGGCATGATAAAGATCCCTGCCTTGTATTCGCGAACTATATTGCAGGGGGAGGGCCGATGCCCTTGAGGCAAGAGGCTCTAGTAGGACCAAGTACAGGGCCTGCGCTATGGTGCGCTATCTGTCAGGTAGCCGGAAAACATGTAATGGATAATTGCCACTTGCTGAAAGAATTTGTTTAGACACCACAACAATTATTTTGTGATTTCTGTCTATCAGTGGGCCATGATGAGCGCCATTTCCACAACTATGAATTAATGATGGATAGAACGCCCGTGTATTGGATGGAAGTAGAAACTCTACCTCAGATCAAGGCATTGGGGGAGTGCGTGGAGGATGTTAGGGCCGCAGACGAGGCCGAGGAGGAGGAGGACCTGGGAGAGGTTGAGGGCAAGTTATTTTCTATAATTGTGGAACACCAGGACACTACAGATGAGAGGGTACAAACCAATCATGCCCGTCATGTCAATACCGCACTTAGTTTGACCACGCAATAGAAGAATGCCCTATATTGATAGCTAAAATGCAGGAGAAGAAGGTGTAACCTTAGCAGCCTACCCCAAAATTTATAGATGATGAGGGCTGAGCCCCACGAAGAGGATCCAAAATGTGAATATTGTGCTGCGAAGAGGAATGATGACTAGTGATGATAAAGGGAAACAACCTGAAGAAGTTAAGTGGGTTCGCAAGGCTCCAGAAAAGGAGGTTGGGCTTGATTTGGAGCACGTGAAGGAGACATTCATGGAAGTGAAGAAGAGCTTCGTTGAAGCCTCCACCTCAGGAAGTCAGGATAAGATGTCTGTAGAGGTTGACCCCTCTGTGCTTACCACCTTTTTGGAGACTTCTATGAAGCTGCTGTGCAATAGAAAGGCCATGAAAGGGATACAAGAATTGATAAACAAGTGTGCTGGTAAGGATACTACTCCTGAAGGACACGACATAGTTAGAAAGATATGAAAACACAAGACGAGAATAGGGCGCGAGATGAGGCTCACCAAGCAAATAGGAGACTATGAGATGGATCAGGTTATTTTAGATCCGGGGTCGGATGTGAACATTTTGCCTAAACAAACATGGGAAAGGATGGAGAGACCTGCACTACAATGGTCTCCGATTCAATTGAGGATGGAAAACCAACAAAAGATTATCCCTATGGGGAGATTGCATGGGGTGAATGTAGATATAGAAGATGCAAGCATGCTAACTAATTTTGAAGTGATAGAGATTGTTGATGAAAACAATCCATACACCGCGCTCCTGGGAATTGATTGGGCTATTGAAATGAATGGGGTAATCAATTTGAAGAAGTGGACAATGTTGTTTGAAAGAAAATCACTCCGTGTTGTGGTTCCATTGGATCCCGCAGAAGGACCGTGCTATACTAAACCGGTTCGTGACTATGAAAGCGATGATGATTTGGATCATATCTATAAGATAAAAGCACGAGATGAAGACTGGGTTAATATGATAGCTGATGGACGAATTGCATGGGACTGCGAAAGTTCCTGTACTTCGGATTCAGACGAAGAGTTGGAACATTCAAAAAACAGGCTGCATGAAGTATCCACATTACACTGCAACATGATGACAAAATCGTTGTGCTGTGTGTCATCGGAGGCAAGAAATTTGCCTTATTATGATGGTTTAACTGACATGGATAAATTTTTGGATGCTTTTGAAAGAGAAGTTCCACAAGATTACCATTTTTAGGCTTTGGACTGGGCGCTGTGTGCTACGCCCACTCAGTGGTGGGGTACACACAAAGACAACTTTGATGAGTGGCACAATTACAGAACAATGATGAGAACACAATTTGGTCTGCCTAAAGTATGGGTAACTGAGAAATATGATGGGAGGAATGATCCACACGATCACCTGGATAAATTGACAAAGTTATATGGAATAGAGCCGTAGCTAGAATGGGTGCATTTATTTTGTCACACTTTGGACGTAATCCATATGAACTGGTATTTGGAGATGGAACTCTGCCACAACACCATAGAATGGGATGTCTTAAGAGAAGGGTTCATGAGGACATTCAACTTTGAAGATGGGTTCGAAAGCATTGATGAGGCACTATAGGAGGTTAAGGTAACGATCTTCAGAATACCGCAGGATCCTTTGGAATTGATTCAACTAGATTGGAGCACCTAGTTGCGCCATGCCCTGGAGTGCTATAATGTGACTGCTGAAGGAGATGATGAGGATCCAAGGAATATTAACATTCCAGAAATAGAAGGCCACCGCGAGGTAGAGGGACCGCAGATAGAGAATCTAGACATCACCACACCATTGAAAACTAGGCAAGTAAACATTGGCACAAAGGCGGAGCCAAAGTTTGCGAAGATTGGGGATTACTGGGATGATGCTACAGTAGATAAAGTCGCTAAGTTGCTCCATGAATATCAAGATTTGTTCCCTACAAAATTTTCAGACTTGAAAGGCATCATAGGCGATTTGGGAGTGATGAAAATAACTCTGAAACCGGATGCAAAGCCTGTTAAGCAGAGGCCATATCGCCTTAATCCCAAATATAAGGAAAAGGTCCACTTGGAGTTGGACAAGATGCTTGAAGCAGGTATTATTGAATCAGTGGAGGAGTCTGATTGGGTGAGTCCAATGGTAGTTCAGGAAAAGAAGCAGAAGGACGAAATAAGGATTTGCGTAGATCTCAGAAAGCTTAATGATGCCTATGTCCATGATCCCTTTCCAACACCATTTATTGATGAAGTACTGGACAATGTGGGAGGACAGGAAGCATATTCCTTCACTGATGGGTTCTCTGGGTACCATCAGATTAAGATCGCGCCAGAGGATAGGAGTAAGACAACCTTCATGATAGAATGGGGTTGTTTTGAGTATACAGTAATGCTGTTTGGACTCAAGAATGCGCTGGCAATATTCTCTCACGTAGTCATCACAGTGTTCAAAGAGTTCATTCACAAATTCTTGGAGGTCTATTTCGATGACTGGACAATGTTTGGGCTAGTCAAGCACCATGTAGATGATCTGCGCTTAATGTTGGATATGTGCTGAAGGTATTAGATTGCGTTGAACCTAAAAAATTGTTCATTTTATGTCCCCTTTTGGATTTTGTTGGGTCATGTCGTATGCAGGCAAGGACTTATGGTGGACCCTACAAAGATTGTGGTAATAATCAATTTGGAAGCCCTAAGGAGTGTTAAATAGATGCGCACAACGCTGGGCCATACCGGGTATTATCGAAAGTTCATCAAGGCTAATGCTTAGATTACCACGCCCATGGAAAAGAGCTAAAGAAGGATGCTACATTCTGCTGGAATGAAGAATGTCAACACAGTCTGGAGGTCTTGAAGGAGAAAATGGTTATCGCGCCGATCCTGGTATTCCTGGACTGGAAGAAGGAATTCCACGTGCATGTGGATGCCTCGTGTATTGCATTGGGAGCAGTACTGACATAGGCTGGCGAAGGAGAGATGGATCACCCTATAGCATTTGCAAGTAGGACGCTGTCAAAGGCTGAAAAGAATTATTCGACGATAGAGCGCAAAGGGTTGGCTATGGTGTACATGCTCCAAAAATTCAGACATTACCTGCTGGGCGAAAATTTCAAGATGTACACAGACCTTTCTGAATTGAAGTATCTAGTCAATAAGCCTGTGTTGGGGGGGAATATGCAAATGGTTGTTGTTGTTTCAAGAATATGATTTTGAGGTAATTGTGAAGCCAGGGAGTTTGAATGCAAGTCCAGACCATCTGTCCTGCATTGAAACAGGAGAAGAGCCTACTAATTTGGAGGAAGGGTTGCCTGACATGCAACTCTTTGTAGTGCATGTAGTGGATAATCACTTTGCAGATATTATCCACTTCCTAACTACGGGAACAACTCCAGAGGGATATACTAGTCAGCAGAATAAATAATTGGTGGTTCGCGCGACATATTTTTCCGTAATTGCATGCCATTTGTGTAAAATGGGATCAGATGAGATACTTTGACATTATGTGCCCAATTTTGAACAAAACAGTATCCTCGCTGAAGCTCATGGAGGATCTGCGGGAGGGCATTATGCAGGAAAAGAAATAACGCAAAAGGTTTTGTGCCCTGGGTTGTGGTGGCCGACATTGCATAAAGATTCTAAAGCATATTGTAGGGCATGCGATGCATGTTAGAGAACAGGTAGGCTATTGTGGAGGGAAAAGGTGCCGATGAATCCACAGGTTTCTTTGCAACCATTTGAGAAATGGGTAATTGATTTTGTAGGACCGATTCAACCCCCAGGTAAGAAAACAGGTGCGCGCTACATCATCACCGCGACAGAGTATTTGACCAGATTGGCGGAGGCATAACCCATGAAGGACTGTACAGGGGCAACACCATCAAGGTTTTTGTTTGAATATGTATTGACCAGGTTCAGTTGCACGAAAGTATTGATGAGTAACTGTGGTACACATTTTCCCAACGGAACGATCAACGCACTAACAGATGAGTTCTGGGTTTACCATCAGAACAGTATGCCATATCATCCTCAGGCCAATGGAACAGTTTAGGCTTTTAATAAGATATTTGAGAATGTGCTAACGAAGGTTTGCAATGCATAGCGGAATGATTGGGACGTGTGCATACCAACATTATTATGGGCATATAGAACTACTTGCAAAAAGCTCATAGGTCAGATGCCTTTTAGGTTGGTCTATGGTGTGGAAGCTGTAATGCCTATGGAGTATATTGTTCCTAGTCTACGCATAACATCTTTCACAAGAATGGTGGCCCGCGGAGCCTTAGAAGAATGGTTCGTGCAGTTGATGGAGCTCAAAGAAGATAGGTTTCTTGCTGGATTCCATTAGCAGGTTTAAAAGGAATGCAAAAAAGCTTGACATGATCAGCACATCAAATTGCGCACCTTCAAGGTAAATGATTTACTTTTACTATATGATAGTAAGTTTTCTAAGTTTCTAGGGAAGCTTTAGATGCACTGGCTAGGGCCCTATGTCGTCAAAGAAATTACAGATGGTGGTGCAGTTCAGTTTGCAAAGTTGAATGGAGAACAATTTTTGGGAAGGGTAAATGGAAGCCGGTTGAAGCCATACACAAGGGATTTGACACAATGACTACATGACGACAGGGCAGTCTTAGCGCTAGTTGCAAGGGAGCATGGGACTATAAACTACACTACCCAGTTGGTGGAACTACGCGACAGAGGGGTTGCGTGAAAAAGGGTAATGTCACAGTATCAGGAGGTGTGTGAAGGGATCTACGCTATGAGGGGAGATACTGTGCATCACAACCAAAAAATGACCGTTACAGTCACTGTTCATGATTTGATTGCCAGGAGATGGTTAAGAGGAGTGGGGGGCGGTGTTTAAGGCATTTAATGCTAAAATATTTGGAGATGTGCCGCAAAATCAACATTTATGGAAGGATTTTGGGGGGAATGATCGAATTTGAATTTGAATTCGCCTATAAATTACACATGGCCATCTAGTAAAGAACACTTTGCGTCCTTAGAGTTTTTTAGCGATGCTGTCGATTTTTTATGAATCCTCAGGTTTTCGCAGATTTAGTCGCTAGTTCTGTATTTGATAAATTACTTGAGGATACCTAGTGGTTTATTCTTAGCACGATGTCCAGACTAGGAGAAACTGCAAGCATTGGAGAAACTGTCACCTCTGAGGGAGCTTCTCTAGAGGTTGTGAACATGGAGGCTTTGATTGTTGTTCCTACAATGCCAAGGTCGCTTAGGCTGAAGCCTACACTAGTGAGAGAAGCCCCTAAACCCAAGAAAGACAAACATAAGAGGTTGATGTCAGTGTGTGAGTCACTGAGGAAGCATTCTACTACCCAAGCATAGAAGAAAAAAAAATGAATCGGCCAAGGATAAGGGGAAAGTGGTAGATTTGGAGGCCGAAGAGGGCGCGAAGGATATAGATGCCAAGGGGTGGAGCCTATCTCCAAACTGTTAGATTATATCCCTCTGCGTAAGGGAAAAGTGAAAATAACCAAAGACCCAGACTCAAGGAAAATTCCTCCTAAATACGCTCCTGCTGCCAGAGGACACCACCTTTGAAGGTCTGCGCTTGGCACGGATTCCCCATTTAAAGCTGGAAGACTAGAATTTAGTGGACCATAAGAGGTTCCCCCACCTCGCAACGGAAAACTACATGAAAATGGTATATTACAAGGAATCTGGTGTCACCGCGTTGGAGCCTGTGGAGTGGATTCGCGGAGTGAATCAATCGAGGTTGCTGAACCTGCTGTGGGTGCCCCACTACCACCGCTCCAACATCAAACTCATTGTTATCAAGCAATTGCTGATCTTGGTGCATGACAGATGTTTGTGGCTGAGCACGCTGATCCCAATTACAGATATGCTGATCCATTGGATCACGCCATTACCACACTCAGGTTTGAATCCAGCCAAGGAGTTTGGCGGAAATACGAGTGAGCGCGACCTGACAAAGAAGATGAAGGAAAAGTTTAAGTTGGTCAAGAAGCCATGTGGGTACTCCTTCACATCTATCATTGACTGCGTGATGCAAGTTGCTACATAGATCTTAACAGGAAAGGTCATGAGGAAATGCCACGCGGACAAGGTTCTGGCACTCTTAATTTCATTCGCTGCATAGTGCACGGAGGGCATGCAATTCAATTGGTCGCATTACCTATGTAGCGAGTTCCTCGCGAATTGTCATGAGGCTCAAGATGAGAGACAAACCTTCCACTATACGTGGTTGTTTCTCTCCATCGTACTAGTGGCTTGGGACCTGCCGGAGGATAGTCCGTTTCCTCCCCTGGAGAAAGGATTGCTGGAGGCTACCCAGTTTTCCTCCCTCTGGGCCACAAAGGACAATGCGTGGGTCATAGAGACCAAAGTTTTCTGGGTGTTGATGGAGGTGAGCATTCGCATGGAAATCAACCAGATGTCGCGATTTTCCCCAACGATGTTTGAACAATAAGTAGAGTACGTAGAGTTTAAAGCTGACTTCCATCACATATATATCAGAGCACGGAAGGATCCACAACAGAAATGGTTTGGCCTACCTTACCTTGCTATAGATGATGCTATTCAGGATGTTATCAAGTGATGGCCGACGCATTGGCATTCTCCATTGGATCTGGTTGTAGGCACTAGAAAATCTGCGGAGAAGAAAAAGAAGGAAGCGATGAAGTAGGGGTCCCGCAGTTGGATGAGAAGCAAAGGAAAGAGGTCATGGAGAAGGCCCAGCTAGAAAAGGAGCATGTTGTGACGCAACAAACCAAACAAGAAGAGCATGACTCCAAGCGGAGTGGTAAGTTCCCCTCACCCTAGACAGAGGAAGGGGAGCAGTTAGAGCAGTGCGGTGGTGGTCAGGAGGAACAGAGCACTCCCTTCCAGGTAAAAAGGTATAGGGATCAACAGAAGGAGGGGCCTCGGAAGAAGTCGAAAGTGAAAAAGCCAACACTGGATCCAATCACACTAACGAAAGGTGATCTTGACGAGATCGGAGATAAGCCGCACGATATCACAACAGAACTACTGCAAAAGTTCGAATAATAGCAACAACAGGTGTTAAGTATTATCCAAAAGGATCTGTGTGTGTTACAGATTCAAACTAGCAAGATCTAGGTGGGCGAAGGGCAGGTAAGCACCACACAGACAAGCTTGGCACTGGGGACCTTTCAGGCAGCATAGATGGTCAGATCACTAGATCTCCAGGAAATCATGCTACCAGAAGGATCATTAAGCGTAGAGGCGGCCGATGAAAAGGTCATCATGAGTTCTCTAAAAAACATCGGCCTCAACCTTGCCACACTCCCTAATGAGTATCTTCACACGCTGTAGATAGGTGTGACGGTAGACTTAAGAGCATGGGAGCAGCGCACCCTCAGCCTCATAAGCGAATATCGAGTGAACAACGAGCAGATGTTCGCTAAGAAGATAGAGGCCTTGAAAGAAAAAGACACCATCTAGGCATAGAGCACTCAGATAGTGGCCACGGTGGCAGAAGCATGCAGGATAGTGCCATAGTTGCACATACCTGAGGAACCACCGTTGGAGGCCAAGATTAGAAAACTTGCTGCAAGCGTGCGTGATGCCAACACAGAGGTGGCTAGAGTCTAGTTTGAGCTAAACATGAAAATCACTGAACTGGAGCTGAAGTCATAGCTTTCAACCCCGCTAGAGGTTAGGGAACAACACGAAGCCATTGTTAATTATGGAGTTGCTACGGTAGATGCTGCAGTTGTGGACTGCACTGGGCTGTTTGAGTAGGCTATGGAAGTAGTGATTACCCTGCAGGAAGATCCCACCCTATAGGTATTAAATACATAAGTCCACGAGCTTCAACAACAATATGACGAAGTGAGGGTGAAGAAACACACCATTGCTACAACACAATGCCTTGCCAAGCTACATGAGGCTAAGCAGCTCCTTACACAGGTGGAAGCAGTGCAGAAGAAAGAGGCAGTCCTTAAGGCCAGGTTGGGGCCTTGGTTGGATGAAGCCTACATAGTCTCGGCCAACATACAGGAAAAGTTGGCGAACTTGCAGAGTACGTAGCAACAGATCAAGTGAGCTAGCGAAGGACCAGCCACAGAGAAGCTGGTAGAACAAGTCAAGTAGGCAGCCATGCAGAGCACGACTAAAGTAGTAGTTGCACAATTGGAGCTCGGGGATCTGCGCAGCAAGATCTCCATGCCAGCCAAGTGACTCGAGGGCGAGTCAAGATCTTTGTGTTGGGGGTCTGTTGGGATGGGGTCCCTTGGGTTAATTTTGGGGCAAAAGCCCAAGTTTTATGTAAAAGGATGTAAATTCTGCACAAATTGTGGTCACGGAGCGCGTAGTTAAGTAAAGAGTAAAAAATGGTTTTTACCCTCTTTTATGTAAGTTAAGTCAGCTTTTTGAAGATTCACCCATGGTCCGCGGACCATGGGATTGTATAAATAGGTCTGTCTTAGAGAGTCTAAGGAGGACATAAAAGAATAGAAGTTGTCTATGGGTATGACAAAAGGAACCTAAGTTAGCGTAGACGGTAGAAGAAAGGCTCTACAGTTGTGTAGGCAAAGGCCTAGAGTAGTGTCCGCAGCTGAGTGCGTGAACCCCTGCAGCTGAGTGCACAGGGAAGTCTTGAGTCTGTAAGCTTAACTGAATATCAATAAAAGAAGATTATTCTAGAAATTTCTGTGTTTCTCTCTTTACTTCTGTTGCGAATGAGTGTGCTTTATACTGTGATAAATGATGGTTTTATGAAATAATATTGTATTGATGCGTGACTTTACAGGACCTATATTGTTATGTGAATGAAATTAATGTCAAGTCTTTATGCGAAGATTATATCGTTGCATGTTAAAGTTATCTAACACTTAAGCATATCTGAATAAATACTGGGTTGAGAATAATCTTGGATGTGCGTAAGTAGCTGATTATCCTGTTTAGGATCCACAAAAGCTAGTCGTAGACCTTCACGGAGATCTAAAAGATGATTAAAGGAAGTTACGTTGATAAACCATAAGGGTTTATCGATCTGTGCAAAGGCAGATATAGGGCACAAAACGACATCACACTGATCTATGGGTGTAGAAACTTGGTTCCAACATCCCCCCATACTGCTTAGGGTGAGACTTCAGTCCACGCTCCACGGATTGATGCTGAAAGTGCCAGTAATGTGGGGATTTTTTTGGAGCAACTAACTCTGAACCTGGGTCAAGATCCACTAAGCCAACAATGAGCAAGTAAGGGTGCCTTGTGAAGCGTTCAATTGCAAATGTATCAAGAATATTTCACTAGAAGGGAACAAAAATGAGCCTTTAGAATAAAAGTAATAGTACCATTCTAATAAATAAACACACACATACATATGAAAGAATTGTTAACCATCAAGTGAAATAGTTCACATAGATGTAACGATCATTAAATAAGATACAACACATATTCAATAAGATGAGCACCAAAGCCAATGAAATAGTTCAATTTCTTTAGTACATATGAATGCCAACATATACCAAAAACATCAAAAGAATAGTCTTAAAACATTCATGATATATGCATGAAAATGTGTTGGCTCAATGAGCTTCAGATATTAAGCGAAAGTTTCAAGATACATTGATACAATGAAACACGACTAGCTCCAATAGTGGAGCGTTGAGCCACTACTTGCTCTCCAAAATGTCTATATTCCTCTCTAATGCATAGTTAGAGAAACCAAGGTGAAAAGTCCCTTCTTTAAGTAATGAGGCCTCTTTTATAACATGAGGAATGACCTTTCATATCCTCATGAATCTTGAACTTCCTCATGACTTTTAGACTTCTAATGTGACCTTTGGACTTCTACATGACTTTTGAACTTCTATTTGACTTTTTGGCTTCTTCGTGTGACTCTTTTTCCCATATGTGACTCTTGGACTTCCACATATTTACATTTACAATATTTTCCAAAATTACAACATCATTTTCTACATCATCATGTCCCGAAAACATGACAAGTCATAAACATTGATGACTTGAATCCATGGTGACTTGTACATATATTTCTTTGAGAAGTGATGACACTACAACTATGTCTTCCATACTCGTAACATATCTTGCCTATGATTATTTTCCACCCTCAAAGGGTCTTGAGAGATTTTGGATTCTTCGCGAGTCACTTTGATCATGAGAATCCCTTGTTCTTTCAACTATCATACCATGGTACTTTTGTGCCTTTTGTCTTCAAGATTCTTCCTTGGGAAAAATTTCTTGAGATATCTCCTCATACATCTTTTCCATGCTATATCGAGTCCCTACAAGTATAGATCACTCATGGAAAGCAAACATTGCCCGAAAATCTCCTAGTCTATCATGCTTCATGCAAGTCTTCTATCTATGGATCAAAAATTCACTTTGGAAAGAGAGAGGGGTCTTCCGGGCATAGGACATACTTGAAAGAGACACGAGGGGCTTCACTGATTAGTAAGTCTGTGCAGTGCACAACTTTGGAGGAGAAGGAGGCTTGATAGAGGGTGCAAGGCGTAGTTCCAAGGGACAAGGTAGCATGTCTATTTATTGAGGATGCACTGTGCTTTTTGAGGGAGATCCAGGGCCACAAGGAGGGCACAAGGTGTGGGAATAAGGCACAAGGGAAGGAATTACTACCCACTGAGAGCACACAATGCACTCAACTAGGAGACAAAGGCAATGATGGCACAGGGCACAAAGACAAGCAACATGAAGGAGGGTCTAATGAATGAGAATGCACTGTGTGCTGGAGAGAAGGCTTATTGGCACAAGGTTCAACTTAAATTAACAAATAGGGTCTCCACTAGGCCTTAGAAGTGTGCTATGCACTCTTCCTTGCATAGAGGGTAGGCTTGCTAAATAAAAATTGTCTAAGTATGAGAAGATAACACATGGAAAAACACACTAAGTTAAGAGAAACATCAAGTGTGGCACATGTCAAATCATCAATAAAACTTAGATAGGATTCAAGACTAAGAATTATGCATCAAAATCCCATCTTATAAATATCCTCCAAGTACGACAAATAAAGTATGTGTAGTTGTGACAAAAAAATGTGTACTATGACTCCAAAGTGCGTGATTTACACTTCTAATGATCCAAAGACACTTAGGAAGGAACATGGACACTTGAAACATATGTAGAAACATACTTGACGACCAAAAGAAACACCTCACATTATTGGAGGTAGGCTCCAAAATTTGAATATAGTAAAAGTTTTTGAGGCTGTTGTAGTAAAGACAACAATTTCAAATCAATTATTTACTCCATAATAGTGTTTGATTATGTCCCCATGGAATATTTCTATACATTCTATACATATGTATCCTTAAAACTAAAAGGTTCACCCAACTTGTTTCTAGCACGTAAAAAGTGCCAAATGATCAAAAAATAACCTGTAAATGGCACCATGCTACATGTATCAAGCCAATGTCTAAATAATTGCTAGATTACAATCAATCATACTACATTGATGTCATTTAAATGAAACTCTACACCAAACTTTTTTGATATGGGAAAATTGAAATAAGATGTTTCTTTAAACGAGGAATAAACAAAACATGATTTAATTTAAGAACATCAAATAGCATCGAGAAGCAATTGGAGCCCAATCCTTTCACAAGTAGCATCATAACCCAAATCCACACTCATAACTCCCTCTTTCTCTTGAAACTTGCTAAAGAATTTCCTTTCTTAAGTCTCATGTCTCAATGGCTCATTGCATATATATCAACTCAACACTTAACAAAATGTTGGAAATTAACCGAGATATCATCCATACTGTGGTCTTAGGTTGAGATTCTAACTTATCCAATACAACCTATGTTTTCTACTTGACCTTCCCTTTCTTCTTCACTATACATTAATTGGCACAATGTTCCTTCTAGTGACACCTAAACATTTCAGATTACTCAAATCCTTCTTGCCTTGGCTTGACTCTTCCTTCTTACCCTTTTTGGGTTCTTTCTTGTTTCCCTTCCTCATATTATTGATTAGATCTAGGAATTCTTCTTCAATCTTCTTAGCTAAACAATATTTAAACTTATCATTTTCGACACAAAGTCATCCAAAACATTCTCAAATTATGGCAACTGATCACGAGCACAAATATGTTGAACAAACGGTTTCCAAAATGAAGAAAACCCATTCAACTTATGAGCACCAACTCTTCATGCACCAGTTCTGTATCAACGTTATCCAAATTATATCTCAAGTTTTCAATCCTTTCCAAGTAGCCAACCAATATATCTATGTCCCCCATGTAGATGATTGAAAGCTTGTTTCTCAAGAGTATCTTCTTAGACACACACACTTTAGGGTATTGCAACAAAGGTGTCATACATTCATTGTTGGTTTTTTTCTTTGCAATGTGAGTGATCAAATGATTCTTTAATAGATAAAAAAATGTTCTATTTTCCTTGGTTTCCTTATCATCTTCAACTAATAGTCTAATATTAGTAGGTGTGATGATATTTGTCTCAATGTTATCTAAAATATTAACCTCTTGTAATATCATTTGTAGCCCACACTTTGAAGCTATAAAATTGGAAGCACCTTCCTACCTGTCACACTCTCTAAGATAAAGACAAGTTATCCTTACAAAATATGAAGTAACCCTCAAAGAAAAATGAACAAAAAATCAAGTAGATCACCTTGATAGGGTCTAAGTGCTTCTTCCAAAGCACACTAGGGTTTCAAATCCTATAACCTATTTTAAGGTCAAACACCTCTTCCAGGTATGAAACAACTGAAATGCTAGACTCCTTCTTCACCAAGAGAGAGTTCTCAATCAAATTAGCTATGATAACTTGTGGATAATTTGAAATCCATGCTTAAGACAAATTAAAAAATTCACCTTATTTACTTAAGGTTTTTTGGATCTATTTCTTGTGAAATTTTATTGCTATGGTTAAAATTGAAATATAAATTACAACGACATATAATTTACTATGTCCAATGAAATACAAAAGGTATCTTGAAAAAATAAACATCAAAATAATATACTATAAGTGAACTATATTTTTAACCCTATGGGCACAGTCCCCAACATATAACAAATCTAAAAGTAACTTATAAACAACTAATTTATCACAATCACAAGCCTACCTTCTTAACTTCTATTTACTTTTCAAATCACTCATCAAAATCTACTTATTGTTATGTTAAATCAACATACTTCATTAGCACTAGAAAACACCAGTCACCATGAGAACATAAGTTGAATTTTTTTTTTTTTTTTTTTTTTAAGTAAACAAAGTTTGGCCTATGAAGTGTACTTCATATACACAAAAAATGAGTTACAAGTACATACCAACAATGTATCACTAGATGGTAAGTGATTTTTCTTCAAGCTTATCACAAGCTAGGACTATAAAGCATCGAAATCCTAGCTATGACATGCACCCCCAACCACAAACACTAACAAGTACAAATTTCCTAGAAAAGTATAAAACCAAACTATTCCTAAACATTCCAAAAGGCTTAAAAACAAGCTATCATTAACACCAATTCAACTACCCTTGATTTTCACTAAGCTTTCCTTTACATAGTCTCTCCAATTCTCTTCTCAGGTTTCTTTACCATAAACCCTAAGTCCTTCTCATAGAAGGACATCAACCCTAACACTTTAAGCCTTCTCTAGTTTAGCCTCTCAAAAACCCTAGTAGTTTTCTTCCTTGCATTAAGACAAGTAAAATGACTCAAGTTGTCAAGTTCATCTACAAGATAGAACATTCTAATAAAATATTACAACCCTCTTTCTTATTCAACTAAATATTCTCTCACCCATTTATATAGAATAGTTAATGGAGTTCAACAATAAAAGAGGTGGACTATGTCCATGGACACCCTAATATAATCCAAAATTTATGGTCTCTAATTGAAGCACTCTCTCTCTAAGGTGTACACATGTCAAGATAGCAATGTTCAAGTGGTGTGCTCTTAAAGCATAGGATTCAAGTTTTAAGTTCTCCTTAGTGACAAGGCTTCTTACTCTCCTAGGCAAGCATCTAGTTCTTCAATATTCCTTGATATATGTGTCCCTAGTCCAAAACCAACTTGAAGTAATGCACCCTTAACCCATGCACATCCAATTCAATAACTTTTTCTCATAAGGTATGCCATATGATCCTAATGATTCTAGGGCCTAGGAAACTTCCTCCTAACACCTAAAACTCATCCCCCAAGGTTGGTTGACCTTTCATGAAAAAAAACATATTCCCAAATCTTACTCCATAAAAGGGGAATTTGAAGTAAAAAACAGGCCTAAAAAAATGTACTAACAAAATCAACTTTAAAAGAAAAATAAGTTCCAAAATGATGATGTTATCCTTAGGGGTAATATTTAGAGCAAAATGAAGAAAACCACCTTTTTTTTTAATTGTATTTTCATCTTATTTCCTTATGGGTTTACAAAATTTTTAAGTGTGGGCCTCCATTGAATGTGGAATTTGATTCCGTATCTAGTGAGTACCCACTTTGCATAATATTGAGTAGATACACACTATGTTTTTTTTGAAATACATGAAAAAACTTATAGCAATAACACTTTGACCTATAGCCAAAACATTTCGACCAACATTGTTCTTAAGGAATAGTAATAGAGTCACTTCACAAGATTCTTGGAAAACTATTGATTGAAGAATGGGGCTAGATCCAATATACTGAAACTCATGAAACACTATACCCTCTTAGATTTTCTATGTCCTTTGATCAAATAAATTACAAAGCATAAAACATAGACCAGATTAAGTCTTATAGACACAATTATAAATAGACTAAGTGTTATTTTTAATATACAAGTATAAATTTAGAAGCATGAGCTATAGAGCACACTTCACTCTTATAGATTTTAATACTAGACACTAGAATCCATCTCTATTCCTAAACTCAAATGCCTCAAATGATAACCATTGAGATTTATTTATACGATTCACAATTGGTATTTGGTTACTCAAAACTTACAATTGGAAGTCAAAATTGGATTCCTATGTCCTTATGGGATGATGGGGTGGCTAGTAGAAAACCAACTATTATGTCATCCCGTGATGTATTTGTAGACATAAGGGGACACATCGTTTTGTTTCAGATAGACCTGAAAAAATAATTACTCTTTGGGTCTTTTTATCTTGAACCCACTATTACCCGCCAAAATGGGTAACCCTTAAGAGAAGACGTTTTCTCCTATTTTGGTCAACCATCCAGTCAAAATCCCTACACATTTCTTGATGATGATGATATTCCAATTCCTCCACCATCATAAACATTCATTACACCTAACATCATCTAGAATTCCTCTTGGATGAAGGTGGGATACCACTTAACAAGTAATTTTATCATTTTGCAATCAAGTGATTTTATGTAATGTTTTGGGCATTTAGTATGGATAAACGGGTGATTTGGATGACTGACTGATATTGATTGTAAACTTGTTCTCTCACCTTACTAGGGGGGTTAATATTCTACCTTAGTATAGTAGGACCTCCCTTAAGGCCTTAAGGGTATAGGAGGGGTAGTACTTGAAAGAACTGGATTGAAATAGTGTGTTCATTTTCCCTTTACCACACTTAACATTTTCCACATCACAATATTATTCCTTGATACTGTCTCCATTCTTCAGGTTTAAATTTCATTGGTTCATTGTGATTTGGCACCCTCTTATCCACATCCTTGAGTGGGGCTAGAAAACATTTCCCTTGAGGTTGACAACTAAAATAATGGAAAGACATAATATGGCCACAATAAAATAAAAAGAAAAGTCAAAATGCAAAAGATGGCTAGGACATAAGTTAGTGCGTGGGTAAAATCCTAGCATGAGCTCTATCCTTCTCATTAGCCATCACCTAGAAATCTTGGTTCCTAATGTAATGTCCCCAACAACTTAGGAGACATAAGGGAAAGATTCCGCTAGCCTAATTAAGTTCTCATAGGATAGTAATGGGAAATTTAATCAAGGTAACACAAATCACCTAGGAGAAACCTTATAAGAAAAAGTGGAGAAAAGGGGACACAAGCCATATGCTAATGAAAAGTCTCTTTCAAATTATAAAGTGAGAAAACCCACTAAAGTTACTTTATTAAAATAAAAGGTAAAATGGTCACAAAAAGTTCAAGTTACGTATAAAAGGGGAAATGAGGAATTTGTTGTTCCTCTGAGATGATAATGGTCAATTAATCATGCCAAAGCATCTAAGATATTTGTTTTGGGGGTTTTAGTTTTGGTTTTCATGGAGGACCAATACATAGAACAAACTGTAAGAATGATGTATTAACCCTTTTAGATAGTACTAATAGATAATCAAAGGGCTTCTATTTAACTTCACACAGTGATTTGAATCTATAAGGTGTGTAAAAAGAATAGTACGGAGATATGATTAATTTAGATTTAAGACAGAAAGATAAATTATCATAAGTGGGAAAACCTTTGTCCAATGTTCAAAAGTTAAACAAACTATGCTTAAAATTACATAATATGTTGACAATTTTATGATTTATAGGGAGCATTTCAAACATACAATCCAATATCTTAGTCTCTTTATGATAGTAACTTCAGAAGGAATTTTAAGAATAATTGTAACACATTTATTCTCACCTGATATATCTGTAAAACTTAAACATATGCAGAAGAAACATAATGAATGAAACACAATGAAAACTTAGAGAAGAAAACGAGATTATGTGACACCAAATTCAAAATCCTTTGCTTTATTATCAGTGATCTAGAAACAACTTGTACATCAATGATTTTACAAAATTGCTTATGGAAAGGTACCACCTTTAATAAATCATAGAAGAGAGTTATTTATACAAGTTTAAACAAAATATCCTAAACTGATTACAAAATAGCTTGAAAGAAGATAGGAAAAGAAAAACTGCTGCATGATGTGTCCCTATTAGATAGGAAGTTGTTGATGACTATTCCTTCAAAATCTGTTGTTGCTATCTTCTTGTTGGAATGAAAAGTTAATCAATTGTTTCACACAATTGATCCCACCTTTTCTCACTAGGTATCTTGAGATTTACCATCCTTGTAAATATCTCATCAAATTCAGTGTATCTCTCAAAATTGGGTTTAGTGAGAAAAAGATGTCCAAATTCATATTTTATGGTAAGGTCAGATCTCAAGGCTTCCAAAAACTCTTTGCCAATAATCTGTCTTTTTATCCCTGCAAATTGACTATTGTTTGCTGCAATAGTATATAGTCTTTCACAGTAATCCTCCAATTTTACTAGCTGATCATTCGATGACACTATCTCTGGTAACCCTTTCTTATGCAACATACTGAATTTAGAATGAAACCTTCTAATTGTAGTGTTCAAAGCTTCACATTTTGTTTTTAGCTGAGTTAACAGATTCTTCTTCACTAGGACTTTCTTAATTTCCAAAATAGTAGCTGTCCTATCTGGAATGTTCATCTCTTGTAACTATTGTCTAGTTTTAGAGTTTAGTACCCTAATCATCCCTAATGCTTCTTTGGGTTTTGTGCCCAATGCTGCCTTCTGGGTCTCTATCTCTGCCCTGCATTTAGCAATCAGTTCTTGCTGCTCAAAAATGATTTATATGGATGGCCATACTTCTATTATAGAGTGGCTAATATCTAACTAGATGTTTTCTTTGGCTTGGGCCAAAGTGTCTGCCATTAGAGTCTTGCTCTCTAACTGTTTAACCTTGAGCTCTAACCTATGTGACTTTTTCATTTCCTCTACATATAAGGTATCATTTTTTACCTTCTATGACTCCAGGGTTTGTAACTTTTGGAGTAACTTCTCATTTTGTTGTTTTTGCGCTTGTAGCTCCTATGATAACCTTGTTTTTTCACCTGTTGCTGAATATGAAGCAATGTCAGTAGGATATGAGCTTAAATCTGCACCTGTCATTGGAATTGCTATCACCAAGGTCACAACAAGTTGTGATGCCTCTTTTTCCTTGAGCAGTTGTTCTATCATTTTATTTGATATGGACATGTAATAATAATAATTCCTAACATTTTTATTTTCCAAGTTGTTTTTGGTCAATATCCTAACTTATCATTTTTTGTATGGCATTTTGATTTTTTTCATCTAATATCTAACTTATCAAAAACAAGAATGTTACAACATCGGCTCCAACTGGGGACTGCTTTCTCCTATAGAATGCAGAGAACTTGCAGATCCATGTGCCTTCTCCTTGGGCTCTGGAGTCTTTGCTGTAAAAGATCAAACTGACAGTTGAAAAAGTAAAATAACACCAAAATTTTTACAA
The DNA here is from genome assembly GCA_031772625.1 of Pinus tabuliformis. Classification (NCBI taxonomy): domain Eukaryota; kingdom Viridiplantae; phylum Streptophyta; class Pinopsida; order Pinales; family Pinaceae; genus Pinus; species Pinus tabuliformis. The sequence continues at coordinate 588,214,789 of CM062805.1, forward strand.
TGATGGTGTAAAATCTACTCCAATTTCTCAATACTAAATGTAATGCTTTAGAAATATTCCATTAACAGGATATGTGGAATATTGTCCTTCTAGATTTTGTAACACAAAAGTGTTGTTTCCTTTTACTTCAGCAATAGCTAGAGGTCCAAACCATAGGTTGTCAAACTTTCCATGTTTTCCTTTGTCTTCTCTTCTGGAATCCCATATTAGAACTAGATCACCCTCCTTGAAGTCCCTTTCCCTGGCTCTTCTATCAAACATGCTCTTCATCTTATTTTGATATTTTTTCAATTTGTATTGAACTTATTCTCTGTTCTCATTTAGTTCAATGATTTGATTTATGCTCCTTGAAAAATCATCAGGTTCATCAGTTAAATCCCGCATAAACTTTAAAACAGGGAAGGCTAAGTTGGTAGGGAAAATTGCATCTTTCCCATAAACTAATTGGAAAGGAGACTTTTTAGTAGATCTCTTTGGAGTAATCTTGTTTGCCCAGATTACATAAATTAGATGAGTGTCCTAGCTCTTTTTATGATCTGCTAAAGTTTTTCTGATAACCTTTACCAGACTTTTATTAGATGATTCTGCAATACCATTACCTTGAGGATAATATGGAGTTGAATGGCGTAATAAAATATGATATTTCTGGAAAAACTCAATTATTTTAACACTGAAAATGCTGTGGCATTGTCAGTAACAAATCTGGGTTGGGCAACCAAACCTAGATAAAATGTTCTCTTCAATGAATTTGATTACTACTGAATCAACAACATTTCTTACTGGAATTTCTTCCACCCATTTAGTAAAGTAATCTGTTGCAGTGAGGATCCATCTATGCTGATTGCTTGAAATAGGATGAATCTCTCCAATAAAATCTAATCCCCATTGGAGAAAAGGTGCTGAGACCCTTGTTGGGATTAGTGGAAGAGCTTCTAGTTTTTTCTTTCCAGTAACATCTGACAAGGGACACAATTTTTGACTTTTGTTCCTACTTGTAAGAACAATGTTGACCAATAAAATCTTGCCCTTAATATCTTATATGTTGTTGTTCTCCAAGAATAATGTCCTCCACAAAATCCTGTATGAAATTGATCAATGATCCCTTCAGTCTCTGATTCTGTTAAACATAATAACAAGATATTAAGTGGGTCCTTCCAGTATAGATTTGCATTTATGATATAGTGCCTGGCTGCTTTCAATTTGAGAGTTTTACATTGAATTTTGGAGAATGATGCAGGACACTCAAAATGAATCAAGAAATTTACAATATCTTGATACCAATTTGATAAAAGATATTTCTCATCAATATGTACAGAAATGGTCTGATCTGAAGGTAAAGGTTCTTGTGGATTCTTTTTTTCAGGATGCTGGGAAGGTTCTTTGGATTCTCCTCATTCAAATTTTGGGACGGTTCTTATGGATTCTCCTCATTCAAAGTTTGGGACAGTTCTTGTGGATTCTCCTCATTCAAAGTTTGGGACGGTTCTTGTGGATTCTCCCCTTCTGCATAGACAGAAGGTTCTTGTGGATTCTTTCCTTCTGCATTTTTGGAAGGTTCTTGTGGATTCTTCCCTTCTGCATTTTGGGAAGGTTCTTATGGATTCTCCCCTGGTATTTCCAAAATAGATTTGATGTCTAACACTTTACAGTTGGATTTAGCTAGAAGCTTAGCTAATCCTTGACCCTTTATCACATTTGTGGTTTTGATAGTTAGATCATACTCCAAAATTTGGGTGATCCATCGACCTCTCCTCCCATCAGTATCTGGTTGAGTGAGAACAGTTATAACAACACTGTTGGGAACATAGGCTATGATGGTTGAATGTAAAACATACATCCTTAAAGACTTCAAGGATTGTACTAGGGCATAAGCTTGCTTCTCAATTATGTCATATTTGAGCTCATCATCTCTCATGAATTTGCTATAAAAGGCTATAGGATGGTCATGGAAATCTTCATTCTTTTGTAGTAAAACAACAACAAGGGTTGTTTTAGAGGCAAAGGAAAAGATACTGAATGGTTTGGTATAATCTGGACTAGCCAAGGTTGGAGCTTTAGATATAGATTTCTTGATTTGATCAAACGCATGTCTGGAAGAGACAATCCATTTAACTTCATGACCCTTCTTAAGCATATCAATTATATCTTTAACAATTTAAACATAATTGGGTCTGAATCTTCTTAAAAAGTTGATTTTACCAAGAAAAGCTTGAACTTCCTTTTTATTTCTTGGTAATGTTAATGTATGAATGGATGATACTCTGTTTAGATATATAAATACTCCATCTTTAGAAATTATATGGCCAAGCAATTTCCCTTATGAGATAGAAAATAGAGACTTCTTTGGATTCAATGATATTCCAAATTTCTTGCATCTTTCAAAAACCTTCATCAAGTGCTTTAAATGTTTTTTATCAGAATTAGAAAAGACTGTAAGGTCATCAAGATAAATAACAAGAAATTTATTTACCTGGCCTACAAAATCTATATCCATAGCTCTCTGGAATGTAGCTCCTGCATTTGTCAAACCAAAAGGCATCCTTGCATACATGAAAGTACCCCAAGGTGTTGTGAAGGCAATCTTTTCCCTATCCTCTTTGTCAACCATAATCTGATTATAACTAGAAAAACCATCTAACATAGAAAGTCTGTTAGCTCCATAAACTTGTTGAAGTAACTGATCCATCTTAGGTAATGGATAGTTATCCTTTAGTGATGCTTTATTTAAGTTTCTAAAATCAACATAGAGTCTAATTTCACCATTATTTTTCTTGATAGGTACTAGGTTGGCAATCCAATTAGAATATCTTAGTGGAAGAATAATCTATGCATCTAACATTTTCTTAAGCTCTTTCTCAATAGTTGGTAGAAGAACTGGATTAATTCTTTTGAGTTTTTTTTGGTAGGGTTTAGCTTCAGTTTTTAGTGGGATCTTATGTTCAATGAGGGATGTATCATAAGTTTTAAGATCAGCATAAGACCAAGAAAAAACATCTTTGTATTTTTTAAGTAACTTAAGATATTCATTTTTAACTTCTAGGGCTAAATATGTAGAGATTTTTATATTTTTCACTTGTTCTTGGGTTCCAATATTGATTTCTTCTATGTCATCTTTAGGATAAATGGATGGAGGGTTTTGAGGGACATCATTATAATGGAATAATTTATCTAAAGGAATTAACCCTTTAGGAATGAAGTTGTTTGATAATTGTATGATGTCATGATCTGCAATCTTGGAATTTAATTATGGATCATTAGCAGCTTGAGGATTGACCATATCAAGATTGTCTTCATCAATTTGCAGAAGAGAAAATTCACCTACAAGTTGAAGAAAATATTTTAGTTGTTCATCATCCTCAAAAACCTACCAATGCTTTTGGTTATCAGGTATAGATGGCCTGTATTTGACCTGGATTTGGTATAACAATTGTGTTTGATCAAGAATCTTAAATGAGCTTGCAGAAACAACCAAAGAATCTGCATGTATGTTTTCATTTCTAGGGACATAACTTAAGTTGAAGGCATCAAAGAAATTTTCAATGGAATCCCAAACCTCATTTCGATAATATCTAAGCCTAGGATGTTTTGTTTGGCAAAGATTTCTAACTTGTTTTACAATGAGATCTGAGTTAGTGAAAACACTCAGGTTGTGTACCTTTAAACTCTTGGCTAACTGTAGTCCTAGAAGGAAAGCCTCATATTCTGCTACATTGTTGGTAACTTCAAAATCAAGTTTACATGATTGTGTAATGTTTTCCTTTTCTGGTGAGATTAGCACTACCCTAGCCCCTGCTCCATCCTTTGTACAAGAACCATCAAAGAATAACTTCCATACATCAGTCTGATTTGATATAGGGTTTTCAATTACATCTTCAATTTTTACTTGAGATTCATGTATTTGATTTGAAGAGAGTTGAAAACAACCAAAATCTTGATCAATAACATAGATGGGGTGGTTCTTTGGTTGATCTATTTTGCATACAGTGTGCACAAATCTAACCTCTCTATACAACCTAAATTGTTCTCCCCCATAAATTGGAATAGTGGCATAAGACATGTCCATCGGAAGAGTTCACCCTAATTTGGCACAACAAGACCTTTAAAGGAGAATTCCAAATTTGGGAGGGATGTCAGTGACAAAAATATCTAACACTATGCTCTTTACTAGGATATGGGCGAGAGTAACTACTAAATCCTTAATCAATCCTCGACAAGGTACCCTTTTGGAATCAAGGGTGTACAAATTATGATAGGATCTAGTTATGTCAAGATTTAAATGATCCATGATATTTTTTGGCATGAGATTGTGTGATGCTCTAGAATAAAGCATACAATTGTATAGCATGGAGTCATTTGTCTTTAATGTCACATAGAAAGGGGGTACTATTTCATCTATCATATTTGAGCTAGGACCAAAGACAACTCCTAGTTGTTCATCTTGAAGGCTAATAACATCACTTTCAGCGTCAACAAAGGTGTTTTGTATCCATTTGGAAACTTGATTTTTATATCCATGGTTTTTTTAAAGTTCTAAAAGTGGTATAGGGATCTTAACTCTTTCTAACTCCTTTTAAACATTAAATGTAGTTAAGACAGTTTTTTCAATTTGAGCTATATCAATTGACTGATTTAATGGTCGAATAGTAGTTGTTTGAGTTTCAACAGTTTTGGTATGAGGCTCAATTGTTGGAGGTTCTTTAGGAGGTATTCCAAGGCCAGGTCTAGGTCTAAGATCATATCTTTTGTTCAGCTCTGCAATTAGGAATTTAGAGAAGGCATGATATTTAGAAACCTGTGAGGATTCTTGGTCTTCTTGAACTTGCTTATGTTGTGAAAGAGGAATAATAGTGGTCTGACCAGAAGAGGTATCCATATTGTTAATGTCTTCAATGATGGTCATGGTATTGTCATCACGCTATTGATCATCTATCAGTAAAGGAGTTGGAACTTGAGGATCATTACTGGGTCTTTGAAGAATTTGTAATTGTGGAGTTCTTTTGTATTGACCTTGATTTTTATTTTGAGGTCGAGTGACCGTCTGTTGAATTGTTCTAGGTTGAGTCTCAATCTTGGAAATTCTATTGGATAGATTTCTAAGAAGTGAAGTGATCTCATCAATTTTAGAATCTTCAGTTTTAGTATTTGAAAAAGTAGAGGCCTCTTGATTAGATTTAAGTTTTCTTTGGGCCTTTTACTCTTTAGCTTTTAAAGTGGCTGAGGCAATCCTGTTTGCTTCCACTTCTATAGCATTAGTTTGCATGTCTTCAAGAGTCCTTGAAGTTCTTTCTCTTAACATTACAACAAAATCATCTTCAAAGGCTTTTGAAAACCTAGATTTGGCTGCTGCTACAGGGGGTTTGCAATCAGGGGGCATCTTATGGTAAAGTTTGTTGAACCTTTTAATAAAATCAGATACAGGTTCACCAAAGTTTCTTTTAAGTTCTTCAAACTCAGTCAAAAATTAAAGAGAATATTTCTTCACACCCCATTGGTTTTTGAATATATTTGTTAACTCTTCCCAAGACCTAATGGAATTTGCAAGTAACTGCCTAAACCAGGTTCTCACATTTCCCTCAAGAGATTGAACAAACAACCTCATATAAACATTTTCTTGCTCAATGTTCATATTATCTGCAAAATCTAGAAATGCTTGAAGATGGTCCTTAGCTGAGGAACCAGTTTCTCCATTATACCTAGGAAGATGTTTTAAATATCTTGGAGGGAATGCATCGAGGTTTTGAGGTAAAACTAAAGCTGCATATCTAGCCTATACAATAGGTTGGAATTCCATAGTAGAAGATGGTGTGTGAGATGTTTGTGTAGATGTTGAAGAAGAAAAAGAGGAAGATGGTGATAAAGAAGGTGTATATCTATGTGGAGGTGAGGAAGGAGGAGATGAAGAAGGAGGAGATCTCCTATATGACTTTAAGGGAGTCTTAATAACTAACTTCTAGACCTGTGACTGAGTACCCTCTTTAGTTTCAAAGAGTGGATTTGAGTATATAGAGAAGGTCCCTTCAGGTTGTTTAGAAGTGGAAGGAAATGAATATGTAGTAGGGGATATGAAGTCTGTAGGTTTGTATTAAGGTAAATGAACACCCAAGTCAGACTCAGATTTAGGTGATCCTATTGGTAGTGGGGGTTCTTGACATGTTTCAAGTGAGTGAATGAGGAAAGCTGATTTGAAATCAACTCCCCTATCTAAAAGTTCAGAAACCCTAGGTGATAATTGTGTCCAATCTGGATTGGATGGAATATTGCTATAGGGATCAAATTATATATATATATTTAGAATGAAAGGCTGAAGAAGAAGAAGATGGTTAGAGAGATTTTTTTCAGCGAAAATCACAAGGAATATCATTTGTCGACGCGTTTTGAACCAACTAGTGTGGTTCATCGTCAAGATGGTTGAAGTTTTCTTTTGGAATTGGCCCTTCTTAGTAGTCTTTCTGGATCTGACAGAGGACTAACTGTGTTAGGTTCAGAATGAGATCTAGTGTGCTTAAAAGGTGTTAGTTTGGCACAGTGGAGTCACTAGGTGAAGAATTTTGACCTATCTGGACCTTTAGTCACCTTTAAAGGAATATGATTCATATCGTTGTCCTAGGAAAACTAATCAAATTCGAATCCCCGACAACGACGCCAAATTGATATTGTTCCTCTGAGATGATAATGGTCAATTGATCATGCTAGAGCATCTAAGATATTTGTTTTGGGGGTTTTGGTTTTGGTTTTTATGGAGGACCAATACATAGAACAAACTATAAGAATGATGTATTAACTCTTTTAGATAGTACTAATAGGTAATCAAAAGGACTTCTATTTAACTTCATGCAGTGATTTTAATCTATAAGGTGTGTAGAAAGAATAGTAAGGAGATATGATTAATTTAGATTTTAGACAGAAATATAAATGATCATAAGTGGGAAAACCTTTGTCCAATGTTCAAAATTTAAATAAGCTATGCTTAAAATTACATAAGATGCTGACAATTTTATGATTTAGAGGGAGAATTTTAGACAGACAGTCCAATATCTCAGCCTCTTTATGATAATAACTTTAGAAGGAATTTTAATAATAACTGTAACACATATATTCTCACCTGATATCTCTGTAAAACTTAAACATACGAAAAATAAACATAATAAATGAAACACAATGAAAACTTAGAGAAGAAAACGAGATTGTATGACACCAAATTTAGAATCCTTTTCTTTGTTATCAGTGATCTAGAAACAACTTGTACATCAATGCTTTTACAAAATTGCTTATGGAAAGGTACCGCCTTTAATTACTCATAGAAGAGAGTTATTTATACAAGTTTAAACAAAATATCCTAAATTGATTACAAAATAGCTTGAAAGAAGATAGAAAAAGAAAAACTGTTGCATGATGTGTCCCTATTAGATAGGAATTTGTTGATGACTATTCCTTCAAAATATGTTGTTGCTATCTTCTTGTTGGAATGAAAAGTTAATCAATTGTTTCACATAATTGATCCCACCTTTTCTCACTAGGTATCTCAAGATTTACCATCCTTATAAATATCTCATCAACTTCGATATATCTCTCAAAATTGGGTTTAGTGAGAAAAAGGTGTCCAACTTCATATTTGATGGTGAGGTTAGAGCTCAAGGCTTCCAAAAAATCTTTTCCAGTAATCTGTCTTTTTATCCCTGCAAATTGACTGTTGTCTATTGCAATAGTATATAGTCTCTCACAGTAATCCTCCAATTTTACTAGTTGATCATTCAATGACACTATCTTTGGTAACCCTTTCTTATGCAACATATTGAATTTAGAATGAAACCTTCTAACTGTAGTGTTCAAAGCTTCACATTTTGTTTTCAGTTGAGTTAACAGATTCTTCTTCACTAGGACTTTCTTAATTTCAAAAATAGTATCCATCCTATCTGGAATGTTCATCTCTTTTAACTGTTGTCTAGTTTTAGAGTTTAGTACCATAATCATCCCTTATCCTTCTTTGGGTTTTGTGCCCAATGATGCCTTCCGGGTCTCTATCTCTGCCCTGCATTTAGCAATAAGTTCTTTCTGCTCAAAAACGATTTGTATGGATGGCCATACTTCTGTTATAGAGTGGCTAATATCTAACCAGATGTCGTCTTTGGCTTGGGCCAAAGTGTCTGCCATTAGAGTCTTGATCTCTAACTATTTAACCTTAAGCTCTAACCGATGTGACTTTTGCATTTCCTCTACATACAAGGTATCATTTTTTACGTTCTGTGACTCCAGGGTTTGGAGCTTCTGGAGTAACTTCTCATTTTGTTGTTTCTGTGCTTGTAGCTCTTGTGATAACCTTGTTGTTTCACCTGTTGCTAAAGATGAAGCAATGTCAGTAGTAGATGAGCTTAAATTTGCACCTGTCATTGGAATTTCTGTCACTGAGATCACAACAAGCTATGCTCCCTCTTTTTCCTTGAGTAGTTGTTCTATCATTTTATTTGATATGGATCTGTAATACTAATAACTCCTAACATTTTTATTTTCCAAGTTTTTTTTTGGTCCATATCCTAACTTATCATTTTTTGTATGGCATTTTTACTTTTTCTTCTAATAGATAACTTATCAAAAACAAGAATGTTGCAATAGAGTCTCTCCTCATTCTTGCATTCACTAACTTGAAAAACAATTTTGTAGAGAGCTCTTGAGAAGAGACTTTAGGGTGTGGAAAAACCTCATTCTGGTTGCTGGTTGCGGTGTTGAAACTATACACCCTAGCTAGTATTGGAGAAAAATCACTCATGTTCCAAAATTCCACTTCATCATTGACGAAGAAGAAGGAATTTTCATAAATGGAGCAAATATGAAGGTGTTATCAATTGTTTTTATAATCTATCTTTTAGTATTCCTTAATCTCTATACAAGAAGAGTTTTGAACTACGTTGGGGGTTGAGTATATACCTTGAAAAGAGGCCAAATTACACTTCTTATATTAGGCTAAGAGTTTTATTTAAAGGGGATGAGAGTCTCTATTCTCTGTAGGCCGAAAATCTATATTCTGAGGAGGCCAATGAATGATTTTATTGAGGGCTAAGAGTACCATTATGGAAGGGGTCAAGTTATTAATGTTACTGTAGAAGTATCGAGCCAAGTTTATCTTCTCTTTTGGGTGGCCAAATCTCTGGTGTTGTAGAGAGTCTACAATCAATCCCATTGGTTGGTTAACTGCTACAGAGAGTTTCCTCTATTCAGAGTTCAAGTGGTATACATTCCATAGAGGCCGAGTTGATGATTTGAATAAGGTCGAGTTCCTTATCTTGGGTCCATTTACGCTGCTATAGAAATCAATGATCACTTGTTGAGGATGTGTTTGGGAAAGGGTTGAAGACATTTCCATACATTAGGCTAGCTTATCTTTGTGGGCATAATATCTAGATTTATCCTTTGAGTGGTTATCCCACAATCTAATTGTTGGTGCAAAATTTGTAGCAAGCTTCTATTAGTGATAGTGAAGAGTATAATAGTTTGGTTAGCATCCTAAATGATTTAGCCAAGGGTTAGAAGGTGATGATGGAGCTTATGGGGAAATTAGCCATTAAAATATTAGGGGAATTTTCGAAGAAATATTACAATAACAGTGAGGAATCTAATAATGGAGAAGGTAACCACACATGCAAAACTATGCAAAGCCACCCACACCTATACAATAAGAAACGTAGGACCACAATTCCACAATTTTTAAAAGAGACAACAATAGGCCAAAGGGTGCAAGATGAACAAGATGTGCCCTTTGGGGTCTACTTGAAGGAGTATAGGAGGTTGGGGGATGACTTTCACACTACCATTAATTTCAAAGATTTCTACAACCTCCAATGTAGCAATAGGCCTAAGGGAGCCAAGAAGGCTATGATAAAGAACTAGGAGCTATAGAAGACACTATGGAAAGTGACAATTCAAAACTTTAATTGGTCCTCAAAATGTTCAGCTAGATCATGGGTTCAAAAGCTAGACACATATTTCTAGCTCCATTAGATGACAGAGACAGATGCCATTAAGTTGGCTACTTTAAATTTGGATGGTGAGGCCCATGAGTGGTGGTACCATGGGTTAGTGACTTTGGGTTATACCAACATAACCTTATACTATGAGTTTACAAGGATACCATTGAATGATTTCACAAGAAGGACCTAGAGATCTATTTTAGAGAGCTGACGCAACTCAAGCAGATTAGAAGTGCAGAGTCATATATTTAGACATTCACAAGCTAGCGAATATGGTCAATGATATATCTGATGCATGGTTGGTGATGTTATTTGTCGAGGGGATATTTGAGCCTCTACGTGGTTAGGTTAAGGCTTATAAGTTTGTCACTCTACAAGATGCAGTCAATAGAGCTAGAGACATGATGGATCTTGTTCCTAAGAGAAGGTTTCCTCCTAAACCATCCTGCCCCTGGAAGAAAAAAAGAGGTTCAACCATTTCAAAAGGATTGGACTAGAAAAAAAATGGATGAGGAGACCCAAAGATAACTGAGGAAGAAAAATATATGTTTGGGCTTTTAGGAGCCTTGGGTATCTAGGCACAGGTGTTCAGGGAAGGACAAGTCAGGTAAGGCCCATTACAGTGAGGTTTATTCAGACAATTACAATGTGACAAACCCAAATTACTTACATTTATATATGTAGTGTAAACATTTTGATAAAAAGAAAAATGGGCCAAGTAATGAGACATAAATTCCATAAGGTTGAGGTGATTAGTTGTTGGAAATAATATTAATATGCAAAAAATTCAATTAGGAATATGAAGAGACACCCAATAATGTTCCATGCAAAACATGGAGAGACATAAGAAAAATAATAAAAGGCATTTGAACAACATTAGATGCACTTTTGGCCTGATGAATTTGAGTTGGAAAAGAGAGAGCAGAGGAGCAACAATAAAGATATAGAAAATTCAAATTTCCAAGAGATGTTGAACGAATGAAAGGACTGAAGATTTCAGTTGACAAAGGAGCTGGAAGAAATCAATAGGTGAGGAAAGTCCCTGGTGGCCTGGAGGATGGAGATACAATATTTCATGACAAGTCCAAGCACATTGATATTTGGTATCATCATTTGTGAGAATGTGTGCAAAGGATAAATATGTAGCTACAATACATTCCAATTGAGGAGGAATATATTGACATCTTGACAAAGGAATTTTCAAGAGGTAAATTTGAATTCCACAAGTGTAGGTAGGGGTGGTGAAAAATCCCTTTCTTGCTAAGATGGAGTGTTAAAAAATGTAGCAAGAAAGGTTCAATTTGACTTTAGCCTAAGTCAAATTGAGTAAATCAAATTTCCACATCACCATGACAACTTGGAGGCAGTTAACTAGTGTGACATGGCTCTTGTCACTCAATTAGTTCAGTAAATTTGAGTTAGGGGTTTGGAGTTCAGTTATGCATGTGTTGATTACCAAATTTTTGCAATGTAGTTCAATCATTTTTGGTTGTATTCAGTTAATTGACCTCTAACTATGGAAAGAGTCATTTGAAGGTTAGTTGTGCAGATAACTGATCAATTAGGCCAAAATAGCTAATTCATGTATAGAATTCGAATTGCTCAGCTGAAGTGGAAGAGACAAGGTTAGTGTTACATGAGTTGTATACTAGTTTGAGTGTACAATTGTTGAATGCAAGTAAGAGATCAATCCATGGGAATTGCACAAACAAATCGGAGGAAATTCTTATATTTTAGGAACTAATTTCATTAGGAATTTCACAAAGAAATAAGCGGCTAGATGAGTAGATAATTGGCTAAGTGTTAGCTAGGGTTGCTTACTCAACAAAGAGAACAATTATTCTTTTGCAAGTTGTGGTCAAAGTTGGAGCAAGCAATTGTAATAGTTTCTCTATTCAACTAATTAATGCAAAGAGACTTGAGGGGTTTTCCCTAGTTGGGTTCCCCCAGAAATCATTGTGTACTTGTAGTTTTGCTTGTTGAATGTTTATGCATGATGTTCTAAATTGTGTTCTAAGAGGTCCAAACAAAAACATTGGATAAAAGTTTGTTGAGTAGAATATTTTATTTAAAACATTGGTTTAAACCTAGAATGTATGGGAAAATATTAATTGTTCAAAGTAATTTAATGGCTCATGAATAAGAGGTCCAAACAAAAACATTGGATAAAAGTTTGTTGAGCAGAATATTTTATTTAAAACATTGGTTTAAACTTGGAATGTATAGGAATATATTAATTGGTCAAAGTGATTTAATAGTAAGTCAATACTTATTGCGAGCAATAGTCCCTATTATGCATTAATAATCCCATACTTTAAAATTCTTGTTTTATGCATTAATAATCCCATACTTTAAAGTTCTTGTTTTAAGAAAAATATATAGTTGTTGATTTCAAATGATACATATAGTGTACTTTAAGAAAAATATATAGATGGTTGATTTCAGATGATATATATAGTCTACAACCCATATATATCTTCCCAATATAGTTTATTTTTCTTACCTATCATTTACATTACACCTCGACCCTGGGTCATATGGGGACTTCTTATCACTGGCTTATCCATTTACTTGAACAAAACGATTTATAGGGCAATTTAAAATCGACATAAGGCTTTGTTCTAATGTTTTAAAATTACAAAGTGGAGAGCCATTCACTGGTTTAAGATACAAATTTAATTGTTATTTCATTTCAATGGTTCCACTTTATTTAAAGGAGTTTTATTTAAGTTTAATTCTTATTATTTTGAAGAACTATATTTTTTATATTTATGGTTTTAAAGATTTAGATGAAATTGATTTTTTTTAAGAGAATAATGATTTTAAAATATCTCATATAAAAGGATTTATTTTGTAGTTAATATAAAAGGATTTATTTTGTAGTTAATATAGAAGAAAAAATCCTATAATAGAAGTATTGGAGGAATAATTTGTTATATAAAAAAATATTTTCTTAAATTTTTTATAAAATAAACTCTTTCAATAAATAAATTTATATAAAATTTTTAAATATGTTAAAAAATTTATATAACAATTTACTATTTCACTCATAAATTTGAATAAAAATCTTAAATATTCTAAAGTTTTTTATATAACAATTTATTATTTCACTCATATTAATTTTAAGGCCTTTTATGAGAGAAATAATCATACCTATATACGTTTTTATTAATTAACTATAATTAAAAATAAAATAAAATAAAATGAAATGTATACATCAATGGCTATTGATTTCATTTGATTTATCACCAAACGTAGTCTGGGCAGAGTATATGCATCTAAACTTTATTTTTCTCATTCATCACTTACATTACACCTCGGCCCTGATACACATGGGGACTTCCATTTACGAAATGGTTAACGATTTTTACAAAAAAAGATTGAAGTGATAGGGCAATTTAAAATGACATCAACGTAAAACTTCGATGTAAAGTTTTAAATTAGAATGTGGAGCGCCATGCACAGTTTTAAGATACAAATATAACTTTTATTTCATTGCAGCGATTCGATTTTTTAATTTTAATTTAATTGGTATTAATTAAGGTTTAAGGTTAAGTTTTTTATTTTTAATATTATTTTAAACGTGTAATATCTTGACTTTTATAAAGATTAATTGAGTTGTATAAAGATTACTAAGATTATTAAGTGAATTTTTACTAAATGATATTTTAAATTTTATTATATTTTGATGAGAAATATTAATTGATTTAGGTTCAAATGCCAAGAAACATATATTGTAATTATCCAAATTATAGGCAGTAATACTTTAACAAAAATAAAACTGTTTTGTTTATTTAAAAGAAACGGTTGTTAGAAAACCCTTTGCCTTAGAAAGGAAATATAGAGTGGGGAGAAGAGCAAAAGGAGATCCTAGAGCTGGGTGGAATAAACCAGTGAGAAAATTTGCTGAGTACAGTCGCTAAGAGAGTGATTGAGGTTGGACAGGAGTCCTGAGACCCATAGTACTCACTGTAAGTGGACTAAATCCAGTGTAAAAGATAGAAGGTGCTCGGGGGAGTCTGGAAGTGATTGTGAGACTCGTGGGTGGGAAGAGAGACCTTTCGAATGTATTTATAATACATGTTAACAGATAACTGAAGTAGAAAGATTTTTTTTAAAATATTTATTGCTGAACTGTAAATACGATTATGTACAGTAGCTATTAATATTTATATTACAGGTTAACGGATAAATGAAGTAGCAAGCTTTTTAAAGATTTACTGCTGAATGGTAAGATATCCTTTTTTATGCTTGATTAACATGAATTCAGATCATAAGAATACATTAGCTGAAGGGAGGCAGGAAGGCGATGGTGGAACCCTAGCTAGGGTTTTCTGCAGATTTTCGAGCCATGGCGGTTAGCAGGCAGGGCACCCGGTTTCTGTGTAAACGGCCGGCATAGACGCGGCACCACTCACGTTTTTCTCGGGTCTTGGTTTCTACTTGCGGTCCCCCCTGTGCATTCTCTGGCGCACTGACCTATCCTACTTTCCCGCGAACGGTCCCCGTTTCGAACCCCGTCTCCGCCGCGCTACCGACAGTTTAGGATGGGGGACGAGGAGCTTGTCGATTACGAAGCGGACCCCATGCCGCATCAAGCCATCTGGGCTCACTCAAGGTCGCCTCATATGCTGCCGCGGAGCGTTGCACTTGGTTTATCGACGGGTGCACAGACTCAGCTTCCACATCTGTCCGCTTCCGGAAAAAACAAGGCGCCGGCTCTACCTCCTGTGGATTCCTCGCCCCTCGACTGCCCTCCCCTCTCCCCTGCGACGGCTCACCTCTTGGGCACCTGCTTCCTCAACTCCCCTATCCCTGACGTCCCTCCGCAATATCTCGCTCGACCTGTTACTGCTCCGCCCCCTCCGCTTTCGCTCCCTCCGCCCCCTCCCCCATCGAGCTCCCACTCTCCTTCCGTATCATTTATGCCGCTGGCGCAGCATCATTCCACTTTTCCCCCCGCATCGCTCATCCCTGGTACCAGCTACACCTCTCCCCGCACTCCGATTCTCTCCGGGGCTTTCAACACTCCGTCTCTGCCGGTACGCTCCGCAGCATCCGCCCAGCACAGCACCTCGGACCCGTGCCGAAATTCTCTAAGGGGATTTCCTTTTGGCAGACGCTCAGAGAAAGTTCCACAGGGTCGCTGTCACCGCTCTATCGACCCGGATTATATCATCAACATCGGGCCGGAAGCTCCTCTTCCGGACGTTATGGACGCCGCCAACAAAGTTCTGGTTGGTAGAGTTCGTGGCCGAACATACTCTGCAGCGCGACTTAAACTTTGGGTGGAAGAAATTTGGGGACCCTACTTCAAAGAACTCCCAGAGGTAATGGTGCTCACTAGAGGCTGGTTCGCTCTCCATTTTCAAAAGCCGGCATACACTCAGTGGGTTCTATCCCAATTTTGGCACATTGAGCTCGCCCCGGTCTTACTCAAGCGATGGGATCCCCTATTCGATCCTGAACGTGAAAAATTGGGGGAAGGACCCATTTGGGTGCGTCTGCCGGGGCTACCATGGCAATTCTGGAACCTGTACACCTTCAAATTAATTGGGGACACTCTGGGTACCTACCTGGAGCACGACAGGTCATACGAGAAGACTGGAAATAGGACTATGGCTCGAATTCTAGTCCATATGGATATCAGGCCCGGATTGGTGGAAAAAATTACTCTGCATCACAATCACGTCTCACGCAAGCAGCCTCTAGATTACGAAGGAGTTCCTTACCGCTGTCGCAGGTGCCACAAAGTTGGCCACCTCTACAAGGATTGCCCTTTGATCTTGAAGGTAAATACTGAGGAAGCTAAAGGAATTCGCCAGCCGGCCACTGAAATACAACATGAGGGAAACAACATCCCTATGGAGCAAGCACAGAACCATCAGGCGAACCCTTCCATGAAGAAAGGGGACAGCGTATCAAAAGCTGCACGCAAGAAGGACCTGGCTGCTTCAGGACCGCCGAGGACACGCTCAAAGACTGCTGTCAATGCTTCTCAACCTGCGGCGACTGCTCTCTCTCGACCGGGTAATGATTCCATTCCTACTTTCACACAGTCTTTTTCTATGAACATGCATTCTTTCGTTCATTCATCTGTTCATGATCCTCTTTCGGCAAATGCGTCTATTCCTTCCATACTCTGTACCATTGCCCCTCCGCCACCCACCTTTTCCACCACCCCTCCCTCTCATAATCTTATATTGGGTGGCATGGACACCCCATCCTCTCCGGGTGCATCCGGCTCACACCACTACCATCTTAGACCTCGCGCTCGCCCCTGCACCTTGGGTCTGGGATCATCCCCTGGACGCCACTTTAAACTAAAGCGTGGTCGACCCTCTCATTTATCTTCGGCAAAGCTACACGCTGTTGCTGATGTCGCCAAGGGGCGCCAGGTTACTATTGAACGGGCACTTAGAGCTATCGAGCCCATGACCTGTGGTGATCCATGATCTGGCTCTCCTTCAACTGCAGGGGATTAGCCAACCCCAAAAAGCGTGTGGCTCTGAAGAGACTTCTTCTAGTCTCTCGATGTGACATCATTTTCCTCCAAGAAACTCTTTGCTCGGCTGAGTCGGCGGTGCGTTGCTTGCAATCCCTGCTCCCTGGTTGGACCCTGCATGGACTAGATGCGTGTGGGAGATCTGGTGGACTTCTCATTGGTATCAACTCTCGGAATTGTAGACCCCTTTCGGCCTGGGGGGGCAGAGGTTTTCTTGGCATGGACATTATCCTAGGTGAACTGGGTTTACCAATCAGGATCATCAATATTTATGGGCCAAACCAGAATCGTCTTCCTTTCTGGCAAGAATTTCTCAATGGAGGCCACATTACTCAGCATACTATATTGGGGGGGGATTTCAATTTTTCTTTGGGTGCTGGTGAGTCCTGGGGACATAATGCCCATTGTGATCCCATTGTGGATCAAATGCAATTGCTCCTCGACTCACACCATATTGTGGACATCCCCATGAACAAGAAGCTACCTACTTGGCACAATCAGCGTACTGGTGAGGCTGCTCTGGGGCGGCGGCTGGACAGATTTATGATGCATCAGGAACTCATACAGATTTTCCCTCTATACAGACAATGGGTGGGCTCTGGGGGGCTATCTGACCACCATCCGATATTCCTACAGATCAGTCAGCATAACTCGAAGCCTCGGTCTCCATTTAAATTCTTTGCCGGGCACCTAAAAGAACCGGATTATATCAAGATGGTCTCGGACTTCTGGACAACTCAGCCCCCTTTACGGGAACGGAGAAAAGCCTCTGATTTTTGTGAGAGACTCAGAAAACTCACAGGCTTAACCGAGCACTGGGCGAAATCAAAGAGGCACAGGGATGAACAGACTCTGCAAGATACCGAAGCACAGATTGCCTCATTGACTGATGAGAAGGGGGAGGGATATCTCTCGGAAGCCACAAAAACCTCCCTACAACAATTGCTTGAGGTCAAAGCAAAAATTCTACAAGAAAAGGAGGAGCAGTGGAGACTTAAAAGCAGAGCCATCTGGCTCAAAGAAGGGGACTGTAATACTAAATTCTTTCATAACATGGCTAATGGCAGAAAGGCTACAAATACCATCTGGAGACTTCCATTGGAAACAGGAGGTTGGGCCAACACACACCAACAACTGGCAGGTATAGGGGTTTCACATTTCAAGAGGCTCTTTACGGCTCCGAATGATATAATCCTTCCAGACATCATTAGAGTTGCAGAAAAATTCCCTCGGTTCGTTGAACAGGATGACATTGGAGACCTTACAAATCCTGTCTCTGCACAAGAACTGGAAGGTACCCTTAAATGGTTCAAGCGAGACAAGAGCCCGGGACCGGATGGCTGGCCTGTTGAATTCTACCTGGCATTCTATGATCTGCTGGGAGAGGATCTTTTAGCGGTTGTTGAGGAAAGCCGGATCTCGGGACACATCCACCCTCCTATGAACCAGACCTTCATAGCCTTGATTCCCAAATCCGATGATCCAACATCCTTCAATGATTTTCGGCCTATATCCCTCTGTAATTGCCTCTATAAAATTATTGCCAAGATCATTGCAAATCGTATCAAGCCGATCCTCTCCTCCCATATATCTGCTGAACAATTCGCTTTTCTTCAAAATCGCCATATTCAAGAAGCTATTGGTGCTGCCCAGGAAACATTACACTCTATCAAGTTGAAGAACCTAAAAGGAGTTTCCTTAAAAATTGACCTCTCAAAGGCTTTTGATAAGGTCAACTGGCTATATCTGAAAATGATACTCACCCATCTTGGCTTTCCTCATATGTTTATCAATTGGATCATGGGATGTGTATCCTCTGTCTCTTTCGCTATTCTAATAAATGGCGCTGCCTCTGATCGATTCTTCATCAACAGAGGTATCCGGCAAGGATGTCCTCTTTCTCCACTACTCTTTCTAATAGTTATGGAGGGACTGAGTAGGCTCATTGTGGATGCAAAACGGAATGGGGAGCTGTGCGGCATCAAGATTACTGATCAATTCACCATAACACACTTATTATTTGTAGACGACATTCTTATCTTCCTCAATGGCAGCATCAGAGATAGTACTGCCCTATATCATATTCTCCTTCTCTTCTGTAAAGCCACGGGCATGGAGATTAATAGGGACAAGTCCACCAGATCTGTGACGAGATGTACACAACAGGAATCCTTATTGGCTGAACAATTTTTCCCATATCTGGAAAATAACCTTTTAGAAGGCATTAAATATCTTGGCTTCAGATTAAGACCGGATGGATATAAAACGGAACACTGGGCTTGGCTAGTCAACAAAATTGAAAAAAGGATCACAGGCTGGCACCATCGTTTTCTATCCAAAGCAGGCAGACTACAGTTGATCAAGTCAGTTCTGGAGGCCACTCCTGTGTATTGGATGTCCCTCACTTGGATTCCAAAGGGCATCTTACAAAAAATTCAACAACTCTGTTACAGATTCCTATGGAATGGAAATAAAAAGGGTAGGGTTTTTGCTTGGACAAGTTGGTCTATTGTATCCATGCCAAAGAAATGGGGTGGATGGGGACTTAAATCCCTCTCTGATTTTGCTCTTGCCTTAACAGCAAAACAGGGCTGGTCTCTTCTTAAGATGGATAGTTTATGGGCTGAAGTCATTCACTATAAATACATCTGGCCATCCAACATCATTGATTGGTTCCGCAGACCCTCATGGAACCAGCAGAGTGTTTCAGCTATTTGGAGAGCTACCCTCAAAGCTCTGCCTCTCATTAAGGATAATCTGTTATGGAAAATTGGGAATGGTACTCAAGTTCGAATTGGGCGTGATCCATGGACTGGGTCTGGGAACGCTCACCTCTTGCCGGACGACCTTATCCGTCACCTCAATGATCGGGGCATCAAATATCTGGCTCAAGTTGGGGATCCACACAGATCCACCATTTTCTCTCAGGCATGGGTCACGGACCCACTGTGGCAGCTGACCGATGTTTGGTCTGATAATTGGCAAAGATACACTCAGGCACTCACAGAATCTCATATCAAGTTACATGAGATGGATGATGAGCTTATATGGGCACCGGCCAAATCTGGCTCTTATGCTCCTAAGCTTGGATACATTAAGCTCATTGAAGACAGACAGCCTGAAACCCTCAATAGCTGGTGGTCGGATATCTGGAAGCTACACGCTCAGCCTAGGACCAGACTATTATTGTGGAATATTTTGGCAAATAAAATACCTACTGGGGACAACCTTAAAAAAAGAGCCTTCGCGGGTCCGAACTGGTGTGTTCTGTGCAGAAAGGCGGAGGAATCTACAACACATCTCTTTATGACTTGCGAGACCACTGGTATGATCTGGCAGCAGGTTACCCAGTCCCTCAATATCCCCACTGTCTGGCAGGCAAATGACTTACAAGCTGCCTGGGCGCACTGGTGGACTGCCGTGCCCTCGGAAAAGGCTAGGAACCTACCTCTTGTTGTGTCTTGGTATATTTGGATAAATCGCAACAATATTATATTCGAGCAGGGCAGGGTAAACTGGCAGCTCCTCTCGCCCACCATTTGCGCTGCCTACTCAGAAATCCCTTTTGAGTCGAAACCAAATCCTCCCAGGCATATTGTGCCCGAAATCATCAACAGAGACATGCCTTGGGCCTATTTTGATGGGGCCGCATCGGAACGCGGTTGTGGCGGGGGTATTCTTTTTCATGTTACAGATTCACATTTTTTCCACCTGAGATTGGGACTCGGGAGGGGCACCAATAATCATGCAGAGCTTATCACTCTGAGACATCTACTATACTTTGCACTATCTAAACATTATCGACAAATACAAATTTTTGGAGACTCAAAGATAGTGATTGACTGGGCCAATAATAATTCTGTCTGTCATACTTATTCTTTGAAACATATCTTGGAAGAAATTGTTTTTCTCAAAACATTTTTTGACCGGATCACTATTTCTCATATCTACAGGGAAAGAAATTCAACTGCTGACCAGCTCTCGAAAGAAGCGGCGGATCGGCCTTTAGGTGATTGGATGATTGATGAATACAGTCCAGATGGGATGCACAGGTTTTATCATCGTCCGTATATTGATGGTCTCCAACAAGGGGGCGGCTTCCCCATCTAATTTTTTTTTTGGATATATAGAACATTTTGTACATATCGGCTTTACATGACAGTCACTGTTATTTTTGTTTCAGTACATGACCAGAGGTTATACCTCACTCTTTGCTTCTCTACTGAACTCTAAGTTATATTTCTGTTTATATTGTATGGATACTGTCCTTTCGTATCCAAGAGACACCTACTGAATGTATTTTTTGTAACATTTCAGAACTGTGGTCAATACCACACATATGCATATGCCTTGGCATCTACAACATGTAATCTCTATTACTACTTCATAATAGAAATTACGAACTCTATTTTCCCCGGAAAAAAAGATTTACTGCTGAACTGTAAATATGATTATGTACATTAGCTATTGATATCTATATTACAGGTTGTAGCTATCAATATCTATATTACAAGTTAACAGATCGCTGAACAATAGATGTTAATATTTGGATTACAGGTAAATAAATAAGGTAGGAGGCACTCTTGAACTAATAGCCAGGGAGTTACTCTGTAACTGGACTAAATCCAGTGTAAAAGATAGAAGGTGCTCGGGGGAGATTCTGGAAGTGATTGCGAGACTCGTGGCTGGGAGGAGAGACCTTTCGAATGTATTTATATTATAGGTTAATAGATAACTGAAGTAGCAAGATTTTTTTAAATATTTATTGCTGAACTGTAAATATGATTATGTACAGTAGCTATTAATATTTATATTACAGGTCAACAGATAAATAAATAAGGTAGGAGGCACTATTGAACTAATAGCCAGGGAGTTACTCTGTAACTGGACTAAATCCAGTGTAAAAGATAGAAGGTGCTCGGGGGAGAGTCTGGAAGTGATTGCGAGACTCGTGGCTGGGAGGAGAGACCTTTCGAATGTATTTATATTACAGGTTAACAAATAACTGAAGTAGCAAGATTTTTTAAAATATTTATTGCTGATCTGTAAATATGATTATGTACAGTGGCTATTAATATTTATATTACAGGTTAACAGATAACTGAAGTAGCAAGCTTTTTAAAGATTTACTACTGAACTGTAAATATGATTATGTACATTAGCTATTAATATCTATATTACAGGTTGTAGCTATCAATATCTATATTACAGGTTAACGGATTGCTGAACAATTGATGTTAGTATTTGAATTATAGGTAAATAAATAAGGTAGGAGGCTAACTGTTGAACTAATAGCCAGGGAGTTACTCAATACTCAATAAAAGACGAATACACCAATAGTCGAGTTATATAGATTATAGCATGAAAGAAAAGAAGATAAAAGTCTAGAGTAGTAAACTCTAGAACGCATTCCTGTGCATATAACCTATCATTACAGTAAAGGAGAGCTTAACAACCTCTCGTCAAAATGTGCTATAATCATTATTACTAATGAAACCGAAAGGATTAGAAATCAATTATCATAGTATGGTCGAATCAAAAGTCGGCATAATGAATAAAGTTGTATAACAAAATCATAGATAGCGTTATACGAGATTTTTTTTATAGAAACTAACATAGTTAAATAAATATAGTTCCTATATCCTTCATATCACAGGATACCCATACTCGGGAAAGAGAGAAACACAGCAATTCATCCTCATAACACAGTTAAGCCCAAAAAAATAATATATTGTTGATTAAATATAGCAGATAGACAATGAAACCATTGATACCATCGGAGCAGCCGAATGATGACATCCTTGACCCCTCTCAAGCGGAATTAAAACAGTCACTTCATGCATCCCTCAAAACAAGTGGAACATTCTCGAAGGCCTTTAAATTCATCATAATTTACATTTCAAAACTTGGAAATGGTCAACAATTGTAGCTGATCGAATAGCTTAGCATGATAAAGGTTAAGAAAAGCATGTGTCTAAACATTACAACCTAAATGCGCTATCAGGGATAAAACCTCTCCTTAAAACCCTTAAATAACTTAATTTTAGATAGAAACCAAAGATTTAGCTCCAACCTCAAAAGCAATGGAAACGCTGTAAGCTCTTATGAAATTAAGGGTCGCAGTTTTGAGCATTAGACCTGCCGAAAGGTAGCATACCTATTTTTCAAAGGTTGTGAGTCAGTATTAGTGGGGAAATTAACTTGCTATTCATATATATGAACTCAACCATAACCAAGAAGGAATCTTACTTGAGTTAAGGACACGACCTTGACGAGTCGCCAACCTGTAAAAACAGGATGAAACTCAGTTACATCACCAAAATTTATCAAGGGAAAACTAGCATGAAAAACCCACAAGAACCAGAGATTGGGTTCAAACAATCAACATGAATTTTGCTCTAGAAATTTCATACTTGCCGCAGATGGTCTGGGGTGCATTCTGCCTTTCGCCATCTTTGAATCTTCATAAGTCATTCCTGAACAGCGGCGAGGAGCCTTAGATTGGACTTAAAGGAATTACCCAAACTAATATCAGTCTTTCTACCCAAGTAATTGAAGTTTTAGTGTTGCACATCTGAAGCGTATACCTGCTCCGGTGAGTATATCGGCCTCCTCTGTTTTCATCTCTCGCAGAGTACTACAACCAGAGTGCTCACATAGCAGCACGACGCAGAGGAACAACAACAATAATGAGACCACCAGGGTTCGGCGTGAAGACTTGGTTAGGTTAAACCCTATCCAATCTCTATTGTCAGATTGCAGAGGGAAGATCAACGATGGGAAGCCATAACAGATGGCATGATCACATGGAGTTATCGTCCCACAGAACAGATGCCCGCCATGTAGAGCTATGAATGAGGGCCCATACAACATAGCAAACCATGAATTTATGTGCATAATTAACCAGGAAAATCCCCAACTAGATCTCCTTACTTGTTATTTAATTAGCATTTATTTGCATTCAAGGTTTGTACACAGAAGTTAGGGCGCCATATAATCCGTGGATACAAACCTACTTATATATATACATCATTTAATGGTTATATGTCAATGGAACATTATACCAATTTTTATTTTTATTTTTTATTTTTATGTATTTTTGTAAAGTTATATGAGATGTATAGTTTAGATGTTACAAATGGTATCAGAGCTCAGGTTCGTACACTGAGACTCTTTGGGAATAGCTATGTATTGGAATGATGTGCTCGTGTTTTAACTAAATAAACTTATGTGTGAACACATATAAATAGAAAAGATTACACCAGCAAAAGAAAAGAAAGTTCATCATGCAGAGGAACTCCGGACCACCTAAATCGCCCAGAACAACTTATGTGAATGCTAATTTGGATATTTGGATACCGTTGGGCGAGGAATCCTGACAAGCTAATGAAATGTTACTCCAAACTGTGCAGCAGTTGCGTGTGGAAATGACCAGTTTGAGAACAGATAATGAACGACTTCAATTAGAACAGGAAATAATTCTAAGAAGTCCATCCAATCGACAAAATTAGCACCACCCATACCCCAGTGCAGAAGACAGGGAAAAGACCTCGACCGCTTAGCATGGAGAAGAAAACGCTGAGTTTGTTGAAATACATAGAGAGGATGATGAGGGACGCTCAGATAATGTCTCCGACCAATGTAAAACCAAGAAACAAAAGTTAGAACTACAAGAAGAATTTAAAAAAAAATTAATCCCTCACTTTTTGAGGGAGAATCTGAAGAGGTTGTGGAATTCTGGTTAATCGATATGGGCAAGTACTTTCAGATTTATGAGTACACTGAAAAACTGAAGGCACGATTGGTGGTTTATCAGCGATCGAGAAAAGCGACTCTCTGGTGGGAGGAAATTAAGATGGTAAGGAAAATTGACGAAGAACAGGTTACATGGAATGAATTTCAAAAACATTTCAAGGACAAATATCTAACTGAACGCTATTATGATGAAAAAGAGAAATAATTCCACGAGTTAAGATTGGGAACCTTAACCATGGATGAATACGTGGCCAGATTCATGTCCTTACTACGCTACGTGCCTTACATGCAACAGGAAAAGGCCAAAATTCAGCATTTCATTAGTAGTTTACCAAACTTTATGAAGGAAAAACTGGAATTTGACTACCCCAAGACAATGGACGATGTTGTGTGGAAGGCCCACATTTGCTATCAGCAAATGAAACAGAAGAATGAAGGACCAAAAGGGGGATTAAACAAGAAGGGTAGAAGTCTGATTCCAAACAGACACCCAAAATTTGCTAACCATAGGAATGCACAACAAAAGACATTCAACAAGTTTCCAGCCAGAAATCAACCCAGAACTGCATACTCTGAGAACAGACTAGCAGAGGGAGTCACAAAATCTGTCAATGATCAATAATCAAAATCGTGCTACAATGTTGGGGATGCAGAGAACCCCATTATTACAAAAATTGTCCACAGTGGGCTAGAACAGAAAAATGATCAAATATGCAAGAAGCGTCCACAATTGGGGAAGTGGCGAGGAGCATACCCAAAATTAACGCCACCTTGGATGATCACCGGGCCGAATTCCAACCCACAATGATCGACTGTGAAGGTATGATTGCTAAGCAACTTGTCTCTATTTTATTTGATCCAGGTAATAGCTTAATCTATGTCAGTCCTAAAGTGGTTGAAAAATGTCAAATATCGAGCAGAAAATTTTCAAAACCTTGGCTAGTTCAACTAGCCACTGGTACAAAGAGAAGGGTTAATGCAAAGACAGAATGTTGTCCCATAACCATTTCTGGGCAGCCTATTTATGTTGATCTTAATATACTTCCTTTGGGTTCTTATGATATCTTAATTGGGATGGACTGGTTGGAAAAATGTTGGTCCCTAGTAGACTGTAAACAGAAAACTATAAGTTTTATTTCAGAATCAGGTCAAAGGAAGGAACTACAAGGAATAAAAACTAGCACCAAGCTACGTCCTATTACTGCCAGTCAGTTAGGAAAATGTATTAGAAAAGGGTGTCAAATATATGTTGTGCAGGTGGGATTTACAAAATCTAAAAATAAGATGACTTCGCTAGAAAATATTCCTGTAATTCAGGACTTTGTGGATGTTTTTCCAGAAAACATTCCTGGTTTACCACCAAAGCGAGATATTGATTTCACCATTGAGTTAATTTTGGGTGCAGCCCCCATATCCAGAGCTCCTTATTGCATGAGCATACCTGAGTTAACAAAACTCAAAATGCAGCTGCAGGAGCTTCTAGATAAAAAATATATCCATCCCAGTGTGTCCCCTTGGGGAGCCCCTGTATTATTTGTATAGAAAAAGGATGGGACCCTCATATTATGCATCGATTATTGACAACTAAACAAACTAACCATCAAGAATAAGTACCCTTTACCACGTATCAATGATCTATTTAATCAGGTGCAAGGAGCTAAGGTATTTTCGAAAATCGATCTAAGATCCGAAGACCATTAGATAAGAATAAAAGATGAAGATATTTACAAAAAAACCTTTCGTACTCGCTATGGTCATTACGAGTTTGTGGGTTTCCCTCTGGCCTCACAAATTCCCCAACCACCTTTATGAGTCTAATGCATGGTATTTTCCAGCCTTACTTGGATAAATTTGTGCTGATTTTCATAGATGATATTTTAATATATTCTAAGAACCAGGAGGAGCATAAAGAACACCTGAAAATAGTATTGCAGAAATTAAGGGAAAATCAGTTGTATGCCAAATTCAGCAAGTGTGACTTCTTCAAGAATCAAATTCAGTATTTGGGTCACGTTATATCAGTAGAGGGCATTGCAGTAGACCCAGAAAAGATCAAAATGATCATGGAATGGACAGCCCCAAAGAATGTCGCTGATATCAGATCATTCTTGGGATTAGCTGGATATTATCGTAGATTCATTGAGGGGTTTTCAAAGATCACCTTTCCAATGACCTCTTTACAGAAAAGGGCTTTCCAATGGACAGTTGAATGTCAGCAAAGCTTTGAAAAACTAAAGCATCTGCTCACCACCGCACCAGTACTAAAAGTAGCAGATCCGGAAAAGTCTTTCGTGGTTTGCATGGATGCAAGCAAAGAGGGTGTTGGTGGGGTGCTGACACAGGAAGGAAAGGTGATTGCTTATGAATCTCAAAAGTTGAAGGAGTATGAGCAACGATATTCAGCTTATGACCTTGAATTGACAACAGTAGTGCATGCACTTAAAATGTGGCGACATTACCTATTGGGGAAGAAATTTTTGCTGCTAACAGATCATAGCAGTCTTACCAACTTCTTCAATCAGTCTAGCTTAAACGCCCGACAGGCCAGATGGACAACTTTCTTAAGTGAATTTGACTTTGAGATGAAGCATTTAAAGGGGAAGGAAAACCGTGTGGCTGACGCACTGAGCAGAAAATTACACTGTATCTATGAGGTCTGAATGAGCCAAGTAAGTTCAAATATTCCTGAAATCATAAAGGAAGTAACTAGCAGAGATCTGAAGTATACTTTCCTTTGGAAATAAACAAAAGAAGCTCTGCTGAAAAAGGAAGAATCAGAATTTGGAATAAATCTCGATAATCTCCTTACTTTTAAAGACAAAATTTACATTCCAAACCAAAATTCGATTAAACTATTGATATTAGATGAGTTTCATAAGAAACCTTGTGCTGGCCACCCAGGTTATCAGAAAATGTTTTCAGCCATCAAAAAAGGGTACTTTTGGCCCAGATTGAGGAAGGATATTGCAGAATATTTGTCCAAATGTTTGGAGTGTCAATTGGTGAAGGCGGAACACCAACATCCCGCCGGATTGTTACAACCATTGCCCATTCTGGAATGGAAATGGGAGACCATATCCTTAGATTTCATCACCGGTTTACCCCGCACAAGGAAGCAACATGATTCAATTATGGTGGTGGTAGACAAATTGAGTAAAACAACTCACTTCATACCTGTGAAATCCACATACAAAACCGTGGAAATTGCAGAAATATTTATGAAGGAGATATTTCACTTACATGGGATACCCAAGGTAGTGATTTCAGATAGGGATGTGAAATTTACATCCACCTTCTGGAAGACTCTCTTTGCAGGATTAGGTACTCAAATCCAGTTTAGTACTACCTACCATCCTCAAACAGATGGATAGACTGAATGGGTAAATCAGGTGTTAGAAGACATGCTATGCATGTTCGTGATGCAGAAACCACACATGTGGGAGGATTACCTCCGTCTACTGGAATTTACATATAATAATGGAAATCACGAATCACTAGGCATGAGCCCCTTTGAGGAGTTATATGGAAGAAAGTGCAGAGTACCCATAGATTGGAATAATTTGGTTAATAAGCTAGCACTAGGTCCTGACATGCTAGCAGAAATAGAGGAGTCTGTTAAGAAAGTCCAACAGAATTTGAGGGTGGATCAGGATAGATAGAAGGTGTATGCAGATAAAAAGATGACATACATGGAATTTCAACTCGGAGATCATGTTTACTTGAGAGTGAAGCCCCAGAAAAGCTCCTTATAGCTGTGGGTTTGTGCTAAATTAGCACCTCGATACTGTGGGCCCTTTCAAGTCTTGGAAAGAATTGGACCAGTGGCCTATAAGCTTGCGCTACCAACCCACATTCGGGTCCACAATGTATTCCATGTATCTCTACTAAATAAATATGTGTATAACCCTCAACACATTATTGATTAGGAAAATATTTAGGTCAAACCGGAAGGAGAGTTCCTGGCAGAACTTCTTCATACTCTCGATCAATGAGAAACTAACTTGCGGAAGCGAGCCATTACCCAGGTTAAAGTGCAATGGAAGCACTTTGGCCCGGAAGAGGCCACTTGGGAAGAGGAGGAATTCATGCGGAAGGCTTATCCAACATTGTTTTCTGAAAGTGGAGAGAACACCAGGGACGATGTTCCTCATATGGGGGGGAGATGTAACACCCTGAGTTGCATAAATATTACTGAGATCATTAAGTGAATTTTTACTAAATGATATTTTAAATTTTATTATATTTTGATGAGAAATATTAACTGACTTAGGCTCGAAGGCCAAGAAACATATATTGTAATTACCTAAATTATAGGTAGTAATACTTTAACAAAAATAAAACTGTTTTGTTTATTTAAAAGAAACGGTTGCCAAGAAACAGTTACCCTCTGCCTGAGAAGGGAAATATAGAGAGGGGAGAAGAGAAAAAGGAGATCCTAGAGCTGGGTGGAATAAACCAGTGGGAAAAATTTCTCAGTACAGTTGCCAAGAGAGTACAAAGATTGAGGCTGGACAGGAGTCCTGAGGCCCATAGTACTGATTGTAACTGGACTAAATCCAGCGTAAAAGATAGAAGGTGCTCGGGGGAGAGTCTCGACGTGATTGCCAGACTCGTGGCTAGGAGGAGAGACCTTTTGATTGTATTTATATTACAGGTTAATAGATAACCAAAGTAACAAGATTTTTTTTAAATATTTATTGCTGAACTCTAAATATGATTATGTATAGTAACTATTAATATTTATATTACAGGTTAACAGATAATTGAATTAGAAGGCTTTTTAAAGATTTATTGCTGAGCTCTAAATATGATTATGTACAGTAGTTATTAATATCTATATTATAGGTTAACAAATTGCTAAACAATAGCTGTTAATATTTGAATTACAGGTAAATAAATAAGGTAGGAGGCTAACTGTTGAACTTATAGCCAGGGAATTACTCAATACTCAATAAAAGACGAATATACCAATAGTCGAGTTATATAGATTATAGCATGAAAGAAAAGAAGATAAAGTTTAGAGTAGTGTGAATGTCAGAATACTGATATAAACTCTAGAATGGATTCCTGTGCATATAACCTATTATTACAGTAAAGGAGAGCTTAATAGGCTCTCGACAGAATGTGCTATAATCATCATCACTAACAAAACTGAAAGGATTAGCAATCAGTTATCATAGTATGGTAGCATCAAAATTCGACATAATGATAAAGTTGTATAACAAAATCATAGATAGCATTATAAGAGTTTTTTTTATAGAAACTAACATATTTAAATAAATCTAGTTCCTATATCCTTCATATCATAGGATACCAATACTCGGGAAAGAGAGAAACACAGTAATTCATTCTCATAACATAGTTAAGCCCAAAAAAATAATATACTGTTGATTAAATATAGCAGACAAACAATGAAACCATTGATACCATCGGAGCAGCCAAATGACGACATCCTCGACCCCTCTCAAGCGAAATTAAAAGTCACTTCATGCATCCCTCAAAACAAGCGGAACAAGCTCAAAGGTGTTTAAATTCATCATAATTTACATTTCAAAACAAGGAAATGGTCGACAACCGTAGCTGTTCGAATATCTTAGCATAATAAAGGTTAAGAAAAGCATGTGTCTAAACATTACAACCTAAATGCGCTATCAGGGATAAACCCTCTCCTTAAAAGCCTTAAATAACTTAATTTTAGACAAAAACCAAAGATTTAGCTCCAACCTGAAAAGCAATGGAAACCCTGTAAGCTCTTATGAAATTAAGGGTTGTGGTTCTGAGCAATAGACCTGCCGAAAGGTATCATACCTGTTTTTCAGAGGTTGTGAGTCATTATTACGGGGGCAATTAACCTGCTACTCATATATATGAACTCAACCTTAACCGAGAAGGAATCTTACCTGAGTAAAGGAAACGGCCTCGACGAGTTTCCAACCTATAAAAACAAGATGAAACTAAGTTACATCACCAAAATTTATCAAGGGAAAACTAGCACGAAAAACCCTCAAGAACGAGAGACTGGTTCAAACAATCAACATGAAATCTTGCTATAGAAATTACATACCTACCATAGATGGTCCGGGGTGCATTCTACCTTCCGCCATCTCCGAAATTTCATAAGTCATTCCTAAACAGTGGCGAGGAACCTTAGAATGGACTTAAAGCAATTACCCAAACTAATATCAGTCTTTCTACCCAAGTAATCGAAGTTTTAGTGTTGCAAAACTGAAGGGTATACCTGCTCCGATGAGTATATCGGCCTCCTCTGTTTTCATCTCTCGCAGAGTACTACAACCAGAGCCCTCGTAGAGTAGCATGACGTAGAGGAACAACAACAACAATGAGACCACCAGGGTTCGGCGTGAAGATTTGGTTAGGTTAAACCCTATCCAATCTCTACCGTCAGATTGTAGAGGGAAGATCAACGACGGGAAGCCATAACAGATGGCATGATCACATGGAGTTATCATCCCACAGAACAGATGCACACTGCGTGGAGCTACGGACGAGGGCCCATACAACGTAGAATGTAGAAATTTTGAACAATATGACACTTATTCACAGAGATTATCCTGATTATACACTATTGGGGAATGCATGCATAATAAATAACCTCCTCTACGTTGATCATCAATTTTGCGGGATTAAAAACAATGAAACATCAATTGCATGCGCACATTAACACAGTATGTAACCGGGGAAAGCATACAGCTTAAAACCCCCAACTATCTGTATAGTATAATGATAGAGAACATGTAACAATACATAGTACAATACTCCTCACAAGTACTCAGTACTATCTCCACCTGCTACACACAAACTAGCTCAGATCTAAATCAATCACAGGTTCAAATCTCCTCCGCTGCTTGCCTGCCTCCATTGCGTAATCCTGCATGAGAATAGATGAGAATGGCTGATCCAAACTCTTATTTCCCTTGGCTAAACCACACAATCCTCATTGGAAATACTCAATCCATTGATTTTGCAAATCTCATGCACAACTATAGTCACAACTGACCGCTGTCTTTCCCTTTCACTCACCCCTAACACCTGTCTCCACTGAACTGTCCATGCACTGAGTTAACTGATGTATTCTTTAGTTGTTTTATGTGTTAATAATTAGTGAATTAATTAATAATTAATTCACATCACTCATCACTAGTGTATTCTACAGTTAGACTAAATACAACTAGTTCAACTAAGTCAAACTGAACACAACTCCATCAACTCCTCAATCAACTCCACCAAACTCAATCACTTGAGTTCTAACTGAAGTCCATCATGCAATAGCTCAACTGACCCATAAGAAAAGCATATTTTCTTCTGGCAGTTGCATGTGCCACATCTGTAGCTCGAACTGAAGTGCTCCAAGAGGATAAGATAATGTTTATAGTCCAAATATTATTAAGAGCTAATAATATTCGACTATTCTATTTTTAGCCTGGCAGTCTAAAAATAGACTCTACCCATATGTCTAAAAATAGAAGTCCATCTATTTTTACCAACATGACCAATCATCCACAAATAACATCCTGCAACTCATAGACCATGATCCATATGTCTAAAAATAGACATAGTCTAAAAATAGACTTTGCGCCAAAAATAGCCTGCGGGCCCACTTAGTGAGGGCGACTTCTTTTCACTAAGTTCCATCATCTTGTTGCATTTTCAACACTCCCTCTCAACAAGATATGGATTATCTGCAACCCCTATCCTGCAACTCTGGAATGTTCTGCATGCAACACATTTGCCTGGTCCACTTGCTCCAACAACACTTGGAACAAAAACACTCCCAACTGACCACTCTGTTGGGCTACAAACATACTCTGATGCTGAAGTTCTACCTGCTGCTGAAAAGTGCTCCCTCTCTGACATCTGCGCTACTACAAAATCTCCATGCATCTCACACCATTGCACACTTCTCTGTGCCACCTAGCACTGTGCAAAACACTTGTGCCTCTCTCATTGCTGCAGCCTACTAGCTATGCGCTGTCCTGGGATTCCCTACACTATCGCTCTCTCTACCGCTCCATCCACATCTGTCTCTACCCAATCAGTCAGTTCCTGCTACTCCACGTCGGGGCTCCCGTAGCAAGGTCTCATCCAAGAGGTTGGGTACCTCAAGGATCCTGCCCCTCCTCCTTGGGACAATCAATCCACATCACCCCACCTCCTACCTAGAGGTATGGCTGCATGCAATCCCTCTGCCCACTTGGCTTGAAGTTTCCCCCTACTGGAGGTCTCTGCATGAGTAGATGTCTCTACTCGATCTCCTCTCAGCTTCCCTTGTTGTGGCTGCTCCACAACCTCCTGAAGCTGCTGCACCAATCGTGGCTCCTCCACAATCATCTGAGACTTCTTCTGGCTCTGCATGTTGAGAGGTAATATACACTCCCTCTCAACCACCAAGTCTCCATCGGTTGCCTCACTGCTCAAGGCTTTGCATGCATCTTGAACCTCAAGAGCATATAGGTTCTTGACCCATGAACCAATTTTCTTCACCTGTCTAGTGATGATGTGTCTAAGGAAAACCTTTCCCTTACTGAAGACTACATCATAGCTTCTGTCTTCCAGCATCGCGATCGACACCAAATTTCTCTTCAGTCCTGGTACATACTTGACATTGGTCAAGGTAAGGCGAGCTCCATGCTCCCTCTAAAAAATAACCATGCCTACACCTGAGACACTATACTTCTCATCATTACCCATCGCTATGAGTATCTGGAGATCTTTCTCCTCCAAAGTACTGAACAACTCTTGTCACCGGTCATGTGGAAAGAAGCTCCACTGTCAAGAAACCAACCACTTCCCACCATGGATGAAACCATGCATGCAAAGAGTGTGAAATCCAACTCAAACTTTGAAGCAAGTGCCTCACCTTCAGATCCTTCCCCGGATCCCTTCTTGGATTTCCTTCGTGGACAATTGAAGCATAATGGCCCAGCTCATGACAATGAAAGCATCTCACTTTCGATTTGTCAACCTTCTTCCCATCATTGGAAGAACTGGATTCGAAAAGAGAACCCTTCTCCTTCCCCTTCTTTGCTTTGGTAGCCAAAGTGCAATTTTCTTCATCAGATGCCTTTGATGAAGATCCGTCCCTGGTATTCCACCTGATCTCCTCTTGCACAAGATCTGACCAAAGTCTCTCCCATCCTGGAAATTTCTCCCGACCATTGACAGAGTCCTGATAGGAATGCCAACTCTTCGGAAGACCAAGAAGAGCCAAGCTCACCAAGTCCTCATCATCGACAGTCACCCCCACACTTCCCAACTCATCCCGGCATTGGGTGAACCTCATGAGATACTTGGGCATACTGTCTCCATTCTTACACTTAATGTTTCTGAGTTTATCCTTGAGCGCCAACTTCCTCTGGTCGCTCTTGCTTTGGAATAAATCTATCAACGCTTTCCACATCAAGAATGGAGAAGCCTTTCCATGCAGGCTGGATACAATGTGATCCTTCACGCCCTCCAACAGAATCCTTCGACACTTTGCTGTCTTCTTTTGCCAAGCCATAGCTTCAACAACATCAGTAGGTTTTGGGACCTCAACATCTATGAAATCCTTCAACCCATTGTCATCTAACACCACCTCCATCCTATCTTTCCATGCAATATAATTCGAGCTGCCTTCAAGAGCATACTCCAATTGCAATCCGTTGAAAGACATTTCAACTTTGACACCAAGAAAACACTGCTGCAAATTTGAATTCCACCAGCTCAAAACTCAATCGCTTCTGATCTAAAATTCGTGAGAACAAAGTATTTCTCGTACAGATATTGACTATATGGGATTTTACCGGATATCTCACCTTCCAAAAGAAGGATGAATCCAGAGGCTACCTGGCCCGATTACAGACTCTGCCTGAAGAAATAAAATGTAATCACTTTCTGAATAATAGATCTGATGATCAACTCTGCTCTGATACCATGTAGAAATTTTGAATAATATGACACTTATTCACAGAGATCATTCTGATTATACACTATTGCGGAATGCATGCATAATACATAACCTCCTCTACATTGATCATCAATTTTGCGGAATTAAAAACGATGAAACATCAATCGCATGCGCACATTAACACAGTATGTAACCGGGGAAAGCATACAGCTGAAAACCCCCAACTATCTGTATATTATAATGATAGAGAACATGTAACAATACATAGTACAATACTCCTCACAAGTACTCAGTACTATCTCCACCTGCTACACACAAACTAGCTCAGATCTGAATCAATCACATGTTCAAATCTCCTCCGCTGCTTGCCTGCCTCCACTGCACAATCCTGCATGAGAATAGATGAGAATGGCTGATCCAAACTCGTATTTCCCTTGGCTGAACCACGCAATCCTCATTGGCAATACTCAATCCATTGATTGTGCAAATCTCATGCACAACTATAGTCACAACTGACAGCTGTCTTGCCCTTTCACTCACCTCTAACACCTGTCTCCACTGAACTGTCCATGCACTGAGTTAACTGATGTATTCTTTAGTTGTTTTATGAGTTAATAATTAGTGAACTAATTAATAATTAATTCACATCACTCATCACTAGTGTATTCTGCAGTTAGACTAAATACAACTAGTTCAACTAAGTCAAACTGAACACAACTCCATCAACTCCTCAATCAACTCCACCAAACTCAATCACTTGAGTTCTAACTGAAGTCCATCATGCAATAGCTCAAATGACCCATAAGAAAAGCGTATTTCCTTCTGGTAGTTGCATGTGCCACATCTGTAGCTCGAACTGAAGTGCTCCAAGAGGATAAGATAATGTTTATAGTCCAAATATTATTAAGAGCTAATAATATTCGACTATTCTATTTTTAGCTTGGCAGTCTAAAAATAGACTTTGCCCATATGTCTAAAAATAGAAGTCCATCCATTTTTACCAACATGACCAATCATCCACAAATAGCATCCTGCAACTCATAGACCATGATCCATATGTCTAAAAATAGACACAGTCTAAAAATAGACTGTGCGCCAAAAATAACCTATGGGCCCACTTAGTGAAGGCGACTTCTTTTCACTAAGCTCCATCATCTTGTTGCATTTTCAACATAGAAAGCCATGTATTTATGTGCATAATTAACCAGGAGAATCCCCAATTGGATCTCCTTACCTGCTATTTAATTAACATTTATTTGCATTCAAGATTTGTACACAAACGTCAGGGTGTCGTATGATCTGCGGATACAAACCTACCTACCTATATATATATATATATATATATATATATATATATATATATATATATATATATATATATATATATATATATATACACACACACACACACATCGTTTAATGCTTATATGCCAATGGAACGTTATACCAATTTTTATTTTTATTTTATGTATTTTTGTAAAGTTATATGAGATGTATAGTTTAGATGTTACAAAAAGTATAATGAGTTTTATTTCTTTTATATAAAAAAGATTAAGGTTGTGGTTAATATGGAATAAGAAATTTTATTATGAAAGATTTGAGACATAACTTTTATTAAAAAAATGTTTTATTCAGTTTTGTAACATAAATTTTTTAATGTGAATATTAATATTAAAATAATTTATTTAGCAATTTTTTATTTGTTGTTTATTAATTCTATCTTGTATAAGATAAATAATTTAGATAAACAATATCCCTATAATATTCTAAAACAAGATATTTACTTTTTGAGGAATGGAAGTAATATCCTCTCTTTAGGAGACTTTAATGTTGCACTTGCATTAAACCAAGTTATTCTTCTTAGCAATGATTCTAACATTGATCATTTATGGTTGGATGAGGACCTTGTTTTAGCTAGTAGATACAAAAGAAACTCTAAAGACCTCATCAATAATTTGTTTTGTATCCAACTAGTCAAGCTTTGTAATCTTCAAGACCTTATACTTGACAATGGTGTAATGAAGTGGTCTCGACACTAGTGTCATGGCTTATGCGATTTTTGATACCCCTATTTCCAATGACATTATTGATTTTGACCTCTTAAGTGAGCATGAGCCTATCTTCCATCATAGAACTTTAGCCCTAACTTAAAATTGGTCATGCAAAAAATATCCATGATAAAATTTTGATAAGTAAAGACACCTATTTTTTAATAAAAGTATAGATGATCACTTCTTAAAGGATTTAAATAGAATTTTGAGGCTCCTAACTTATATGGTCAACATAAAATATGTCTATCATAATTTTACTACAAACTTTTCTACTTTGTTAATATGTCTATCATAATTTTACTACAAACTTTTCTACTTCGATTAACAATTCTCTATTGAGGTTTCACATAAAACGAATAATAAAGCTACCAATCCTTTGTCTGATAATAAATGTAAAATTGTTAGAAAAGAATCAAAACTTAATATGGTAAATATATAGAAAACACTTATTAAAATGAAGAAAATATATTATATAAATAGAAAGAGAGTAGTTATTGCACCTTTCTGAATTAGATCTAAGGAAGTTTTCCAGGAAAATTCTAATTTTAAAACTAAGAAAATGATATGATTTTCGTGAAGGAAAATAATTCCCTCCTTGAAATTAACAATGAATCCCCTAACACCATGGACATCATTTCAAATTTTCGTAGAGAGGGTTAAAAGGAGGGAGCAAACAAGGAAGAGTAGGATCAAGCAACTACAACAATATTCTTTGCACATATTGATTTGCATGTGTATTTTCCTTGCTATATTTGGCATGCATGTGGTTCTTTTATAGTTATGGCATGGCTTTTTTTCAGGTGCGATAGTGTTTCTAGCCTAGTCTTGCCATCTTCGGATAACCATGGTGTGATGGGGTTCTCATATTTTGGTTGAGTTGGATTGCTGAATGGATTCGAAGCTAAGTGAGGTGGATCTGATAGAACACATGACCTAGTAACCCCTGAACCAGACTGTGGGCTGTGGTAAAGCCAAATCTTGTGTTGCCTTGGTGTTCCTAGCAATCCTTTCCAATGAATGGCAGGATATACGATAAATCCAAGAGGTTTTTGCCCTTGATTAGGCCTAGGAATCCTTGCCGGTAAATGGTGGGATATACAGTAAAGCCTAGAGGGCGGTGTCTCAATTTATGGCCTAGTGATACCTTGATCGGGCTGTGGATTGCGGTAAAGCATGAGAGACTAGGAGATAGGAAAATTCCTCACAGTGTAGGTGGAGAAATCCAGTGGCGTCCATGATTGTTTGGCCTAGTGACCGGGTGGAGATCATGGTACAACCTATTATTACATGTTTATTATGTTTCCTAGTGATCCAGGATGGATTATGGTAACGCCTGGTTTCTATTGATGAGGGTGAGGTGGTTTAGCCTTGAGATGCCCTGGTTGGTTCTTTTGGTTTGAGTCCCACATTCATTTTTGCAATATGGGACGAGGGTGAATGGAATAATAGAGATTTGGCTCAACCATTGTATGGTCGAGTGGAACATGATAGTCCCATCCCGAGTTTGGATTTGGCATCATCAATATGAGGTTATTTCTAGTTGTAATTCTATGAGTATTATACTGGTTTATATGTGGATCATATGGTTGTGTTTTACTTGGTATTTCTATTGTTATTATGCTGGTTACGTATATGTTTTATGAAAATGGCTACATATGGCTCTCATCATTTTTTTACTTGTAAATGAATGAACAATGTATCTATGAAATAATAGACGATAATGCAACAAATGACATAAGGGAACAATGCTTCATAGCGATTCTCTGATAAGTATGAGACCCCTATGCTTAAGTATGTTATTTATACATGTAGATTACATATTTTTGATATGTATGACAAAATGCCTGTCATGTCTAGTAGGGGTATGGTCAAGGGCTTGTTCAACTATTTGCAATTGCATCATTGTTTCTTTATTATCTTTCTATTATGAAGGTGTCATTCAATTTTGGGTAGTGACTTGGGCTCTGGGCCTGAAAAAGTGGCTCAAATCCAGGGGACGTTGGTACAACGCTGAGAAAAATAGTCCCTGGACATTAGCATGCATTGTCATGAGAGCGTCCAAAGCCTCCTGAACGTTGTCAGGCCCATAATATGGGAGCATTCAGAGCCTTTTAGACACTGTCAGGCCCATAGCATGGGAGCGTCTAGAGGGAAAGTGGTCTAAAACCTTAATGGGACCCAGAGCTTAGTTACCAGAAAGGTTGGGATGGTTCTTAGGAGTTATATTGATGATGTGGAAGGTATGTATGATGTATTTCCATTGATTCCATTTCTTTAAGGTCATCTAGGATGTTGAATCTAATCATAGTAGCCTCTCATCACATGTTTACCTCGGTTGGCCGGACGTGGGAGGAGGGTATTACAGATGCGAAGCCTTATTGTATGTATTTTTAAAAGTGGGGAAAAAACCCCCTCTAAGAATAGGTCCATTATGCTTAGCCCCATTTTAATCAAGCTATGCAAAATTATTTTTGCAAGCAAGATTAGCCTTCGACTAAAATGCCACGAAAAAATAGCTAAACACCAAGTTAGGTTTAGGAGATATCATCCAACTATTGACCACCTTGTTTCAAGATCATTGTAGAGGAGTGCCACAATAATAAAATAATTTTCTTCAGTTGTTTTTTGACTTTAGAGATGATTTTAATATTGTTACTAGGACAACACTATCGAAGAGGTTGGAGGAGAGAAAGGTTCCTATTGAGTTGAAGGTTGTGACAATGTTGTATGAGAATACTATTGTCAAGTTTAATACCATTGAGGGATGATTGAAATAAAATAATTGAAATATTGGAGTCAATTCGGATGTCTCATATTCCCTTCCCTTCATGGCATATACATTGATAAGTTATAAGAGTGTTTAGAGGAGACAAGTTGTCTTAGCCCAACTTTCACTAGTATAGTTATCATTCTTCTTCTTTATGAATATAACATTGTCCTTTTGTCAATGATTATTTTTAAACTTGGCAAGCAACTGAGACTACACCAAGAATTTGCTCCAAGATTGGTATGATAATTAATTAAAATAAAATAAAATATGTG
The DNA here is from genome assembly GCA_031772625.1 of Pinus tabuliformis. Lineage (NCBI taxonomy): Eukaryota > Viridiplantae > Streptophyta > Pinopsida > Pinales > Pinaceae > Pinus > Pinus tabuliformis. The sequence goes on from CM062805.1 coordinate 588,254,011, forward strand.
ATAGTTAAATTAAAAGGTGTCACACATGATAATGTTGTATATGACAACAATAACTTGGAGGAAGTGTCTGCCTACAAATATCTTAGAATTGATATCCATCACAAGTTCAATTAGAAATATAGCATCAAGAAAGGTACTAATGGAGGGTGGAAGACTTATTATAGAATTGGGAACTATTGTAAATCAACAAATCTTTGGATATGAGATTTAAAAAAAACTTCTTTTTTGACTCTCATTACTCCTATTATTTTATATGGATGTGAGGACTGGGGATGAAGTTTCTCCTAAGAACCAAAGAAAGATATAATAAATCCAAAAACAATTTATAAACTGTACTCTCAAAATTAAAGGAAATACACCCATTCTTATCATCATCAAAGAAGGATGGAATGAACAAAGTTCGTTCTTAAGTCACGAGACTTACCAAACATAACTTGAGAAGTAGAGACTTCATTACCTGATGGAGGTTGCGATGAAAATGCTTGGATTACCAGTTCGTGTTGTCTTGTTATCTTAGCGAGCTCAAATATTGAGATGTTAGCACGAGCTCTTTTCATATCTTCAATTATATTGTAACAATTACTTTCATTCTCAATAAAATGTGCTGAAGTATCGGGTGTTGTAACCTTGTTAGAAGCTGTAGGAGTGGTGGACTTATTATTATTGTTGGTGGAAGTATTCTTAGAAGGGGGATCACTTCCAAACTTATTCTACAAACTTTGAGAAGCATTCGGAGGTGGGAAAATCCTTCTTAATAATTGTTTTTTAAACTCTTGCTCAAAAATAGGTCCTTTGCTCCTCAAATTATATCAGTCAATTGATCGTTGAGGAGGAGCCTCACTCATTGGTGGTTCATCAACACTTTGTTTGTCAACATTATATATGATACCAAATGTATTAACTTAATGTCCAACAACTGAACTTTCCTTAGTCACGATAGATTCATTTGCTTCTTTAGTTTGCTCAAATTGTTCATCTGTTAAAAAGGTGTCTAAAAAATTTGTCATCATATAATTCTTGTTGTGATTCCATTGTGGACATGTCTTCTCCGAATGCTTCTCTTGATGAAAAGTGAAAAAACTATCCATGCCCCAATTTTCAACATTAAACAAAACATTGGAACTCTGAGCAAATTTAGTTGGCTGATTATTATTATTCTTCTTTAAAAAGTATGACTTGAAAGAATTGCAGCTGGTGGTTGCCTCACTTGACCTTCTCTTAAGTTCAGATACTTCATTAGTAAGAAACTTCAAATATTTGGCCAATATTTCCATATTGTAAGAATTTTTCTCTTTGGATTTAGTAGAAGAGGCTTGAGTTTTCATCCTAGTAGGATTTGAAGTTTTTAGAATCTTCATGATCATGAAAGGTCCCAAAAGAACACAAGTATTTCTCAATAATAATTACTTCTGCAAATTTCAAAGCCAATGTATCCTTTGCATCTCTTTTAACAAACACAGAAATATTTGTAGGAAAGGAAACTATATAATAATCTTTGGTGATCGAATCAAGTGGTTGAACATTTGTGGGGAACTTATTCAATAAATGGGTAAATATTTGATTAAAATGCTTCACTTTTCCTTGTCCACCATCTTAATATTCCCGAGTTCTTTGAGAAACATGGCGGGAGTTTGATCATCAAAAAACTTATCCAAGAACAACTTCTTGAATTCCCTCCAAACTGTGGATTGAATTAGGCAGAAAATTGTGATACCAGACCAATGCTTTACCCTCTAGAGTTTATGGAAAAAGTCTACAAGAAACATCATCAAAATGTACCTCAAGCATGCCCAAATGCATGTAGAATTCATCTATATGGTCTTCAACTTTTGTCTTCTTATTAGGATCAAGATTTGAAAGCAACTTTTCTGGGTGTTTATGGATACGATGTAAATTTCCCGGAAGAGCAAGAGGTCATTGGGCCAACCAATCCAACTGTTCGTCATCCATGTCTTCTTCTTCCTCCCATTTTCCCTTTAAATTGGAAGAGTATTCTCCCTCACCATTCAAATCCTTGTTGTAATCAGGCTTTTATTCTTGTTCGAGCTCTTCTTCATTAGAAAATTGAAAGTATTCCCCGTCACCATCCAATCTTCCTCAATAGGCATAAGATTCCCTTGTTGATTTATTCTTTCAGAAGAATCAAATAACTCTTCAAGGGTTTCAATAACCAAATATTCTACCAAAGAAACCATTACACTGCTGCGAGGTGTTTCTTTCTTTATCAAATTATGAGGTAGAATTGTAGTGACAAGAAGTAAACCAAGAGCTCTTCTGAACTGATGAGTAATAGGTCAGATTGATTGGAGTTGACCATAAGTGACTTCAAAATCCTATTTTGGACTTTGATGAAATGACTCCCCTATCTCAAGAATATGAGTTAGAGTTAAACTCGAACTGTTACTACATTACATAGATGGATGTTTGTTAGGATGTTGTGAATTGTCAGCCATACAAAGGCTTCCCCCCTTCTAGTGCCAGAATGTTGACGGTGTTGGATCCCACCAATATATAGGTGGTCTCCCCTTTATGAAGTCACAATTAGACCTCGCACCATTTGGTATAGGATCCCCATATGAAAATGTGGCCCAACTTCCATGTATTTAAAGATTTTCCTTGCATGTAGTAGTTAGCATATGGGACCAATTCACATGTACTTTTGAATGAGAAAGTAAGGATGCCTTGTTAAGCGTTCAATTGCAAATGTATCAAGAATATTTCACTAGAAGGGAACAAAAATGAGCCTTTAGGAGAAAAGTAATAATACTATTCTAATAAATACACACACACATACATATGAAAGAATCATTAACCATCAAGCGAAATAGTTCACATAGATGTAACGATCATTAAATAAGGTACAACACATATTCAATAAGATGAGCACCAAAGCCAATGAAATAGTTCAATTTCTTTAGTACATATGAATGCCAAAATATACCGCAAACATAAAAAGAATAGTCTTAAAACATTCATGATATATGCATGAATGTGTTGGCTCAATGAGCTTCAGATATTAAGTAAAACTTTCAAGATACATTGATACAATGAAACACCACTAGCTCCAATAATGGAGCGTTGAGCCACTACTCGCTCTCCAAAAGGACTATCTTCCTCTCTAATGTCTAGTTATAGAAATCAAGGTGAAAAGTCCCTCCTTTGAGTAACGGGGCCTCTTTTATAACAAGAGGAATGACCTTTCATATCCTCATGACTCTTGAACTTCCTCATGACTCTTAGACTTCTAATGTGACCTTTGGACTTCTACATGACTTTTGAACTTCTATATGACTTTTTGACTTCTCCATGTGACTCTTTTGTCCATATGTGACTCTTGGACTTCCACATATTTACATTTACAATATTTGCCAAAATTACATCATCATTTTCTACATCATCATGTGACGACAACATGACAAGTCATAGACATTGATGACTTGGATCCATGGTGACTTGTACATATATTTCTTTGAGAAGTGATGACACTGCCACTATGTCTTCCATACTCGTAACATATCTTGCACTATGATTATTTTCCACCCTCAAAAGGGTCTTAAGAGATTTTGGAGTCTTCGCGAGTCACTTTGATCATGAGAATCCCTTGTTCTTTCAACTATCACACCATGGTACTTTTGTGCCTTTTTTCTTCAAGATGCTTCCTTGGGTAGAATTTCTTGATATATCTCCTCACACATCTTTTCCATGCTATATTGAGCACTTGCAAGTATAGATCACTCATGGAAAGCAAACATTAGCCCGAAAATCTCCTAGTCTATCATGCGTCATGCAAGTCTTTTGTCTGTGGATCAACAATGCACTAGGGAAAGAGAGAGAGGTCTTCGGGGCATAGGACACACTTGCAAGAGACACGAGGGGCTTCACTGATCACTAAGTCTGCGCATTGCACAACTTTGGAGGATGTTGGGACAGGGTCCCCAGGGGCAAAATGGAAGTAATTAGTTTTTTTTTAACAAATTTTGTTGTATAAAAATTTTTGTTGTAGGATTTATTCTGTAGTTAATATGGAAGAAGAAATCCCATAATAGAAGTATTAGAGGAATAGTTTATTGTGTAAAAAAAAAATGTTTTTTCTAAAATTTTATAAAATAAATCTTTTCAATAAATAAATTTGGATAAAAATCTTAAACATGTTAAAAAAATTTATATAACAATTTATTATTTCACTCACAAATTTGAATAAAAATCTTAAACATATTAAAAAGATTTATATAATAATTTATTATTTCACTCATTAATTCTATTATCTTTATAATAATTTATTATTCACTCATAAAGTTGAATAAAAATCTCCTAAATCAAACAATAAAACCATTCATCAATCCTGATCAGCCTTTGTCGTTATGGATTCGAGAGCATAATGACATATCGTTTCTTCCAGTCATGAATTCGAGATATTATATATGTCATTATGCATTGAAGTGATGGCGGCCCTCACCATATGAATAGTGAGTCCCTCACCCATATGAATGAGTGAGTCGATGGCGGCCTTATAGTCGAGAGTTCGGCAGGCTCACCCTCACCATCACTCATAAAGTTGAATAAAAATCTTAAACATGTTAAAAAGATTTATATAACAATTTATTATTACACTCGTATTAATTTTACTAATTTTTAGGGAGAAATAATCATACCTATATACCTTACTTTTTATTAATTCGTTATAATTAAAAACAAATAAATAAAAAATAAAATAGTATATATATATCAATGATGGATTTCATAAAATTTATCACGATAAATTTTAAATGATTGATTTAATCAGTTATAATTAAAAATAAATAAATAAAAAATAAAATGTATATATCAAAGGTTGATTTCATATGATTTATCACGGTACGTAGTCTGGGCAGGGCATATGTATCTTCAGGTAAACTTTATTTTTCTCATTCATCACTAACATTACACCTCGGCCCTGATACATATGGGGACTTCCATTTACGAAATGGTTAACGATTTTTACAAAAAAAAATTTGAAGTGATAGGGCAATTTAAAATGACATCAACGTAAACTTCGATGTATAGTTTTAAATTAGAATGTGAGGGCCATGCACAGTTTTAAGATACAACTATATTTTTTTTAATTAAATTTAATTGTTATTAATTAAGGTTTTAGGTTAAGTTTTTTTATTTTTAATATTATTTTACAGTAAGAGTATAATGAATTTTATGTCTTTTATATAAAAAAGATTTAGGTAGTGGTTAATATGGAATAATAAATCTTATTATAAATGATTTGAGACATAGCTTCTATTAAAAAAAATTGTTTTATTTAGTTTCATAAGATAAATATTTCAATGTGGATAGAAATATTAAACATTAAAATATTAAAAAAAAATTATATAGTAATTTTTTATTTGTGGTTTATTAATTCTATTTTGTATAAGATAAATAATTTAGATAAAAATTATCTATATAATATTTTAAAACAAAATATTCATTGTTTGAGGAATGAAGTTAATATCTTATTGTTAGGAGACTTTAATGTTATAATTGCAATAAACCAAGTTATTCTTTTTAGCAATGATTCTAATACTGATCATTTATGGTTGGATGAGGACCTTGTTTTAGCTAGTAGATACAAAAGAAACTCTATAGACTTCATAAATGACCATGAGCCTAACTTCCATCATAGACCTTTAACCCTAGCTTAAATATGGTCATGCAAAAAATACCCATGATAAAATTTTGATAAGTAAAGAGACTTATTTTTTTATAAAAGTCAAGATGATCACTTCTTAAAGGATTTAAATAGAGTTTTAAGGCTCCTAACTTATAAGTACAATGTTAAATACCTCTATCGTAATTTTACTACAAAATTTTCTACTTTCATTAACAATTATCTATTGAGGTGTCACGTAAAAAGAATAATAAAGCTACCAACCCTTTGTCTGATAATAAATGTAAAATTGTTAGAAAATAATGAAAACTTAATATGGTGAACATATAGAAAACACTTATTAGAATGAAGAAAAGATATTATATAAATAGAAAGAGAGTAGTTATTGCACCTTTCTGAATTGGATCTAAGGAAGTTTTCCAGGAAAATTCTAATTTTAAAACTAAGAAAATAATATGATTTTCGTGAAGGAACCTAATTCCTTCCTTGAAATTAACAATGAATCCCCTAACACCATGGACATCATTTCAAATGTTCCTAGAGAGGGTGAAATATTTTCTCTAGAAGACAAAGTTTGGGCTTAATTAGCTCACAAATTGGAAAGCTAAGGACATTGAAGACTACGAAGATAATTTTTTTTAAATAAAAGGGCCTATCCTCATCCTTCACATTCCAAACTCTTCAATTTTCTAGTGAGGCAAAGCTTCCCTAAATCATGGATGCAAAGCCTCATTGTATGTGTTTTCAAAAGTGGGGAAAAACATTCCTTCTAAGTATAGGCCCATTATGCTTAGCCCCATTTTAATCAAGCTATGTAAAATTATTTTGGAAAGCAAGGTTAGCCTTTGAATAGAAAGGCATGAAAAAATAGCTAAACACCAAGTCAAGTTTAGGAGATATCATCCAACTATTGACCACCTTGTTGTTATCGGGAAATCTAGTGTCTATGCAGAGCTGCTAGTCCCACTAGGACTGGTAGCTATCTTAGAAACAAACAAACTAAAACTACTTTCGTTTTCCTTTATGAGAAGTAGATAAGAGGGGAACAAAGGAGACCAACCTCTGTCTTGTGCTTGGTTCCTTGCTTGATTCCTCTCCCTTATGATAGATCTTTTCCACTCGCTTCCTCGTCTACCCAGCTTCAAAGAGCACCTGTGGAATCAAAGCAGCATAACACTATCCAAGAACAGAGATCTACTATCATAAACAATATAGGACCAGATATATATTGACCACACAAATGCATATATCATCAATCATACAAGAATGTGGAGGAAAACTTGAATAACTTTATTAATAATCAAGAATAGCAAAGAGGATTACAACCAATTGTTCTGACCCAACGTCATCCTCTCAGCAAGAAAGCCCTTCTTCACCTCATGAAAAGCTTAGATCACCCAACACTATGATGTTACACCAAGAAACCAGCAACACTTCCTTGCAAGATACAAAATTCCAGCCTCTGAATCTCTGGGATGAGGGATCCATATTTAGATGTTTGCAAGGGGGGTGAGTCAGCTTCTGAGATTTGATTAGTGTCCTCTCTCTAATAGTTCTTGATTCCACTTGGAGATTGATGATCTCTTACTCATCCCTGGGCGAATGCAGAGAGGCAAGTGTCACAGGAGAAGTTTCTGGAAGATTCCATGATCTTCCACCTCGCAAATTGACTCTGCCATTTGTCCACTCTTACCCATCGCACCCAATAGAAGGGCTTTTCAGTATGCATCGCACCTCCCATGTGCATTTAGGTGGGATGCAGCGCACTTTGACCATGGAGTAGGTGAGATGGTCCATTTTTGACCAGTGCTGAGTAGTTTTTCATGGAGAACTTCTGGGAGATGATGTAATCAACTGACCTTGTTCTTTTAGGGGTTGGAACAACACTTTTAGGGACTTAGGAGCCCTTGGTTTATGGACATTTATGATTGGGGTTGCAGTGCCCAAAAATGTCTATAACAGTTGCCCCCTAAAGCATGAGGTCGTTAATCTTTTGATGTCGGGTGAAATGCTTTATCATGAGGATCCGAAGTTTTTTCAAGCTGGAAGGCGACCTGTAATAAGATACAATACAATACATTATCTTCATAATATTTTCATGATCTAGCTGAGGCGGGCATTCCCATGCTCAGCTTTATAAATCCATTCTCATGTACATAAGACAGACAATCGTCTGTGTGCAGACTGATGATTCTGGTAGAGCCATCATCCCTTGGGTTGGATGATTATCTGTGCAGCAATGATGTACATTTGATGTCTTTATTTTCCTGAATATATATCGCAGCCCGGATGGATGAAACTAGATCCGGGGTCTTCAATCTCGTTCGATCTTCACTCAAAGTACAAGTTGATCCATGTGATAGATGTTCTGGAGTCGAACATGGAAAGACATCGCCTGATTACCAGCCAATGATGTAAGCTGTTAACAGGCGCGAGAGGAATCACCGATAATGATGATGACCCTCAAGGTACTACAGTACAATTCATGTGGTGTGAATAAGAGACTTGGCATCGAACACCACGCAAAATCTTTCGGTCGAAGGCCATTGATGTAAACCTATCGCCGGAAGTGAGAAACTTGCCATTGAGGAATGCAAGCTTCAAAGTACTGAAAGGGTTGTTCCTAGATCGACTTCCTGGATAGTGAGCTGATGTCGACAAGACGCGATCCGTCATAGGAGGGCCTTAGTGAATCCCGCATCAATGACACGGAACGGAGCAAATGATTTTAATGGAGGTGAAAACGATCTGATGACATAAGTTTCAGGGTGGCGGTCATGAAAGAATGGAGCGTAAATGTATTGCAGTGGATGAGACACAGGTGAATTCTCTGAGCGACTTCTCTTGAACATATCGGCGACACTGACATGATGGATTGGTAGAGTTAACCCCAAATATGGATGGTGTGATGGACCAATGGTGATATGACCGGTGAACGGAACAACCCAACCCGACTCGAATGCGGAGTGAAAGTGTCATGTCCAAGAGCGACTTGCTACCAACAAAGTTTCTTCAAGTTTTCTTCCCAATTTTTCCCCAGTCATTGCTGACCAGTACCTCTTTATTTTTTTCAAGCTTGAGGATGATAACATATGCTTGTTCTATAATTTTCCCTTCGGGCAAACCCATCGCTATATTTTAACAAGCCTAGCGATAGTGAAACTCGTTCTTGTCTGTATGGACAAGTTTGTCGCTATTCGGTTTTAACGAGTTTAACGACAAAGATAACTCGGTCCTTTTCAATTTTACAGAGTCTGAAAGGGACGTAAAGAAAACTCCAACAATCCTTTTTCGTCATATTATCCCTTAAGTCCGAAAAAGTATAAAATAATACAAAAGGGATGAAGTTTTGGTAATTTTAACGAGCCGAACCAAACAAGCGCTCGATCTTTTTGTGTAATAATCCCTCAGGTCCAAAAAGATTAAAATCTAAAGGAGGGATAGCACTTCCGGTCAATTTAACCAGCTGGAGAGGACAATTGCTCGGCAATCTTTTCATATTTTACGAGTCATATGAAAAGAGCTTAAAGGAGACTCGTTTTGCGAGGAACAAGTGATAAATTCGGGTAGCAACTAATTCCAGGTAAGGTTTGGAATTTTCCAATCACTGCAGTGTCACAAGGATGGCTAACCGGATCACTCTTTGCAACTGTTCCTCAAAAAGGGTAAACAATCAAATGGAGGTGAATGATCGGCCAATACAAAGTGGAGGTGATGATGAGAACACAACCAAGGTTTCAACGGCTAATGATAATGCATTCACGATGGTTATTTACCAGAAATTGGTTCATTTTTTAATGAATGAGCTTAAACTCTGGGGAAAAAATTTGCTCATTGCTTATGTTTATTTTTTAACGAGCTTGAATTCCACGTTAAAACTGCTTGGTCCAGTCGTATAATAAGGTCTCATCTAAGATGCCATTTTTTATGGAGCTTGCACCTTACAAAGCTTTGCCCCGGATCCTTTCTTTATGCAAGTTAGGAAACGACCAATCCTACGAGTTTAAAGGGTTAGAGGACCTACAAATTTAAAAAATAAATGGTTGCTCTTCGCTTGCATGCCAAAATGTTTGCATGCCCCCAAGCATAGCGAAAAATTTCCAAGTTACCAAAGATTGTTCTATCCACACTGTGGACAAAACACTTCCTCGGCGATGTCTACCGAAATAAACAAAGGTGAGTGGCGCAACTGGCTCCACTCACATAACTCTGACGAAGGAATCTTATTCCAGTCTAATCTCATAAACCGGTCATATATCCTTCGCAGAAACCTACCCTATACCCAAGGTTTTCCTGTCGAAACAGACCAGGGTGCATGCCCCCTGGGTTTCAGTCATGTCCTCCCGAATCACTCGCGCTCATCAGGTGGACGGACTGGGGATTGATGAGACATTCCTTGTGTGAAAATACCATTCAGGGATGGTATTTGACCATTTGCTATGTGAACCGGGGAATGAAAGCTGGTCTACGAGCTTGACCACTCTTCCTTCATGCGGAAAACACATTACTCTAAAGAGTGAGGAGACAATGGCTCCCATGCAATAAATATAGTTGCGTCCAAGGAGTAGATTATAATCTAGGGGTCCTTGGACTACCATTACGTTCATGTGAATGGTTTTCCTTCTCAATGTTATCGGCACATTGGGAAGGATCCCTAACGGTCGACTGGTTCCTTTGTCAAAGCCTGTTAGATTTCTCATTTCAGGCAAAAGCGATGGCAAACCAAGCGCTTTCCAAGTAGTTGAGGAAAGGATACTCACAGAAGCCCCTTCATCTATGATGGTACCAACCATGACCATTCTATATATTTGAGCAATGATTCGAAATGGTACACTAGCCGGTAAGCGGGGTCTGCCTAGTAGATTCCAATCGAAGGAAACAACTAGGTTGCTTGGAGGTGGGACCGAATAGACGGCCGGATATGACTCTGACGAACTTCCTTCCTGCGGTAAAGGAACGGGTAGACTGCCCCCATGTTCATCAAAGTCTGTGCTTACGAAGAGAATTTGAACGGTGTCGTTCTTGTTCTCTCCGGTGACTGTATCATCTGAAGATGGACCTTCTGAAGGCAAGACCAGGTCAACTGCCGCCTCGACCTTTTGACTTTCATCTGGTGTGGATTCAGAGGGTTCATCTTCAATGATAGACACTTCAGCCGACCACAATGGCGTGTCAGCCGGATTTTCAACTAGTGACGGACTCGGCAAGAGTTTCTTATATCCAGGAGGAAGCCGTAACGGTGAAACCGGACGGTCGTCCAAAACTCTTTTAGCCTCGTCTAAGAAGGGACAACGGTGGACAGCATGATCGCCTTCACACAATTTACAAGGAAATTTACATTTTCCTTTTTGTCCAGGGGCTTCACTTTCACTAGTTGATGGTGTATTCTCAACATGATCGTCAGAGGTTGATGACACCGAATTGTGCAAACGAGGAGACCAGTCCCTTAAGATCTGAGGGATGCAAGGAAAATCTCGATGATAGTGGTCTCCTTTGCAAATGACACATGGCGATTTAGGCCTGGACGGTGCAGTGTGTGGATTTTCGCTAGATGATGCCTGGTCGCCCCTTTTCGCCTTTGGCTCCTTCTTCTTCTTCTCTTTCTTCTTCTTCTCCTTCTTCTTCTCAGTTACTTGATTTTTGGCTTTACCAGCTTCATCAAGCAAAGAGGAAGGAGGAGAGGGAGAATTGGACGAAGTAGAAGGTTTGGGGGTAACTCTGGTATCATTTAGTTGCTGACTTGATTGTTCAGGAATCACGGTGTTTTGAACGACAGAGGTCGAGAAGAGCCATACGGGCAAGCCGATTGTCAATCCTGGAAGAGACAATGTGGCCATATGGGGTGCACCAACATCTCCCCAAGAGGAGAAAGGACTAGGATTTCCTCCAAGGGGAAATCCTTGGTTGGTGGACTCCATTTTTCTCAACCTAAGACCAATGTAGGAAAGGTGATGTTTATTCCGATTAAAATAAATTTTAGACGCTTTGACACAACTTGTTTTTTCAATTTTTAAGAGTCGAGAAAAAACAAAAGATGACTCTAGTCGCCTTTGATTTTTAATGAGCTTGAAGTGACAAGTGCTCAGATGGACCTTTTCCTTTAAGGAGTCTGAAAAGGAACAAAAGAGACTACTCTGGAAATCTAGACAGAGGGATTACCAAACCAATCGCAAAACTGCATAATACTTTTTACGGTACGGCAGTCAATCTTCTCGAATGCTGTGTTCAGTGCATTGTGATCGATAGGGCGGCAGACACGGCTTCCTATGGATAAAGGATAAAGCCTATTGCGGTCTCCCAATATATACTCGATGGTACGTGGGAGCACAAGTTCGTACTGGCACTTATCGTCTCAAAGTGGAGGAATCACCCAACCAGCAATGAAAACAACAGTTACCAAGCTTTACGACGCTGGAATACGTCTCTAGCCTAGACTTCTAAATGTTGTGCATTAGGTTCCAAAGCGGTTTTAGATTCATTAAATTTATTTTACAGTTGATCTTGCTTAAGAAATTTTCCTTTCAGGTTCACCGCGTGATGTAGATATACAATTCCTAAAATGAAATCTAAGATGATAAACAATTGTTTAATCTTCTTTTTGCAATGAAAATCCTAGCTACTAAAGAAAGAGAGATGATATTCTTTCAACATAGAGCAGAGAGCACACACTATATGCACTGTCCTAAATCAAACCAACAAACAGTCTAAATGCAAATGCACATGCATGTATTTGTTTTCAGCCTTCTGTCACACGGAATCTGTCAAGGGTGCGGACACGACTGACCTTCCTAGAAGTCTAAGACATTCTAATGACAAACAAGACAAAATGGAGTGATCTTTCTCTAAATACACCTTTTACAACATGAAAACTACAAGTGTTTAGGCTTACCTTATTCCAAAACGCTGTTGTTGAAGTCCGTTCTTGACGATCCGGATGAGCTCCTCCTTCAAGTCAATTCCTGCAACCACAAACAATCAAACAATTACCAAGCACTTGCATTTCATATAATAAAACATATATTCAACATGCAGACCAAGGAACACATGAAATAACTCATTAACACAAGCTATTGAGAAAAATAAACCAGTTTGTATTAATAACGAAACAAAGAAACTCTTACAACCTGGCCTTGGTGTTGTGCAAGTTCCTCCCAGGGTCCATCAAGGGTTTTCCTCTACTTTGACAAAGCTCACCCTCTCCCAAGTAGAATCAAGTGAAGACAATCTCTCCTCACAAAGGCTCTAATGGAAGACCTAAATCCTGCAGCATTTACCCAAAGAAAATGTATAGCTCCAACCTCCTCTCCTTCTGGCTCAATGCCTTTATTTATAGTGCTGTAAAGAGGTTATTCAGGTCCACTATCAATGGGATCATCCCCCTCTTTGGGTGGGATAGCTCCCTTATTGATGGGATAAGTTCCCCCTTAATAGAGATACATGAACCAACTGGAGGCGCATCCATTTCATCAAACCGACCTCTAGAATGTTCTAGAAGTAACCACAAGTAACTTTTTCAAGATAAAACTCGCGCATTTTGCCTTTTACAGAGGGACGCACCTGTCCCTTAACATACAGAGCGTCCATGGACGCAGATTTTGTGAACATGGTCAGCGTCCCCGCAGGTAAGGCTAGAGAGAACCTGCGACCCCAGAGATAAACATGATTTTTACAAGACTTTCTCTCTTCTTTGAGTTTGAGATGGATAACAGAGGCATGAGACTTGCCTAAGAGGGTAGCATGACTGTTGATTTGAGCCATACTAACTGTAAGTAGTCAAGGTGACATTTTTTAGTGTAACAGATTGCCCCCTAAAGTGCGAAGCCTGGAATAGAATAGGGTTTTGTAATTCTAGGAAGGGTGAAGCGCTTTATCATTTCAAGGATTGCCTTGTGGATGGCCTGGTTGGAACCTGCAATTTTCAACACAAAATACATGGATAAGATTATATCATCACTGAGGTAGGCATTCCCATACTCAGATTCAAAACTTTAACTAATGGACTAACTATTCTGATACAGGAATGATCTTGCAGTACATCATTTTTATAGACTTTTGTAGACACAGTATGGACGCAGCCATCTGTTTATGATTAGTCTACATAGATAATGAATACAAAACTCCTCGCAGCCTGGATGGTAGAAACTAGATCCAGGGTCTTCACTTCTACTTCCCGAATTGGTACGATTCTAGCCATGTGATTAAATGATTCGATGTCGAACATGGTAGAAACCACTTGATTACCAGTCAATGATGTAAACTGTTAACAAGCGTGAGAGAAACCACCAGTAATGTCAATGGTTCTCAAAGTACCAAGCACAACCCGTGAAATGTGAATAGATGTTTTGATGTCGAACACTTCACGGAATCCTCTGATCGAAAGTCAATGATGTAAACTGACGTCAAAGGCGAGAAACCTGCCATTGATGCATGCAGACTTCAAGGTACTGTCGATTCCTAAGTCATCTTTCTAGATAATGTGTCGATGTCGATAGAAAGCGACCCGTTGCAGGCAAGCCCGCAACACGAAATCATTGTTCAAGTTGAAGAAATGTTGCTGTAAGGACTGACTCAGGGATGGTCAAATGGATGACAAGTATTTTGCAGATGAAAGTTTTGCTTGCAGACCTCTTGAACACATAACGACACAACAGATGGTTTGGTGACGAATAACTCAAAGTTGATCCCTGAACCCGGTTAAAGATTTTCAAAGTGATTTAGTCAACTGTGAGGTAAAAGATTTCCCAACCCAGGTGAATGAAAAGTGTCGTGTTCAAGAGCGGTAATAAAGTTTCTTCTGAGGCAAAAGGTGACAAATAGGTTCATTCTTCTCTTTTTTCCCCCACCATTTCTGGCAAGTACCTCTTTATTTTTAACAAGCTTGAGGAGGATAACATATGCTTGATTATAAGCTCATCCTTCGGACGAGTCCAACCTAGTTTAAATGCGAACCCTAGGAAGGAGTGGTTCGTTCCTGTTTGTAATTGAACAGGTCCTTTACTGTAAAAGTTTAACGAGCCCAGTATAGGAGAAACTCGGCGTTTTTCAATTTTAGAGAGTCTGAAAAACTTAAGGAAACTCCACGTTGAACTTTTTCGTATATTTGTGTCCCTCAAGCCCGAAAAAGTATAAAATAATACCTGGGGGAACCGCTTGATCTTGCGACCAAGGAGTACTTTCATAATAGTATCGTTGACCTGAAAAGTAAAAAGCGATCAAAGACACGTCGTTTTATTTCCTTATCGAGTTTGAAACGACAAAAACCCGGCAATCTTTTCCTGATTTTGCGGTCAGAAAAGAGCTAAAAGGGGACCGTCTTTTAATTCCGTTTTAACGAGTGAAAAAGAAACACTCGGCGATCTTTTCATGTTTTAGGAGTCAGAAAAGGGCTTAAAAGATGACTCTGAAATTTTGTTTGTGAAAAATTACAATTTCCCTCGAAATCCCTTCGTCCTGCACAAAAGCGACACATTACTCATACCTGTTTAAAATAGGCAAAAATACATTTGAAAACATCTTTTCATGGTAAAAAATGAACTAATTCATCCAAAAAACCTATAAAAAGACCTTTTACCATGTCATTTTTACCGTTTCACTGTTGAGGTTGAAAAAGGAGCTTTTGACAAGAAACTTCCCGTGGTTGCTGCGGAAAATCTGACCGTCGGAATCGAACGCCGCTTCACCGAGGTATTTTACACATCCCACTCTTCATTTTTATCCGTTTAGTTTTTTGTTTTTGGTCTCTGTTTCATTTTTTGGGGGGGTTTTGGGTTCAAAATGCGCCCCTCGGCGGACGCAGGTGCCCTTCGGGTGACCCGCGTCCCCCGACTTTTTCTCACACGGGAAAAAGGTCTGGGGACGCAGTCCGCCTTCAGGCGAGCTGCGTCCGGACGCCCTGTGCTAAAAAGCCGGGGTGCGTCTTCCGCAAAGGGCGCATTTCAAAACCCTAACTCTCTCAAAAAACCACCAAATTTTCTCAAATTAATTTCTAATTGACTCTTTTGATGTGCAGGGCCCAAAACATGTTAGACTGGAGAGAGAGAGAGCACGTAGAAGACGATGAAGCTGCGATTAACCACCAACCCTCTCTGGATGCCTTAAGAACATGTGGATTGTACAAATATTGGACCATACCGGGCATGAGGGGCCAGGTAAGATTTTTGGAATGGCTGGTTGAGCGATGGAACGTTCAAGATCAATGTTTTTACATTGGAGGGCACCAGCTCGAGATAGAGCCCTCGGATGTATACTTTCTCACTGGCTTGCCAAACAGAGGTGAGCAACTCAACCTTGCGGGGACCAGGCCGGGTGGCCAATCCCTTGATGATCTCCGCGAGGAGTGGTGCAGACCAGGGACTCGCCATAAAAAAGGCGTGGAGATAAAGCACATCGCTCTGGCGGAACTTAGAGTTATTGCATTTACGGTCACTAGGATTTGTGGCGCGGCCGCCTTGCACATTGCTTCCGGATCCCAAATGCGGATGGCAGTTGACTGTTACCAAGGCACCATCTTCAACTGGTGCGAAGCTGTGTCGGCTCATATGAAGAGCCAACTAACCAAGGCAAAGAACGGACGACTAAAGACTTTTGGATATGGGCCTCTAGTCGTGAGCTTTGCCTTGGAGAGAGTTCCTATGCTGATCCCTCAGCAACTCACTGTTGATGACTTGGGTCCTCGGGAGCCAAAGCTTGTTCGATGGGTTGCGGTGATGGCCCGGCATCCTGACGAGGGTGCTGCAGTGGTTCGATTCTCAGACAGTTACTTCGACTGGCTAGAGGGCCAGCTTTTTGTGATACAAGACTTTCCATATGCCGGAATGGATTTCAGAGGTGATCCGGACATGGTTCTTCCACAGGGAGAACAATGGGATGACAGAGGTACTTTCATTTTCACAAGTTTTCTAATTATGTATTTTTTATTTTTCATATATATCGTCTCAAAGTAACAGTAAAATTTTAAAAATGCAGATGTTGGACCACAGCGTCCAGCCAATCTCCGGCCTTACGACAGACGACATCCAGCTGCACCGGCACCGGCCTTACAGGATGCGACAGCAGAAGTACTAGCCGATTTGGAGCATGATCTAGAGCGTCTCACGGCAGATATACCTGAGACTACTATGGATGATATTCCAATGAGGCTTCAGCGCTTCGTGGTCGCGGTCCCTGGACCGTTTAGGAGATTTCTGCGCAAGATAGCCCGCGCAGTGGTGTCGTACAGAGAGCACCACCAGTGATTGACTAGTCACTTTTGTAGTCACATGTGACATTTTTGACTTTTTGCACTATCATTTTGCCGATCATAAGGTGTGTTAAACCTATGATCGAAGACGATGTATATATTTTTGGACACACTTCTATCTATATCTATATATCACTATTATCGGCTTATCTTGTTTAACATGTATGATGAAATGTCTTTAAATTTACTTGCATGATTATTATAAATGTCTGTCCAACACTCGAGAAGCAATTGCATCTGCTAATGTATTCAAAGACCTTGGAATATGTTGATATTCAATGTAATCAAATTCACGTTCCAAGAGACGCACTCTCAAAAACAACCTTAATAACACAGGATTTCTAATGGCATAAACTCTATTAAGCTGTAATACAACAAGTTCAGAATCTAACCTCACTATCAAACGTCGAATTCCAAATGAAATAGATTCGGATAATAATTCAACCACTGCACTGTATTCTGCAATGTTATTCGTTGTTTGACCGAGGCTTACCCCATGCATAGAAACTAACTCGTCAGAGGGCGAATAGATAACCCAAGCTGCGGAAGAGATATTCCGTGTACTACGACAAGCACCATCAGCAAATCCAATGTATGTTTGGAGAGGCGTCGACATCTACAATATCAAGAGTAAAACCAAGATGAGCCAAAATAATGACGAAAAACCACACTTGCTAAGCTAAGCACACT
This sequence comes from Pinus tabuliformis, assembly GCA_031772625.1. Lineage (NCBI taxonomy): Eukaryota > Viridiplantae > Streptophyta > Pinopsida > Pinales > Pinaceae > Pinus > Pinus tabuliformis. The sequence continues at coordinate 588,271,578 of CM062805.1, forward strand.
GACTAAACTAACACACTTGCTAGCTAGAAAGGAAATCTAACCTATCTAAAAATTTCTCCATCCATCATTTTAAGCATAATACCTCTTTAGGTAAAGTCCATTTCTGGGTTTGCCCAAAGAGTCCCCATCAAAATCAACTAACTCATAAGCCCCTTTTGCTAGCTTTCGCTTTACAATGTAGGGCCCATGCCACATGGGAACGAATTTTCCAGCACCTAGCTTATCGTTAGCTTGATCATATAATAGTACTAGGTCTCCTTCCGAAAAACTTCGAGGGGTTACATTTTTATCGTACTGAGCTTTCATTCGTTTCGCGTGAGTCTCGATAGCTAAAGTAGCGTCACGTCGAGTCTCATCTAATTTAGCTAAGTATAACAACCGTTTCTCCTCTTCGGAAGTAGCTGGAAGTAATTCGACAGCCATTTGAAGTGATGGGATTTCGCACTCAATAGGTAACACAGCTTCTAAGCCATAAACTAGCTGAAAAGGGGTGAAACCTGTTGAATTTTTCACTGAAGTTCGATATGCCCATAGCGCCGAAAATAACATGTTATGCCAATTCGTTCGATGGATACCAATGATCCGTCGAATCATGACGACTAGAACTTTGTTGATTGACTCAACCAAACCGTTGGCTTGCGGATAATAAGGTGTAGAGCTATCGTGGCGCAAACCAAGCTGGCTTGTAAGTTCAGTCATCATGACATTTCGAAAATGGCTTCCATGGTCCGTAATGATTGCTTGTGGGACACCAAACCTAGTTATGATATGATTGAATATGATTGAATACGAAAAGTGCAGCTGTCTTGCCGCTTGCGTCGAATGTAGGCATCGCCTCGGCCCACTTAGTAAAATAATCAACCGCAAGGATGATATACGCATGCCCCCCGGCCGAGTGAGGGTTACAAGTAATAAAGTCAATGCCCCATTTGGCGAATGGACCAGCGGCAATTATAGGGTGGAGAGGAGCAGGTGGAGCGCGCATCTTGCGATCAAACACTTGACAGTTGTGGCATTTTCTGACGGCAAGGATACAATCTTTAAACATAGACGGCCAGAAATAGCCAGCGCGCAACACCTTCTGAGCTGTGGCATACCCAGACATATGACCGCCACATGCTCCAGAGTGACAATCATTCAAAACTCTCTCAGCCTCATCGTGAGTTAAACAACGTCGAAAAACTAAGTCTGCCCCCAGGCGATAAAGTGTATCTCCAATAATTCTGTATTGCTGGGATTGAAACCGAATTTTTCGACGGTTTTCCTTGGAAGCTTCAGGCCGAAAGGTTTGGGTTTGGAGATAGATGATTATATCCCCATACCACGGATCTACAGTGCTAATAAGAAACAAAGATTCGTCCGCAATGGACTCCTCTGCCACAGTCTCTGTGTCAGCACTCGGGAAATCACACATCAATTCCGCGAAGACTAAAGATTTCTTAGACTTGGACTTCTCAAACTCCAAGTCGAACTCTTGCAGGATGACGATCCATTTAGAGTACTTGCCCCCTAGCAGTTGTTTTGTCAAGATATAAATCATAGGGTTGCAATCCGAAATAACAGTAGTTTTGCGGAGAAGAATGTAGTGACGAAAACGCTGGACAGCTTGAACGGCTGCCAGGGCCAATTTCTCCACATGCGAATATTTTAACTCAGTTGGATTTAAGGTTCTGCTAAGGTAATATATCACATGCTCTGCCTTGAATTCATCTTCTTGAACTAACACCATTCCAATGGTGGAATGCGAAGCTGCGAGGTATAAGAAGTAGTCCTGGTTGTAGTTGGGAGGATGCAATAACGGTGCATGGGTCAACGCGTGTTTCAGTGCATCAAAAGATTGTTGAGCAATCTCGTCCCAAAAGAATTGTACGTTCTGTTTCAACAACCGTGTAAAACCTTTAGTGACCTCGGCGTAGTTAGGGATGAATCGGCGTAAAAAGTTTGCTTTCCCTTGCAAACTTTGGAGTTGGCGCAAACTCGAAGGAGGAGGCAATTGGATGATAGCCTCGACTTTCGAGGGATCGACGCGAATGCCGGTTTTGGAAACAACAAATCCCAGCAATCGACCTGTTTCTATACAGAAAACACACTTGTGGGGATTCAACCGAATTCGATAATGCCTACACCTCATAAAGATTGCTCGTAAATGGACAAGGTGATCAGCTCGGTGTAAAGAATGAGCAGGCAAATCATCGAGATAGGGTTGCACAATGTGCTTGATGTCATGAAATGCATAAGACATGGCCCGTTGAAAAGTAGCACCGGCATTCTTAAGGCCAAAAGGTAATTTGCAATAAGCAAATGTCCCCCATGGACAAATGAATGCCGTTTTTGGTTGATCGGCAGGTAGAATATTGATTTGATTATACCCGGAGAAACCATCCATGAAGGAAAACATCTCACTTCCGGCACAATCATCAATAATTTGATCGATATAAGGCGTAGGATAGTTGTCTTTTGGACAAGCTCGATTGATATCCCTATAATCGATACAGATTCTTATTGTTCCTTGTTTTTTATTGACGGGAACAATATTCGATACCCAATCCGTTAACGGGATCGGATAAATGAAACCTGCTTTCAACAGCTTTTCGACTTCGGCTTTGATTGCAGCTGCTTTTCGAGGGTGAATCTGACGCAACCGTTGCCGAATGGGTTTAGCATCCGGGTAGGTTTTGATTTCATGAACAACAATGGCAGGATCAATTCCCGGCATTTCTTCGTAAGACCAGGCAAACACGTCGCGGAATTCTTGGAATAGGGCCTTGTAAGTTTCAATTTCTTCGTCAGTACATGCGGCACCTATATGAATGTTCTCCTTGATTCCGGGCTTCACTGAAATATCAATGGGAATAGTACGAGAAATATTCCCTAAATTCAGCTCTGAATCAGAATGTTTCGTTGGATCCTGAGCGTCTTTGACATATTCAGCGGTAAAGATAGATGAAAAATCATTTTCAAATGCATCATCCTTAGGTAAAAACGAAGATCTGTGATGGAGATCTTCCCATGGTAGATCATCTACACTTAGGATTTCGCGAAGTTGTTCGTCAGATGACACTTCTTCGGGAAACGTTATCCGTTCTAAGGGTGAGGTGAAAAGTGACTCTTCACTGACCACATTCATTTGGTCGGTTGAATGAAAGTCGGTAAAAGACATAAGAGCTTCATAAGCAATCTCATACGGACTCAACGGCATAACATCACCGAGTGAGTCTAGCTCAGAGTCAGAGGGAACATACCAAGGATCATCATAAATAATGTTTTCTGACGTGATCATATGAATTGTTGCGAACGAAGGGTCTGCATTGAGTGGAGGGAGAGGAAAAGTTCCCAGTAAACCGGAATCCTTAACTAAACCTACACCAATGTCCCTATAAGGGATTGTCGTTTTACCAACATGCTGGATAGTTTCTAAAGAGGTTGGGTCGGATGAAAAGTATGTCAGCTGATCAATAGTCACGATCTTACCGTTATGTGGAAACTTAATGACTCTGAAGACCGATGAAACGACCGCTGTCATAGCATATGACCAACTTCGACCCAAAAGAAGGTTGTAGTCTAGAGGGGCATCAACCACTTCCACATCCAGACTAACGGTTTTACCTTCGACCCCTATAGGCAATTCTTGTAGAATACCAAACGGACGGAACCCACGGCCATCAAAGGCCTTAAGGATGGTGGGGGATTGGTTCAACGAAGGAGAACCAAGCGATCTCCAACATTGAATCGACATAATACACGTAGAAGCTCCCTCATCAATCACAGTCCGATGAATAGGCCTGTTTTTGACTATCACTGGAATTTGGAAAGCCATTTGATGGGGGAGACGCGGTGTACTACTTTCTAGATCAAAGATCATTAGGTTCGGGTCCTGAACATCGACAGCTCCAATAGCCGACAAAAGCAATTTTCGTTGCGCTGGACATGATTGCAGCACTTCGAGTGCCGACATTGCTGAAGGTGAAACAGCTAAGTCTTCAACAATGTTGTAATTCTGGGCTGCTCTCGCATGTGGATTGAAAGCAGACCTTCGAAGTACACCCTTGGCGGGCGGCTTAATCACTAAGTCTGGGTTAGGTTTTTCGATCTGTAGTGGATCGGAACCAGGAGCTGAGGTTGATGGGTTAGAGTGAGAAGATTCTGCTTCTTTACCATCAACAGGAGCCTTACTACCATAATCTTGCGATCGAGTCGCAATCCTGACATGAGACATCATCAAAATGGGTTCTTCACTGGCATTCGAAGAAGAACCTATCATCTTATTTTCCTGCTCGGGGAATGGATTTTTTAACACAGCAGGAGTCGGAGAACCTTTAACTATTTTCACTACCTCGGCCCGATGAGGGCAGTCTCTCGTAAAATGATCTTCTTCACAAATGAGACAAGGATAACGAGGTTTGCGCTTTTCGTCATTGGTTTCCGACTTTTCCGTTTTCTCCTTTGGAGCCTTGTCTGCTTTAGCCTTCTTCTTTCCTTTCTTCTTTCCACCGTTTTTGGATTTGGCCGTAGATGACTCTACAGCGTGAATGTCGGCGGTAAGTTCAGGAGGAGAAGACTCTCCTGTCGGAGAATCAGGCAAAGTGATAATTGGAGTATTGGAGGTCTTGGAAGACTTCTTCTTACTCTTCGTAGTCACGATACCGATCATACCATCAGCGGCATGAGATCCCGAAGGAGCAGCAGCGATTTGGTTTGACTTTGGAAGATCCGGAATTTTCTCGTGTAACGTACCCGACTGAGTGTAAACTAAGTCAAGGTATTGTGCCTGAGCAATGACTTGCTCCTCAGTAACTACGCCGGCCTTAGCTACATCTTCAGTAATTCTTGGTAATAATGATTTTACAAACCATTCAGCTAAAATTTGGTCCGGGATAAAAACTTTCACTAATCTCCTTCGACGTCTCCACTCATGGATGTGATCAGAAATGTACGTGGATGTCGATTGTTTTAGCGAAGTTAATAATTCCGTACCATTATCGTATCTGACTGGTAACTGAAAATGAGTTAAGAATGAAGTAGCTAACTGGCTAAAGTTGTAAAAAGAAGCCCGTGGCAACTCAATGTACCACTTGGCTGCGAGACCAATGAGTGTACGCTGGAAAAGACGTAAGCGGATAGAATCATCTGAGATGGAATTTGATGCACACCAGAGGTGGTAAGTCATCACGTGATTAGACGGATCCTCTCCAGACTTACCTTCGAACTTGGGTATATCGCTGGGCAACTTATTTGGCATTGGCGGCCAGAACGGAAGATATTGAATTGGATCGTTCGTTAGGCGCGTCAAGTCGGGTAAATCTAAAGTCGCAATAAATGGTAACTGCCGGTTAGGATCTCTGAAACTCTGAGTCACAATACCAGCCCCAGGAGGAGGATATCCAGGATAACTAGGAACAGGATTCGCATTGGGGATATTATATCCTCCTGGAAAACCAGGATTAACCGGACCGTACTGGGGTTGTTGAGGTGGTTGATAATTGTACCCAGGATACGGTTGATACTGGTAAACCGGTTGTTGGGCAGCTTGCCCAGGTTGATACTGTCCCTGGTACGGAGGTTGAACAAATTGAGGTTGAGTAGTAACAACCGTACTTGTACCAGGTTGACCTGCAGGCATCTGGACTGTGGTTTGAACCGTGGGTCCAGACAACGGTACAGATGTCTGAGGAGCGGTTACAGGGACAGTAGAAACCGGAGCTGCCGATACTCCAGATGTAAGCATGGTAGATGAAGCGGTAGTTGCTGCAGCCGTGTGAGGTGGAGTACTCGGTGCAATTGGCGGCTGAGTAACTACAGAAGTTACAGGGGTCTGAACACTTGACTGGACAGGTTGCGGTTGCTGGGGTGGACCAGGAACTGCAGGTTGTCCTGCTTGAGGTACCGACTGTATACTTGGTTGCGACATCTGTTGACCCTGTGACGGATCCCATGTTAACATTCCAGGGTATTGACTCGTAACAGGTTGAGGATACTGAGATCCATAGCCGTATTGAGGATAGGGTTGATAACTGTAAGGTGTAGTCCCATATGATTGCCCTTGAGGTGGTTGATAACCTTGACCAGGGTATTGACCCGTAGGTTGATAACCTTGAGGTAAATACGAATACTGGGGTTGACCTTGACCTTGAGGTTGGTATCCTTGAGGTTGATACCCTTGGGGTTGATACCCTTGGGGTTGCCATCCTTGAGGTTGCCATCCTTGAGGTTGATACTGATACTGAGGTTGACTTTGGGGTACATATTGAGGCTGGGGTTGATACCCTTGGGGTTGATACCCTTGAGGTTGCCCCCCAGTCACAAATGAAGTACCTTGAGGTTGCCCCCCAGGCATTAACGAAGGTTGCCCCCCAGGCGGTAATTGGCCACCTTGAGGTTGGTTAATGGGAGTTGAACCTGACATCATATAAACTTCACCTATACTCAATGGTACATTACCACTGTTTCCAACTAATAACCCATGATCAACAGGTTGAGGAGATGCTCCCGCAAAGGTACCAGAAAGTGACTGATACCCAGTAGGAACAGAAGGACCGCCATGTAAAAATGATTCAGGACTTTGTGAAAACACAGATGACTGACCAGACATATTTACAGGAGAATGAATTCCTCTAGGTGGAACCGGAGTACGAGGTGTAGAAAAACCTACTGAGTTGTCTAAAAAATTGGTTAATGCAAGGTACCAAGATTCACTTCTAGGAGGACTGTAAAAGATGGATTCACGCTCCCTTAGATCAAGGGTAATTAGATCTTCAGAATCAGAAACGCCTATTTCTTCCTCTGGAACAAGTTCTTCTATAGCAATTAATCCAACAGGAAGATTTTCGGTGATAATTCTTTCTATTCTTGGTGAATCAGGAACACTAGGAGTTGGAGTAACAGGTTCTGAAATTTCAGGTTCTTCGCCTGTTTCACTGGCAGATGAAAAACTACCAGCAAGCTCGGAAACTGTAACAGCTTCGGGATTGTAACCTGTTTCTAATCTTTGGTAATCTGGATGGACTACCAAAGAAGATTCTCCTTCTTCAGGTGAACCTACTCTACTGCCACTAGGAGGAGTTACAAGGACCTTTAACCCTTCTAAATGACCCGGAATGTTTTCAGGAGATTCACCCCGCGATTTACGGAGTTTTCTTAACAAATCTATCCCGGTAACAATCTCAGGAGACTTGCCCCGAAGTCTACGGGACTGTCTCGGTAATTCCGCCACAATTAAAGATTTTAACTACAACACACGAAATCAAAGTAAAAAATTTCAAATCAAACCACCTAAAGTCTTCTAAAGAACCAATCAAATTTGAAGCACACGCCTAAATAATCTAGAGCGTCAAACCACACACAAACAGTAGTCTTCCGGACCAAAAGCGCTAGTTGGTGATTAGGCCCAACCTCGCAGGATTCAGTACAGAAATAGTGGGTGGAACAGTTACCCCGGCAACCTGCTTAATGAATAGACTGGACCAAGTTCCTCCACTTTAACCGTCTCGAAGTGAAGCGAACCCCCCAGAAAATCCAAGTGAGTATAACCGACGTCTGCTCCAGGTACAGTGGGACCTTCCCTCCACCGTCACCTTGGGTAGAATCCTAGATATTATGGCCACTAAGGTTACCAATCACAACAATTACACCTGGGGGAACAGTCTAAACTCCGACAGCACGCAAGGGCAGAGTAGCAAGCTCCAATCCCCTTACCGGCTCCTTGACAACAATCCAAGGTTTACCGATAAGTGACCCCTGGCTCCTCGACAATGGTTAATCCGAGGTTTACCGTTTGTAATACGTACTGCCTGGCGTCGTTCCCAACGAGGGAGGAATGATCCCCTCACTGGTTCGGACACGAGCTCGTGTTTCTCCTTTAAGAGGAGCTTTCCCAGAATGTAACTGAAACAATTGGATTTGTTCTACTCAAGATAGACTATCTGTTTGGTTTTGTAGTCTTGGAGAGTTAAGTACTCACCTACTCCAAGACCCTAGCCTAAGCTATGTTGGTGCTTCAGAGCCCTAGAAAAATAAAGATTACTAGATTGATTTTAATTTAAGCGTTACTTTTAAGGTTGTTTCTTAAGTCAAAAGGTGATGGAAGTGAAACTAGTGGTGTGTTGACTCGACTCGAAACCACTACAAAATGCACCTAAAATGATTTATCCACTACTTTACTTTTTCGATGAATTGCTTAACTAAAAAGTTGAGAGAATGCAATCTTTATAAAAGCAACTTCTTAATTGAAGACAATCAAAGAAACAATTCGTTTTTCTTTTCCAAGCATAAAAACATAACTTCTCTTTACATGCACGAAAAAAACTCTTTTCTTCTTTTGAAAACAAAAAGCTACTTGAAACAAGACTTTTTAAGAAGATGTTTTTGTATTTTTCTTTTAATAAAGCAAATAAATCTAATATAACCAAAAAAACAATCTTAACAACTCTTAAAATCTATGAAAATGCACTCATAAGCAAACTAAAGGCAAATTTACTCTAAGCAATCTTAACGAGGCCAAAACTAACAATGATTATTTCTAAGGTGTTTTACTTGATCACAATCAAATCAAGGACTAGCTTATTGCAGAACCAAAAACTAGTCAAAACAAAATTCTAATCTTTTTGTCCTTTTTGAAAATGGAAATCAATACTTTAAAAACAAGCAATTCGAAATTTGACCCAAAACAACTCAAATGACAAGTTGCTCAAACAAGGAGACTTTACGGCAGGCTCAACTTCTAAGAAGGTTGACTAACCAGAGATATCTAAGGCTGGACAACTTTCTAAGCTCAAAGTCACTACAAAGCCTTTCCAAAAATCAAACCCTAGGTCTAAACTTCGTTGAAAACCACTAAAACACTCAAAGCTCACAAAACGAGTTCAGGTGAGAATTCTTGACAGGGTACTAAAGGATCTGGGCAGAAAACACTAAGAAAAAACAAAATCTAAAAGTAATTTAAGGCAAAAATGGAATTTTCTTAACTTTTACAGGAAGACGCAGGCCACCCGTTGTCACAGGTGCGGCCCCGCACTGTGCAGTCGACAACAGCGCGTCCAAGGACGCACTGTGCAGCACACAGAGACTGCGTCTTTCTGGAAAAAGGAAGAAAAACTAAAGCCAACTAAATCTACAGCTAAGCCACCCAAATACTAATTCTCACAGTCAAAAACCAGAAAATAAAAATGATTTTCTCAAAGCAAAGTTCATATAAAGGAAAAGACTCTCTCATTAATGGATTCCCCAGCGGAGTCGCCAATTTGTCACACGGAATCTGTCAAGGGTGCGGACACGACTGACCTTCCTAGAAGTCTAAGACATTCTAATGACAAACAAGACAAAATGGAGTGATCTTTCTCTAAATACACCTTTTACAACATGAAAACTACAAGTGTTTAGGCTTACCTTATTCCAAAACGCTGTTGTTGAAGTCCGTTCTTGACGATCCGGATGAGCTCCTCCTTCAAGTCAATTCCTGCAACCACAAACAATCAAACAATTACCAAGCACTTGCATTTCATATAATAAAACATATATTCAACATGCAGACCAAGGAACACATGAAATAACTCATTAACACAAGCTATTGAGAAAAATAAACCAGTTTGTATTAATAACGAAACAAAGAAACTCTTACAACCTGGCCTTGGTGTTGTGCAAGTTCCTCCCAGGGTCCATCAAGGGTTTTCCTCTACTTTGACAAAGCTCACCCTCTCCCAAGTAGAATCAAGTGAAGACAATCTCTCCTCACAAAGGCTCTAATGGAAGACCTAAATCCTGCAGCATTTACCCAAAGAAAATGTATAGCTCCAACCTCCCCTCCTTCTGGCTCAATGCCTTTATTTATAGTGCTGTAAAGAGGTTATTCAGGTCCACTATCAATGGGATCATCCCCCTCTTTGGGTGGGATAGCTCCCTTATTGATGGGATAAGTTCCCCCTTAATAGAGATACATGAACCAACTGGAGGCGCATCCATTTCATCAAACCGACCTCTAGAATGTTCTAGAAGTAACCACAAGTAACTTTTTCAAGATAAAACTCGCGCATTTTGCCTTTTACAGAGGGACGCACCTGTCCCTTAACATACAGAGCGTCTATGGACGCAGATTTTGTGAACATGGTCAGCGTCCCCGCAGGTAAGGCTAGAGAGAACCTGCGACCCCAGAGATAAACATGATTTTTACAAGACTTTCTCTCTTCTTTGAGTTTGAGATGGATAACAGAGGCATGAGACTTGCCTAAGAGGGTAGCATGACTTGTTGATTTGAGCCATACTAACTGTAAGTAGTCAAGGTGACATTTTTTAGTGTAACACCTTCTTAATGTGTGAATGATAAAAAGAAAGCTAAGCGCAAATCTGAATTATTTTTCAAAGCAACGTTACTAACAAGCTTCTTTTCAAGACAAAATGAAGATAATGACGACACTTTGTGATTCGGAATTGAAAACTTGCTTTCAACACTTGAAAAACTACCAATTCAAATCAAATACAAGAGTAACAGTGTAATCGACTATCAAGAACAATCAGATTCTCTTCTATAACTAAAAACGAAACTTGCGACACTTCCAAATCAAGAAACAACAGTTCAATTACGCTACTTCTTTGTAAAAGAGAACTGAAAATGGCTCACAATACATAAAAACATTTACAGTTCTTTGCACAATGGAGGCGGAATAATGGCAAGGAAGGGGGTTTCCAACAGAGGTATACTGACTACAGACAGCAAAACTCCTGAATAGAGCTGAAAAGAGTGAAAAAACCAAAGTCTGGAGGCAAAATTAGCCCTTTCTGATCAGTGCACTTGTTACACAGGGATTCCAGTATGCATCCCACCTACAACACACGGGAAGTGCGATGCATACTGATATCCTTGAAGAGAGGGTGTGATGGTACAATGTGAGACTTTTGATCCAGTTCTTGATCACAGTTTGCAGCACAGTTCAGGGATTTAGGCCGAGCAAGTGATAATCAGTAATTAAATCACAGGGGTAGATCTAAGGAGGTTACTAGAGCCACCATAAGGGCAATTAGAGAGTTTGTAAATCGATTGTTCAGTTCATAAACAAAACCTAGAGATAGACTGAAGCAGCATTGATCTACTTTGCACTTGCATAGCAAATGCAGTTCGAAGGCTAGCTGGCTTGACTTCAGGCTCCGTCTGTAAGTTTATAAAGCAAAAAAATATAGACAAACAAACAATCTATTCGCTCCCCAACGGAGTCGCCATTTTGTTATCGGGAAATCTAGTGTCTATGCAGAGCTGCTAGTCCCACTAAGACTGGTAGCTATCTTAGAAACAAACAAACTAAAACTACTTTCGTTTTCCTTTATGAGAAGTAGATAAGAGGGGAACAAAGGAGACCAACCTTTGTCTTGCACTTGGTTCCTTGCTTGATTCCTCTCCCTTCTAATAGATCTTTGCCACTCACTTCCTCGTCTACCCAGCTTCAAAGAGCACCTGTGGAATCAAAGCAGCATAACACTATCCAAGAACAGAGATCTAATATCATAAACAATATAGGACCAGATATATATTGACCACACAAATGCAAATATCATCAATCATACAAGAATGTGGAGGAAAACTTGAATAGCTTTATTAATAATCAAGAATAGCAAAGAGGATTACAACCAATTGTTCTGACCCAGTGTCATCCTCTCAGCAAGAAAGCCCTTCTTCACCTCATGAAAATCTTAGATCACCCAACACTATGATGTTACACCAAGAAACCAGCAACACTTCCTTGCAAGATACAAAATTCCAGCCTCTGAATCTCTGGGATGAGGGATCCATATATAGATGTTTGCAAGGGGGGTGAGTCAGCTTCTGAGATTTGATTAGTGTCCTCTCTCTGATAGTTCTTGATTCCACTTGGAGATTGATGATCTCTTACTCATCCCTAGGTGAATGCAGAGAGGCAAGTGTCACAGGAGAAGTTTCTGGAAGATTCCATGATCTTCCACCTCGCAAATTGACTCTGCCATTTGTCCACTCTCGCCCATCGCACCCCATAGAAGGTATTTTCAGTATGCATCGCACCTCCCGTGTGCATTTAGGTGGGATGCAGCGCACTTTGACCATGGAGCAGGTGAGATGGTCCAGTTTTGACCAGTTCTGAGTAGTTTTTCATGGAGAACTTCTGGGAGATGATGTAATCAGCTGACCTTGTTCTTTTAGGGGTTGGAACAACACTTTTAGGGACTTAGGAGCCCTTGGTTTATGGACATTTATGATTGGGGTTGCAGTGCCCAAAAATGTCTATAACACTTGTTACTTTCAAGATCATTGCAGAGGACTGTGACAATAATAAAATAATTCTTTTGTGTTGTTTTTTGACTTTAGAAATGATTTTAATGTTTTTACTAGGACAATACTATCGAAGAGGTTGGAGGAGAGAAATGTTCCTACTAAGTTGAAAGTTGTTGTAACAACGTTGTATGAGAATATTATTGCTAAGTTTAAGACCACGAGGGATGGTTGAAATAAATTAACTACAATATTAGAGTCTAAGTCGGATATCCTATATTCCCTTCCCTTCTTGACATATACATTGATAAGTTATATGAGTGTTTGAAGGAGACAAATTGTCTTAGCCCAACCTGCACTAGTATAGTTATCATTCTTCTTCTTTATGAAGATGACATTGTCCTTTTGTCAATGATTCTTTTTAATCCTGGAAAGAAACTGAGAATACCACAAGAAATTGTTCCATGATGGGTATGACTCTTAATACAAAAAAAACAAAACGCGTGATAGTTAAATTAAAAAAGTCACACATGATAATGTTGTATATGACAACAATAACTTGGAGGAAGTGTCTATTGAAGAAAGTGTAACTAGGTTCGGTCTTCATGACATTGTAATTATGATTTTTGTAAACAAGAAAATGAATTTATTATTATTCCTTGCTGCATGGGTTTCATGAGAAAGAGGTTTATTTATTTAGTGGCTCCCATTGAGAGCCTTAGGATGTATTAGTAAGAGTCAAAGTCATGAAAAGCTCTTCTTGAGCATATATGTAATATATATGAGTCTACCTAGTGTCAAGATTCACTACAAGAAAAAAGAACATTGGTGAGGGGCGAAAAATGTCACCATAAGCTCATTGGTGACGATCAAAAGAGCTTTCATCACCAAAAACTGAACGTCACCAAAGGTGGCATCGCTAAAAGTATAGGTGTTGTAGTGACATTCAAATTCCGTCACCAATAATGATTTATAATGACAAATAATTACTATCACCATTTCATATGAGCAATGGTGACAGACCATAGCCTCCGTCACCAAACACTGAACGTCACCAAAAGTATAGGTGTTATGGTGACATTAAAGGTCTGTCATGAATATTGATTATAATGACAGATAATGACTGTCATCATTTCATATGAACAACAATGATTTATTGTGATGGATCTTTCATGGCCATCATTAGTGGTGCATATATATGGTGACGTTCATTGACCCTCATCAAAAGCCTCATTTCCATAAGTATAGGTGTTGTGGTGACATTCAAGGTCCGTCACGAATAATGACTATAATGATAGACATCGACCGTCACCATTTCATATCAACAAAAACAATTTATGGTCACAAACCTTTGAGGTTCGTCACTATTGATGCATATATATGGTGGTGTTCGCTGACCGTCACCATTTCATATTTTGTTGAGGGTTGAAAAATGTCACCAAAGCTCATTGGTGATGGTCAAAAGCTCATTCCATATGGATCATGTCAGGGCATGATGGAATTGAACCACCAACCTCTTGCTTGTAAAGCAGGTGCTCTTCCATTGAGCTAACACCCTTTAAATAATTAGACTTTTAAAAATTAGACCTTGAAACTTCATAAATTGTAAATTCTACAACTTTCAATAAATTAAAGTCTTGACAATATTTTACTAAACAAGCAAAGCAACATCGAAGTTGCAAGTCCCTACCTAATGGTTATGGAAGTTATGAAAAGTGGGTGGAGGGAAAAATAATTATGTATAAGAGAATCAATATGTTCAGTTGAATACTCAATTAGAAGTGAAACTCTGAAGACATTTATAATATATAAATGACCTATAACTAGAAAATGCACCAAATATTGCAAATGAAATGTCATAAGTTGATAACATATGGAAGAAGAACATTGATGAAGACATATGCAATATGTTATAGGTTGAGTGAAAGAAAAATCTCAATGTTGTTGTTGTTTGGTGTTTAGATATCTGAATGATATCTAAACTTCTGTGCAAATGTAACACAGATCTCCAGAAACCATGAACGACATATGATAATATATATATATATATATATATATATATATATATATATATATATATATATATATATATATATATAGATATATATATCCCTTTTACATAAACCAACATGCAATTTGGAATTTCACAAGTCCGCACTCAAAACATGACAACAACCAACAAATAAAAGAAATTGACTTGGACAAAAAGGAATAGCTTCACCTTCATTCTTAAGCTGCTTATGTTTATTTGAATTTGACTCATGACATTCTTTATCTGACAAGGAATCAAAATCATCACTAGTATTAAATTCATCCAGCACGGACTTTTGATATCCCACTAACATCTGCGTTTTTGTTGCCATGCCTAGAAACCATGGAGTTTCCTATTGATAGTACAATAAGATGTGTGCCTACTGCTCAAGAACACATTCCTTATTAACCTTCGTTACCTAACAAAAACCAAAGAGATAACACAATCTTAGCGTACATAGAATCCCCTATCGAAATATAATCATAACTTAGCAAAGAAGTCTAAAAGATGTTCTTAATTCATAAACTTTGTAATTGGAAATATTGTTTCTTTAGATTTAAAAATGACTGTTGTACAATCCTTCTGTCTATTTATCCAGGTAATTATATCATAGCATATGTCACACAGTAGAAATCTACAATACCTAAAGTAAAAAGACAAATTTTCTCAAGGAAATAGATTTAGAAAAGAGCTCTAGCATATGGGATAGGAATCGTTTCATCCTCAGGAGGAGGCTCCACATGTTCCATCACATAACAGTCGAGGGCGACAAGCCCCGGGAGTAAGAGGCCTCGGGAGCCGAAGGGAAGGGTCACGCTTAGAGGTTTAATCCATCAAGGTGGGAGCAAAGCGCGCATGTAGATGCTTCAAAATGGTATTATGTAATTTATAGAAAAATTGTTATGGTAACAAGATAAATAAGAAAAATCTTATCTCTACATTTATAAATTTATTATTGTGTCTTTTATATGTTGTTTCCATTATCTTTGGAATTCTTAATTCCACTGAATAATCCCAAATTACATTGTAACTACACCTTTACGTAGCTTGCCACAACTTCCTACCTTTTAATGAAGGATTCAACCTACACATTAGACTATTCCAAATTAGTGAGGTGAGGCTAGGACATCTCCTTGACATTTTGGATCAATGGTTCCTAGCTCACCATGATGAAATTCATTTTCTTCTTCTAAGGCCACTCCCATTTATCTTCCATTTTATAACCTAAATGGGTAAACCTACTCAAAATTCTTAAAGGATCCATCTGAGCCTTCAAGATTTAGTTTTACTTTTTATTTTACCATGTACATAGCACTAATAACCAACTATATATCTCTTTCCCCCGCTAAAATCCCCACCCAATTTTGCACCATTGCACTTCTTTAACACTACCATATCCTAAGATGACATCAGTGGGAAGTCTTCCTTGCAATTATAAATTTTTATTGACAACATAAAAACAGAAAGGACTGACTAAAATTTTTTGTGGATTGATCCATCCTTATTTCCTATTGTACCAAGGAATCAAACCCACATCCTTCCACCACATTATGTGCAAGTCACCCATGTGAGCACTTGCTAGAGTTGTCACTAAAGCCTTATATTCCTTGCAAGCTTTCCAAAATGAGCTAAAGAGCACTTGAATTATCTCTAATATTATCTTTCATGTAGAAAAGGGGTGAAGAGTATCTATCATATCACTTGTCATAGACCTATAGGTAATGCTTAAAGTTTTCTTAGTTTCAACACTCTAGGTTGTGAGAGATTGCCTTGCCTAAACCATCATGGTTTAAAGAACCTGCATTTATCATGACTAGAATATACCTCTTCACTTAGGCTCTGCCCATAAATAAAACCTAAGATACAATTTTTAGATATGTGTTGTCGTTGCTATAACACCCTAAACAAGTTCACTACATTCAAATTTTGGAGCCTACTATCATTGTTATATCTAGTGTTGCCTTGATCATCGAGTGTCGTCTCATGTTTTGCTATGCGTTTCAATTGTTCATGAATGTTCTCAAGTTTCTGCCTATTAATTAGAACATCTATAAGTGAATTCCTTGGTGATAACATCTTTGTCAGAGTAACATGACACTTTTGGGTCGCAGTCACACACACTTCACTCATTGTAGTTAGGGAATGTGTACAAAGTAGAATTTTGATGTATATATATCATTATTAAATCTTGTCTAAGTTTTCTTGATGAGTTGGTATGATTCACACATGGTTTTACGTTTAAACTTATCATGATCACCCCTTGTCATATCTCGTAGACATAGACAAATATTTGGTTTCAAAGCAAACACATTGAGGCCAAGAGTACATGAGCGCACCCTGAAGCCTTGAGCAAGGACCCTTCATTTTTTATAAGTGCACAATTTGCCCTCCAAGAGCATAAAGTGAAATCCTTAATCCATCTTTCCCCTTCCTTGTTCTGAACTATGCCCTTCAAAATCCAAGCCTTCCTTTGAGCACACTCCTTGGACCTAAAGGAATGCAACTTCCCTGGAAGCAGTTCTTCGACCTGAAGGAAAGTGCTGTCCTTGAGCACATAAACATATCCCGAAGGCCTTAAGCTCCACCATTCAGCCTTCCAAAATGCACAATGCGCCCTCTTGACCCTTTGAGTGCAGTTTGAAGGCATGAAGCTTCATCCTTCAGCCTTCAAATTTGTACCATGTGCCCTCTTTGGTCCCTTCAGCATATAAGCACACTTCGAAGGCATGAAGCTTCATCCTTCATCCTTTTTACTTGCGTCATGTGCCTTAATTGGATTCCTTTCAACACAATCCTTCGACATGAAGGTATGTGCCCTCCTTGAGAGCCCTCTTTCAATGAATAAAATTATGGGTACTACCCGAATCAATCAACACTATTACCTTTTTCTTCTTGATATGTCCTTCTATCTTGAGAGTTTGAGGAGTGGTAATTCCTGTCAATGCATTACAAGATATGGTTAGATTCATTTCTTCTTTCTCTGTGGTTGGTTCCTGGTCGATATCCTCTTCTTTTGACATTTCTTGTTCCTTTTCTTCCTCCTCTTCCTCGTCTATGTAAATTAACTTATTCTTAGCACACTTATGACCTTTAGTGTATTTTCTATCGCAACTATAGCAAAGCCTTTTTGTTCTTTTTTCTTCAAATTGTTGTGGTGTCAACCTTGTAGGTTGTGGAAGGCTAGCAGAAACAACACTTCCATCTTTATAGTTATGAGTGGTCGACTTCCTTGTTGCCATAATTTTTCTTTCAATTTTTCTTGCTAACATATATGCCTTCTCCAATGAATGAGGTTCCCAAAGGTGAACCTCATGTTGGATGTTATCCTTTAAAGTCCCTATGAAGAAATCAATCCTTTGCTTCTTTGGAATATCATTTACCCTTATATTCAATTTTTGGAAGTGATCAATGTGCTCTGCCATTGAACCCTTTTGTTTGAGATTTATCAATTGGCCAAAGAAGGTGTTGCTTTTTGTATCCTCATAATGTGCTATCATTTCGTCTATGAAAATTGACAAGGTGACAAGTGGTTTACGAGAACAAAGCCCTCTATAGCATACAAACTGATTCGATTCTAAATATAAAGATGAAATATGTACATTTTGTAACAGTTTCACATCATCTGGATCAAAATATTGCTCCATCTATAGTATCCAAGTTACCAGATCATTGCCATCAAACTTCCACATATCTCTTTTTATTGCTTTTATGATCTCGGTCTTGAAACAACTGTAACTCTGTAATTTTGGATCTCCAAGTTCTTACATTACGCACTATGGTAGCCCTCTGAGTCCTCTTTCCAACCTCATAGGTCTCATCAATATTGGATTCTTCAAGAAAGAGTTATACTCAATTTCCTACGATGACCTAATTATAGACGAGTTCATCTGAGCGAACTTGTATGAAGTGCCATCTGAGCGAACTTGGACGAAGTGCCATGTGTCATTGTACAAAGTGCCATGCTTAGAGAGAAAGTTATGACTATTTTCCCAAGGTCACTGGTTTGCGATGGAATTTGGGAGCCTACCAAAACCCTAACTTCCTTGGATCATATATATGAAAATATAGCAAAACAAGTTATGAAATTCATACAAAAGGTGCAGTACAATCGCTTCTCAAATGGGTTTTAATTTTAGCTTTCGAAGCTTCATAGAAAGAAAGGTATAGCAAACATTCCATTATGATCTGTTTGATATGGAATTATGGAGCCTAAAAAAACCCTAACTTCCTCAGCTCATATCTCCGAACATATAGCGACACAAGATTTGAAATTCAAACAAGAGGTTCAAAAAGCTTTCGTATAAAATGGGTTTTAATTTTAGCTTCAGAAACTTCGTATGAAAATTTTTATAGCAAATATGCAACGATGACCTGTTTGAAATAGTGAAACCCTAGAATCCAAAGCTCTAATACAAAATGTTATGAAACTAACTCACAAAATAGAAGTAGAGATAGATCAATGACTTCAAAATAAGCCTCTTCTAAGGGGAAACCCCCTTTACATTACACAAATAAACAATTCTTGGATGATACAAATGATAAGATCTCCTTTCTAGATATAAGAGTCTAAGGGGTCACAATATAATCAGAGCCGACATAACAATAATAATTTAAGGGCACAACAATACCAATAGTTGGCTTATATAGGGAACATTAATAACAATATGGTGACTACATGGGCATAAAAATACAATAAAGGGGTTTCACTAATAACAATAAGGGGCTACACTAGTAGTATAGGGACATAACAAAGCAAGTCAATGATTAGGCTAGATAGCAAGCACCTTGTTGTACATTTCTACAACTCTTTGGTACTTACCCACATCTATAAACAATCGTCCAATATTATACAAAGCATCCATATGATCTGGCTTCAGGTCTCATCCTACCCATGGCATGCATGACCGACCCAATATCATAATGTGCATTAGCATAATCAACCCTAAAAAATATAACCTTGTCGAGAGCCTTTTCCGCAGCTCTATACTCACCCAGACCAAAAGTTGCACTGCCAAGAAGCTTAAGCGCCTTTTAATGGGTTGAGCAAATAATTATTGACTCTCTGTAACTGGATTGTTCATCTCACATCATATTTTATAATCCATCTTTGTATTTTCCTTATTCAATTCACAATGACATTGTTCCTAAGAAAAACAACATATATGTCCGTACTAGAAAACTAGCATTGCCCTATTTCCTATTCCCTGTAAAAGAAAAAGAAATGCTCAAGTATAGGGAAGAAATGCCCAAGTATAGGGTAAGAACATACCAAATATGAGTGCTAAAAAAAAAACCAAATTCTCAGTGAGGTATGAAGTGAAGATATTCAATCACGTCCTCTGTTTATGTGGTCTTTGCCCTGAAATTCAACATCGAAGTAAAGATCCAATATGAGTCGAACCTGCCACCTCTAGATGAAGGGTGGCGAGGAAATCTTCAAGGGAAGAGGTCCATTGAGGATCGAAAATGATTTGAGTGAAAGGGCTTGTCGATGGTTTGATCCCTCGCGGGGCAAGCACAAGGAGTGTAGCAGAGGCGGGAGGAGCGTAGGTATGACACATTGAACTACAACCATGATTCCACGTGTAAATTTTTTATTTGACGGAGGAGGACGAAAATATAGCTTTGTGATTGGCTAGATCTGTCTAGTCCAACCCCACAGAGGAACACCTATCGATGTAAATATATATTTTAAGTAATCCATTTAATGTATTTAAGTTAATTCATTTGAAGATTGGATGTGAATCTTAAAAACATATTATTTCATGTATATGTTAAAAGACATATAATTTAATATAATTATTTAAAAATATATGTTAAATTTGTGATTACATTAAAAATCCATATCACATTATTGAAATTAGATAATATTATTATTAATATGAATCATTACATTCTTAAAAATTAATAACTATATTTTAAAAAAATAATTCAAATTTAAATTTGAATCAATTTTTTTAATTGGTTTGTATGTTTGGAAATTGTGAGAATACATACTTCAACGGCACATACTTTAATAACAACCCATCGCAGTCTATCCAAAACTCATGGACTTTAAAATTTTAAACTTTAATTAAATACAAATTATTATTAATTTAAAGTATGATAATTATGATAATCTAAAAAGAAACAAAGAACTTATAATTAATAAGTTTTAATCTTACAACTTAATTACCCTAAAGTTAATTTTTGATATTTGATATTGGTGATAATGAAGTTTCTTGAAAACTTCACCCATCATCATGTAGGTGAAGGTGCTCTAGAAACTTCTTCGTCATTATGTATTAATCTTCATCATTATGTATTTAATTGTGAAAAGTTATAAGTTAAAATCACTATTTTTTAACATAAAATAAATCATAATGAATGACCTTCCAAAGATAATATAATATGAAAAAATTCAATCTTGTAAAAGCATAAATTAACAATATGACATAACATTATATTTTATAATGAAATTAAAATAATTTTGCTATCAATTTCAAACTTGTAAAAGCATAAATTAACAATATGACATAACATTATATTTTATAATGAAATTAAAATAATTTTGCTATCAATTTATTCAATTCACTTTCATCAACAAGATATTGGCATTGGCATATTCAATTCACTTTCATCAACATAATATTGGCATTGGCAAAATATTTGCAAATGGATGTTAAAATTATTAAAAAAAATATTTTAAATTATTTAAATATAAATATAATTTAATTTTAATTTAAAAAGGAATGCAATTTCCATGTTTTTATATTTAATTTTCTTGACTTCCATCCACAATTATGCATGTAATGATTTATTTTGTTTAAACATGTTAAGAACAACTTATACAATTCCATTGTTATAATAATTCAACATTATGGTTCACACAAATATGTCACCAAATAACGAATAAGTATCATTTGCCATGGAAAGAGATTTGCATAAACCATCGATCTAGATATTATATAAATAGAAAGATAGCAATTGTCGCACCTTTCTAAATTGGACCAAAGGAAGTTTTGGAGGATAATTCTAATTGGTAAAAATAACAAAAATAATATGATTTCCTTAAAGGAATGGAATTGCTATCTTAAAAATAATAATGAGTCCCTTAACAAAATGAACATCATTTCAAATGTTCCTATAGAGGATGAAATATTTTTACTAGAAGACATGGAGTTTCCATTAAGTAGCTCACAACTGAGAAAGCAAAGGATATTGAAGGATACCAAGTTGAAATATTTAAATTAAGAGGGTATATCCTCATCCCTAACATTCAAAATCCGTTCAATTTGATAGTGAAGAACGACTTCCATAAATCATGGACACAAAGCCTCAATGTAGATATTTTTTAAAGTGGGGATAAAAGCAACCTCTAACTATAGGCTCATTATCATTAGCCCCATTTATACATAACTATTTTGGAAAAGAATATTATCCTTTGGAAAGAAATCCATGAAAAAAGAGCTAAAGACCAAGTCTAGTTTAAGAGATATCATTTGACTATGGACCACCTTATTACTCTTAGAATCATTGTAGGAGGGTTCCAAAATAATAAAATCATTCTCCTTTATTGTTTTGCTGACTTTAGAAAAGCTTGTAACATTATTCCTAGGACAAACCTTTAGAAGAGGTTAGAAGAGAGAAAGGTTCCTCTTGAATTGAGGTTTGTTGTGATAATGTTGTATAAGAATGTTATTTCCAAGTTTAGGAATACTAAGTGTTGGTCATAATAAATTAAAAGTAGTATCAAAGTCAAGGGTGTCACATTCCCCCCACCCTTCCTTGCATACACATTCATAAGTTAAAAGAGTGTTTAGAGAAAACAAGTGGTACTAGCCCAACTTTCACTAGTATTTTAATCACTCTTCTTTTTTATTAAGATTATACTGTTGTGTATGTTAAGTATTCCTTTCAATTTTGGAAAGAAACTAACAATACTCAATTGTTTCTATCCAACATGGGCATGGCTATTAGCAGTCATGATCATTCAATTCAAAAAAAATCACATATGATACTTTTGTATATGATAACAGTAAGTTGCAGGCAATTCCTTCCTACAAATGTCTTGGAATTGATATCCATCAAAAGTTCAACTAAAATTTTAGTATTGAGAAAATGATTAATGAGGGTGGAAAGTATTAGAAAAAAAAACCTTTTTGAGATACCGTATTTAAAAAAAAAAAACCCTTTTGAGATTCTCATTATTCCAAAATTTTTATAAGGATGTGAGTTTTGGGGATGTAGTATCTCCAAAGAGTCACAAAGAGACGCAGAATAAATTTAAAATAAATTCATAACTTATAATCACAAAATTAAAGGAAATACACCCTATCCTTTTTGGGTATGGAGCCTGATTGTCTTCCTGACTCACATGTTTTGTTTAGTCCATGTGTATACCCCAAGATGACTGTACACCCTGTTCTGAACTTAAACATGAATGTAACAGCTTACATATATAATCATAAACATAGAGATGCACCAGAAAAACACTTCATTTCATTACTAGAAAATTACGGAATTATGTTTACAAATAGAATGGAGATAAGATAGCTCAGGCGGTGGTAGTTTATCTCTGAGAAGAGATGTGAAGGCTACATGCCCCTGAACTACGTTACAATGAGGCCCAATGGCCTATTTATTATTTGTAAACATGAGAAAACCATAAACAACCAAAACCCTGACCCTGGGAGATGTAACACCAAGATTTTGTGGGCCCCGTTGGGGTTAGCTGGGAAGCCAACTTCTTGGGGTCGTAATTTGGTCATATTATCTTCGTTTGGTGTGTATGATATCTTGCTGGAAAGGCCTCACCAAGTACTATAGGTTTAGTCGTAGGACCATATCTTATGGAAATGGCCTTGTTGTGGACCCCAAAAAAACGTCGTTTAAGGGGTCAAAACTTCTCCGAAAGTTTAGGACCCGAAAACAACTAAAAATAGTAAATGTTGAAATGAGCAAGGAAAAAAATGAAATTGACTAGGTGGTGTAGGTGGAATAGGTGGGTGGCCACCAATATCCACCTGTATCATTCCTCTCCCCTTAGTAATCAATGGTCCCCATTACGTGCAAAGCCTCCATGAGGTGAGGAAATTTCTGTTGAACCTAGTCCCTGGTGAACCACTTGCCCTGGTGAAGGAGTTGGCCTACTTTGACAACTCGATATAACTGTATCCTCTATTGGCGAGTGTTCTTAATCTGTGTGTCCATGATATGATCAGTTGTCGCATGTTCCATGTAGTCCGGGTTGAGCTCTATTGTTGTGAGATGTTTTGCAATGTCAGATGTGTCTAACAATGGTGGAAAGTATGACCAGAGGTGATCTACATTGAACACTGGTTGTAGACCAAGGAATGGGGGGATGCTGAGCTCGAAGGCATTGTCACTGACAACCTTGGTGATGGAGTATGGCCCATATTAGAGCGGGTGAAGATTGCAGTGGGGTCCAGCAAGGTGCTTCTTTTGTAAATGTAGCCAAATGTTGTCGCCCACCTAGAACTTGTGCAACACTCGATGTTGATCATGGAACTGCTTATACTTTTCATTGGCTCTACCCAATATATCATGGACCTATTGGCTGATGTGTTGAATGTGCTCAATGAAGCTGTTATCCCTTTCATCTTAGGACTGAACATGAGTCGAATCTACTTGAGTGGCTGCAAATGGTATGGCCACATCAATGGGGCATAATGACTGAAATCCCAGCCCTACCTGAAAGGGTTTGTGGCCCGTTGAGATGTGGAGAGCTTCGTTGTAGCTGTGTTGGACATAGGAAAGACTTTCATCCCATGTGCGTGGATGCTTCGAGTTGTACATGTGCAGAATGTGTACAATCATCCTGTTGACAACCTTTGTTTGGCCATCAATTTGGGTTTGGAAAGTCATGGGCTTAATAAGTTTTGTATCCAACATCAACTAGAGACTTGACCAAAATTCACTCAGGAATTTGCTTCCCGATCTGAGACAATGGACTGTGGGATCCTAAAGTGTACCCACACTCACTCAAAGAAGAGCTTTACAGTGGTCTTTGTTGTGATACTCCTCTTTCAGGCTTCCATGATGGCCATCTTAGAGAATTTGTCGATGACCACGAAAACGCAATCGTTGTCATGCTTAGTAGAAGGAAGGCCCGACATGTAATCCATGGAGATAAATTTTCAAGATCGGCTAGGAGTAGGTAGAAGAGTATACATGCCTTGCTTCTTGATGGTTGGTTTGGCAATGGTGCAGGCAGTGCAAGATCTAATGTACGTCCCAACATCCTGACAATGTTTCGACCAATAAAAATACTTTTGGAGTACTGCCATTGTTTTCTCTACTCCAAAATATCCAGTGACCCGACTATAGTGTGCCTCCGAAATAATCGTGGCACACTCACTTGAAGGAACACAAATGTATCCCAGGTGGGATAATAGTGCATCCTGGAGGTGAAAAATTGGAAATTGCTTCCCTTCTAGGAGTGTCTGGTATATGTTGTTGAACTATGGATCGCTCTTGTAAATATGTGGCCACTCTAATGTCTCGTGCCCACAGGAGTTAAGCAAATTGATCAGTGCCATGACCGATGGTCGGTTGAGGCAATAAGCGACGTTATTGGTACTACCCTTCTTATACTTAATGTTAAAAACGAACTATTGCAGATAGGTGGACCATTTATGATGGTGATCGTTTTGTAACTTCCCTTGTGTCTGTATGAACTGTAGAGGTCGGTAGTCTGTGTGGATGACCATTTCCTTCCACATAATGTAATGCTTCCATTGACAACAGGCCTACACAATGGAATAAATTTATTTTTCATAAGTGGGGTAGTCTGAAAGTGTTTCAATGTGGTAAGCCACTAGATGCCCATGCTAAGTAAGAACCCCACTAATAGCATAGTCAGAGGCATATGTCTCAATCTCAAATGGTTGTTGCAAGTCTGGTAATGTGAGCAATGGTGCATAGCAAAGACGATTCTTCAACTCGGAGAACCCTTTTTGTTGGGTTTCCAACCAAAAAACTTTTCTTTCGCTCCACCCTTGGTGACTTGACTTAAAGGCCAAGTGATATGAGAGAACCTCAACAAGAACCTACGGTATAAATTGGAAAGACCCAAAAAGCTATGGAGCTCTGTTAGAGTGGTTGGGGTTGGCAAATCCTAAATGACTTATATATTGGATGGGTCCACATGTACACCTTGCTCATAAGTGATGTATCCCATATATTGAAACTGGGCCAGGCCAAAGGTGCATTTCTCCAAGTTAGCACACAACTTGTTTTGTCGCATGGTTTGAAGGACCTGTCGAATATGGTGGAGTGCTCTTCCCAACTCTGGTTGAAGATTAAGATGTCATCTAAATCCCAACGACAGACCAACCATTCGAAAAGGCCCTCCTTGGATTTGAAGGCAGTCTTCTACACATCGGAGGGTTCGATAGGCACCTGGTGATAACATGACTTTAAGTCAATCTTGCTGAAATATTTGGCTCCTTCGAGCTGGTCCAGAAGATCACCAATCCACGGTATTAGGTACCTATTCCGGATATTGATCTTGTTCAACACTCGATAGCCAATACAGAGCTTCCAGGTCCCATCCTTCTTCTGTACCAATACAATCGAGCTCCCACAAGGTGATGAGCTTAGCCTGATGTGCCATTTCTGCAATACTTCCTGAATCTGCCACTTGATCTCATTATTGTCCATAACAGAGCATCGATAGATCTGTCCATTGGGCAATGGCACACCTGGGGTCATATCAATGGAGTGGTTGACCTAATAGTGCTAAGGTACCCTAGAGGGTGAGGCGAAAATATCCCTGTACACCTCCATGACCTTGTCCATCTGTTTCTGTTGTAAGGAGTAGCCCTGCCTAGAAGCCGTGGCCACAACCTTCTTCAAGGCCTAGGGGAAAATCATAAGGAAAACAAATTTCTTGGTCTGGGAAATGATCTTAGTAAATTTCTTTGCAGTGATCAAAGAGATGGCAGTAAACGGTGCTACCTCCACTATCATGTACAACTTATTAGACAAATTAATAATCATAGAGTGAGGTCTAGACTCATATACAACATGTCACTTCCACAAGTATGGTTTTCCTGTAGGTTTTAACCCCGTACAGAAATTACCTGCATACGAATTTTAAAACACAGAAAATAAACAATTCGAGAGCATAACACATAAAGCACATATACACAAATATTTTCCCCTAGATCCCAAAACTGGGACTACTAGCTTGATTTTTCATTATGTGCATTTCAATGTTATAATACATATTTATACATGCTAAAGTATCTAATACCATGCACTGAAAACCATCGCGTCCAATACCATGGACTAAAAACCATCGTGTCCAAAAACATGTGCGACTACCACTCAAACCCCTTGTGACCCCCCCCGCTACAGAATCAACGCAACAAAGGGGGGGCTTCGCCCTCCCTATAACCCCCCAGTTAACTACATGGGCTAGTCATGGAAAGAATATAACACAACCCAACATTCTCCCACTTGTTGTTTCCTTTCCACAGGGGGCCACAAGAGAGCTTAGTCATTTTTCTAGCCCTGAAATGCCCATTGTCTCTCTACACCAAGAGAACTTCTCAGAGCTCACAGATTTTTTCAATGCATCTACAGTATTCTTCAAAGTGTCCACCTTTACCAGCAACACCTTTTTGTCTTCTATCATATCCCTCACAAAGTGATACTGAACATCAATGTGCTTTGTCTTTGAATGATATGCAAGGTTATTCGCCAAGAAAATTGCACTTTGGCTATCACAGTCTATCCTTATAGCTTTCTGTACTAACCCGATACTTGAACACAATCTCTGCAACCAAATTGCTTCCTTACTTGCATGAGTGGCTGCCATGTATTCTGCCTCTGTAGTTGATAGTGCCACTACAAATTGTTTCTTACTCATCCAACTGACTGTGCCTTCAAATAGGTTAAACACATACCCACTTGTAGATCTTCTCTGGTCCAGATCTCCAGTCCAGTTAGCATAAAAAAAGCCACGAATATCCAACACTTTGTCCAATGCTGGTCTTCCTTGGTAGCACAAACCATAATCACTATTGCCACGCAAATACATGAAAACCCACTTCACTGCTGTCTAATGCTCCTTCCATGGTTTTGACATAAACCTGCTCAATACTCCCACTGCATGTGCAATGTCTGGTCTAGTATAGACCATTGCATACATCAGGCTAATGATTGCACTTGCATATAGAACACGGGACATGTCGTCTTCCTCTTCTTGTGCCTTGGGACACTGTTCAACAGATAACCTCACACCTACGGGAATAGGAACCTTCACCGATTTACTATCCTGTATATTAAACCTTTGCAGTATTGTCTCAACATACTTCCTTTTGTTTAACTAGAGCTTCCTCTTTGCCCGATATCTTTTAATTTCCATGGCCAAAATATAGTTTGTAGCACCAATATCTTTCATGTCGAATTTGGAGGAAAATTGGGTCTTCAAATCCTAGATAATTTCTTTGTTATTTCCAACCAGCAACATATCATCCACATACAAGACCAAATAAATAACACGGTCACCAATTAATTTAAAATACACACATTGATCTGATTTGCTTCTGGTGAAGCCAAGTCCCTGTATAAATGTATCAAATTTCTGATGCCACATCCTTGGTGACTGTTTTAACCCATACAGAGACTTCTTTAGCTTGCATACCAGTTCTTTCTTACCCTTCACCGCAAAACCTTTAGGTTGCTTCATGTATATTTCCTCTTCCAAATCCTCGTGAAGAAATGTTGTCTTCACATCCATCTGTTCTACCTCAAAATCAAAAGGAACAACAACAGATAAAAGTAATCTAGTAGAAGTTACCTTGGCAACAGGAGAAAAAATATCACCAAAATCAATTCCCGACACCTAGGAATAACCTTTTACTACCAACCGAGCTTTGTATTTCTCCACTTTTCCTTCTGCATTTGTCTTCTTCTTGAACACCCATTTGCTACCAATAGGTTTCCTTCTAGCAGACAACTCCACCAGATCCCAAGCCTCATTTTTGTGCAAAGATGCCATTTCATCAACCATGGCCTCTTTCTAGAGTTTTCCATCCTCTGAATTCATTGCTTCCTTCACAGTTCTGGGATCATCATCAGTAACAGACAAAGCAAAATTTGAACAAAAAGCAAATGGACTATACCTTTCAGGCTGCCTTCTTTCTCGAACTAATCTTCTCACAGCCAGAGTTTGTGGCTCTTCATCTTCTGATTCCTCCTCTGCTATAGAGTCTGATTCTTCCTCCTTTAGCTCAAACTCTATCTTCTAAAGTTCCTTTGGTTGGACTTCATGTTTAATAACATCTTTCACCTCTCTGAACAACACATCTCGGCTGTACACAACCTTCCTTGTTACTGGGTTCCAAAGCTTATAACCCTTTAAACCATCCTTATACCCAATAAAGATGTACTTTTTAGATTTACTATCCAACTTGGTTCTTTTCTCCTTTGGAACATGTACATATGCATCACATCCAAATACCCTTAGATGTGAAAGAGAGGGTTTCTTACCAATCCATACTTCTTGTGGAGTCTTATCCTCCAATGTTGATGAAGGTGACCTGTTGACCAGGTAACATGCAGTATCCACCACCTCTACCCAGAATTCCTGTCCTAACCTGGCACCACTGAGCATGCTTCTTGCCCTTTCCATCAACGTCTTGTTCATTCTTTCTGCAACTCCATTTTGTTGAGGTGTATATGAAGTAGTCTTCTGCCGTGCTATATCACACTTCTTCAAAAATTCTTCAAATTACTTGCTGCAAAACTCTCCACCATTCTTTGTTCTCAACACCTTTATCTTCTTCTCTGTCTGATTTTCCACGAGAGCCTTAAATTCGTTAAACTTGTCAAAGGCTTCAGATTTCTTCTGAAGGAACTATATCCATGTATTTCTTGAGAAGTCATCTATAATTGATACATAGTACACATACTTACCCAGTGATGGAACTTTCACAGGTCCAAACACATCACTGTGCACAAGTTCTAACATCTGTTTCGCCCTCTTACTACTAGAGGGGAAACTCACCCGATTCTGCTTCCCATATACACAATTTTCACAGAAATCAAAATCTAGAGAGCTATTACTCATACCTTCTACCATACCTTTACCATGAAGTATTCGAAGGCCCTTCTCTCTAATATGTCCAATCCTTTGATGCCATAACATAGTCTTCTCTCCAGAGACCACTAGATTTTCTGCTCCACTTTCAAGAACCACAGACCTATTGCACCCATTAGTAACAGTGCCACCTTGCAGCTTGTACAGAGTTCCAATTCGAACTCCCCGCATCAATACCAGTGCTCCCCAAACCATTTTGCAGGTATCCTTCTCAAACACTGTATTTACACTTGCATCATCTAGCTTGCTGACATAAATCAGATTTCTGGCCAATGCAAGAATATGCAGAACACCCGAAGTGTTATAACCCTTCCACCTTGCAACTTCAACTTTACTTTTCCGCGACCAATGATTCTAGCCTTCCTATCATCCCCTAAGAAGACATCACCACCATCATATTTCTCATACTCTCAGAACCACTCTCTATGGGGAGTGAAGTGAAAGGATGCACCTGAGTCAATCAACCATGCCTCATGATGATTCGACATGTGTACTTGAAGAAGCCAAGTACACATCCCCACCTTCATTTGAGGTGGTTTTTGCCTCTGTGGAAGGAGCATCATCAGATCCCTTTCCTTTATCGAGAGCTTTAGATTTACAGTCCCTTTTGTAGTGCCCTTCCTTTCCGCATTTCCAGTACACCACCTTTAGAGGTTTTCCTAGAGATTTAGATTTCCCTCTAGATTTAGATCTCCTAATCGATGACTTATTTTTGTTTATGTTCTGGGACTGTCCTCTTACAGACAATGCATCACCATTCTGGCTCTCCATATTTTTCTATCTCATCTCCTCCGTCAACAAGGATGAGACTATTTCATCAAACTGCACAGCAGTTACATTGCTACCTATTGCAATAACCAGACTATCCCACAAATCTAGTAGAAAACACAACAAACTGATGCACTTATCTTCATCTGAAATTTTAATATCAATAGATGCTAACTAACTTACCATAGTATTAAATGCATTCATATGCTCTATCACCGAGTCTCCATCTTTCATCCTCAGGTTATACAGCTTTTTTCGCAGGAACAATTTATTCACCAGAGACTTAGATTGGTACAAAGTCCCTAACTTGTCCCACAAAGCCTTCGCTGTAGCTTCCCCTGATACATAATACTGAATCTGAGACACACAATCGTATTGTGCTCTTTGCCTTCTGATCCAACTTCTTCCATTCTTCATCGGACACTCCCATTGGTTTAGTACCCGTATCTACTGCAATCCACTCATCTTTATCCACCAACAGATTCTCCATCTTGAGTTTCCACAACTCAAAACTCTGACCATTAAATTTCTCGATCTCTATCTTTCCACTTCTCACCATCTTCTTTCACCACCAGAATCGATCTTGCAGATCTTTCACTGAACAAGGTCTACCACAGGCCTGAGCGAAACCCCTCAGCAACAAAGGCATCCGCTTGAAGCCAAAACTGCTCTGATACCAAATGTAGGTTTTAACCCCGTACAGAAATTACCTGCATACGTATTCTAAAACACAAAAAATAAACAATGTGAGAGCATAACACATAAAACACATTTACACAGAGATTTTCCCCTGGATCCCAAAACTGGGACTACCAGCTTGATTTTTCATTATGTGCCTTTCAATGTTATAATACATATTTATACATGCCGAAGCATCCAATACCATGGCCCGAAAACCATCGCGTCCAAAAACATGTGCGAAAATCATGCACAAAACCATTGGTTCGCCCAACCTAACATAGGGTCCAAAACCAAAATTTTCTGAGGCGCTGCCCCAAATCCCATAAAGTGGGGTTATGGGTACCACTCAAACCCCCTGTGACCCCCCCTGCTACACAATCAGCGCAACAAAGGGGGGGCTCCACCCCCCCTCTAACCCCCCAGTTAACTATGTGGGCTAGTCATGGAAAGAATATAACACAACCCAACATTTGCTAACAATACATCACAAACTTCAAAAGACGCAACATTACACAGTGCCTTATCTGTGAAGGGCTTGATGCTGTAGGGAAGGTGATAGTGTTAGTTGACGTGAAAATCTCATCCTTGGTGAATCCACCCAATGGTGTATAGATGTGTTGCACAAAAAATTGTCACCTTGACATTCTGCAATCTCTGTGAGTGCATTACCACTCATACTTTCCTCCTTTGCAAGTCTTAAGCCTCACTTCTTCATATCAAGCCTTGAAAATAAGAGAAATTCCTCAAAAGTCTCTAAAACTCTGGTTCCGCACTTTCTCTTAGCATTACCTGCGGTCCCGCACCTGAAGGTCATGTCTCCTGTGCACCTGGACTCTCTGTCTCTATGTTATGGGTGTGGACCCCTGTAAAAGTTAAAAAGGCGCAAGTATATTCTTAAAAACTCACTTTGAGTCATTTCTAGAAGCTTCTGAAAGGAATCTTGAGGTGGCAAGGTCGCTCCCTTAAGGTTCATGCATCCCATACCTTAAGGAGCTAACCCCTTGATGTGAGGATCTTATCCCTTTGAAGGAGTACTCTATCCCTTCATAGGTGGACCTGTAACCTCCTTCCTCTGCACTATAAAATGAAGCATTGGGTTGGTTACTTGAGAGGTTGAAAGATGAATATTTTTGAGGTGAAATGCTATTGGAACTTAGTCTTCCTAATTGAGCTTTTATGAGGAGAGATTACATACCTCTTTGATCTCATTTGGAAGAGTGTAAGGCTTGTCAAAGTAAAGGAGATTCCTGTTTCGGACCCTGGGAAGAGCTTGTTCAACATCAAGGCTAAAAAGGTTGTAAGTTTCTTCTACTTCAAAGTTAATACAAATAAGTTTGTTTTTCTCAATAAGCTGTGTTTTATGGTTTATTTTATGGATTCCTTGATCACCATAATGAACATGATTTATGATATTAGCTATGCAGGTGTTATTTGATGTTTGCTTGTTTGTGATTGCAGGTTCTCAAAAGGAAACTCTTTCGAACGGTTGAAGGATGGTTGCTACAAACTAGCGTTGGACTTAAGGTAGGGTCTAAACACCTCTATAGTTTTTATTAATGAATCGCATATGTTTAGAGAAAGATAGATTTATTTGTCTACTTGTTGCTAGATATCTTTTGATACTAGGGAGATCGGCCTTGTCCGCAAGATCGATTTATCCAGCCAACAAATTGGCGACTCCACTGGGGAACTAAATTTGGTTTTTGGTTTTCCTTTGTCTTTGACTTGAGAAACTTGTTCTCGATTCTGGTATTTGCTTGATGTGTGTTGGATTGGGTAGTTTTTAGGATCTGGATTATTTTTCGTTTTTTCGAAGTTTTCAGGAGACCGCACTTTCTCTTTACAGACAGTGCGATCATCTCCGCACTTTTCCTTTAGTACACAGAGCGGTACTGCATTTGGTTCTTTTGGAAGCCTGCGGACCTTGTGAAATTTTTTGAAAAACCTAAAAATGTTTTCTTCCAGTTAAGTTTAGGTTTTATTTACGGCTTTTAGTGTCTACCCAGATCTGCATGTGTTCTATCAAAAATCTCTTATGAGTGAGTTCCATTGGCATTTTTGTTTTAGATGATTTTCTAGAAGTTTTGCATGCCTGGAGTGGTTTTCACTTGGTCTATGTAGTGACTCAAAGATCAGAAGCCTAAGAAACCTTAGATTACCCTAGTGTCTTTTTGTCTTCTTGATGAGTCTGACTGGTTTGTGAAATCTGTCCTTTGTGAGAAATAGACTTACTTTTCTCTTTGCAAATCTTTGAACGAACTTGGTTATAAGTTTTGAATTTCATTTTTATAAAAGAAAACGTATTTGGATGTTTTTTGATTGATTTGTTATTATGAATGAATGAATCCTTAGTTTACTGAACAACTAAGTAAAATGTCCTCAAAAAGAATTGAAGCTTTTATACAATTAGGTTTTTAGAAGTTTTTAGATCTCAAGATTAGTTTTGTAGTTTTGAGTGTTTTCTAGAACTTGTAGATCTCTTTTGAAAGAAATTGTTTTTTGTAGTTTTGAGTTTTGAAAAAGAAAGGGATTTATTGTGAGCATAATTAGTAGTCTCATTTTGAGTTCTTATTGAAAATACAAAAGATTTTCTTTTCATTTACATGTTGAAAGAAGGATTTGTTTCTCAAAGAATTGCATTCTCGAACTCTTTCTTTTAGCTAGGAATTCATTGAAAGAAAACAAATTGTTTATCATTTTAGGTGCATTTTTTAGTGTTTTTGGAGTCGAGTCTTCACACCATAAAAGTTTCATTTCCATACCTATTGACTTAAAGAACAACCCATAAAAGTAACGCTTAATTAAAATTGATCTAGCAATCTTTTTTATTTCTAGGGCTCTTATCACCAATATAGCTTAGGCTAGTATCTTGGAGTAGGGAGTAATTAACTCTCCAAGATAGTTAAAACAAACAAGTAGTTATATATTACGGTAGGAAATAAATCCAATTGTAATTGATACATTCTGGGAAGCTTCTCTTAAAGGAGTCAATCACGAGATCATGTCCGAACCTTTGAGACAATCAAGTCTGTTTCATTGGGAAAGATAGAAGATTTGCGCATATTATAAATGGTAAACATCGGATTAACCATTTTCGAGGAGCCCGGGGTCACTTGTTGGTAAACCTCGGATTGATCATGTTGAGGAGCCTTCAAGGGGATTGAGCTTTCTTACTCTGCCCTTGCGCGTAGATCGGATCGTAGATTGTTCCCTCAGTTGTATTTGTTGTTGTTGGTAACCTTAGTGTCCATAAACTTAAGATTATTTCCTAAGGTGATGGTGAAGGACGGGTCTCACTGTACTTGGAGCAGACATCGACTAGACTCACTTGGACTCTCTGGGGGTTTCTCTTCACTCAAGATGGTTTTGTGAAGAAACTTGTGCCAGTCTGTTTCATTAAGTAGGTTGTCGGGGTAATTGTTCCAACCGCCCTTTCTGTATTAAAATTCTATGATGTTGGATTTCATCACCAACTAGTGTTTTTAGTACGGGAAGTTACTGTTTGTGTGTGGTTTGAACTCTTAGATTTTTTAGGCGTGTGATTCAATTGTTTGTTTCTTTAGAGACTTTAGGTGGTTTTATTGAAATTTTTCTTTGTTTGCGTGTGAGTAATTAAATACTTAATCTTGGCTGAATTACTGAGACAATCTCGTAGACTCCGGGGGCAACCTCCTGAGTATACACCAAGCCAGCTTGAAGGGCTACGAGCTCTTGTATCACCTAGTGATAGTAGAGTTGGGTCACCAGAAGCCGAAGAGTCATCTTTAATTGTTCATCCTGATTATCAAGTACAAGCAACAGAGTATATTTCTGAACCAATTTAATTTTCCGAAGTTACTAGTAGTATTTATCCTCCCAGTGAATTAGTCGAAGAACCTAAAATTTCTGAGCTCGAAACTGAGCTTGCTGCTACTCCATCTTCAGGATTTGCTTCTCCAACTTCTAGTGGTCCTGGTTCACCCAGGGTAGGAAATATCATTACCCAAAATCTTCCTTCTGGCCTCATTTCTATTGAAGAACTTGTCAGTCCGAACGAAGACGTAACTCTTCCTGAAAATCAACCAACTTTAGAGCTTAGGGAGCGTGAATCAATATTCTACAGTCCTTTTAGGAGTGATGCTTGGTACGTATCATTGACAATTTTTTTAGAAAACTCGGGTCTTAGTTTTTCACCACCTCGAATTCCTTTTCATCCAACACCCAGAGGTTATTATCCTCCATTGAATATGTCGAGACAGTCATCTATGTTTTCCCAAACACCAGAAACATTTTTATATGGCAGTCCTTTTGTTCCTTTGGGGTACCAGTCACTCATTGGTACCTTTTTAGGAGCATCTCCTCAACCAATCGAACATGAGCTATCAACTGGTAATAATGGAACTCAAGTGTTGAGCATAGAAGAAATCCTTATGATGTCTGGTAGTATTCCAAATCCTCAACCTCAAGGTAGTCAGTTACCGCCTAGGGGGCAACCTCAAGGTAGTCAATTACCGCTTGGGGGGCAACCTCAAGGTAGTCAGTTACTACCTGGGGGGCAACCTCAAGGTAGTCAATTATCGCCTGGGGGCAACCTCAAGGTAGTCAGTTACCGCCTGGGGGGCAACCTCAAGGACAGTACATACCATCAGGACAGTACATACCTCAAGGTCAACCCCAGACTCAGTACATACCTCAAGGTCAACCCCAGTATCAATATATACCTCAAGGTCAACCCCAGTTTCAGTACGCGCCTCAAGGTTATCAACCTCAAGGTTAGTACCCAACTCAAGGTTTCCAACCACCTTCTGGTCAACCATTTGTACAAGGAGCTGGAAATGTACCGCTTAATTATCAGCCCTATGTTCAACCTGGTTATGGTCCTCCATATGCACAACCTTTTATGGGTCCATACCCCGGAATGAATATGGTGTGGGATCCATCTCAAACTCAACAGACTATGCAACCTAATGTGCAGTTATCAAGTCAACCTGGACAACCTTTGGTTTCTGGTCCAACCCAGCAACCTGTCCAGCCTACTGTTCAAACCTCTGCACCTAGTTTAGTTCAGCAGCCTGGGCCTAGTTCGCCTCGAACTCTGCCTCAAACTGCTGCTGCAACTATTGCAGCTTCTGTTCAACCTACCACACCTGTTTCTGGAGTATCAGTAGCTCTGGTTTCTACTATTCCTGCATCAGTGCAAACTCCTCAAGCCTCTTTACCACAGTCAAGACCTATAGTTTAGACTTTGGTCCAGATGCCTGTAGGACAAGCTGGTCCAAGTACGGTTGTCACAAGTCAACCGCAATTCACTTATCAACCGTACCAGGGACAGTACCAATTTGGTCCTACTGTACAAAACCCAGTTTATTAGTATCAACCGTACCCTGGCTATACTTATCAACAGCCTCAACAACCCCAGTTTGGTCTGATTAATCCTGGTTTTCCAGGAGGTTATAATATTCCTAATGCAAATCCAATTCCAGGTTATCCTGGATATCCTCCTCCTGGGGCTGGTCTTGTTACCCAAGGTTTTCACAACCCTAAATTTCAGTTACCATTTATTGCAACTTTGGATTTACCTGATTTGTTGCGCCTTATGAACGATCTGATTTACTATCTTCCATATTGGTCGCCAATGCCTAATAAGTTGCCCAGTGGTATCCTGAAGTTCGAGGGTAAGTTAGGAGAAGATCCGTCAAATCATGTTATTACTTATCACCTCTGGTGTGCATCTAATTCCATCATTGATGATTCAATTCGTTTACGTCTTTTTCAATGAACTCTGATTAGTCTTGCTGCCAAATGGTACATTGAGTTACCGCGAGGCTCTTTTTATAATTTTAGTCAGTTAGCTACTTCTTTCTTAACTCATTTTCGGTTGCCTGTTAGATACGACAATGGCACGGAATTGTTAACTTCACTAAAACAATCCACGTCCACATATATTTCTGATCATATTCATGAATGGTGACATAGAAGGCGTTTAGTGAAAGTTTTTATTCCGGATCAAATTTTAGCAGAATGGTTTGTTAAATCATTGTTACCTAATGTCACTGAAGATGTAGCTAAGGCAGGAGTTGTTACTGAAGAGCAAGTCATTGCTTAGGCTCAGTACCTTGACCTCGTCTATACGCAGTCAGGTACTTTACATGAAAAAATCCCCGATCTTCCGAAACACAATCGAATAACTACAACTCCTTCAGGGTCTCATGCCACTAATCGTATGATCAGTTTGATTAGCACTAAAAGCAAGAAGAAATCTTTAAAGAATTCTTCTCCTATTAAAACTTTACCAGATTCCTTGATAGGAGACTGTTCCACTAAAATTCCTGCCGATATCCATGTCGTAGAATCATCTACAGCCAAATCAAAAACCGGTAATAAAAAGAAAGGGAAGAGTAAAAACAAACAAAACTCAATAGAGAAAATAGATAAAAATGAATCTACTGACGAGAAACATAAATCTCGCTATCCTTGTCTCATTTGTGACGAGGATCATTTTACCAAAGATTGCGCACATTGAGCAGAGGTTTCGAAAATCGTCAAAGGTTCTCAAACGCCTGCTGTCTTGAAGGATCCTTTTCCTAATCAACATAGTAAGATGATTGGTTCTTCCTCAAATTCCTCAGAAGAACCCATTATGATGATGTCTCATGTCAGGATTGCGACGCGATCACAAGATTATGGTATTAAAAATTCTGTTGGTGGTAAAGAAGCATAATATTCTAATTCAAACCCATCAACTACAACTCCTCCTGGTTCTGATCTGCTACAGATTGAGAAACCTAACCCTGACTTAGTAATCAAACCACCTGCTAAAGGTATACTTTGGAAATCAGCTTTCAATCCACATGCGACAACTGCTTAGAATTATAACATTGTTGAAGACTTAGCTATTTTCCCTTCAACATTGTCAGCTTTGGAAGTGTTGAAATCATGCCCAACACAACGTAAATTACTATTGTCTGCTATAGTAGTTGTTGATATTCAGGATTCAAACCTAATAATCTTCGATTTAGAGAATAGTACATCCCGCCTACCTCATCAAATGGCTTTCCATATTCCAGTGTTAGTAAAAAACAGACCTTAATTTCAGATTGTGATTGATGAGGAAGCTTCTATGTGTATTATGTCGATCCAGTGTTGGAGATCGCTTGGTTCTCCTACACTCAATCAGTCTCCAATGATTCTAAAGGATTTTGATGGCCGAGGGTTCCATCCTTTTGGCATTTTGCAAGATTTACCTATAGGGGTCGAAGGCAAAACTGTAAATCTAGATGTGGAAGTGGTTGATGCCCCTCTAGATTACAACCTTCTTCTGGGTCGCAGTTGGTCCTACGCTATGACTGCTATTGTTTCATCAGTCTTTTGGCTTATCAAGTTTCCTCATAATGGAAAGATCGTTACGATAGACCAGCTGACTTATTTCTCATCTGACCCAGCCTCTTCAGATAGTATTCAGCATGTCGGTAAAACAACTATCCCTTACAAGGATGTTGGGGTAGGTTTGATTAAAGATTCTGGTTTACTAGGAACTTTTTCCTTCCCTCCTCCTAATGTATCGCCTTCTATTGCAACTATTCATATGATTTCATCGAACACTATTGCTTTTGATGATCCTTGGATTGTACCTTCCGATTCTGAGGTGGATTCATTTAATGGCGCGATGCCTTTGAGTCCCTTTGAAATTGCATATCAGGCCATACAGTCGTTTTCTAACTCTTGTTCAACCGAAACTGATCCAATGAATGTGGTCCATGGAGAATCACTTTCTATATCAACCTCAGCTTCAACAACATTTTCTGAGCTTGTTCATACTGATGAGCAGATTTGTGAACTTTTTTCTGTTGATGATTTACCATGGGAAGACCTTCATCATCGATCTTCATTTTTACCTGAGCTTGATCATTTTGAAAATGATTTTTCATTTATTTTTACTACTAAAAATGTCAAAGAACCACAAAATCCATTGCAACATCCTAATTCTGAGTTAAATTTGGGAAATATCTCTCAAACGGTTCCTATTGACATTTCAGTTAAACCTGGAATTATTGAAAACATTCATATAGGTGCTTCCTCTATGGACGATGAAATCCAAAATTATAAAGCCCTATTTCAAGAATTCCGTGACGTGTTTCCCTGGTCATATGAAGAAATGCCAGGAATCGATCCATCAATTGTTGTCCATGAAATTAAAACTTACCCGGATGCTAAACCTGTCCGGCAATGTTTGCGTCAGATACATCTGAGAAAAGCTGCTGCTATTAAAGCTGAAGTTGAGAAATTACTTCGAGCAGGTTTCATTTATCTAATTCCTTTAACAGATTGGGTATTGAATATTGTTCCTGTTAACAAAAAACAAGGAATGATAAGAATATGTATCGATTATAGGGATATTAATCGAGCTTGTCCTAAAGACAATTATCCAACCCCCTATATCGATCAAATTATTGATGATTGTGTCGATAGTGAAATGTTCTCCTTTATGGATGGTTTTTCCGGTTACAATCAAATCAACATACTCCCTGCTGATCAACCTAAAACGACTTTCATTTGTCCATGGGGGACTTTTGATTGAAGAACGCTGGAGAAACTTTTCAAAGGGCTGTGTCTTACATATGTCATGACATCAAGCACATTGTGCAGCCTTATCTCGATGATTTACCTGCCCATTCATTATGTAGAGCCGAACATCTCACTCATTTATGAGTTATCTTTATGAGATGTAGGCCTTATCGAATTAGGCTGAATCCACACAAATGTGTTTTTTGTGTAGAAACGAGTCGTTTACTAGGATTTGTTGTTTCAAAAGCAGGCATTTGTGTCGATCCCTCGAAGGTTGAAGCTATCATCAAATTACCTCCTCCTTCGACTCTTTGCCAACTCCAAAGTTTGCAAGGAAGAGCAAACTTTTTATGTCATTTCATTCCTAACTACGCCGAGATAACGAAAGGTTTTACCAGGTTGTTGAAATAGAATACTCCATTCTTTTGGGATGAGATCGCTGACAAATCTTTTGATGCACTTAAACACACGTTAACACATGCACCGTTATTGCATCCTCCCAATTACAACCAGGATTAATTTTTGTACCTCGCTGCTTCTCATTCTACCATTGGGATGGTTTTAGTTCAGGAAGATGAATTCAACAATGAATATGTAATTTACTATCTTAGTTGAACTTTGAATCCGCCTAAGATTAAATATTTGCATGTGGAGAAATTGGCCTTGGCAGCTGTTCAAGTTGTCCAAAGATTTTGTCATTACATCTTATTACGCAAAACCACGTAATTTCTGACTGTAACCCTATGATGTACATCTTGACCAAACAATTGCTAGGGGGCAAGTATTCCAAATGGATAGTTATCCTGCAGGAATTTGACTTGGAATTTGAAAAATCCAAGGCAAAAAAATCTTTGGTTCTTGCAGAACTGATGTGTGATTTCCTGCGTATTGATATTGAAACTATGGCGGAAGAGCCCATTGTGAACGAATCCTTGTTTCTTATCAGTACTTTTGATCCATGGTATAGAGATATTATTGTTTATCTCCAAACCCAATCTTTTCGGCCTGAAATCTCACGATCTCAGTGACGGAATATACATTTCCAGTCCCAAAAATACAGTATTATTGGAGATACACTCTATCGTCATGGGGCGGATTCTATTTTCCAACGTTGTCTAACTCATGAAGAAGCTAAAAAGGTTATGAATGACTGTCACTCTAGAGCATGTGGCGGTCATATGTCTGGGTATGCCACAACCAAAAAGATATTGCGCGCTGGTTATTTCTGGCCATCCTTATTCAAAGATTGTATTTATGCAGTCTGGAAATGCCACAATTGTCAAATTTTTGATTGTAAGATGCGTGCTCCACCTGCTTCTCTCCAACCTATAATTGGTGTCGGTCCTTTCGCAAAGTGGGGTATTGACTTTATTACATGTAACCCTCACTCGGCCAGCGGGCATGCGTATATCATCCTAGTGGTAGATTATTTTACTAAGTGGGCCGAGGCGATGGCTACATTTTCGGCAGATGACAAAACTGCTGCAACTTTCATATTCAATCATATAATTGCTAGATTTGGTGTTCCTCAAGCTATTATTACTGATCATGGAAGTCATTTTCGAAACATCATGATGACTGAACTGATAGATCAACTTGGCCTGCGTCACGATAGTTCTACTCCATATGACCCACATGCTAATGGTTTGGTTGAAGCTATCAATAAAGTCCTAGTCACTATGATCCAACAAATCATTGGTATTCATAGGTTGAATTGGCATAACATGTTATTTTCAACACTTTGGGCATATCGAGCCTTAGTAAAAACATCAACTGGTTTCACTCCTTTTCAACTGGTCTACAGTTTGGAGGCAGTGTTACCCAATGAATGCGAAATTTCGTCATTGCAAATAGCCATAGAATTACTCCCAGCCACTTCTAAAGAGGAGAAATGTTTTTTGTACTTAGCTCAGCTAGATGAGAATCGACGCAATGCTGCATTAGCAATCGAAACTCATGCGAAATGAATAAAAGCTCAGTACGACCGAAATGTTACACCTCGTAATTTTTCAGAAGGAGACCTAGTTTTACTATATGATCAAGCAAATGATAAGCTAGGGGTTGGGAAATTTGTACCTATATGGCATGGTCCTTATATTGTTAAGCGAAAGCTGGCAAAAGGGGCCTATGAATTGATAGATTTTGACGATGTCTCTTTGGGTAAACCCAAAAATGGGCTTTATTTGAAGAGATATTATGCTTAAATTTCAGTGTGGAGATTTTTGTTAGATTAGTTTTTTTTTATAGCTGGTGTGTTTTAGATTATAAAAGCATGCCTAGTTTAGAGAGTGTTTTTATCATTATTCCTGCTTATCTTGGTTTTACTCTTGATATTGCAGATGTCGACGTCTCTTCAAACATACATTGGTTTTGCTGATGGTGCTTGTCGTAGTACACAGAACATTTCTTCCACAGCTTGGGTTATCTATTCACCCTCTGATGAGTTAGTATCTATGCATGGGGTAAGCCTTGGTCAAACAACGAATAACATTGTAGAGTATAGTGCAGTGATTGAGTTATTATCTGAATCCATCTCATTTGGGATTCAGAGTTTGATTGTTAGGTTAGATTCTGAACTCGTTGTATTATAGCTTAACAGGGTTTATGCCATTAGAAATCCAGTGTTATTAAGATTATTTTTGAGAGTTCGTCTCTTGGAATGTGAATTTGATTACATTGAATATTAGCATATTCCAAGACATTTAAATACATTAGCAGATGCAGTTGCTTCTCGTATGATAAATAAACAACTTCTAGAACTCAGGCACAGGCTGCCCTAATAAAGGTAAACAATTTAAAGTTCCTAGGAAAATAGGGGGGGAAAATTCTAAGGAGTTAATCGAGAATCATGAATACATGGAATGTAATCATGCTTTTGGAGGTGTTCACTCCTTTAAAACAAAATATCCTAGGAAGATTATTATTTGGAATAAGATGTCTCAACAATAGAGGTAAACATAGGAATCTTAGAGATACAAATATTAATGAACATATTTAAATTGTAATGTTGCAAGAGAAAAATATTTCAAGTGAGAAGGTGAAATATATTGCTAAGCATTGTTGGAAAGGGTGTGAGTCAATTGAATTAAATGCAAATGGGAGTGTAGGAGGTATTGCGATCCTTTGGAAACCCCTCGCAATTTCATTACTTGATTGGATTTCTTTCCCAATGATCCTTTCATGAATATTTCGATATATTGATACAAAAGATACTATGGTTTTGATCGTTATTTATGCTCTTCATGTCCCTACTGAGAAGGCGAGCTTTCTATAAATTCTTTGTTTTATTAGGCAATTGCACTTAGATGATTTTTGGATAACTAGGGATGATTTTAACCTTTGTTAATTCATTCAAGGAGAATAAAGGTGGGATGAAAAGATGGACCTAGAGGCTTCTTAGTTTACTGATTTGATCTAGGATTTGCAAATGATATATCTAGACATTATCAATGGAATTTTTACGTGGAAATACCATTATGGGGGACACATCAAATAGAAAGCCACTTAGCTAGAATTTTGGTATCATAAGTCCTACTAAATCAAGATATTTTTGTTGAAGTGATGATCCCACCCTACCTAGGGTCAAATCACTAGACTATCAAACTTGAATTACATTTAAAAAATTCCTTGAGAAATTTTCCTTTTGGTTTTGAAAGTTTTTGGTTTCAATCTATCCAAAATTCATATCCAAAGCTTGCCTTGGTGGAAGGAGATTCACATTGAGGGTTGGAATCAAATGCATTCCTATTAGATCAAGATGAAAGAATTAAAAATAAAGAACAAGGATTAGAATTGCAAAAAGTTTGTGAACATTATATAGGATAAAGAGTGATTTGATGCCCATATGCAAAAAATACAACAAAAAATCATTAGAGAGGGATTCTCTAAGACTCTGATTTTGGAGGAAGGGAAGTTGGCTAATAAAATATACCAGAGGAGAAAATAGGAGGAGACTTTGCGGAGACAAATATATCGTGTCCAATGGCTTAGAGAAGGAGAGAAAAAACACTAAAATTGTCCACAATACGATGATCAAGCACCTTGTCCAAAGCATTTTTCATAGCTCTATACTCACCCAGTCCAAAAAGTGCACTGCCAAGAAGCTTCAACGCCCTGTAATGGGTTGAGAAAATAATTATTGACTCTCTGTAACTGGACAGTTCATCTCACATCATATGTTATAATCCATCTTTGTATTTTCCTTATTGAATGCACAATGACATTGTTCCTAAGAAAAAAAACAGATATGCCCGCACTAGAGAACTAGCATTACCCTATTTCCTATTCCTTGTAAAAGAAAAAGAAATGCTCAAGTATAGGGAATAAATGCCCAAGTATAGGGTAAGAACATACCAAAAGTGAGTCCTTTAAAAAAAAAAGAGCAATTCTTAGTGTGAAGTGAAGATATTCAATCATGTCCTCTATTTATGTGGTCTTTTCCCTCCAATTCAACACCAAAGGAAATATCCAATCCTAGTCGAATGTGCTACTTCTGGATAAAGTGTGGTAAGGAAGTATT
Organism: Pinus tabuliformis; assembly: GCA_031772625.1. Taxonomy (NCBI): domain Eukaryota; kingdom Viridiplantae; phylum Streptophyta; class Pinopsida; order Pinales; family Pinaceae; genus Pinus; species Pinus tabuliformis. The sequence goes on from CM062805.1 coordinate 588,315,460, forward strand.
CAAGGGCAGAGGCCTGTTGAGAGTTTGATCCAAAACAATTTGAATGAAAGGGATTTTTGATGGTTTGTTCCCTCGTGGGGCAAGCACGAGGGGTGTATCAAAGGCAGGAGGGGCGTAGGCATGACACATTGAACTACAGGCATGATTCCACGAGTACATTTTTTATTCGATGGAGGAGGACGAAAATAGATCTTTATGATTGGCTGGATCTGTATAGTCCAACCCCGCACAAGAACACCTATGGACGTAAATATATATTTTAAGTAATTCATTTAATGTATTTAAGTTATTTCATTTAAAGATTGGATGTCAATCTTAAAAACATATTATTTCATGTATATGTTAAAAGACATATAATTTGATATAAGTATTTAAAAATATATGTTAAATTTGTGATATCATTAGAAAGCCATATCGCATTATTGAAATTCGATAATATTATTATTAATATGAATCATTACATTCTTAAAAATTAATAATTATATTTTAAAAAAAAATTCAAATTTAAGTTTGAATCAATTTTTTTAATTGGTTTGTATATTTAGAAATTGTGGGACTACATAACTTAATGACACATACTTTAATAACATCCCATCACTCTCTATCCAAAACCCATGGACATTATCATTTTAAAATTTAATTAAATACAAATTATTATTAATTTAAAACTTGATAATTATGATAATCTAAAAAAAACACAGAACTTATAATTAATAAGATTTAATCTTACAACTTAATTACACTAAAGTTAATTTTTGATATTTGATATTGGTGATGATCATCATGTAGGTGAAAGTGATATAGAAACTTCTTCATCATTATGTATTTATCTTCATCCATATATATTTAACTGTAAAACATTTATAAATTAAAATCAATATTTTTTAACATAAAATAAACATAATGAAGAACCTTCAAAAAAATAATATAATATGAAAAAATTCGAACTTATAAAAACATAAAATAACAAATATATGACATATCATTATATTTTATAATAAAATTAAAATAATCTCCCTATCAATTTATTCAATTCACTTTCATCACCATGATATTGACATTAGCATGATATTTGAAAATGGATCCAATAAAATTATTAAAATACTTATTTTAAATTATTTAAATATAGATTTAATTTAATTTTAATCCAATTTTCATGCTTTTATATTTAATTTTCTTGACTTCCATCCACAATTATGCCTATAATGATGTATTTTGTTTAAACATGTTCAAGAACAACTTATACAATTTTATTGTTATAATAATGGAACATTATAGTTTACACATATGTCACCAAATAACGAATAAGTATCATTTCCCACCGGAACAGATTTAGACATAAATTATATATTATGTAAGTCGTGAACCATCGATCTAGCTCAATGGCCAACCTGCATCAGCAAATGTGTCACATTTGCCGCTAAGTTAGTATAGCTAACGGTAAAACAAATTTATAAAATATAATTTATCCCACTAGAGCTAACGGTAAAACAAATCTATAAAATATAAAATATATTTTCGGATAGAAATAGAATCTCTTAATTATAAAATCCCCTCAAATTCTTCAAAGTTTTTGGTTGGGGTTATACCTGAATTTTTTTCGGAATAACCTTCACTCTTTCACCCTAATGTGTTTTAAATACTCTATTTCTTCTATGCCAAAGGAACATTTGGATAATTTCATAAATAGTTTATGATGTTGGGGGCAGTTCTAATACCTAGTTAATATGTTGAAAGTGAGTGTCCCATGTTATGTTATGTAATACCTAGTTAATATGTTGAAGGTGAGTGTCCCATGTTATGTTATGTTGTAGTTAAGAATAGTTGATGAGCCTCTAAAAAGTGGATGGGGTATTATAAAGAGTAAATGGTATGATCAAGAATTCATAATTGCTTTCATGCGTTCAGAAATTTCTCTAGAGAATGTCAACTTCCTTTGCCCTTATTTAGTGATAGCGTGAGCGGAAGTTTAGCTTTGTAAAACATTTAGCACCCTACAATTTATGAAGTAGATCACCAACTATTAGGATAGGAAATTTGACCTCGATTGTGAGCTTATTAAAAACCCTAAAAAAATGAAATAATTATTTTGTTTAAAAAAAAAAAACAACACTAAAGAAAAATTAAATAACATTATTTATTTTTAATATCTATAATTGATATAAGTCAATAACCTTATTTTCCACTTCTACGAAAATCCCTATCACAATGTTTCTTTCTTTTAATTTAATATAATTGGTTATACATCTATTCTGTAATTTTTAATTGGAAATCTAATTAAGTTAAAGAATGATATTTTATAGGATTTCCAATCAAATTCTATTCTGCAACTATATTTTATAGAATTTGTAATCAAATTAAATTGAAGAACCATATTTTATAAAATATATAATTGTTTGTAATGATGACAGCAAAAATGGTTATAGAGTTTGAGACTAGTTTGGTCTCAGCTAACTCTCCTGGATTCCTATATAAATCCAATTCATATAGTAGTCCCTCCTTAGTCGCAAAACTGGTGACTGGTATTATATAGAAGCACAGTTAATAGGAACAAAATAGAGCTGCTTATGGTCCACATCATACACTATGGGGAAATTCTGCTGTTGAATGTGTCTAGATATTTTGAAGATGGTTTTAAATAATGTGTCTAGATATTTTGAAGATGGTTTTAAAATATTTTGAAATATATATAGATTGCTGAATATTTTGCAAATCTTATTTTCTCAAAGATAGACTCGAAATATGAAAAAAAACTATGAAATATGAGAGAAAACATAATACTCATAATTTTTGTATGGAAGTTTGAAGCATTTAGAGGCAGAATTTCACACAGTCTATAACCGTGCTCTTAATAAGTTCTATTTTATCATTTGCGATTATATTTCAGTTTTTCGAAATAGCTGTAATAGCAACATATATAGCTTATGCTTTTTATTCATTACGAAATATTATTGAGCTAAGAGGCTTATTCTACAGCCCAATATAAAGGATGTGTATGCTTTTCTGTTATTTTTGTCCTTTTAAAATAAAAATAAAGAATAAAATTTATGTTCTAAATAGAAAAATAATGTCCATTATAATCCAAAAAGAAATTTGTAAAGTAATTAAAAGTAAAAACAAATGTGTCAATCAAATGTTTAAATCCTATATTTTTCAAAAATATTTTAACAAGATATTTAAATAAACTATTTGAGTATCTATATTAACTTATGTTGATATCAACTTTATATATACCTATATATAGAAGAAAACAAATTAAGATTTTATACTTAAAATTTTTATTTGGTCCTATATATTTTATTTAGTATTAAAAAATATAATTAAAGGGATGAAAAATAACACATTGTGTTTTGCACTTGAAAAAATTTAATCTCTAAACTCATATTAAATCTGTATTTAAATAAATCTATATTAATACTTTGAACCACTCTATTTTGGTATACTCTTTTTTTAATTGTTTTAAAACTATACTATAATTTTTTGTTTTAATATATATATATATATATATATATATTAGTTTAGATGATTTATCACTCTATTCTGTGCAGCGTATATGTATCCTACAAAAAAAACCTTATTTTTGTCACACATCACGTACATTACACCTCGACCCACACTTATATCTGGCGTAATACATTTATGTGAACAAACGATTTATAGGACAATTTAAATTTACATAGGCATAAGGCCATGTTCTCAAGTTTTAAAATTAGAAAGTGGAGAGCCATTCACTTGTTTAACATGGAAATTAATTTTTATTTTATTTTAGTGATTTTTTTTTAATATATTTTTATTATATAAGGTTATAACAATTTTATTGAAATTAATTTTTTTAGTTAGATGTTTATTTTATAATTTATTATAAGGGGATGTGTAAGTTTGTATGTTCATATCTGAGTTGACATGTGTTTCTTTAAAATAAAAATAAATTATGTTTTAAATAGAAAAATAATGTTGGTTATAAAAAAAATGAATATGTTGTAAAGTAATTAGAAGTAAAAAAAATGTAGGATATTTAAACTTTATACTTTTCAAAAATATTTCAACAAGAAGTTTAAATAAACTATTTGAAGATCTATGTTAACTAATTTATATCGATATCAACTTCATATATATCTATATAGAAAAAAAATGTTAAAATAAAATATTTTAATGTTGTAGATAAAAAAATATTAAATGTATGTTAACAATAAAATATTTTAATGCTAATTAATATTGACAACTATAAAATCTCTCACATAAAAGAATTTATTTTATGGTTAATATGGAAGAAAAAATCTTAGTCTAGAGGAATTTGAAGCATAACTTGTTGTATATAATAGACCTTTTCAATAAATAATTTTGGATAGAAATCTTAAACATGTTAAGACATTTATATAGCAATTTGTTATTTTACCCATATTAATTCTACTCTTTATGAGAGAAATAGTCTTACCCTATAATACCTCAACCAAGATATTCATGGTTTAAGGTAATACCTTTTTGCCACACTATTTTAATTCTAACATTGCAACAAACCAAGTTATTCTTCTCAATAATGATTTTGGAACCCTAATCATTTATAGTTAGATAGGGGCATTGTTTTAACTAGTAGATACAAGATCTAATAAAACAAAAGTTTGGTACTAAGCTAGTCAAGGTTTTGTAGTTCTCAAGACCTTATAATTTGTAATGGTGTAATGAAGTGGTCAAAGTACAACTCGTACAAAACTTTCCTATGTACAAAAGCTCCATTAAATTTTTTTGACAATCAAAACCACATACTTTTTTACCAAAGTAAATCTCATCAAGATTTAAATAGGGTTTTTAAGTCTCCTAACTTATAAAGACTACATAAAAAACCTCTATCGTAAGTTTACTATCATCTTTTCTACCTTCATTAACAATTAAAAGGAAGGAAGCTATTATATAAATTGAAAGAGAGAAATTGTTGCACCTTTCTAAATTGGAGCAAAGGAAGTTTTGGAGGAAAATTCTAATTTGTAATAATAACAAAAATAATATGATTTCCTTAAAGGAATGGAATTTCTGTCTTAAAAATAATAATGAGTCCCCTAACACCATGGACATCATTTCAAATGTTCCTATAGAGGATGAGATATTTTACTCGAAGACATGGAGTTTGGGATTAAGTAGCTCACAACCGATAAAACTAAGGACATTGAAGGATACCAAGTTGAAATATTCAAATTAAGAGGGTAAATCCTCATCCCTAACTTTCAAAATCCCTTCAATTTTGATAGTGAAGCAAGGCTTCCCTAAATCGTGGAAACAAAGCCTCATTGTACATTTTTTTAATGTGGGGATAAAAGCAACCTCTAACTATAGGCTCATTATTATTAGCCCCATATTAGTCAAGTTATAAATAATTATTTTGGAAAAGAATATTATCCTTTGGTGTTGGGAAGGGGTCCTTGGGGTAAATTTTGTAATTTATTTCATAAAGATGTAAAGTCTTTGTGAAATCTGAAAGCGGATTGCAAAGCTAGTCAGAGTCAAAGGGGATTTAGTCCCTTAGGTGGGTAGGTGATAGGAAGGTTTTGAGACCCGCCCATGGTCCGTGAACCATGGTATTGTAAAAGCAAGGCTATAAATAGAAGAGTCATAGCAAGTCTAAGGGATCATCTAATTGATAGAAATATTTGTAAGGGTAAGTAAGCTAAGGCAAGAAAGGTCTATTTCCTATACTTAGGCGAAGGGGAAGGCTCCTGCAGCTGAGTGCATGGAGACCTTGGTAAGTCTGCAGGCTGAGTGCGCGAGCCCCTACAGCTGAGTGCACAAGGAAAATGAGTTTATACTTGAATGATTATATCTAATAAAGATAGTTTTGAGCCAATTCTTGTGCATCTGTGTAATATTTCTTACTTCTGCAAGTTTCTGTATTTATGCTCTGTAATGAAATTTATCTGAATTAATGTTTATCTTGTTCGTGAAAGTGGGAGATTTGTATTGTTTATAGATGTTATGAATAATTAAGGCCTTCATGAAGATCTAGAAGTTATTTGAAGTAAATTATTTTAATTATAGGTTTCAAAAGGGTTAGGGTCCGTGAAGATAGAAATAAGAACTAGGAACCATAGGAACTTATCACACAGGCCTCTGGATGTAGAAACTTGGTTCTGCTATCCCCCAATACTGCTTCGGGTGAGACTGTAGCCTACACTACGTAGGTTGTTGTCGAAAGGGCCAACAACTAGGGTTTTTTTGGTTGGCACAACTAGTGTTGAAAATGGGTCATGTCCCATCAAGCCAACAAATGGTTTCATTATGGGGATTAGGATCTTGCTAAATGGATGTGTGATAAGTGGTTCCCCACTAAGAAAGAAATTGAGAAGTGGATCGATTGGAAAATGCATGCACTTACAACTCAGGAGAACATAAATCTACGTTTGTCGAAGGAAGAGTGGCCAAATAAACACCTAAACGAACATGAAATATTCTTCTTCTCTTTCCCCTGTGAATTGCATGAGTGGTTTTCCAAATTAGTGGATAGTCAGGGTACCTGGAAGCTTGACGACCCTATTATGTGGACCCCATAACTGGTGAAGCACTTCGAGGATTCATAAAAAAAAATCACACGAGATGTTGATCATTGGATCGATCGTATTCTGGGAGGATTCATCACTAAATTCGGGATTGATACATCTATCAGCTACAGTGAAGCAGAGCACAGGTTCTTGAAAGGACTAAGATGTAAGTGCCTAAAATCTCTAAAGACTTGGATTAAAATGCTATTGTGTGAAAAGGGGGTTATGCCTTTAAATTGATGTTTGGGACTACGCAAAGTGGGAGAAAATTTAAAAGGAATGAAGAATCAGGTTTTGAATATAGTCCGCAATTAGGATTTTCTGATAGCGATGAAGAATATAATATTATGAGAAAACTATGAAATGCGCTACAACTTGTAAGTCAGGGTATTGCAGGAATACCTCATCCATTAACTCCACCTCTGCCTCACACACCTACACCTACACCTCCGCCTCTACCTCCATCCCCACCTCCATCATTTAATATGGAGAATGCAATGAAGTTTCCTGTGTTTAAGGGTGTGGGAACTGAAGACCCCGAACAATTTTCTTTGTTGTAGATGTTGTATAGATGACACAACAAATCACTGATGATAATATGAAGAAAGCGCAGCTAGTCACAGTGCTGCAGGATAGGGCATTGAGTTGGTACATCAATTTTTGCACAAATAGACCCACTACAACTATGCTAAAGACCCAAAAAGTGCTAAATAGTGAATTCAAGAAGCCCAAATCTCAGGCTTAGTCTGTAACAGAGTTCAAGGAGATTCAGTAGAGGGTAAATGAGTCCGCATGGGACTTTGATCAAAGATTAAAATGTTTGATTCAACAAGCTAATATGACTATTACAAATACTCAGCATAGAGACTGGTATATTGCTTTTCTCATACCACATCTGAGATTACCATTTTCACAATAGTTAATAGGAATGCAAGTAGAGGTAGTGGAGATCGTCATGAGATTAGAAGCTTCACCAATGCAAGATATGAATATAGGGGTACAACAGAATCAATCACAGCTGGTGAGCTTACACATGGAATTGCAAAGCCTGAAGAAGGGAAAGGATGTCCAGACGGAGGTACGTGCATAATTTTGGTGCTTGAGGTGTAAGGGTTAGGGTAATGATTGGGATCATTGTCGCGTTTATTAGAACTACTTCATTGGGGGAGTTCTTGTTGCTCTAAAACTAGAAAACATTGTTGGATTGAGCGTGGGAGTGCCTTTATGGTGTGGTATTTGTTAGGTAGTTGGGAAGCACATGATTAATAACTATCATCTATCATATACTACAAAAAATTGTGCAAACACCACAATAGTTATTTTGTACTTTCTGTAAATCGGTTGGGCATGATGAAAGCAATTGACGGAGCTGCGAACTCATGATGGACCAAACCCCTACATATAGAATGCAGATAGAAAATCAGCCTGAGGATCAGGGCGTAGGTGCAATGCATAGAGGATTCTAGGGCTGAGGAAGAGGAAGAGGAGAAGGGGCTGGAAGGGGTCGCGACCAAATCAATTGTTATAATTGTGGAGAAGCAAGCCTTTTTGTGTGTGACTGTCAGAACCCAACGCATTCCTCCTACCAGTATTTCCGATAGTTTGATCATGTTATAGATGATTTCTCAGTACTAATAGCCAAGATGCAGAAGAAGAAGACACAAAAACCTGTGCAGAACATTCAGATGATGGGGGAGGAGCCTCAAAAAGAAGAGCCTAGCATTAACATAGTACCGCGTAGAGGTATTACCATTGGAGAAGATAATGGGAAGCAACCAGAAACTGAAGGATGGGTACGCAAGGTTGGGGAGAATGAATTTGGATTTGACCTAGACTGGGCTAAAGAAGCCTTTATGGAAGCCAAAAAGAGCTTCGTTGATGCTCTACCTTGGGAAGTCAGAATGAGTCTAGTGAAAACAATGAAGCACAGGACGTAGATCCTTCGCGATTAGCCACTTTTCTGAAGACTTCTATGAAGCTGTTACGGGATAGAAAGGTGGTAGAAGTGCTTCAAGAGTTAATTAATAACTATACATGTAAGGTAAAAAACTCCTCCAAAACCATGCGCTATATGAAAAATGGGCAAAAGGAAAAAACGAAGAGGCTGTGAAATGAGGCTAATAGCGTAGATCCGAGAGTATGAAATGGAGAAGGTAATTCTGGATCTAGGATCTGATGTGAATGTGTTACCAAAACAAAGTTGGGAAAGGATGGGGAGACATGTGCTACAGTGGTCTCCTATCCAGCTTCGTATGGCCAATCAACAGAAAATCATTCCTATGAGGCGCTTGTATGGGGTAATAGTGGATATTGAAGGAGAAAGTTCTTTGGCCGATTTTGAAGTGATCGAGATAATGGATGATAATATTCATTGCCTTGCATTATTATGCAATTATTGGGCCTTTGACATGGATGTGGTCATTAATATTAAGAAACGAAGAATGATATTTGAAAGAACGGAGCTCTGAGTAATTGTTCCCTTAGATCCATCTGAAGGTGCACAATGCATGAAACTAGTCTACGATTATGAAGAAGAGGACAATTTGGATCAGATATATAATATCAATGCATGAGATGAGGACTGGATCAATCATACAGTAGATGGACGAATTACATGGGATAAAGATAGCTCATGCACCTCATATTCTGACGAAGATCTTGAGCATTGGCAGAGCAAATTACATCAGGTTTCCTCGCTGTGTTGCAACATGTTGAAAAAATCACTTCATTGTGTATCTACAAAGGTACGAACTCTACCGCATTATGATGATTTAAACGATGTTAATTTGTTTCTAGATAAGTTTGAAAGGGAGTTACTAGAAGATCATCAGTTCCAGGCACTAGATCTAGTGTTGTGTGCTATGCCTACCCGTTGGTGGGGTTCGCATAACGATAGATTTGTTGATTGGAAAGAATACATGTGAATGATGAAGCTGAGGTTCGGGTACACCAATACCTATATGATGGAAAAATACACTGGAAGAGATGATCCACGCGAACAACTGGAGTGATAGACTAAAGCATGGGGAGAAAGACCTTAGCCTGAATGGGTGCACATATTTTGTTACACCTTGGATACCATTCCAATGAATTGGTACTTGGAAACAGAGCTATGCCATGCAATAGTCGAGTGGGATATCCTGAAGGAAAGTTTCTTATTAACCTTTAGTGTTGAGGATGGCTTTGAATATATTGATGAAGCCCTACAAGAAATTAAGGCTACGGTCTTTAGAATGCCTGAGGACCCCATAGAATGGGTTCAATTGGACTGGAATACACAGTTGCGCCATATGCTAGAATTCTATAACGTGACCACAGAAGAAGAAGATGATGATCCTAGAAATATCAGCATTCTAGAGTCTAAGGGACAATGTGAAGTTGAAGGACCCAAAGCGACAATCCCTGACATAGTAGAGCCTCTAAAGACTAGACATGTAAACATTGGGTCGGATGTGCAGCTGAAGTTTGTGAATATAGGCGATTACTAGGATGAGGATATTTTTGATAAGGTCGCAAAACTATTGTGTGAATACCAGGACTTGTTTCCCACCAAGTTCTCGGATCTGAGGGGGATAGTTGGGGAACTGGGCGTGATGAAGATTACTTTGAAGCTAGAAGTGAAGCTTGTAAAATATCGATCCTACCGTTTGAATCCCAAATATAAGGAAAAGGTACGTAGGGAGTTGGATAAGATGCTCGACGCAGGGATCATTGACCCAGTGGAAGAATTAGACTAGGTAAGCCCTATAGTGGTTTAGGAGAAAAAAGCAATAGGATGAAATCCGGATATGTGTAGATCTAAGGAAGCTCAATGATGTGTGCATTCATGACCCATTTCCAATGCCATTTACAGATGAAGTCCTGGAGAATGTTGGAGGGCAGGAAGCCTATTCATTCACTGATGGGTTCTCGGGGTACCATCAGATCAAGATCATGCTAGAGGATCATAGCAAGACCACCTTCGTGATGGAATGGGGATGTTTTCAATATATAGTAATTCCATTTGGATTGAAGAATGCACCTGTGATCTTCTCACGGGTAGTAATTGTAGCTTTTAAGGAATTCATCCACAAATTTTTAGAAGTGTACTTTGATGATTGGACTATATTTGGGTTGGTAAAGTGCCATGTTGCAAGTCTGCGCCTTATGTTGGACACCTGTCGTAGACATCAGATTGCCCTGAATTTGAAAAAATGCATCTTCTATGTTCCTTATGGAATATTGCTAGGTCATGTGGTTTGCAAGTAGGATTGATGGTAGATCCTGCAAAGATAGCAGTTATTGTCAATTTGGAGGCCCCAAAGAATGTAAAACAGTTGCGTATGACACTGGGCCATATGGGGTATTATAGAAAGTTTATTAAGGCATATGCACAAATCATTGTGCCAATGGAGAAACTGTTGAAGAAAGACGTGACATTTTTTTGGGATGAAGAATGTTAGAACAATTTGGATATTTTGAAGAACAAAATGGTCAGTGTGCCCATTCTAGTATTCCTAGATTGGAAAAACAAGTTTCATGTGCATGTAGATGCTTCTTGTATTGCACTCAGTGTAGTGCTAACCCAACCAGGTGAAGGCGATATTGATCATCCTATAGAGTTTACAAGTAGAAGTTGTCTAAGGCAGAGAATAACTACTCAACTACAGAGCATGAGGGACTGGCTATGGTATACGCATGACAGAAATTATGACACTATTTGTTAGGAACTCACTTCAAGATGTATATAGACCATTCTCTCTAAAATACCTAGTCAATAAGCCTGTGTTGGGGGGGGGAGAGATCTAAAGATGGTTGTTGCTTTTTTAGGAGTATGATTTTGAGATAATTGTTAAGCCCAGACGATTGAATGCTAGTCCGATTTTCTCTTCCAGATTGAGACTAGAGACAAACCTACTAGTTTAGAAGAAGGGTTGCCTAATGCACAACTCTTTGATGTTCGTGTTGCAGACGATCACTTTGCTAACATAATCTAGTTTTTAACAACTAGCACAGCCCCAGAAGGATATTCTACATAGAAAAAGGAGTTGGTTGTTCGTGGAACTGATTTTTCTGTGATTGCTAGACACCTGTATAAAATGGGCTGCGATGAGATACTGCATCGATATGTCCCAAAGTTTGAACGACCGAGAATCCTCGCAGAAGCACATGGAGGAGTAGCAGGAGGCCACTATGCAGGAAAAGAAGCCACGTAGAAGATCATGCTCGTAGGACTTTGGTGTCCAACGGTACATAAGGATGCAGAAGCATACTGGAGGGCGTGTGCTTCTTTCCAAAGGACGGGGAAACCATTGCAGTGGGATGAATTTCCTTTGAATCCACAAATCACTTTGCATGCATTTGATAAGTGGGTGATTGATTTTGTGGGTCTGATCTAGCCATCAAGAAAGAAAACTGGAGCATGATATATTATTACAACAACTGAATAGTTTATGCGATGGGCAAAAGTGCAACTAGTAAAGGACTGTATTGCAGCTACTACTGCGAAGTTTGTCTTTGAATATGTCCTATCCTTATTTGGTTGTCGTAAGATATTAATGAGTGATAGGGGTACACATTTCTTAAAAGAAACGATTTCCACGATTCATGAAGAGTTCCAGGTCTATCAACAAAAGAGTACACCCTATGATCCTCAACATAATGGTGTAGTTGAAGCCTTCAACAAAATTCTAGAGAGCGCTCTCACAAAGGTTTGCAACACGAATTGAAATGACTCGGATGTACACATACCAATAGTCCTATGGGCATATAGAACTACTTGGAGAAAGTTGACAGGCCAAACCCCTTTCAGATTGGTTTATGTGCAGGAGGATGTGATGCCCATGGAATATATTGTGTCGAGACTGCTCATTGCATCACTATCCAATATAGCTGATTGTGAGACCATGGAGGAGCACCTTGTGTAGCTGATAGAGTTGGAAGAGGATCTATTTTTAGTAGGATTTCACCAACAGGTGCAAAAGGAGCGTGAAAAGGCATGGCACAATTGACATATAAAGCAATGCACCTTCTAGGTTAATGATTTGGTCTTATTATATGACATAAAGTTTACGAAATCTCTTGTAAAATTTCAAATGCATTAGCTTGGACCTATATAGTCAAGGAAATTACAGATGGGGGTGTACTTTAGCTTGTGAAGCTGAATGGGGAATTGTTTCTGGGAAGAGTCAATCACAGTCGAATGAATTTGTACAAAGGGGATCCTGCCCCTCTGCAATGACTATATGATGGTAGGATATTCTTAGTACTCAAGACAGTTGCAAGGAAGTACAAGACTATAAACTACACTGCCCAAAAGTTGGACGGATGAAGTCAGGGGGTTGCATGATGGAAGGATCTAGACAGGGTGACTACAAGCGAGCATTGGTCAGGAAAGCCTATAGAAAGCTAGCGTGATAGTCCTAGATATAGATCAGACTTTGGATCTAAGAGTGATTCAATTTCCAGATGAGACCCTGCATGCCTAATCAGAAGAAGCGATTGCCCAACTTTCATAGATCAAGGATCTGGGTGTCAATCTCGTGGCCCTCCCTATCCAAACCCTCCATGAATTGCACCAAGGCATACCTGATGAGATGAGGGTTAGGGAGAAGTGCACATTGCTGGTCATTAGTGAATTTAAGACCAAAAACAAGCAGATATTTGTAGAAAAGGCACAAGCGTTGAAAGAAAAAGAAGAGATTTCCATGCACAACCAACACTTGGAAGCAACGATTACATAGCCACGTAATGTGATGCCCAAAATCAATATTCCAACAAAAACAGAATCAGTAGAGAATGTATAGAATCTGGTTACGACAGTCAGGGAATCAAAGTATGAAATCGATTGAGTCTGATTTCAAATACACCTACAGATTTTGGAGCTGCAATTGAAGTTGCAGCCAACCACTCCACCAGAGGTCTGGGAGTAGCACAGAGCAGCGATCAAGGAAGGAATGGCCACATTAGATGCAACAGTAAAGGACTACACCAAATTATTTGAGCAAGCCATGGAACTTTGGATGTCTCTGCATGAGGACCCCACTCTACAGAAGATCGACAAATACCTTAGGGAAAAGTAGCAACAATTTAACAAGATAAGGTCGACTGCATGCACTTTGGCGCTAGTACATTGTCTTGCATGACTACTGGAAGGAAAGAAGCTGCAAACGAAAATTGAAGAGATGCGCCAGAAAGAGGCCATCCTAAGGGCCAGAAAAAACCCTTAGACGGAGGAAGCCAACCAAATCACTATGTCAGTTCATAATAAGTTAAAGGGCATCCAGGAGACACAAAGGACAATGAGCCTCGTGGTGAAAGGCCCTACTATAGAGAACCTCATCGAGGAAGTACACCAGGAAACTATGCAGGGCACAACTGATTTTCAAGTTATAAATATGGAGTTCCGTGAACTCCAAGAAAAGAATGTAGCGCTAGCTAAGTGACACGAGGATGAGTCACCAAATTGTGTTGGGGGTTTATTGGGAAGGGGTCCCTAGGGTAAATTTTGGTAAATTTTTAATTTCTTTTTGTGAACATGTAAAGTCTATGTGAAATGTGGAAGTGGAGGGTGAAACTAGTCAGAGTCAAAGGGGCTTTAGTCCCTTAGGTGGGTAGGTGATAGGAAGGTTTTGAGACCCACCCATGGTCCATGGACCATGGTATTGTAAAAGAAAGGATATAAATAGAAGAGTCATAACGAATATAAGGGATGATCTAATTGATACAAATGTTTGTAAGGGTAAGTAAGCTAAGACAAGAAAGGTCTATTTCCTATACTTAGGTGAAGGGGAAGGCTCTTGTAGCTGAGTGTGCAGGTAGAAGGTGTTTGTAATTGAATGCTTATATCTAATAAAGATAGTTTTGAGCCAATTCTTGTGCATCTGTGTAATATTTTTTACTTCTGCAAGTTTCTGTATTTCCACTCTGTAATGCAATTTATCTAAATTAATGCTTATCTTGTGCATGAAAGTGGTAGATATGTACTATTTATACATGTTATGAATAATTAAAGGCCTTCACGAAGATCTGGAAGTTGTTTAAAGTAAATTACTGTAATTATTGGTTTCGGAAGTGTTAGGGTTTGCGAAGATAAAAATAAGCTCTAGGAACCACAAGAACCTATCACACATGCCCTTGGATGCAAAAACCTAGTTCTGTCATCTCCCAATCATGCTTCGGGTGAGACTGTAGCCTACGCTATGCGGGATGTTTCTGAAAGGGCCAACAGTTAGGGTTTTGTTTGTTGGCGCAACTAACATTGAACCTGGGTGAGGCCCCATCAATCCAACATTTGGCAAGAAAGCCATGAAAAAAGAGCTAAAGACCAAGTCTAGTTTAAGAGATATCATTTGACTATGGATCACCTTATCACTCATAGAATCATTGCAGGAGGGTTCCAAAATAATAAAATCATTCTCCTTTATTGTTTTTTTTTACTTTAGAAAAGCTTGCAACATTATTCCTAGGACAAACCTTTAGAAGAGGTTGGAAGAGAGAAATGTTCCACTTGAATTAAGCTTTGTTGTGATAATGTTGTATAAGAATTTTATTTCCAAGTTTAGGACTACTAAGGGTTGGTCATAATAAGTTAAAAGTAGTATCATATTCAAGGGTGTCCCATACTCCCCACCATTCCTTGCATACACATTCTTAAGTTAAAAGAGTGTTTGGAGAAATCAAGTAGTATTAGCCCAACTCTCACTAGTATTGTAATCACTCCTTTTTCATTAAG
Source organism: Pinus tabuliformis (assembly GCA_031772625.1). Classification (NCBI taxonomy): domain Eukaryota; kingdom Viridiplantae; phylum Streptophyta; class Pinopsida; order Pinales; family Pinaceae; genus Pinus; species Pinus tabuliformis. The sequence goes on from CM062805.1 coordinate 588,330,700, forward strand.
ATTATATTGTTGTGTATGTTAAGTATTCCTTTCAATTTGGGAAAGAAACTAACAATCCTTAATTTTTTCTATCTAAGATGGGTATGGTTATTAGTACTCATGATCATTCAATTCAAAAAAATAACATATGATACTTTTGTATATGATAACAATAAGTTGAAAGCAATTACTTCCTAAAAATGTCTTGGAATTGATATCTATCACAAGTTTAACTAGAATTTTAGTATTGAAAAAGGATTAATGAGGGTGGAAAGTCTTTTATGGACCTGAAAAGTTTTGTAAATAAGCAGATCTTTGGATACCGGATTTAAAAAAGAACTCCTTTTTGAGATTATCATTATTCCAAAAAATTTGTATGCATGTGAGTTTTGTTGATGTAGTATCTCCAAAGAGTCATAAAGATAAATATAATAAATTTAAAATAAATTCATAACTTATAATCTCAAAACTAAAAGAAATACACCTTATCCTTGTTGGGTGTGGAGCTTGATTATCTTCCTGATTCAGATGTCTTGTTTCATTCGTGTGTATACTCCAAGATGACTGTACACATTTCTCCTAAAATAAACAAGAATGCAACAAATTCCAGATATAATCATAAACACAGAGACGCAACAGAAAATCACTTCATTTCATTAATAGAAAAATAATGAATTATTCTTACAAACAAAATGGAGATAAGATAGCTCGGGTGATGGTAGCTTATCTCTAAGAAGAGATGTGGCGGCTATATGCCTCTGAACTGTGTTACAATGAGGCTAAAGGGCATATTATTATTGGAAAACATGAAAAAACCCTAAACAACCACAACCCTAACCTCAGGAGATGTAACACCAAGAGTTTGTAGGCCCTGTTGGGGTTAGTTGGGTAGCCAACTTCTTAGGGTCGTAACTTGATCATATTGCCTCTGTTTGGCATGTACGATACATTGTTGGAAAGGTCTCATTGAGTACAACATGTTTCACCATAGGCCCATGCTTATAGCTATGGGCCTGCCGCTGACCCTAGAAAAAACATCGTTTAGGGGGTCAAAATTACTTCGGAAGTTCAGGACCCGAAAACTGCTAAAAATAGTAAATGATGAAATGAACAAGGAAATAGATGAGAGTGACTATGGGGGTCTAGGTGGAATAGGTAGGTGGCCTCTATTATCCACTTGGATCACACCCCTCAATGCAGGGGGGTGCAGGAGGGACTTGTCCCTCCCGTGGGGGTCCGGGGGCTAATGGGTCCCCAGCGAGGGTTCGGGGGTAGTACCCCCAAAGCTATATATGTATATCTACATATATATATATATATATATATATATATATATATATGAAAATTTTCCTTGTAAAATATTGTAATTTCGTAGTAAATCAAGGTGGTTAAATAGGAAAATGTTTTGGCTGTAGAAGTTATGTTAATTTAGTTTTTTTTTTTGTAGAATGCGACTCTTAGTTTATATGAGGTAATTTTACTGCACATGTGTATTATTATTTTGAGAGAGAGAGAGAGAGAGAGAGAGAGAGAGAGAGGAGGTTTTATGAGAGTGAAGAGGAAATTACATAGGGGATAGCTTTGTATGAGGTTGTATGTTGAGCTGTGGAGAGATTTTTTGTAGCTGTGTTGGACATAGGGGAGAATTTCATCTCATGTGCATGGCTTCTTCAAGTTGTACATGCACATAATGTGTACGAATCATCGTGTTGAAAACCTCTATTTGGCCACAGTTTGGGGATGGAAAGCCATGGACTTAGTAAGTTTTGTATCTAGCATCGATCAAAGACTTGACCAAAATGCACTCAGGAATCTTCTGTCCCGATCTGAGATAATACAATGTGGGATCCCAAAGTGTGCCCACACTTGCTCAAAGAAGAGCTTAGTAGTGGCCTTTTTGTGATACTCTTCATGTAGGCCACCATGATGGCCATCTTAGAGAATCTGTTAACGACCACAAAAATGCAATCATTACTGTGCTTAGTAGAAGGAAGGCCCGACATGTAATCCATGGAAACAAATTCCCAAGGTCGGCTAGGAGTAGGTAGAAGAGTATATAGGCCTTGCTTATTGATGGTTGGTTTGGCAATGGTGCAGGTGGTGTAGGATCTAATGTACTTCCCAACATCCTGATGAAGTTTCGGCCAAATAAAAATACTTCTGCGATACCTCCATTGTTTTCTCTACTACAAAATGTCTAGCGATTCGACTGTAATGTGCCTCCTAAACCATCTTGGCACGCTCACTTGAAGGAACACAGATGTGTCCCAGGTGGCATAAAAGCGCATCTCGAAGGTGAAAATTTGGAACTTGCTTCCCTTCCAAGAGTGTCTGGTATATGTTTCCGAATTCTGGATCGCTCTTGGAAATATTTGGCCACCACGATGTCTCGTACCCATAGGAGTAGAGCACAGTGATCAACACCATGACTGGTGGTCAGTGGACCATTTCTTATGGTGCTCGTTCTACAACTTCCCTTGTGTCTGTATGAACTGTAGAGGTTGGTGGTCTGTGTGGATGATCGTTTCCTTCCCAGAATGTAATTCTTCCATTAATGATAGACCTGCACACTGGAATACATTTCTTTGTCATACGTGGGGTACTGTCAGAATGTGTCTGAAAGTGTCTCACTGTGGTAAGCCACTAGATACCCATTCTAAGTAAGAAACACACCAATAGAATAGTCATAGGCATCTCTCTCAATCTCAAATGGTTGTTACAGGTCTGGTAATGTGAGCACTGGCATAGAACAAAGATGATTCTTCAACTCAGAGAACGCTTTTTGTTGGGTATCCAACCAAAAAAACTGTGCTTTTGCTCACCCTTGGTGACTTGACTTAAAGGCCAAGTGATATGAGAGAACTCCAACACGAAACTACGGTAGAAATTTGCAACACCCAAAAGGTTGTGGAGCTCTGTTAGAGTGGTTGGGGCTGGCCAATCTCGAATGACTTGTATCTTGGATGGGTCCACATGTACACCCTGTTCATCAATAATGTATCCCAAATATTGAACTTGGGTCAAGCCAACGGTGCATTTCTCCAAGTTAGCACACAACTTGTGTTGTCGTAGGGTTTGAAGGACCTGGCAAATATGGTGGAGGTTATCTTCCCAACTCTGGCTGAAGATCAAGATGTCATCTAAATACATCACCACGAATGCATTGGTGAAGGGTTGCAAGATGTCATCCATAAATATCATGAAGGTTGCAAGGGTGTTCGTCAATCCGAATGGCATGACCAACCATTCGAAAAGGCCCTCCTTGGATTTGAAGGAAGTTTTCCACACATCATAGGGTTCGATAGGCACCTGGTGATAACCTGACTTCAAGTCAATATTTTTGAAATATTTGGCCCCTTTGAGCTGGTCCACAAAGTCATCAATCCATGGTATTGGGTACCTATTCCAGACAGTGATCTTGTTTAGCACCCGATAGTCAATACAAAGCCTCCAGGTCCCATCCTTCTTCTGTACAAATACAATCGGGCTCCCACAAGGTGATGAGTTTGGTCTAATGTTCCGTTTTCTACAATAGTTCCTAAATCTACCTCTTGATCTCATTATTCTCCAGCTTGGAGTGTCGATAGATCGGTCCATTGGGTAGCGGCACACCCGAGGTTAGATCAATGGAGTTCTTGACTTGACAGTGCAGAGGTACCCCTATGGGTGAGGTGAAAATATCCCTGTCCTCCACGACCTTGTCCATCTGTTGTTGCTATGCAGAGGAGCCATGCCTAGAAGCCGTAGCCACAACCTTCTTCTTGCCCTGGGGTGAATCATTAGGAAAAAAAAATTCCTGATCTATGAAATGATCTTACTACATTGCTTTGCAATGATCAAAGAGATGGCGGTAGGAAGGGCTACCTCCGGTATCCTGTACAACTTATTAGCCAAAGTAATAATCACAGAGCGAGGTCTAGACTCACAAACAACATGTCACTTCCACAAGTATGGTTGTCCTAACAATACATCACAAACTTTCAGAGGTGCATTGTTACACAATACATCACAAACTTTGCTGGAATGATGTTCTTTTGGCTCCTGTTGTCAACAATGAACTGTAGCAGAGAACCCTTTACCCACATCTGTGAGTGAATGAGGCATTACCCCTCCTCTAGATCTTTAGGCTCAATCTTATGGATCTTGGTGGTGCCCATGGTGGCACTGGGCTCCACATCAATGATCTGCTTTACTTTATCAGTTCCCTTATTAGGTTCTGATTCAAACTCAGAACCTTTGTTTGATTCAGAAGCCTTCAGCTCAACCGCTAGTGACTGCTTGGCTTGACACTCGTATTTTGAGTGGAGCTCTTATGGAACTCACAGTATTTTCCTATGTCCTTCTTCCTCTTTATTCTATTGTTCTTTTCTTATGGCTTTAGCGGGCTATCCTCGATATCCCTGCCTTAGCTTGGTCCTTTGTTCTGTGGTTTGGGGGCACCTTTTCCTTTCTTTGGATTTGCATATCCAAAGTCCCGCTTCTTCTATTTAAACTTCTGCTCAATCTTGATAGTGTACCGATACACTGTGTCAAGCGAGGAAATGTCCAGGAACTCCATCTCATCCTGGATATACTTATGTAAATAGCCACGGTACTTGAGCACCAAATTCTGCTTAGTATCCTTGATACCCAGCTTCGAGCGAAGGGTATGGAAAATATTTGTAAAATCTGGTACATCTTGGTCCCTTCCCTATCATAGCATTGTACACTTTATCTATTTGTCTTCATGGCTCCCGAGAGGGTAATATTTTTCCTTGATGGTGTCTCAAAAAGAATTACAAGTGGGTGCAGCTGAAAACATCGAGGGTTCACTCTCATACTTTTGTTCATAATAGGTTTCCCACCAGTCCTTGATGTGTGGGGCATCTTTGAGAAGTGAAAAATTAATCTTTTCCCGATTGGAAAGTCATGAACTGAAAAATATCCTTCCAACAGATTTAACCATTTATCTATGGTGTTTGCATCTATCAGGCCTTCGAATATGGGAACATCAAATTTAAATTATACCTTAAAAGGAGTGGAGCCTCTAGATTGGTTGTTGGATGAAGATGAATTGCCAGTGGGTAGTCATCGAAGGACTTGAGAAAAGTTATCCATCATTGCATCCCTATCTCGCTCGAGGGCTTCCTTGAGCAGCATTTTGAAAAGATATCCTACCCCCTTGTCTTTCTTTTCTTCCACCATGGGAGGTTGTTAGTTTTTGCGAGGTTGATCTTGCAATGGTTCAACCAAATCAAGCCCTAACTCCTTATAACCTGACCTCGTTGGGGACATGCAAAGAAAAATAGAGAAAGAACAGACCACTTTGATACTACTGATCTGAACTTAAATAGGAACACAACAACTTATATATATAATCATAAACATACAGATGCAGCAGAAAAACACTTCATTTAATTAATAGAAAAATACTGAATTATACTTACAAATAGAATGGAAATAATATAGCTCGAGCGAAGGTAGCTTATCTCTAAGAAGAGATGTGGCGGCTACATGCCTTTGAACTGTGTTACAATAAGGCTCAAGGGCCTATTTATTATTGGAAAACATGAGAAAACCCTAAACAACTAAAACCATAAGCTTAGGAGATGTAACACCAGGAGTTTGTGGGCCCCATTGGGGTTAGTTGGGCAGCCAACCTCTTGGGGTCGTAACTTGGTTATATTATCTCGATTTAGCGTGTATGATACCTTGTTGGAAGGGTCTCCCCAAGTACTATGGGTTTCACCCCAAGCCCATGTGTTAGGTCCCGATACTACTAGTGTAACCCCTTATTGTTATTAGTACAAACCCCTTATTATATTGTTGTGCTCATGTAGTCCCCATATTGTTATTATTATGTCCCATAGAAGCCCACTATTGTTATTATTGTGCCCTTACATTATTATTTTTATGTCGGATCTGATTATATTATGACCCCTTAGACTCCTAAGAAAGGAGGTCTTGTCATTTGTATCATCCAAGAATTATTCATTTGTGTAATGTAAAGGAGGTTGCCCACTCGAAGAGGCTTATTTTTAAGGTGTTGATCTATATTTTCTATCTTTTTGTGAGTTGGTTTCATAACATTTCGTATCAGAGCTAGGGTTGTGCTACTCCAAACAGGTCATCATGGAATTTTCGCTATAATTTTTTTGCTGCTATGTTTCAAAAGCTAAAACAAAAACCCATTTGATCTAAAATCATTCTGAACCTAAGGTCTAAATTTCAGAGCTTGTCTCAATATATTTTTGGAGATATGATATGAGGAAATTAGGGTTTTTGCAATCTCTAGAATTCCATCTCAAGCAGGTCATCGTGGAATTTTATCTATAATTGTTTTTCTACAAAGTTTAAGACTCTAGAATTAAAACCCATTTGAGTCGAAATTTTGGTGAATCGTGGGCCCGAATTTTAGATCTTGTTTCACTACATTTTCAGAGATACAATCAAAGACATTCAGGGATTTTGCATGCTCTCGAATTACATCCCAAACAGGTGACCTGGGGAAAATCATCATACCTTTCTGTCTAAGCATTAGATTGAAATTTTGTAAGAAGATACAGAAAGAGGACGGACTGTAGTTTTTTTTGTATATTATTCAGATTTGAAGTTTGAAACAATGACACGTGACACTTCATGCAAGTTCGATCTTCTGAAAAGGTATATAATCAGGTCATCTTGGGAGATTGTGCATAAATCTTTCTTGGAGAATCCAATTTCGATCATATTGGTGGCATTTGAAAGAGGACATAGAGGGATACCGCATGTCACAATTTCAAAACTTGGAGATCCTAAATTACAGCGTGACAGTCGTTTCAATATAGAACTCCTAAAATCAAGAAAAGGCGATATGAGGAAGTTTGATGGCAAGGATTCGGTAAATTAGATACTACAGATGGAACAATATTTTGATCTACATGACATGAAACTGTTACAAAAGGTACGTATTGCATCTTTATATTTAGAACTGAATCAATTTTTATGGTATGAAAGGCTTTGTTCTTGTAAACCACTTGTCATATGGTCAATTTTCACAGAGGAAATGATAGCACATTACGAGGATACAAACAGAAACACCTTCTTTAGCCAATTGATAAATCTCAAACAAAAGGGTTCAATGGAAGAGCACATTGAGTAATTTCAAAAATTGAATATAAGGGTAAATGATATTCCAGAGAAGAAAAGGATTGATGTCTTTAAAGGGACTTTAAAGGATAACATTCAACATGAGGTTCATCTTTGGGAACTTGATTCATTGGAGAAGGCATTTAGATTGGGAAGAAAAATTGAAGGTGAAATTATGGAAATAAGGAATCCCACCACTCATGAATATAATTATGGAAGTGTTTTTTCACCTGGCCTTCCACAACCTAAAAGGTTTACACCACAACAATTGGAAGAAAAAAGAGAAAAAGGGCTTTGTTACAATTGTGATAGAAAATACACTAAAGGTCATAAGTGTGTTGAGAAGAAATTATTTTACATAGATTATGAAGAGGAGGAAGAAAAGGATCAAGAAACATCAAAATAAGAGGATATACACCAGGAATCGACCCCAGAGAAAGAAGAAATGAATCCAACCATATCTTGTAAAGTATTGGCAAGAATCACCACTCCTCAAACTCTCAAGATAGAAGGACATATCAAGAAGAAAAAGGTTCAAGAAGTGAAAGATCACATCGAGAGAGAAGAAATGAATCCAACCATATCTTGTAATGCATTGGCCAGAATTACCACTCCTCAAACTATTAATATAGAAGGACATATCAAGAAGAAAAATGTTCAAGAAGTGAAAGATCACATCGAGCATCAAGAAATGAATCTGACCATATCTTGTAATTCATTGGAAGAAATTACCACTCCTCAAACTCTCAAGATAGAAGGACATATCAAGAATAAAATGATTCAAGCAATGAAAGATCACATCGAACATCAACAACAAGTTCTCCAACTTTTAAAGGATAACGCCACTTTGGTGCAGAATCGAATGAAACAACAGGTAGATCAACATCGCAATGAAAGAAATTTTGATGTAGGTGATTGGGTATTTTTACGGCTACATATCAGGAAAGCTATTTATGAGAAGGAAATGTTGGAAATACTACATACACTTAAGAAATGGCGACCTTACCTAATGGGAAGACACTTCAAGGTAAAAATGGATCATGATAGTCTTAAATACTTTTTAGAACAAAGACCATCTTTTGAAGAACAGAAAAAATGGGTTACAAATGTGTTGGGTTATGACTTTGAAATCATCTACAAAAAAGGGAAGCAAAATGTTGTTGTAGATGCACTCTCAAGAAAGGATGAGGATGTGGAAGCATTGTTTTGTGCTATTTCTATTATCCAATCAGATTGGATATAAGAAGTAAGGGATGAATGGAAGAAGGATGAAGAAGTGTGGCTACTCATTCAAAAGTTGTAGAAGATCCCAGTTCAAACAATATTACCAAAACTTGATGAGGAAGGAAAAATCAAATTGGAACCTGGAGCAGTCACAGAAACAAGAACCTGACAACTATGAAATCGGTCGATTTTAGAGTATCTCATCAAGTGGAAGAACTTACCCGCTGAATATTCCACATGGAAGGACAAGAATTTTATATAGAAGCATCAAGAACTACTCAAGCGTTGAGGACAACATTTTTTCAAGGAGAGGGGCATGTTGGGTCCCTATACTACTAGTGTAACCCCTTATTGTTATTAGTAAAAACCCCTTATTATATTGTTGTGCCCATGTAGTCCCCATATTGTTATTATTGTGTCCTATAGAAGCCCACTATTGTTATTATTGTGCCCTTACATTATTATTGTTATGTCGGCTCTAATTATATTATGACCCCTTAGACTCCTATATATATAAAGGAGGTCTTGTCACTTGTATCATCCAAGAATTATTCATTTATGTAATGTAAAGGAGGTTGCCCCCTCGAAGAAGCTTATTTCTAAGATGTTGATATATCTTTTCTATATTTATTTGAGTTGGTTTCATAACACCATGCCTATGACTAGGAGCCTGCTGTGGATGCTAGGAAATGACATTTAGGGTGTCAAAATTGCTCCGCAAGTTAAGGACCCAAAAATTGCTAAAAATAGTAAATGCTGAAATGAACAAGGAAACAAGTGAGACTGACTAGGGGGTTTAAGTGGAATAGTTAAGTGGCCACTATTATCCACTTGGATCACACCACTCCATGCAAGGGGGTGCGGGGGCTGGTGGGCCCCCAGTGAGGGTTCGGGGGTAGTGCCGCTGAAGCTATATATAGATGAAAATTTTCCCTATAAAATATTGTAATTTCAGAGTAATTCTGAGTCGTTCAATAGGAAAATGATCTGACGGTAGAAGTTATGTTAATTTAGGGTTTTCTTCCTTAGAAGGTAACTCTTAGTTTATATGAAGTAATTTTATTACACATGTGTATTATTATTCTGAGAGAGAGAGAGAGAGGAGGTTGTATGAGAGTGAAGAGGAAATTACAACAGATTGGTTGTAGGTTGTATCTCTTCATTTTGATAGATAATATTAAAGGAAGGACTGACTATTTAGCTACGGACGTAGCTCAAATTGGGTGAACCACATATATCTGTATCTCTCTTGTTTTATGTGTTTTTGTATTTATCTTTCTGCATTATTGTATGTGATTCATTGCTCTGTTAATTAATTTATATCAATCCTATCCTCCCTATTGAAGCAAGTGTTTCCCCCATTAATATCATGGCTATGATGAGGTATTTAATGCACAAGCAACGGATAAAGAACATGGAAGATAAGGGAATTCTTAAAATTACATCTAACTCAATCCAAAACCACCCTCCTCTCAAGTAGATATGACATAAAGATGCTTCATTTTGGCTAGACCATTGGGGGATAAATTAAGGGATCATTTTGTATAATAAGGATAACATTAAAAATATCATTACCTCAATTTTAAGGAGAAATTTGTAGTGTTATAAGGATCTCAATGGAAAAGGGAAATTAATATATTGTGAGGAGGTGATAAACCCAAATTTCAAAAATTAAAAGTACATATCTATCTTGACAAGTGTAAAGAAGAAAACTAGCATTTATAAAATAAGAAAAAATTCTCAAGAGATACATATGGAAACTTGGCATTTGTTAATTCCAAAAATCTCTTGGGATGAAAGTGTCTTGTCACATATTCTAGGGTTAGGGGTTTGTTAAAGAAAATGAATCATTTTTCCATTGCTGGAAAATTAAAACATCCAATTTGTTCAGAATCATGTGGAGGTGATTTTTGACATTGTCATCATTGAGTACACCAATGAGTGGGCAAGGGGGGAGGAGAGTTATCCCCTCATATAGCACTATGGTAACTGGGGACAATTAACCCAATCCAAATATGGAAGGTATGAGCAAAGGAAAAATCATAGTGAAAGAGAGGTATAACCTTAGGGAATAATGGAAATCCTACCTCAAAGGTAGTTGTCTCCTGGAAACCATAGAAAAACTAAAATACATGATCCTAAATAATAATCTGGAAGGCTACTGACAATCCATAAATCATCAGACACTTCTTTGCAATTTTATAGGGGTTTGGCCTTTGGAGAGGGGCCTTGTTAAACAAATCTAGATAAAATGGAACCAAAGGGCCATATTGAGCTGAAATTGGGAGAAAGGGGTTTTTTCACAATGATATTCTCGAACCTAGAAGATAGAACCCATATCATTCAAATCAATCCATATTTTTTCAAAAACTAGGGGATTTTCATGAGATGTTTGGAAGAGCGTTATAACCCTAAATAGGAAATATTTATGGTGGCTCTGGTTTAAGTGTGATTATTCTCTCTACCAGATAATTTTTGGGATCCCAAGATTTTGGAAGGTATCGATAATTATATTGGGACATTTTTCAAAATAGTTGATTCCACCAAGAGTGACATACTTCATATGCAAGGATCTGTGTCTAAATGAATGCCATGTCATCCTTACCTGAATCCATAGATCTAGAATATCATGATGAGATATGGTGACAACCACTAGATTATGAATATGTACCTTTTCAGTGCTCATGATGGCATGAATATGGGAATCTCTTTCGAGAATGGCTGCTCAAAAAACCCTTACGTAAAGCCACTGCATTGAAAGGAGGATGCAGAGGGTTTTCAAAGAATGGCCAACCAGAAGAAAACCACAAAAGGACATCTAGCTCAAGTTGTGACTCAAGGTAAAAGGAAAATAAAAGTAGTGACACTCCCAATTGAGGAAAAATATTCAACACTTCATGAAGATGTGATGAATGTAGATTTAGAGGGAAAACCACATCAAGAGAAAATAAACCCCAAGAGAAAGGTGTAGGAGTATTTTCCATAATCCCTAGATAGGGAGGAGACACCAACAAGTGAAATGGACAAAATGGAAATGGTGTAAATGCGGGAGACCCTAAGCAATGAGGAGAAAATCATGACTCATATGCTTACAAAATGGAAACAATTGGACTCTACATTTATCGCGGAGCAAATAAAAGACCAATTTTAAGAGGTCTATCAGGAACTATAGAGACAAGGCCAAGGAGGTAATGGAGAACATGGAGAAACACGTACAAATTCTAGAAATCGAGCACATACTACCTTAATAAAGGTAAACAATTTAAAGTTCCTAGGAAAAGAGGGAGGAAAACTGCTAAGGGGTTGATCAAGATAGTTGGTGACCACTCTATGAATACGTGGAATGTAATCATGTTTTCAGAGGTGTTCCCTCCTTAAAAAAAATCTCCTACGAAGATGATTATTTGGAATAAGAGGCCCCAATAAGAGAGGTAAACATAGGCATATTAGAGATAAAATTATTAACGTACATATTTAAATTGTAATGTTGCGAGAGAAAAATATTTCAGGTGAGAAGGTGAAATATATTGCTAAGTTTTGTTGGAAAGGGTGTGAGTCAATGGAATTAGATGCAAATGGGGGTGCAGGAGGTATTACGATCCTCTTGAACCCCCTCGCGATTTCATTAGTTGATTGGATTCTTTCCCAATGATCCTTTCATGAATATTTCGATATATTGATACAAAAAAGACTATGGTTTTGATAGTTATTTATGGTGTTCACGTCCCTCCTGAGAAGGTGGATTTTATAGAAATTCTTTGTTTTATTAGGCAATTGCACTTAGATGATTTTTGGATAACTAGGGATTATTTTAACATTATTAATTCATTTGAGGAGAATAAAGGTGGGATGAAAAGATGGATTTGGAGGCTTCTTAGTTTACTAATCTGATCTATGATTTGCAAATGATATATCTAGATGTTATCAATGGAATTTTTACATGGAAATACCATTGTGGGGGAGACATCAAATAGAAAGCCACTTAGCTAGACTTTTGGTATCATAAGTCTTACTAAATCAAGATATTTTTGTTGAAGGATGATCCCACCCTACCTAGGGTCAGATCACTAGATTATCAAACTTGAATTACATTTAAAAATTGCCGTGAGAAATTTTCCTTTTCGTTTTGAAACTTTTTGGTTGCAATCTATCCAGACTTCATATCCAATGCTTGCCTTGGTGGAAGGAGATTCACATTGAGGGTTGGAATCAACTGCATTCCTATCAAATCAAGATGAAAGAATTAAAAATAAAGAACAAGTATTAGAATTGCAAAGGGTTTGTGAACATTATATAGGATAAAGAGTGGTTTGATGCCCATATGCAAAAATTACAACAAAAAATCATTAGAGAGGGATTCTCTAAGACTCTAATTTTTGAGGAAGAGAAGATGGTTAATAAAATATAGCAGAGGATAAAATAGGAGGAGACTATGTGGAGACAAATATATCATGTCCAATGACTTTGAGAAGGAAAGGAAAAACTAAATTTTTCCACAATACCATGATCAAGCACCAACAACATAATAGAATATTTCATAACAAATCTAGGGAAGGTCAATGCCTTTTGTAGCATGGAGAGATAGAGGAAAATATTGTATCACATTTTTAGGAGATGTTTACTAAGACAATCCCCAATAGGAAGGAAGTCATTTAGTGAATTATTACTCATATCCCTCACTTGATAAATCAAGACCAAAATGAGGGCTTAATGAGAGATACAAAATTTATAAGTGGAAGAGGTGGTAATGGTGATGCCCCATAATAAAGCTCTAGGATGAGATGGATTCACCACCATTTTATTTCAATCTTACATGAAATTTATTACACCTAAATTTCACACTTTGGTGGAATAGTCTTGACAATTTCAAAACATATAGTCAAGTCTTAATGCTACTTTCATCACATCAATCCCTAAGGCTAGTATATCGGAGCACCTAAATGGTTTCCACCCAATTGCTTTATGTAATGTTATTTATAATATCATTTTTTTATCATTGTTAATCACATCAAGCCCTTGTTGAATTATATCATCTCGCAAGAACAAACAAGGTTTGTAGAGCAACACCAAATTCTTGATGGTATTGTGTCTTCCCATGAAGTTATCCACTCAAAGAAATCCAAAATGCCAGGTATGTTGACTAAGCTACACCTTTCTAAAGCCTATGATAGAGAGTTGGGATTATCATCTAAATGTCATATCCACCTTTTGTTCTTCTTCTCAATGGATCTCTTGGATTAAATCCCTGATCTTATCCCCCTTTTATTTTATTCTCCTAAATGGATCACCATCTATAAATTTTAACCTATCATGTGGCCTTCCACAAGATGTTCTAATCTCCCCCTTTCTTTTCATATTGTTAGTGTAAATCATGGGAAGATATCTCAAGGAAGCTAGTCATAGGAGTATTAAAAGGGCTTTGACCCTTTGTTGAGGACTCGTTCTCACCAAAAAACAATTAATAGATGATATTTTTCTTTTTAGCCAAGCCTCATTGCTAGAGGTGTGAGTGATAAAGTCCATCCTTTTTTATTTCATGCAAGCTTTAGGGAATTTTGCTAATAGAGATAAGACTAATGTGTTTTTATTTAGTACTAATCCCATGGTCGAGGGATATCTTTCTCACACTTTAGAATTCAACATTAGTAGTCTTTAGGAGAAATAGCTGGGAGTATTTCTTGTTATGAACTCATTAAAAGTAACTTGTTGGAAAAGTGTCCTTGAGAAGATCTTAAAAAAAACTTGAGAGTTGGGCTTTTAGATCACTGTGTTTGGTGGGCCACTTGGTCTTGATCAAGTTAGTGCTTCAAGCTATAACTATGTATTATTTATCACTTCTAGTGGCACATAAAACTATAAGAAATGTTATCAATAACTTTTTCAAGAGTTTCTTATGGAGAAGGATAAAGAAGGTTAAGAAGTGGGCTTTAGTGTCTTAGAAAAAATTGTGTATTCCAAAATTCGTAGGAGACTTAGGTCTTTGACATTCAGAAATGTTGAGCGAAGCCTTAGGAGCAAAGCTATGGTGGCATTGTATTTAAGGAGGGATAGATTTGTGGAGACAAATATGGAATATAAAATATAGTCCAACTTACTCCTCAACTGAGAAATTATTAGCTGCAAGTTTCCCCTTGGGATAATTGATATGGAATCTAGCTCAATTGAACCAAATTTTAATTCAAACCCATGCCTTATGGGAGATTCTTGAGAGACATATCACTTATTTCTGGAAAGACTCTTGGCAATAACTTCCTAATTTGAATGATAGGTAGGAACTAAGAGAGTTAAAATCCTTCACTTGGAACCAAGAATGTTTTATTGTAGTTCAATTTTAGATATTGTATACAGGTGAAGGTCAATGGCAGATATGGAAAAATAAGGTAGAATAGCTATGTTGGCCCCTATGGCTCAATGTTCGACCCTTATCTATGAATTGCAGAAATGGTGTATTCACATCGATCACCATGTGGGCTTCATTGGGAAAGCAATACCATACCACGTGGATTCATATTGGTGGATATATATTGAGGAAAAAATGGCATAATATATTGGGGGATATATAGGGGGTAAAACGCTTTTATATTGGAAGTTACAAAAGATGGAGCTCAAAGTTAATTATCAAATAGAAAGGGATATAAAAAATGTTAATGAAAAAATGGATACCTACAATATCTAGTGAAAGTAGGGGTTTTTTAAATTTGGAAGGTTTATTAGGTTCATATTGGTTAGGGGTTAAATAATCTGATGTTTAGAGGTATTTTCCAATATGTAGTCAAATTAAGGGTATTGTTTAGTATTCCATGAACACATGTGATATGTTAGAGGTTCATTGAGCGAATCCCCCGTGTCGATCATGAACTTGACATGTTATGTTTGGGATACCAATAAAGAGGCATGCTTAATTTGAAGGAGGCTTATAATTTACTTGTTGAACATCAAACTTTGCCATGGGAGCCTCTATGGAGGAAAATCTAGACAAGAAAATTAATTCCCAAGGTTTCTACATTCCTATGGTTAGTGGGATGCCAAAATACTCTAACATGGTATCACATCTAGAATAAGGGCTTTTAATGACCATCATTATTTCCTCTATATAGTCAGTATGAGGAGATGCAAAGGCCCTTGTCAACACCTCTAATTTTTCTGACATGATATGGTGAAAAGTAGTGGAGCTCTTTGGTCATTCTGATCAGTTTCTTCGTAATCTGGTAGAGACCTTTAAAAAATTGAAACCCAATACATTAATATAGTGGTCAATAGAGCTTATGAGTTTACGATGATATTTTTCATGTAGGCCATATGGAAAGAACATAATAAACAAATCTTTCGAGATCAATAAGAAACTATGGAAAAAGTGTGGAAAATTATTAAGCGTTATATCCATAAAACTATTATATTTAAAGCCTAATATCAAAATAACTAGAAATCATATATATATAATTTAAAGATAATATAAAAATGATATCTTACATTATGCTTTCCAAATAAATTTCAAATTTTTAAATATTTAAATATCCTAACATACATATAACTGAACTCTAAGATTTAACAAATTATTTAATGTATGGAAAAGAAAGTATAAATTTACCAACAAGTTAAATTCCTAGTTCACCATTCATCAACTCATTAATTCACTATATTTATTTATTAATTTATCATTTAATTGTTTAGTCTACTATTGAATTAATTTTTCTAACTAATTATTTATGAATTGAATTTGTATAGGTTTTTCTTTTTTCGGTGATTAGAGGAATCATTAATTGGGCTAGTCTCTACCTCATGTTACAACTACCACTATAAAATCAATTTTTCCAACTAATTATTTATGAATTGAATTTGTATAGTTTTCTCTTTTTTGATTGATTAGAGGAATCATCAATTGGGCAAGTCTCTACCACATGTTACAACTACCACTATAAACTCTAGGTGTGGATGTTTGCCCTTTTGCACACACAAGTGAATCAGAAATATTTGAAGATATTTAAAAATATTTGAACATAACCTCCTCACACATAATATTTCATTTACACAACCATAACCAATTAATACTTCATTTACACAATAAAATACCAAGAAAACTAATTTACATAACTTTCCATTCTAATAGTTGAAAAAACATTAAATAATGTTTATAAAGATATAAATGATGATATTGAAACATATGTCCTTTAACTAAAATGGTACATCATAGATGAGGCAAAGTTGTGAATAACAAGAGAAACGATAACAGCATAGTCGTAATGCATCATACGGCTATTGAAACTACAAGAAAATAGAAATGAGTTAAAATAAATAAATTAAAAGGCATATTCGGAAATTAAGATATATCAACTAGAAGAGGGAAAATGTGTTTAATAGTGAGCCGGATTTTCATATTAATATTTGAAAAAATCTTAAAAGTAGGTTATACATGTTTTGGAATATTTATTTATTTGTAAATATTTTGTAATTTTGTTTAAAAAATTATATATTTAATTAAATTATTTAATGTATTTAAGTTATTTTATTTGAAAATTAGATGTGAATTTTAAAAATTTATTATTTTATGTATATATTAAACGAATGTAAATATTCAAAAATATATTAAATTTGTGATATTATTAGAAAATTATATGATATTATTGAAATTAGATAATATTATTATTAATATGAACAAATGTTACATAGTAGCTAGTATATATGGTTTAGTTTAAATATACTTAAATTAAAGTCAAAAACATTAAAAAATTTGTTGATGAATACGAACAATATTATTTTTTTGTAATGTTTTAAAATTTCAATGAATTATGATATAGGACTATACGAGACATTTTCTCAAAAAAAAAATGAAAAGATGAAAAAAAAAATTAAATGATTTTAATTTTTTATTAAATACTAATTGTATAATTTATTTAATATTTTGGTCACTATCATAATTATTTTGTTCAAACAAATATTTACATATAAATTATATATAGTCTTTATTATTAACCTAAAATAAATAATTATCAAAATTATTATAGTACTAGATAATTTTGAGTTCATCCATTAAAAAAAATAGTATTATTAATTTTCATAAATTATAAAACATATTTAAAATTTATATATATTATAAAATGTATTCTCTTTTAAAATAAAATTAATAAAAAAATAATTAGAATATAACTTTTAAAAATCACCTTAAAAAATGACTTTAAATTTAATAGAATCTCTACTGGTTAAGAAAAATAACTAACTTTAAATTTAATAAGATCTCTACTTGTTAAATTTTTTTTACAAATCGAATAATATTTTAAAATCTATACCTAATACAACATTCAGTGTTTCACCCACTTTTCCTTACCTCCCTGTGATGTTTCATTAGAATTAATATATAGCTTCGTAGTTAACATAACTATAGACTGGCCATACAAGATTCTGTGAAGAGTGTGCAATGATTTCGCAAAGAGTGTGCAATGCACGATATTAATAGTTATTATATTATAAGATGTTAAAATTTCTAACCAATAAAATTTTAAATAAATGTTAATAATTTTTTTTATAATAAATAAAATAAATAAATTTTAAAGTTTTATTTTATTAAATGAAAAATTATTTAATAAGTTTGACTAAAGTAATGTATGATTAATCTAAGACTTTTTCAATAAATAAATTTGGATAGAAATCTTAAACATGCTGAGAGGATTCATATAACAATTTTTTATTTTACCTATATTAATCTTTTTTTAGAGAAATAGTCTTACCCTATAATAGCTAAATCGAGAAATTCATTGTCTAAAGAATGAAGGTAATATCTTTTTGCCAGAATATTTTAATTCTAAAATTGCAAAAAACCAAGTTATGCTTCTCAACAATGATTTTGGAACCCTAATCATTTATGGCTAGATAACGACATTGGTTTAACTAGTAGATACAAAATCTAATAAAAAAATTGTTTGGTAGCAAGTTAGTCAAGCTTTCTAGTTCTCAAGACCTTATAATTTATAATGGTGTAATGAAGTGGTAAAACTCCAACTAGTGTATTATGTGATATCGAGTATCTCTGATAGCTCTGATACCTTTAACCCTAACTCAAAACTTTGCAATGCACAAAAGCTCCATTAATTTTTTTTTTTTATAATCAAAAGTGCATATTTTTTGATTAAAGGATTTAAATAGGTTTTTAAGTCTCCTAACTTATAAGCACTACATAAAAAAACCCCTAATATAATTTTACTATCCCCTTTTCTACCTTCATTCACAATTAAAAGGTAGAAAATAAAGAAGAAAAATTTAATTTGTAAAAATAAAGAAAATAATATGATTTCCTTAAAGGAATAGAATTTTTATCTTACATATAATAATGAGTCTCCTAACACCATGGACATCATTTCAAATGTTCCTATAGAGGATGAAATATTTTTTCTAGAAGACATGGAGTTTGGGATTATGTAGCTCACAACCTAGAAAACTAAGGACATTGAAGGATACCAAGTTGAAATATTTAAATTAAGAAAGTATATCTTCATCCCTCACATTCAAAATCCCTTCAATTTAATAGTGAATCAAGGATTCCCTAAATTGTGGACATAAAGCCTCATTATACATATTTTTGAAAGTGGGGATAAAAGGAGCCTCTAATTATAAGCTCATTATCATGAGCCCCATATTAGTCAGGCTATACATAATTATTTTGGAAAAGAAGATCATCCTTTGGCAAGAAAGCCATGAAAAAAGAGAAAAAGACCAAGTTAGGTTTAGGAGATATCATTTGACTATGGACCAATTTAGAAAAAGTAACATTATTCCTAGGACAAACCTTAAGAAAAGGTTGGAAAAGAGAAAGGTTCCTCTTGAATTGAGGTTTGTTGTGACAATGTTGTATAAGAATGTTATTTCCAAGTTTAGGACCACTAATGGCTGATCATAATAAATTAAGTGTCGTATAAGATTCCCTCGCTCATGGTTCCACTGCCTTTGCTGCTCAAGGTTCTGCGCCCAGACCTCGCCTGCTCCTCCACCACTGGTTGAATGAGAAATTGAATGAAGCTTTAAATAATTGAGTTCATGCGGCCTTTCCAATGTGGGTTGTTGGCCCGTTGGAGTCGTTGGTAAGTAACATGGGGGTGGGCCGAGTTCAAAACCCACTCGCTCCAAACTCAGCGTGTGACTGTTGCAACATTGTTTATTTTAACATCGATGGTTAATGATTTAGGTTGGTAGTTTCGTTGGTGGTTAACATAATCCGATTCCACCAAGGTTGGGTAGTCCATCGGGGGTGGCCTGCCCACTTAATATATATAGTATAATATATCACCATTGAGGGGTGGTGGGGGTTGTGGGCCCGCCACCCCATTCTTTTTTTCTTTTCTTTATTAAAAATATGGTTAAAAATCTTTTGTCAAAAAATAAGGGATATTAAACAAATTAAAGAGGCAACAAATTCACCCATTCTCACCATCATTTTCTATGCGCTAGGACTCTGTGAAATTGTTGCCTCGTTAGTGACTACTACTTGGCCAAGTTTGAATAGGGATTTGACCAGCTATAACTTTGAGAATACGAACTTGGATTTGAGTGTCATTCACACCATTGGAATGAAGGTGACGACCACTACGATCTCGTCCTATTTTCACTTCCATCTGATGACGTTTATTTTTGAGCTATTTTCAAGGCCAATCCTATTTCTGGGTCCTCCCAGATCATTCCTCCCCACTGAGGATCTTTTGGTCCTCCAAAAACATGCACACGTCTTGCACACTTCCTTTTCCCTTGTCAAGCCACACTTTTCACATCTACAATCCATGTAAATCTGGTACATTCTTTGTAATCACATACTAATCCACACATGGCTCAAACAACCCCATACTTTCCCATAGTTTATAATGTTGAAAAATTCAACAAGAAAATCCTAATTTAGTTTTTTCCTTGAATTAAATTAGGAATTAAATTGTAATTATAATTCTCATAACAACTTGTAATAGTTAACTCACAATTAACTCATGAATGTCAGATAAGAGAAAGACCCAATTGAGATTAGAGTTTGGTGACAATGTACTATTAGTTGTAAAATCTTCGAAATTAAACCGATGGTACATGAAATCAAAGGAAGGCCTATTGATGGATTGTGTAGTTATGGATAAGGAATTCCCCAATTAAATATAAGCTAATTCTCTAGGAAACTGTGCAAGGAAATATGAGCTTGGTAGGTAGCAAATTTGGCTAAGTATTGGCTAGAGCTTGTTTGTGAAGCAATGAGATAGATTTTGATAATTCAGAGATTTCTATGGCTTGAGAAAATCATTGTAATCTTCTCAGATTTTTTGATTAATGAAATATACAGATAGCAGGGGTTTCTATCTGTGGCTTTCCCTAGAAAATTATTGCGTTACATGTGATTAAATTCTTCCTTGTTCCTCTTCGTGATTTTATCAACCAATTATTGTTTCCGCTGATGAGTAGAGTATATTCAGGTCAATTGGTTTAACATATTACAATCTACAGTTTGAATCTACAATGAATTTCTACATGGTACTAGAGTTGAAATCACCATAGAAGAGGAGAATAAGAGTTTCTATTTTGCATGAGAAATTGAATTTTCAGCATCATACTTCAGAGCCAGTAGGATATCGTTCTACGAATTGAGGCTTGAATATTCCCTTGAGGGAAGTTCAAACTATATTTTTTGGAAGGATAAGATGGAGGCAGTTGTGGAAGACAATGGGATTAAGGAATTCATAGACAATGATATTTCTAAGTCTCCAACAACTGTAGGTTTTAACCCCGTACAGAAATTACCTGCATACGATTTCTAAAACATAGAAAATAAATAATGCGAGATAATAACGCATAAAACACATATACACATAGATTTTCCCCTGGATCCCAAAACCGGGACTACTAACTTGATTTTTCATTATGTTCCTTTCAATGTTACAATACATATTTATACATGCCGAAGCATCCAGTACCATGGACCGAAAACCATCGCATCCAAAACCATGGACCGAAAACCATTACATCCAAAAAACATGTATGAAAATCATGCACAAAACCATAGGTGTGTCCACCCAACCTAATGTGGGGTTACGGGTACACCTCAAACCCCCTGTGACCCCCCCACTACACAATTGGCACAACGAAAGGGGGCTTCGCCCCCCTCTAACCCCCTAGTTAACTATGCGGGCTAGTCGTGGAAAGAATATAACACAACCCAAAATTCTCCCACTTGTTGTTTCCTTTCCACAGGGGGCCACAAGAGAGCTTAGTCATTTTTCCAACCCTGAAATGCCCATTGTCTCTCTACACCAAGAGAACTTCTCAGAGGTCACAGATTTTGTCAATGCATCTACAGTATTCTTCAAAGTGTCCACCTTTACCAGCAACACCTTTTTGTCTTCTATCATATCCATCACAAAGTGATACTGAACATCAATGTGCTTCGTCTTTGAATGATATGTGGGGTTCTTTGCCAAGAAAATTGCACTTTGGCTGTCACAGTCTATCCTTATAGCTCCCTGTACTAACCCCATACTTGAACACAATATTTGCAACCAAACTGCTTCCTTGCTTGCATGAGTGGCTGCCATGTATTCTGCCTCTGTAGTTGATAGTGCCACTACATATTGTTTCTTACTCCTCCAGCTGACTTCACCTCCAAATAGGTTAAACACATACCCACTTGTAGATCTTCTCTGATCTAGATCTCCAGCCCAGTCTGCATCAACAAATCCAAGAATATCCAACATTTTGTCCAATCCTAATCTTCCTTGGTAGCACAAACCATAATCACTAGTGTCACACAAATACCTAAAAACCCACTTCACTGCTGTCTAGTGCTCCTTCCCTAGTTTTTACATAAACCTGCTCAATACTCCCATTGCATGTGCAATGTCTGGTCTAGTACAAACCATTGCATACATCAGGTTACCAACCGCACTTGCATATGGAACACGAGACATGTCCTCTTCCTCTTCTTGTGTCTTGGGACACTGTTCAACAGATAACCTCACACCTACAGGACTAGGAACCTTCACCGATTTACTATCCTGCATATTAAACCTTTGCAGTATTGTCTTGACATACTTCCTCTGGTTTAACCAAAGCTTCCTCTTTGCCCGATCTCTTTTAATTTCCATGCCAAAAATATAGTTTGTAGTACCAATATCTTTCATGTCGAATTTGGAGGACAATTGGGTCTTCAAATCCTAGATAATTTCTTTGTCATTTCCAACCAGCAACATATCATCCACATACAAGACTAGATAAATAACAGGGTCACCAATTAATTTAAAATACACACAGTGATCTGCTTTGCTTCTGGTGAAGCCAAGTCCTCATATAAATGTATCAAATTTCTGATACCACATCCTTGGTGACTGTTTTAACCCATACATAGACTTCTTTAACTTGCATACCAGTTCTTTCTTACCCTTCACCGCAAAGCCTTCAGGTTGCTTCATGTATATTTCCTC
The DNA here is from genome assembly GCA_031772625.1 of Pinus tabuliformis. NCBI lineage: Eukaryota > Viridiplantae > Streptophyta > Pinopsida > Pinales > Pinaceae > Pinus > Pinus tabuliformis. Next base: position 588,353,442 of record CM062805.1, read on the forward strand.
TTCCAGATCCCTGTGAAGAAATGATGTCTTCACATCCATCTGTTCTACCTCAAAATCAAAAGCACCAGCAACAGATAAAAGTAATCTAATAGAAGTTACCTTGGCAACAGGAGAAAAAATATCACCAAAATCAATTCCGGGCACCTGGGAATAACCTTTTTCTACCAACCGAACTTTGTATTTCTTCCCCTTTCCTTCTGCATTTGTCTTCTCCTTGAACACCCATTTGCTACCAATGGGTTTCCTTCCAATTGGCAACCCCACCAGATCCCAAGCCTCATTTTTGTGCAAAGATGCCATTTTATCAACCATGGCCTCTTTCTAGAGTTTGCCATCCTCTGAATCTACTACTTCCTTCAAAGTTCTGGGATCATCGTCAGTAATAGATAAAGAAAAAATTGAACAGAAAGCAGATGGACTATACCTTTCTAGCTACCTCTTTCTCGAATTGATCTTCTCACACCCAGAGTTTGTGGCTCTTCATCTTCTGATTCCTCCTCTGTTGTAGAGTCTGATTCTTCCTCCTTCAGCTCAAACTCTATCTTCTCAGGTTCCTTTGGTTGGAATTCATGTTTAATAACATCTTTTACCTCTTTGAACACCACATCTTGGATGTACACAACCTTCCTTGTTGTTGGGTTCCAAAGCTTATAACCCTTTAAACCATCCTTATACCCAATAATGATGCACTTTTCAGATTTACTATCCAACTTGGTTTGTTTCTCCTTTGGAACATGTACATATGCATCACATCTAAATACCCTCAGATGTGAAAGGGAGGTTTAATACCAGTCCATACCTCTTGTGGAGTCTTATCCTCCAACGCTAATGAAGGTGACCTGTTGACCAGGTAACATGCAGTATCCACCACCTTTGCCCAGAATTCTTGTCCTAACCTGGCACCACTGAGCATGATTCTTGCCCTTTCCATCAACGTCTTATTCATTCTTTCTACAAATCCATTTCACTGAGGTGTATATGGAGTAGCCTTCTATCATTCCATACCACACTTCTTATAGAATTCTTCAAATTCCTTGCTGTAAAACTCTCCACCATTATCTATCCTCAACACCTTTATCTTCTTCTCTGTCTGATTTTCCACGAGAGCCTTAAATTCTTTAAACCTGTCAAAGGCTTTAGATTTCTTCTTAAGGAAATATATCCATGTATTCCTTGAGAAGTCATCTATAAATGATACATGGTACACAGACTTACCCAATGATGGAACCTTCACAGGTCCAAACACATTAGTGTGCACAAGTTCTAATATCTGTTTCGCCCTCTTACTACCAGAGGGGAAACTCACCCAACTCTACTTCCCATATACACAATTTTCACAAAAATCAAAATCCAGAGAGCTATTACTCATATCTTCTACCATACCTTTACCATGAAGTATTCGAAGGCCCTTCTCTCCAATATGTCCAAGCCTTTCATGCCACAACATGGTCTTCTCTCCAGAGACCACTAGATTTTCTGCTCCACTTTCAGGAACAACAGAACTGTTGCACCCATCAATAACAGTGATACCTTGCAGCTTGTACAGAGGTCCAATTCGAAATCACTGCATCAATACCAGTACTCCCCAAACCATTTTGTAGGTATCCTTCTCGAACACTGTTTTTACACCTACATCATCTAGCTTGCTTACAAAAATCAGATTTTTGGCCAATGCAGGAATATGCAGAACACCCGGAAGTGTTCTAACCCTTCCACCTTGCAACTTCAAATTTACTTTTCTACGACCAATGATTCTAGCCTTCCCATCATCCCCCAAGAAGACATCACCACCATCATATTTCTCATACTCACAGAACCACTCTCTATGGGGAGTGAAGTGAAAGGATGTACCTGAGTCAATCAACCATGCCTCATGATCTACATGTGTACTTGAAGAAGCCAAATACACATCCCCACCTTCATCTGAGGTGGTTTTCGCCTCTGCAGAAGGAGCATCATCAGATCCCTTTCCTTTATCAAGAGCTTTATATTTACAGTCCCCTTTGTAGCACCCTTCCTTTCCGCATTTCCAGCAGACCACCTTTACAGGTTTTCTTGGAGATTTAGATCTCCCTCTAGATTTAGATCTCCCACTCGATGACTTTTTTTTTTTTTCTGTTCTGGTACCATCCTCATAAAGACAAGGCATCACCATTCTGGCTCTCCATATTTTTCCATCTCATCTCCTCCGTCAACAAGGATGAGACTATTTCATCAAACTGCAAGGCAGTTGCATTGCTACCTATTGTAATAACCAGACTATCCCACGAATCTAGTAGAGAACACAACAATCTGATGCACCTATCTTCATCTAAAATTTTAATATCAACAGATGCTAATTGACTTACCATAGTATTAAATGCATTCAGATGCTTTGTCACCGAGTCTCCATCTTTCATCCTCAGGTTATACAACTTTTTCTGCAAGAACACTTTATTCACCAGAGATTTAGACTGGTACAAAGTCCATAACTTGTCCCATAAAGCCTTCGCCGTAGCTTCCCTTGATACATTCGGCAATACTGAATCTGAGACACACAATCATATTGTGCTCTTTGCCTTCCGATCCAACTTCTTCCATTCTTCATCAGACACTCCCATTGGTTTAGTACCCGGATCTACAGCGATCCACTGATCTTTATCCACCAACAGATCCTCCATCTTGTGTTTCCATAGCTCAAAACTCTGACCATTAAATTTCTCGATCTCTATCTTTCCACTACTCGCCATCTTCTTTCACCACCAGAATTGATCTTGCAGATCTCCCACTGAATAGGATCTACCACAGGCCTGAGCGAAACCCCTCAGCAATAAAGGCGTCCCCTTGACGCCAAAACTACTCCGATACCAAATGTAGGTTTTAGCCCTGTACGGAAATTACCTGCATATGAATTCTAAAACATAGAAAATAAACAATGTGCAAGAATAACACATAAAACACATATACACAGAGATTTTCCCCTGGATCCCAAAACTGGGACTACTAGCTTGATTTTTCATTATGTTACTTTCAATGTTACAATACATATTTATACATGCCGAAGCATCCAAAACCATGGACCGAAAACCATCACGTCCAAAACCATGGACCAAAAACCATCGCATCCAAAAAACATGTGCGAAAATCATGCACAAAACCATAGGTGGGTCTACCCAACCTAACATAGGGTCCAAAACCATAGTGGGGTTACGAGTACACCTCAAACCCCCTGTGACCCCCCCCGCTACACAATCGATGCAACGAAAGGGGGCTCCACCCCCCTCTAACCCCTAGTTAACTATGTGGGCTAGTCGTGGAAAGAATATAACACAACCCAACGACAACTAATGCTCAAGATCTTGCAGAGTGGAGAAAGTGTGTGGCAAAGGTGAGAAGGATTATCCTAGAAGGTGTTCAAGATCATATTGTCTCGAACCTCCATGGTAAGGGAACTCCATTTTCAATGTGGAAGGCCTTCATGGACCTATTTAAAAACAATAGTGACCGCAAGAAGTTGACACTAAAGGAAAAACTTAGAAAGATCAAGATGGAGAAGGGCAATACAATATCGAAGTACTTGAGCAAGTTCACCCAATGTCACGATGAGTTTGGAAGTGTCAGTGTTATAGTTGTTGAAGATGATCTAGTGAGTTGGCAGAGATATCAAGAGTCAGTTAATGGAAGGGAGAAGCTACCTAAGTGGGAGCGATTGTGATCTGAATTGGTAAAAGAAGAGATTTGATGGAACACTAGACATGGATCCTCATCCAATCATGATGATGAGGAGAACTATGCCTTAGCTAGAAAGGAGAAGAAAGGAAAGGAGAAGTCATCCCATTTCAAATTAGATTCAAGTCAGGGGAGCAAGAAGAAGGACATGTTGAAGATTAAATTCTTTCACTGTCATGAGATGGGACACTATGCCATAAAGTGTTTGCACAAGAAGGTCGGTAAGAAGCCCCAAGGAGGTGCAGTAGATTAAGCTCTTGCTTCACAATTTGAACTGGATTTCCCCCTCATTGCTTGCATGATGACATCGGTGATGGGTAGTGTGTGGTACCTAGATATTGGAGCCTCATTCCATATGACTGACAAAAAAGAGTTCTTCAATGATTTGGAGGAGAAGGACCTCCATATGTACATTAATATGGGAGATGCTGGGAGGTATTTAGAGGGAGTCTAGTTCTCCTCTCACATTAAAAGATGTCATGTATGTTTCATTGTTGAAGAAGAATTTGGTTTCAGTTGTCATGTTGGAGGACGTGGCTATGATGTGATATTTAGTAAGATAAAGGATTTCCTTCGTCACATAGACTTGGGACAGGTGAAGCAGATTAGGGTTTGGGTGAAGAACCTCTACAAATTTTACGTAGAAGATTGTGATGCTTTGAGCACAAAAGAAGAGAAGGTGCAAATATGAGATATCAGTGAGTTGTGCCAGAGAATATTGGGTCACTTTAACCACGAAGCCTTGAAGATCATGCAACAAATTTCTACAGGACTTCCGAAGGCTACACTAGAGTAGAGAGACAAATGTAAAGGGTGTACATTGTGAAAGTACACCAAAGCTTCCTATCATGATAAATACAACCGAGCACAAGTGATCCTTGATCAAGTTCATTCAGATGTGTGTGGACCATTCTCAACATCATCCACGACCAAGCACATGTATTATGTAATATTTTTGATGATTTTTCCTGTAAGTGTTTTATTTTCTTCATGCAAAAAAAATATCAAACGTTCACTAAATTTTGTGAATTTAAGGAACTTGTCGAGAAAGATACTAGTAGGAAATTTTATGCTCTCAAAAGAGATAATGGTGGAGAATATGTGTCAAGTGAATTCAAGAAATTTTGTGCATCAGAAGGCATTCGACAAGAGTTAATAGCACCTCATAACCCACAACAGAATGGGGTGGCTGAAAGGAAGAACAAAATTATTATCGGAGTGACATGGGCGATGTTACATGATCAGAGCCTATTGTTTCACTTATGGGCTGAAGCATGAAACATAGTTGTTTATTTGTCGAAAAAAGCCCTCATCGAAATATCAGAATGCCTACACTAGAATAAGCTTTTTTAGGTAAGAAATGAGATGTCATGCACTTCATGATCTTTGGTTCATGAGTCTATTGTCATGTTTGATGCACGGAAAAAGGTAGAAATAACAGCTGAGTTGGGAATATTTGTGGGGTACACTGGTACACCTCACAACTATCGGGTGTTGCTGCAATCCAGCAGGATGATAGTGCTTCGTAGATATGTGAAGTTTGATGAAGAGAAGGCCATGAGATGTTCCCTTGAGAGGGAGCTTTAGTTAGGAGATTTTAGCTCCAAAGGAGGAACCTCAGGATGATGTAGAGCGGCTAGATGTAAAGGAGTAGAGAGTGGAAGCACTCACTCATGCATAGACTTCTAGAGACGGAAGGAAATGCATGAGAGAGGCTGACATATTGATGCTAGAGAGAATGTGGGAGCACCCACATTAGAGCACAGGTAGAGGAGGTCACCAGATCGATACACTAGTTACATGGCTCTACTAAGCAAGAGTGTAGAGTTTGAACCATCCTCAATTGAGGAAGGAGTGAAACAACTAGTATGGGTTGATGGCATGGTTGAAGAGTATGACTCCATTATTAGAAATAGTGTTTGGGAAATGGTCCCAAGACCAACAAATAAGTCAGTGGTGAGTTCCAGATGGATTTACATGGTAAAGCAAGTAGTAGATGGGAGTGTGGAGAAACACAAGGCCATATTTGTGGCCAAAGGATTCTCTAAGGTGGAGGTAATTGATTATGATGAGACGTTTTCTCCAGTAGTAAGGTCCTCATTAATCAGATCTATTCTAGCACTTTCAGTGCAGATGGGATGGAGGATATATCAGATGGATGTGAATACAGTAATCCTCAATGGTATGATTGAGGAAGAGGTGTATATTGAGCAGCCAGAAATATTTGAGAACTTCAATAGAGAGTTGGATGTGTGTAGACTCCAGAGATCATTGTATGGACTAAAACAAACACCCCATGATTAGTACACCATAATTGACAACTATTTCATCGGGTTGGGCTTCACCAAAAGTGAAGCAGATGCAAAACTTTACCTTATTGTGGTTAAAGGTAAATTGTTGATTATAATATTATATGTCGATGATTTGATTCCAACATGTGATGAGAATTCGATAAAATATTGCAAAGAGGATGTTACAAGAGAATTAGATATGAAGGACCTGGGGCTCACGCATTACTTTCTTGGTATGCAAGTATGGAAAGCAGACGAGGAATTTTTGTCTCTCAGGGTAAGTATGCCAACGAGATACTAAATAAGTTCCACATGGAGAGACAAAAACTCATGGAGACTCCTCTAGTAGGTAACTGGAGGAAAGAAATATTCTATTTCAAGTGAAGTAGTCGATTTATAGATAGATCGTGGGTTCATTTACGTATTTCATGAATAAGCAACCAAACATGTGTTTTGTAGCTAAGCAGCTTAGTCAAGCAATGGTTAAGCCAACCAAACTTTATTGGAAGGCAACTAAACATGTGTTGAGATACCTCAGAGTCACCACCCAATTTTTTCTTTGGTACAAACAGACAGAGGGAGTGAAGCTTCAAGGCTTTACATATGTAGATTGGGTAGGGAGTCCATCCAACATAAACAACACATCAGGGAAATCTTTAGTATTGGGTCAGCAATGGTTTCTTGGTACAATAGGAAGCAGAGATGAGTTGCAATCTATTCAGCAAAAGGAGAGTACATGATTGCTAGTCAAGTAGCTTGCGAGGCTATCTGGATGAGGAAGATTCTTGTTGGGCTATTTTCTTAGTAGATGAATCATCCAATGATTTACTATGACAATAAGAGTTGTATCAAACTCTTTGAGAATCCATTTTTTCATGATCAGTGCAAGCATATCGACATCGGTGTCACCATCTACGAGAATGTGTGCAGAGGATTATCATGTTGCTGGAATACATTCCTACAAAGGAGAAGGATGCATATATTTTGACAAAGGCATTATCAAGATGAAAATTTGAGTTTCAGAGAGGCAGGATCAAGGTAGCAGATAATTTGTTTCTTGCTGAGAGGGAGTGCTGAAAAAGGCAACAAGAAAATCCTAATTTAATTTTGACTTTGAATTAAATGTTAATTTTTATTCTCATAGCAAATTGTAACAGTTAACTAAGTTAATTTGACTTATTTGACTCAATTAATCTGAGTTGGGATTCTATCTAGAGTCATGTAGAGTGGTTCCTTAATTTTAGGGGCCCAGGTTGAGTTCTTTTGAGTTGTAATTATTTAATTCAGTTTAATTGATTTATTTTCAGTTAAAAAAGTTCCAATTGATGGAGGAATTAGTGGGAGATCCAATAGTGGGGTGTAACTAGCACTACTCAACTAGTAAACTGAAGATTTACTCCTAAATAACTCATGCATGTTAGATCAGAGAAATACCCAGTTGATATTAGAGTTCAGGGATAGTGCATTATTAGTTGCTAAATTATCTAAATTAAATCGATGGTGGATGAAATCAGAGGAAGGCCTATTGATGGATTGCGTAGTTATGGATGAGGAATTTCCAAATTAAATATTGGCTAATTCCCTAGGAAACTGAGCAAAGAAATATGAGTTTGGCAGGCAACATATTTGGCTAAGTATTGGCTGGTGCTTGTTTTTGAAGTAATGATATATATTTTGATAATGCACAATTTGCTCAGGCTTGAGAAAAGCATTTTAATCTTCTCAATTTTTCTAATTAATGCAATATACAGATAATACGGCTTTTTAATTGTGGCTTTCCCAAGAAAATTATTATGTTATGTGTGATTGAATTCTTCCTTTTTCGGCTTCGTGATAACATTGATCAATTATTGTTTCCTCTGATGAGAAGAGTATATTTAGGTCAATTTTTTTAGAATATTAAAATTTGCAATTTGAATCTACAAGGAATTTCTACATGGTATTAGAGTTGAAATCACTATAAAAGAGGAGAATATGAGTTTGTCTTTTGCAAAAGAAATTGAATTTGCAGCATCATACTTCAGAGCCAATAGGATTTTGTTCTACGGATTGAGGATCAAATATTCCCTTGAATTATGTTCGAACTATATTTCTTGGAAGGACATGATGGAGGAAATGATGGAAGACAACGGGCTTAAGGAATTCATAGACACTGATATTTTCAAGCCTCCGACAATTGATGCTGAAGATCTGGTAGAGTGGAGAAAATGTATGGAAAAGGCATGAAGGTTTTAACTCGTACAAAAATTACCTGCATACGAATTCTAAGAACAAAAAATAAGCAATGCTAGAGCATAACACATAAAACACATATACGTAGAGATTTTCCCTTGGATCCCAAAACTGGGAAAACCAGCTTGATTTTTCATTATGTTCCTTTCAATTTTACAGTACATATTTATACATGTCAAAGAATCCAATAGCAAGGACCGAAAACCATCGTGCCCAAAGCCATGTGAGAAAACCATGCACAAAACCATAGGTAGGTCCGCCCAACCTAATATAGGATCCAAAAAAAAATTCCCTGGGGCACTACCTCGGACCGCGTAGAAGGGGCTACCTGTCCCCCTAAAAACCTTTGGATAGCGGGGAATGCCGCCCCCCTGTGACCCCCCTGCTGTTCAATAGACACAATGAAGGGGGGGCTCCGCCCCCCCTCTAACCCCTTGGTTAACTAGGGTAGCTAGTCGTGGAAAGAATATAACACAACCCAAAATTCTCCCACTTGTTGTTTTCTTTCCACAGGGGGCCACATGAGAGCTTAGTCATTTATCCACCCCTACAATGCCCATTGTTTCTCTACACCAAGAGAAATCCTCAGAGCTCACAGATTTTGTCAATGCTTTTGCAGTATTCTTAAAAGTTTCCACCTTTACCAGCAACACCTTTTTGTCTTCTATCATATCCCTCACAAAGTGATACTGAACATCAATGTGCTTTGTCTTTGAATGGTAAGCAAGGTTATTTTCCAAGAAAATTGCACTTTGGCTATCACAGTCTATCCTTATAGCTCCCTGTACTAACCCCATACTTGAACACAATCTGTGCAACCAAACTACTTCCTTACTTGCATGAGTGGCTGCTATGTATTCTGCCTATGTAGTTGATAGTACCACTACATATTGTTTCTTACTCATCCAACTGACTGCACCTCCAAATAGGTTAAACACATCCCAATTATAGATCTTCTCTAATCTAGATCTCCAGCCTAGTCTGCATCAACAAAGCCATGAATATCGAAAACTCTATCCAATCCTAGTCTTCCTTGGTAGCACAAACCATAATCACTAGTGCCACACAAATACCTGAAAACCCGCTTCACTGTTGTTTAATGCTCCTTCCCTGGTTTTGACATAAACCTGCTCAATACTCCCACTACATGTGCAATGTCTGGTCTAGTACAGACCATCGCATACATCGGGCTGCCGACTACACTTGCATATGAAACATGAGACATGTCCTCTTCCTCTTCTTGTTTCTTGGGACACTGTTCAGCGATAACTTTACACCTACAGGAATAGGAACCTTCACCAGTTTACTATCCTGCATATTAAACCTCTGCAATATTGTCTTGACATACTTCCTCTGGTTTAACCAGAACTTCCTCTTTTCCCGATCTCTTTTAATTTCCATGCCCAAAATATAGTTTGCGGCACCAAGACCTTTCATGTCGAATTTGGAGGACAATTGGGTCTTCAAATCCTAGATAATTTCTTTGTCATATCCAACCAGCAACATTTCATCCACATACAAGACCAGATAAATAACACGGTCACCAGTTAATTTAAAATACACAGTGATCTACTTTGCTTCTGTTGAAGCCAAGCCCTCGTATAAATGTATCAACTTTCTGATACCACATCCTTGGTGATTGTTTTAGCCAATACATAGACTTATTTAACTTTCATACCTGTTATTTCTTAACCTTCACTACAAAACCTTCAGGTTGCTTCATGTAGATATCATCTTCCATATTCCCATGAAGAAAAGCTGTCTTCACATCCATCTGTTCTACCTCAAAATCAAAAGCAGCAGCAACAAATAAAAGTAATCTAATAGAAGCTACCTTGCCAAGAGGAGAAAAAATATCACCAAAACCAATTCCCGACACCTAGGAATAACCTTTTTCTACCAACCGAGCTTTGTATTTCTCCACCTTTCCTTCTACATTTGTCTTCTTCTTGAACACCCATTTGTTTCCAATGGGTTTCCTTCCAGTTGGCAACTCCACTAGATCCCAAGCCTCATTTTTGTGCAAAGATTCCATTTCATCAACCATGGCCTCCTTCCAGAGTTTTCCATCCTCTGAATCTACTGCTTCCTTCATAGTTATGGGATCATCATCAGTAATATATAAAGCAAAATTTGAATAGAAAGTAGATCGACTATACCTTTCTGGCTGCCTTCTTTCTCGAACTGATCTTCTCACAACCAGAGTTTGTGGCTCTTCATCTTCTGATTCCTCTTGTGTTGTAGAGTCTGATTCTTCCTCCTTTAGCTCAAACTCTATCTTTTGAGGTTCCTTTTATGGTACTTCATGCTTAACAACATCTTTCACTTCTCTGAACACCACATCTTAGATGTACACAACCTTCCTTGTTACTGGGTTGCAAAGCTTATAACCCTTTAAACAATCCTTATACCCAATAAAGATGCACTTTTTAGATTTATAACCCTCAAATGTGAAAGATGGGGTTTCATACCAGTCCATACCTCTTGTGGAGTCTTATCCTCCAATGTTGATGAAGGTGATATGTTGACTAGGTAACATGTTGTCTCCACCGCCTCTCCCCAGAATTCCTGTCCTAACCCGCCACCACTGAGCATGATTCTTTCCCTTTTCATAAACGTCTTGTTCATTATTTGTACAACTCAATTTTCTTATGTGTGTATGGAGTAGTGTTCTATTGTGCTATACCAACTTCTTATAGAATTCTTCAAATTCCTTGCTGCAAAACACTCCACCGTTATCTATCCTCAGCACCTTTAACTTCTTCTCTATCTGGTTTTTGTTATAGATCTTATCTGAAAATATATGAAATGATAAATATACCCAAGAAATAACAATATATAAATATAGAAATGCTTCACTTTATTAATCAAACCCTTAAGGTGGGGCAACACCATACATTCACTCCTTAAGGAAGGAGAACACTCCACAAGCCATATGCATGTTCATACAATAATCCTTGACATCTCTCAATGGGGAGTCTCTAGCCTTTATATAGGCCTCATACATATAGTACCATGGATAATTACCATGGTTCCCTCAATACCATCTATCTAATACCAGGGGCTTATTACATTATTGTTAACTACTTGTGGTCCCTTACATGATACGGGTTAACCACTTTATTATTACTATGGACCATCCCATTATTACATTCTTCCCTTGGGTACCTCCCTCCGTACCCCATACTATCCCCTTTAGGTATACTACATTCCACCCTCCTTAAACATGTTTTGTCCTCAAAACATAAGAATAACACAAATAATAAGATCTACTCAAATGAGTAGTCCACTGGTACCATGCATGCGCATCTAGCCATCCTAGAGAAAGGCGAACCCTCGATCTAGCTGGTGCCTCGCTCGCTTGAGATGGAAGTTGACCCTGACAGACCTTCTGTGTTGTTGTGATGTGGGTGGATTGTCACCCCTCTCTATCTATCATGCGGGGGTTGTTGTCCTTGTTACTGATTTGTTTCCATCTTGTTGGTTGTTTTCTTGCGGGGTGATGTGGGTGGTGATATGCTGAAGTTTTAACCAATGGGGTATCTTTCTTTAATTCACCACCTAATAGAACCTGATTGGTATCTGGTACATGTTGTGGTGTTTGTTGTTATTGCTTATCTTCCAATATGACTTCAACCACGGATTCCTCATCTGATGTATCCATACCTGTAACATTTTCTACTTCAACCTCCTTGGACTCTATCTGTTTTGCTCGTACCTGGTTTGATGTTTGTGTTTGGTTGTCAACCATCAAGGGCTCATCATCTGATGTGTTAGTCCCTGGAACATCTTCTGCTTCAGCCTCCTTGGACTCTACTTTTTTATTAATGGAAATATCCTGTAATGTAATTTTCTTCTTTTTATACCAGAGCTTCAGGAATTTCTTCTGCACATTAATATCGATAGTACCCACATTTTCCATCCGAGGATATCCCAAAACAACATCCATGTTATCCATATCTGAAGTATAAAAATCAAAATGCAACACATACTTATCCATAGAAAGCTTCAAATACTTATAAACTTGAACATCTTAATTATCAACCTACGTGTTTTCAATGTGTTTTGCTAGAACTTGTAATTTTTTTTCCAAATTGACATTTATACGATTTTGCTTGCAACTAGGATTTATAGACACAATGATCTTCTCCTTCTGAATATATCCATGAACCTGTAATAAGGAGATACCAGTAGAAATAACCCCTTACATGTCTCATTCCCCTTTTTTCTAGTATGAGACCATTTTTCTAAAAGGATTTCTTCTATTTTCGTATGAGGAAGTCGCAACATTGAATTGTTAAGTGAGTACCACCATTTAGTAGCCTCATATTTTATATTAAATAGTAGGCAACTTGTCTGAAATTTTTTGTGTCGAGACTTGTTATATTTTATAAATTCTTCAATAGTGGGATCCTTATCGTTCCCTTTAAAAAATTCCTTTCTAGAAGCCATGAAGAGTGTTTTGAAAAAAATTCACTTACTTGGCAAAAAATTAAAATGGCCATCGCTCAGTCAATATTGCTCAGAATCCCTATTATGACCTATTTTTGAAATTGGAACAACCATTCTGCATCTTCCCATGTGATAGAAATCCTGATCTAGGCACTGGAATTTTAGATTCGCATTGCCACTGTTTCGCCATCACAAAATTGTCTGAAAAAAGATCTGATTTTAAATAAGCGATATCTACCTCATCTGGACTTCGATTCGACCAATTTTTTTTATTAAAATTGGGTATTGTTTGGGAAATAACCCAGATCTATAATTAGATTCTGCAACATTTTCACCAGAACGTACAGGTTTGATCTGCAAACTCGCTGCCCCGAAAAATGTCCGCAACACAGTTAATTTTTAAATCAGTGATATCTCCCTCATTTGGACTCTGATTCGGCCGATTTTTTTCTTCAAATTGGGTATTTTTTTGTAAAGAACCTAGATCTGTAATGAGATTCTGCAAATTTTGCACCAGAATGTACAGCTCTGATCTACAAATTTGCCGCCCAAAAAATTCCTGCAAAAAATAAAAAAATTCTCCACCTTGCCCTAGAAAGTGCATTGATACCACTTGTTATAGATTTGACCTGAAAATATATCAAAATACAAATATAACCAATAAATAACAATATCTGAATATAGAAATGCTTCACTTTATTAATCAAACCCTTAAGGTAGGGAAACGCCATACATTCACTCCTTAAGGAAGGAGAACACTCCACAAGCCATATGCCTGTTTATACAATAATCCTTGACATCTCTCAATGGGGAGTCTCTAGCCTCTATATAGGCCTCATACATACAATACCATGGGTCATTACCATGGTTCCCTTAATACCATCTATCTAATACCATGGGCTTATTACATTATTGCTAACTACTTGTGGTCCTTACATGATACAAGTTAACCACTTTATTTATTACTATGTCGCTTCCCATTATTACATTATCCCCTTGGGTACCTCCCTCTGTACCCCATACTATCCCCCTTAGGTATACTACAGTTTTCCACCAGAGATTTAAATTCTTTAAACCTGTCAAAGACTTCAAATTTCTTTTTGAGGAAATATATCCATGTATTCCTTGAGAAGTCATCTATAAATGATACATAGTACACAGACTTACCCAGTGATGGAACCTTCATAGGACCAAACACATCACTGTACACAAGCTCTAATATATGTTTCGCCCTCTTACCACTAGAAGCAAAACTCACCCGATTCTGCTTCCCATATACACAATTTTCACAGAAATCAAAATCTAGAGAGTTATTAGTCATACCTTCTACCATAACTTTACCATGAAGTATTCAAAGGCCCTTCTCTCCAATATGCCCAAGCCTTTGATGCCATAACATAGTATTTTCTCTAGAGACCACTAGATTTTTTGTTCCACCTTCAGGAACCATGGAACTGTTGCACCCATCAACAACAGTGCTACCTCGCATCTTGTACAGAGTTCCAATCTGAACTCCCTGCATCAATACCAGTGCTCCTCGAACCATCTTGCAAGTATCTTTATCGAACAATTTTTTTACACCTGCATCATCTAGCTTGCTTACAGAAATCAGATTTCTAGCTAATGCAGGAATATGCAGAACACCCATAAGCATTCTAATCCTTCCACCTTGCAACTTCAACTTTACTTTTCTGCAACCAACGATTCTATCGTTCCTGTCATCCCCCAAGAAGACATCACCACCATCATATTTCTCATACTCGCAGAAAAACTCTCTATGAGGAGTGAAGTGAAAGGATGCACCTAAGTCAATCAATCATGCCTCATGATCTACATGTGTACTTGAAGAAGCCAAGTACACATCCCCACCTTCATCTGAGGTGGTTTTTGCCGCAACAAAAGGAGCATTATCATATCCCTTTCCTTTTTCAGAAGCTTTAGATTTAAAATACCTTTTTTTGCGCCCTTCCTTTCTGCATTTGCAGCACACCACCTTTACAGGTTTTCCTAGAGATTTAGATCTCCCTCTAGATTTAGATCTCCCACTAGATGACTTATTTTTGTTTCTGTTTTGGGATTGTCCTCGTACAGACAAGGCATCACCATTTTTTCCCTCCATATTTTTCCGTCTCATCTCCTTCGTCAGAAAGGATGTGACTATTTCATCAAACTACAAGGCAGTTGCATTGCTACTTATTGCAATAACAAGACTATCCCACGAATCTAGTAGAGAACACAACAAAATGATGCACTTATCTTCATCTGAAATTTTAATATCAACAAATAATAACTGACTTACTACAATATTAAATGCATTCATATGCTCTGTCACCGAGTCTCCATCTTTCATCCTCAAGTTATACATCTTTTTCCGTAGGAACAATTTATTCACCAGAGACTTAGATTGGTACAAAGTCCGCAACTTGTCCCACAAAGCCTTTGTTGTAGCTTCCCCTGATACATTCAGCAATACTGAATCTGAGACACACATTCGTATTGTGCTCTTTGTCTTTTGATTCAACTTCTTCCATTCTTCATCGGACACTCCCATTGGTTTAGTACCTAGATCTACCGCGATCCACTGATCTTTATCCACCAATAGATCCTCCATCTTGAGTTTCAATAACTCAAGATTTTGACCATTAAATTTCTTGATCTCTATATTTCCAGTGCTTTCCATCTTCGTTTACCACCAAAATCGGTCTCGCAGATCTCCCACTGAATAAGGTATACCACAGGCCCGAGAAAAACCCCTCACCAACAAAGACATCCCCTTGAAGGCAAAACAATTCTAATACCAAATGTAGGTTTTAAGCTCATACAGAAATTACTTGCATATGAATTCTACGAACAAAAAATAAACAACGCGAGAGGATAACACATAAAACACATATACACAGAGATTTTCCCCTGGATCCCAAAACCAAGACTACCAGCTTGATTTTTCATTATCTTCCTTTCAATGTCACAACACATATTTAGACATGCCAAAGCATCCAATACCATGGATCAAAAACCATCGTGCCCAAAACCATTTGCGAAAACCATGCATAAAACCATAGGTAGGTCCACCCAACCTAATATAGGGTCCAAAAAAAAAAAATTCCTCGGGCATTGCCCCAAACCCCGTAGAGGGGGGATACCCACCCCCCTCAAACCCCTTGTGAACCCCCAACTACATAATCGACGCAACAAAGTGGGGGCTCTACCCCCCCCCCCCCCCCCCTAACCCCCCGGTTAACTAGGGTAGCTAGTCGTGGAAATAATATAACACAACCCAACAAGGCAAGAGGGATTATGCTAGAAGGAGTTCAAGATCATATTGCATCAAACCTCCATGGTAAGGAGACTGCATATTTAATGTGGAAGGCCTTCATAGACTTGTTTCAAAACAGCAGTGACCACAAGAAGCTGACACTAAAGGAAAATATCAGAAAGATCAAGATGGAGAAGGGTGATACTATACCGAAGTACTTGACCAAGTTCACCCAATGTCTAGATGAGCTTGGAAGTATCAGTGTTATAGATGCTGAAGACGATCTGGAGAGCCCAACACTTCTAGAACTACCCAAGAACTGGTAGAGCTACCAAGGCTCAGTTAATGGGAGGGAGAAGCTACCTGAGTGGGAGCGATTGTGTTCTAAATTGGTACAAGAAGAGATCCAGTGGAATACTAGAGATGGATCCTCATCCAAGCATGATGATGAGGATAAATATTCCTTAGCTAGATAGATGAATAAATGTAAGGAGAAGTCATCCCATTCCAAATCACATTCCAGTCAAGGCGGCAAGAAGAAGGACATGTGAAAGATTAAATGATTTCACTATCACAAGTTGGGACACTATGCAACAAAGTGTTTGCATAAGAGGGCTAGTAAGAAGCCCTAAGGAGGAGCAGTAGGTGAAGCTCTTGCTTCAAAATTCGAAGTATATTTCACCATCATCATTTGCATGGTGACATCAGTGATGGGTAGTGTGTGGTACCTGGATAGTGGAGTCTCATTCCATATGACCGATAATAAAGAGTTCTTCAGTGACTTGGAGGAGAAGGACCTCCAGATGCACATCGAGATGGGAGATGATGGGAGATATAGCTCGACCAACATCGATATTGTTACCTTTCAAAGGGAGTCTGGTTCTCCTCTCACATTAAAAGATGTCATGTATGCTTCATTCTTGAAGAATAATTTGGTTTCAGTTGCCATGTTGGAGGACCGTGGCTACGATGTGATATTTAGTAAGGGAAAGGATTTCCTTCGTCAAATAGCCTCAGGACAGGTGAAGTAGATTGGGGTTTGGGTGAAGAACCTCTACAAATTTGACATAGAAGATTGTGCTTCTTTGAAAACAAAAGCAGAGAAGGTGCAGAGACAAGATATTGGTGAGTTGTGGCATACAAGATTGGGTCACTTGCACCACGGAGCCCTGAATATCATGAAAAAAATTCTACATGACTTACCAAGGCTACACTAGAGCAGAGAGACAAATGAAAAGGGTGTACATTGTGGAAGTACACCAAAGCTTCCTTTCATGATAAATACAGTCGAGCACAAGTGATCCTTCATCAAGTTCACTTAGATGTGTGTGGACCATTCTCAACAACATCCACCACCAAGCACAGGGATTATGTAATATTTGTTGATGGTTTTTCCCGTAAGTATTGGATTTTCTTCATGAAGAAGAAAGATCAAATGTTCACTAAATTTTGTGAATTTAAAGCACTTGTCGAGAAAGATACAGGCAAGAAATTTAATGCTCTGAGAAGAGATAACAATGGATAATATGTGTCGAATGAATTCAATAACTTTTGTGCATCAGAGGGCATTCTACAAGAGTTAATGACACCTCATAACCCACAACATAATGGGGTGGATGAAAGGAGAACAAAAATATTGTGGGAGCGACACAGGCAATGTTACATGATTAGGGCCTACCATTTCACTTGTGGGATGAAGCATGCAATAGAGCTGTTTATTTGCAGGACATAATCCCTCATCTAATTATCAGGATGAGTACATTAGAAGAAGATTTTTTAGGTAAGAAACCAGATGTGGCACACTTCAGGATCTTTGGTTCATCATTCTAATGTCATGTTAGATGCATAAAAAAAGCTAGAGCCAACAACTGAGTTGGGAATATTTATGGGGTACAGTGATACACCTCACAAATATCGGGTGTACCTCCCATCCAACGAGATGATAGTGGTTTGTAGATATGTGAAGTTCAATGAAGAGAATGCCATGAGATGTTCCCTTGATAGGGAGAATTAATTACATGTAGATTAGATGCTTTTATCTCCAAAGGAGGAACCTCAAGATGATGTGGATTAGCAAGATGTAAAGGAGACGATAGTGGAAGCACCCACTCATGCAGAGACTTCCAGAGATGGAAGGAAGCACACCAGAGAGGTTGAAATATTGATGAATGTTGCTAAAGAGAATGTGGGAGCACCCACATCAGAGTGCAGGTAGTGGAGGTTATGTTGGGTCCCTATAATACTAGTGATTACCCCATTACTATTGTAGTTATACCCCTTATTTATATTTTTGTGCCCCTATTACCCCCATGTTGTTATTTCTGTGCCCCATAGAATCCCTCTATTGTTATTTTTGTGGCTTTATATTATTATTGTTAGGTCGGCTGGATTATATTGTGACTCCTTAGACTCCTATATATAGAAAGGAGGTTTTGTCATTTGTATCATCCAAGAATTGTTCATTTATGTAATGTAAAGGAGGTTTCCCCCTCGAAGAGGCTGAATTATAAGGCGTTGATCTATCTTTTCTATCTTTTCTTGAGCTGGTTTCATAACATTTGGTATCAGAGCTTTGGATTCTAGGGTTTCGCTGCTCCAAACAGGTCATCGTGGAATTTTCTCTATAAATTTTTTTCTGTGATGTTTCAGAAGTCGAAAAAAAAACCCATTTGAGAAGAAATCACGTTGAACCTTGGGTCTAAATTTCAGAGCTTTTTACACAATATTTACGGAGATATGATCTGAGGAAGTTGGTCTTTTTGCAGACTCCTGAATTACATTCAAAACAGGTGACCTGGGGAAAATCGTCATAACTTTCTCTCTGGGGATCGGATTGAAATTTCGTAAGAAGGTACAGAAAGAGGACGGACTGTAGTTTCTTGTATGCGTGGTTCAGATTCAAAGGTTGAAACAGTGACTCGTGGCACGTCGTACAAGTTCGCTCTACTGAACTAGTCTAAAAGAAAGTCACTGTGGGAGATTTCACATAACTCTTCCTTGGAGAATCCAATTTGGGTCAGACTTGTGGCATTGGAAAGAGGACACAGAAGGGTACTATAGGTCATAATTCCAAAACTGTATGATCCAAAATTACAGAGATACATCAGATTCAATATCAGGCTTCTATAAAGTGAAAAAAGGTGTGTAGTTTTTTTTTTAAATTTTTGTGTAAGCTTGGTTTAACGGAATTCAAAGGGCATAGTAAAGCATTATTATCGGTAACTGATGCCCCGAGGAAAGAAAATGCAAACACCTAGTAAGGAACCTGAAAGCTCTAGCATGACTCATGAAGAAGAGGAAGAAATGCTACATGATATATCAAAATTACAAGAACAAGTGCAACAAATGTCACGCTCACAAAAGCTAACAGAAGCTAAGATAAGTGGCGTGGAATCTAAGATAAATGGCATGGAATCTAAGATAAAGGGCATGGAAGCTAAGATGGATGATTCGAAGACAGATTTGAAGAGAGACATGGCAGATTTGAAGACATATTTGACAAATTTTCTACAAGAAATACTTACTAATGGTGAAAAGGTAGTAAAGGAAACTCATGATGAGAACAAAAGAAATGTTAATCATGATTCCATAGACGCTAATGTTGGATCGAAGACCCACCATATTCCAAAAATCGATATGAGGAAGTTTGATGGCAAGGATCCCGCCACATGGATATTACAGATGGAGCAATTCTTCGATCTCAATAATGTGCAAAACACACAAAAGGTACGTATGGCAACTGTATATTTGGAACCAAATCAGTTTGTATGGTATCAATGGCTTTGCTCTCGTAAAAAATTTATCACTTGGGCAATTTTTACGGAAGAATTGATAGCACATTATGAAGATACAAAAAGCAACACTTTTTTTAGCCAATTGATAAGTCTCAAACAAAAGGGTTCAATAATGGAGCACATTGAGGAGTTCCAAAAATTGAACATAAGGGTAAAAGATATTCCAGAGGAGCATAGGATTGATGTGTTCATAGGGTCTTTAAAGGATAATATCCAACATGATGTTCGCCTTTGGGAACCTGATTCATTAGAGAAGGCATTCAGGTTAGCAAGAAAAATGGAAAGCAAAATTATGGCAACCAGGAAGCATACCACTCACAACTATAAAGACGGAAGTGTTGTTGCCCCTAGTCTTCCACAACCTATAAGGTTGACACCACAACAATTGGAAGAAAAAAGAGCAAAAGGGCTTTGTTACAGTTGTGATAGCAAATACACTAAAGGTCATAAGTGTGCTGAGAAGAAATTATTCTACATAGATTGTGAAGAGGAAGAAGAAAAGGAGCAAGAAAGGTCAAAAGAAGAGGATATACTCCAGGAACAAAGCCTAGATGAAGAACAAATAAATCCGACCATATCTTGTAATGCATTGGCGGGAATTACCACTCCTCAAACCATCAAGATAGAAGGACAAATCAAGAAGAAAAAGGTAATAGTGTTGATTGATTCAGGAAGCACCCACAATTTTATTCATTGTAGGGTAGCAAAAGAATTGAATTGCTTCCTATATCCAGCACCAGAGTGTCAAGTGATGATTGCAAATGGAGGAACAATAAATTGCTCTGGAAAGTGCCATAATATCAAGCTATCCATGGGAGAATATGTATTGACTAGCCCAATGCTTTCCATTCCAATGGGAGGTGCTGATGTTGTACTAGGAGTCCAATGGCTACAATCCTTGGGTACAATAGCTTTTAATTTTCAAGAACTTTTCATCAAATTTTCTACGGAAGGAAAGGAAGTTGAATTAAGGGGTATTGCAGGGAAACCAGGAAAGATAATCAGCTCTAATGGTATGACAAAGCTTCTAAAAAAGGAGCAAAGAGGTGTAATTGCACAATTATGTTCGCTAGATGTTTCCACATTGGAATCATCTATTTCTCCAGATCTCCAAAAAGTCCTGGACAATCATTCCAAGGTATTTGAGACTCCCAAAGGTCTCCCACCTATGCGTGATCATGATCATGCTATTCATCTGATTCCAGGAAGTGTTCCTCCAAACATCAGGCCGTACAGATATCCCTATGTCCAAAAAAGTGAAATTGAACGTATGGTTGCAGAAATGCTAGAGGCTGGTATAATTCAACCGAGTCAAAGTTCTTTCTCTGCTCCAGTAGTATTGGTGCACAAGAAGGATGGATCATGGCGCATGTGTCCGGATTATAGGGAGCTCAACAAGCTCACTATTAAAGATAAGTTCCCCATTCCTGTCATTGATGAATTACTGGATGAATTGCATGGATCAATTTACTTCACCAAGTTGGATCTTCGTTCGGGATATCATCAAATCAGAATGAAGATTGAAGACATTCCGAAAACGACATTTAGAACTCATGAGGGTCATTATGAATTTTTGGTCATGCCTTTTGGCCTTACCAATGCACCTTCAACATTTCAAGGTTTGATGAATTCAATTTTCAAACCATTCCTTAGAAAATTTGTGTTAGTATTTTTTGATGATATACTAATCTACAGCAAGTCTTGGAAGGATCATGTTGAACATGTTGACAGGGTGCTACAACTATTGGAGGAGAAACAATTATATGCAAAAAGATCCAAATGTTTCTTTGGAGTCCAGGAGGTGGAATATTTGGGTCATATTGTATCTCATGAAGGAGTTAAGGTAGACCCTAGCAAAATTAAAGCCATTAAGGAATGGAAAATCCCCACATCCATAAAGCATCTGCGAGGATTTCTTGGGTTGACAGGGTATTATCGCAAGTTTGTTAAGAATTATGGGAGAATAGCAGCACCTCTAACAACATTATTGAAGAAAGATGCATTTTCATGGACTCCGGAAGCAACAAAGGCCTTTGAACATCTTAAAGAGGCAATGTGCCAAGCACCGGTCTTAGCTACACCGGACTTCACAAAAACCTTTATTGTGGAATGTGATGCTTCAGGAAATGGAATTGGTGCTGTTCTAATGCAAGATGAAAGACCCATTGCTTTTGAAAGTCGTCCAATCAAGGGAAAGTTTTTAAGCAAAGCTATTTATGAGAAGGAAATGTTGGCAATACTCCATGCACTTAAGAAATGGCGACCCTACCTAATGGGAAGACACTTCAAGGTAAAAACGGATCATGATAGCCTTAAATACTTTTTAGAACAAAGATTATCCTCTGAAGAGCAACAAAAGTGGGTCACAAAGATGTTGGGTTATGACTTTGAAATCATCTACAAAAAAGGGAAGCAAAATGTGGTGGCAGATGCACTCTCAAGAAAGGATGAGGATGTGGAAGCATTGTTGTGCGCCATTTCTATTATCCAACCAGATTGGATAAACGAAGCAAGGGAGGAATGGAAGAATGACGAAGAAGTGTGGGCACTTATTCGAAAGCTACAACAAGATTCCAGTACGTCTGATACATTTAGCTGGCAAAATGATTCGTTATGGTACAAAGATCGCTTATACCTCTGTAAGAATTCCCAGCTAAAACAAAAGATTCTTATGGAATTGCACACTTCTCCCTTAGGAGGGCACTCAGGATTTTTAAAAACTTACCACAGGGTTAAGAAGGAATTTTTTTGGGATGGCCTTAAATCAGATATTCAAAAGTTTGTGGCGGAATGTTTGGTTTGCCAACAAAATAAAGTTGAAACAATTAAGACACCGGGTCTATTACAACCTTTATCCATTCCAAGCCAACGTTGGGAGGAGGTTTCAATGGATTTTATCACAGGTTTACCCAAGTCTGAGGGAAAGAGTGTCATCATGGTGGTAGTTGACAGACTTACCAAGTATGCACACTTTTGTGCATTATCACATCCATTTAAAGCCAGTACAGTTTCTACTGCATTTATGGAAACAATTCAAAAGCTACATGGAAACCCAAAGATTATTGTAAGTGACAGAGATCCCATTTTCACTGGAAATTTTTGGACAGAATTATTTTCTTGTCTTGGTACTCAGTTAGCTCATAGCTCATCTTATCATCCTCAATCTGATGGGCAAACTGAGATAGTAAACAAATGTTTGGAAGGATATCTTCGTTGCTTTGTATCTGATAAACAGACACAATGGGTCAAATGGTTGCCTCTGGCTGAATGGTGGTATAACACTTCCTTCCATACAGCAACAAAAATGACCCCATTTATGGCACTTTATGGGTATCAACCACCATCCATCACATCATATTTAAGAGAAAATTCTAAGGTTCAGGCAGTGGAACATCACATCGAACATCAACAACAAGTCCTCCAACTCTTAAAGGATAACCTCGTGTTGGCACAAAATAGAATGAAACAACAGGCAGATCAACATCGCAGTGAAAGAAGTTTTGATGTAGGTGATTGGGTATTCCTACGGCTACAACCATATAAGCAAATGTCCCTAAAGCAAGCTAAGAAGGATAATAAATTATCACCAAAGTATTATGGTCCGTACAAGGTGTTGCAAAAGATTGGTACTATGGCATACAAATTGGAGCTTCCTGCAGCTTCTCGATTGCACCCAGTTTTCCATGTTTCATGTTTAAAGAAGGTTATAGGTGACAAGCTCCCAGTTCAAACAATATTGCCAGAACTTGACGAGGAAGGAAAAATTATATTGGAACCGGAAGCAGTCACAGAAACAAGAACTCGACAGCTACGAAATCGATCAATTTCAGAGTATCTTATCAAGTGGAAGAACTTATCCGCTGAAGATTCCACATGGGAGGATGAGAATTTTATGCAGAAGTATCCAGAACTACTCAAGCGTTGAGGACAACACTTTTTTGAAGGAGAGGGGCATGTTGGGTCCCTATAATACTAGTGATTACCCCATTACTATTGTAGTTATACCCCTTATTTATATTGTTGTGCCCCTATTACCCCCATATTGTTATTTCTGTGCCCCATAGAATCCCTCTATTGTTATTTTTGTGGCTTTATATTATTATTGTTAGGTCGCCTGGATTATATTGTGACTCCTTAGACTCCTATATATAGAAAGGAGGTTTTGTCATTTGTATCATCCAAGAATTGTTCATTTATGTAATGTAAAGGAGGTTGCCCCCTCGAAGAGGCTGAATTCTAAGGCGTTGATCTATCTTTTCTATCTTTTCTTGAGCTGGTTTCATAACAGGTTACCAGACCAGTACACTAGCTACGTTGATATGATGAGCGAGAGTGTAGAGATTGAACCATCCTCATTCGAGGAAGTAGTGGAACAACCAGTATGGGTTTATGCCATGGTTGAGGTGTATGACTCCATTTTCAAAAAAAATGTTTGGGAAATGGTCCCAAGACTAGTAGACAAGTCAATGGTGAGTTCCATATGGCTTTACAGAGTAAAGTAAGAAGTAGATGGGAGTGTGGAGAAACACAAGGCCATATTTCTGGAAGCTCTTCTACTCCACCTTCATGATTTACTAAGCATGATCATCTAGTTCCTTCTTCGTAGGCTTAATTTTCTTCTCATATTCTCCAAGAAACTTGACAACTTTCTATGCAATGGAGAATAATATCTTGTGATAATTTTTCTCTTCCTCCAATCGAGCTTCCTCATTTGCCATGTTTCATCTTTGTGGTGCATGCCTCAGTTCGGGATGAAAGGATTTAATTTTTCCTTCACCTCTTTGAAGATTGTTCCTGGTTAGCATTCACTCATGCAACTGGCATCAATAACACTTGTTGTGATACCAAACTTGATCCAAATATCTTAACTTCAAGGATGCATTCAGAATTGCATATAAAAGAGCATACAATCCCAGTAACTTAACAGATGAAAAAGAAGTGGAAATCATAAAGCAACCATGAGATCAAAGGCACCCAAACAATTTGATTACAAAGTTCACCCAATGTGGGCTACGTCTCAGGGCCTCGCTCAAAGTGGGGATGCCTAATTTCATTAAGTAGCATCAAAGAAATCAGTTACAAGCAACTTTACAAAAATGACTGTTATACCTTCGATTTAGATGATGGCCTGAAAATGGAGACCTTGGTTGGAGAAACAAACTACACATTTGGATTCCTAGTACAAAAAATCCAGAATCGACTATAAACTTCTCAAATTCTGACACTGACACCTCTGGCCCTCTAAAGGAATCTTTTCAATATCTTGGAGATTCCATCGCTCATGGTTCCACTGCCTCTACTGCTCAAGGTTCTGCACTTGGATCTCACCTACTTCTTCGCCACTAGTCAAATGAGAAATTGAATGAAGGTTTAAATACTTGAGTTTGAGAAGCCTTTCCAACGTGGATCATTGGCCCATTGGAGTCATTTGCAATTAACATGGGGATGAGCGACGTTCAAAACCTGCCTACTCCAAACTTGGTGGTTAACAGTTTAGGTTGGCAGCTTCGTCGACGGTTAGCAAATTTTGGTTCCACTAGGATTGGGCCGGTCTATCAAGGGTGCCCCACCCACTGAATATATATAATATAATATATCACCATTGAGGGGTGGTGCAGGTGGTGGCCTACTATTAGGGTTCTATTATATAGGAATCCTAGTCACTTTGGTCTCACTATTTCATTTGAGGTCATTTTTGTAGATATTAGTCTTGGTTTCATGAGTGTCATGGTCTAAAGGGATTTTTTGTACAAAGAGGCCAAATTTGTCAAAGTGTCATTGTAATTTTGTTGAGTAAAAAAGGAGTATTTTTGCCACAATTTGAACTATAAGGTCACAAGTAGTCATGATTTGAATTGGAAATCATGAGGGGTCATTTGTCATTATAAAGGGGTCTAGGGCTCATATCATCAAACCTTGAGTATCATAAGTGGGTCACCTAAGTTTAGAGGTTAGGTCAACATCAAAGCAATCATGAGATGGATTAGGCACATATTTGGAGGTTGTGGTGAGTCAGTTTGAATATCATTTCAATGACAGGTTATGATTTCAGTGGGAAGATAATGGTCAGAAGGACAATCCTTTCCTTTTCCCCAGGCGCTACGTTTTCTAGGAGGTGTTGCACATTCATAATTTCCATTCACAATCACGATTATTATCATAATTTCTGCTTCAGGCCATTTTGCAAGATTATTTGAACTTTCCTCTTCATTCCACATAGCTCATGCCTTCTCCATTTCTTTTAGAAGTTGTGGTATGCTCATTTTGATTCACTGCAAAAGGGAGGTAGGGGCGCTACAAATCCACATAACATTGCAATTCTCACATACCAATGGTTAATTCCCCTTCACAGGTTTGAAAGGGGTCTCCCACATGTTTGGAATTATGTCATCATCATGAAAAGGATGTGTATCTTGTTCAAAGACATCACTTTTGATCAAAACCTACAGAGGACAGGTGGCACTGCGCTTTCTCACTGGCACTGCATTTTTTATGAAAGTAAAACTTAGAGAGTTGGGGGATTTGTGAGATAAAATAAAATTTATAAGGAGGAAACTAATGTTGTTTAGGAATTTTCACATCTATTTAAGTCATCAAGCAACTCAACGAGTGACCGAAGGTATCTCAACCATGGAGCGTCGTGTTTTCACACAGTCACCATATTTTCATCATATCTCTTAGAAACTATACCCATTTTCCTTGAAATTTTGTGCATGATATGTATGGGGGTGAGATGAATAAACTCAATTAACTTCAGCCCAAAATGCTTCACAGTTTTTGAGAAACAAGCTACTATCACCTACAACCATTTTCGGCTATTCTCGAAATCCATAAGTTGGATTTGGCTCAAATTTGGTGTGGAGAATAACTATGTTGATATTAAATTTCTGTAAAACTGTCACCTCATTTTGATTCACCATTTAGGATATATGAAAGAAATATCAGTCGCACTGTGAAAGTTGACAATTTTGATGTGAAAGTGGGCGATAGTCCAAAATGAGGTTTGAAAGCACTTTGAATCTTATCTAAGAGGTTCAATACCATCATAGAGGTATTTTAAGCATACCCATTTGATCCATTTTAATAGAGGAAGGATGAAACCATACAAAACATGGAGGGCTACTTCAATTTGCTGCGAACCTGGCTAATGCGCTGCAAGTTTGGACAATCAACACCATTTCATTTCAAATTTCAAAATTTTGGCTTCTAGAAATACTTTAGATCATGTGGATAGGTGACTTATTTGTCTTAGGACGTGTATTTATTATTTATTTCAAAATATTCCAAGTTGATGATGTATTAGGAAAGTTATAATAAATAGGTCAAAGGTAGTTTCCTAGTACCTAGGAAAGTGGTTTTGTTTGCTATTTTCATGTAATTAGTTTTATCTATTAGGGGAATAGGTGGATTTCCACCCCCTTAGAATTAGGAAGAGAATATTGTATATAATTAATGAATTTGAATGTATAAATTGTTTGCTATTGGTTAGATTTCATAAAGAGCAAACTTTTTGTGCATTGCATTTCCTGAAAACTTTACGAGTGAATGAATGAAAGTTAGAAGGTTATTTGCAGGGATTCCTGTGTCAGAATCGTGGTGGTTTGTGCTCCATTGATATTGTAATTTGTCTCATGTGTTTACATCTCTTAAATGTGTATATCCTTGCTTGAAAAACCAAATTTTTAATTTAGAATTCGTCTTTCATGGTGCTTTGATTTAGTTCTTCAAGTTATCAATGTTTTCATCCTAGAACAATAGTTTAGAATTCATCTATGGTATTGATACTCTATGTGTTTTTTTTCACCTTTATAAACTGACCATATACAATGATTTAACCTAAATTCCATCACCAAGGCTGCCTACCTTTCCCATGTGGAGAAATCCTTTCTCTTTCCATAATCTCATTGGACAAAAGTAGATTTGACATGACTCCATGCCCAATGGATCTGTCTCTTTTCTCATCG
The DNA here is from genome assembly GCA_031772625.1 of Pinus tabuliformis. Classification (NCBI taxonomy): domain Eukaryota; kingdom Viridiplantae; phylum Streptophyta; class Pinopsida; order Pinales; family Pinaceae; genus Pinus; species Pinus tabuliformis. The sequence continues at coordinate 588,381,139 of CM062805.1, forward strand.
ACAGACCTTTGAAAACAGACCTTTATTTAAGTTTATACCTAGCCTAATATCATATTGATTGAGTAATCTAAGTGAGAGAGCCTTCTCTAAGGCCAAAATAGCTAGATTATGACCTAGAAGTGGTTTGGGTTATCTCTACAATTTCTCTCCTTAGCCTAGGGAATTTACAGAGTGCTAACATTCTGGGGCCGTTGTCGAGGACCAAAAGGTTCCATATTCCCTAGAAAGATTATCAAATTTCAGACCTGTTTTCTTATGGCAGACAACAATCAGACACAAGAAGGATGTACCTTTCACTTGGTGACTCCAATTGAGTAGAATCTAGATTTTTAAAGTCCCATTGGTATCCCTATACATTTAGGATGAGTTCCCACTCTAGATGGTATGCTTGAATGAATCGATATCACATTCCAAGTTTTGAAAATTGCATGCCTCATGTAGATTGGAAAACTTATATTCAAAAATTCAAAGATCACGAAAAAGATGATGTTGCACTTCATTTGGTTAAATTTCATATGCATGTGTGTAGACTTAAGGTTAAATTTCATGAAGACTGCCTAATGAAGATGTTTATGGAAACTTTAAAAGGAAAATGCCAAACTTGGTATGAAGGTTTTCCATCTACTAGTATTTATTCTCTTAAATATTTTCATTCAATTTTTTTTGAAAAATATAGAGAATCTCATCCTTGTTTGTCTTTGGTTGAGAATTGTTGTGAACACTTTGAGGGTTTTATCCAAAATCTGGAAAATACATATGGTGAGGAATAATTTATGGATGAAGAAATTATGGAAGCTTTGAACGAGAAACCTTTCCATTACCAAGAAGAAATGGAGGCTAGTATATTGGATGAAAAGGAAACTAAGTAGGATTTAAATAATGACATTCAGGTTCTGTTTTCTGAAATTGATGAAAATTTGCAATAGGCTTGTAAGTCTTTGTATGATCAAAGGTATGAAGATAGTCATTCATTTTTTTATTCAGATTGTTCTTTTTTTGGGTTTTTATTTCTAGACCAGTTTTGTGAATACTGACATAAGGTTTTTGATGAAATGCATGAACAAGGATCTCTAGCTCATCCATTTTTTGAAGTGTTATTTCAAGGGCAAATATGTGTAAATCAAAATTTCGAATTGGCATGTGTGGAAGTTTTAGACAATGTAATTATGGGAGAAAATAATTATCAAACATTGCAAGAAGATAATGAAGAGGAGCAAGGTGTTGTTTCAATTCTCATGTTTGATGATATTATAGGTATGTTTAATATGCCTAAGGATGATGAACTTGGTAAAGATTTTGATCTTAATTTTTCAGAGTTTCCTGTTGTGTTTTCTCTTGCTACTTTTTCTCCATTGAAAAATGATGATTTTCAATCGTCTCAAGAACACAGTCAACCTACATGTGACAATCTTTTTAATAGTACAGAACACGAAAAAGGTAATTAAGTTGAAGAGTGTGGGTTAATGCAAAGGCATCTAGAGTCAATGGGGAAAATTAAAAATGAATTAAAACTATCTTCTTTTGTTTTCAATGACCCAGTGGTTGATTATGTAGAGGGTTTAGATAGTCAAAATTTACAGCTAGTAGTAAATCATGAAGAGGAGTCTGCATATGATCATGAAGGAGATGTTGATCTATTTCTTCTTTATCAAGAAAAGGTAATCATTCTTGATGTTAAAGATCCTTTTACAAACTTGTTGCAATCATTGGTCAAGGTATATCTTGTTTTGTTCACCAACGTAAAGATTGGATTCAATTCATGGTTTGAGTTGTTTTTGGTATTTAATGTTCTAGTTGTGATCTTGTTGAAGCACAATCAAACAACCACATTATTTCAACATCTTCTGGATTGGTTGTATTGACATTTCAGTGTCATTTGATTGAGTATTTGATTTCAGCTATTAAGCAGGAAATGGTGTGCAATAAGCTTGCTTGGAAGGCATTTCTTTCAGTAGGTGCATTTCAGATTGTAGTTTAATATCTTTCTCCAGTAGTGTGCAATTATCATTCTCAAAATGTACAGTGTTTTTGGGTCTCAACATCAATTTGCAGATGTGGACAGTTTTTATCAGAGCTTGAAGCTTGAGGAGAAGGTCCTAAGGCTTTGGTGAATTGCTGTCAATTCTCTTCAAAGTTTTAATCTTTGTAATATATCTAATGAGTCAATTGAGTTAGTTTGAGTTAGTATTAGTCATTTAAAGATTAGACTCCATTGCCCAATGGATAAGGCTACTAGTCTACGGTGTTCTTGGCACCTCACAGGGAGGATGTCATCCCCATTGGAGCCAATGTTAGGTCCTATTATATAGGAATCCTAGTCACTTTTGTCTTACTATTTCATTTGAGGTCATTTTTGTAAATATTAGTCATGGTTTCATGAGTGTCATGGACTAAAGGGGTTTTTTGTACAAAGAGGCCAAATTTGTCAAAGTGTCACTGTAAATATGTTGAGTAAAAAAAGAGTCTTTTTGCCACAATTCAAAATGATAAGGTCACAAGGAGTCGTGATTTGAAATGGAAAACATTAGGGTCATTTGTCATTATAGAGGAGTCTAGGGCTCATATCATCAAACCTTGAGTATCATAAGTTGGTCACCTAAGTTTAAAGGCTAGGTCTACATCAAAGCAATCATGAGATGGATTAGGAACATATTTTGAGGTTGTGGTGAGTCAATTTGAATATAATTTCAATGAAAGCTTATGATTTCAGCGGGAAGGATGGTCCTTTCCTTTTTCTCAAGCGCTGTGTTTTCCAGGAGGTGTTGTGCATTCATAATTTTCATTCCCAATCACAATTATCATCATCATTTGCACTCCAGGCTATTTTGCAAGATTATTTAAACATTCCTCTTCATTTCACATTGCTCACCACTTCTCCATTTTTTCGGAAGATGTGGTATGATCATTTTGATTTGTTGTGAAAGGGAGGCATGGGCACTACAAATTGTTCAACATCATGAAAAGGATGTGCATATTGTTAAAAGACATCACTATTGATCAAAACCTATGGAGGACAAGTGGCATTGCGCTTTCTCACTGCCATTGCATTTTTTATGAAAGCGAAATTTAGAGAGTTCAGGGCTTTGTGAGATAAAAGAAAGTTTCTAAGTAGGAAGCTGATATTTTTCAGGCATTTTCACTCATGTTGAAGTCATGAAGTAACTCAGGGAGTGACCGGAGGTATCTCAAACATGGATCGTTGTGCTTTTGCATTGTGTTTTCACATAGTCACCATATTTTCACCACATCTCTTAGACCCTGTACCCATTTTACTTAAAATTTTTACATTATATGTATGGGGCTGAGATGAATAAGTTTAGTTAATTTCAGCCCAAATTCTTCACATTTTTTGAGAAACAATCTACTGTCACCTACAACCATTTTCGGATTTTCTCGCAATCCGTGGGTTGGATTTGGCCAATATTTGGTGTGGAGAAGAATTATTTTGATATTAACTTTCTTTAAAAATTTCAGCTCAATCGGATTCACCATTTAGGAAATATTAAAGAAATATTAGTCGGGCTGCGAAAGTTGATAGTTTCATTGTGAAGGTTGATAGTTTCACTATGAAAGTGGAAGATAGTCCAAAAAGAGATCTACAAGCACTTTGAATCTTATCTAAGAGGTTCAGTACCATCATAAAGTTATTTTAATCATACCCGTTTGATCCATTTTGACAGAGGAAGGCTTATCTGTCTTAGGAGGTTTATTTATTTGCAAATATTCCAAGTGGATGGTGTATTAGGAAATTTATAATAAATAGGTCAAAGGTAGTTTCCTAGCACCTAGGAATGTGTTTTTGTTTACTATTTACATGTAATTAGTTTTATCTATTAGGGGAATAGGTTTATTTATCCTCCTTTAGTCTTAGGAAGATAATATTGTATATAATTAATGAATTTAAATGTAGAAAGAGTCGGTTATGGGTTATATTTGAGAAGAGCAGACTTTTTGTGCATTGTATTTCCTGAAAAACTTTTCCAGTGAATGAATGAAAGTTAGAAGGTGATTTTCAGGGATTCCTGTGTCATAATATTGGTGGTTTGTGCTTCTTTGATCTTTTAAGTTTTCTTATGTGTTTACATATCTTAAATTTGTATCCTATTGCTTGAAAAGCCAAATGTTTAATTTAGAATTCATCTTTCATGGTGCTCTAATTTAGTTCATCAAGTTATCAATGTTTCTATCCTAAGGAAATAGGTTAGAATTCATCTATGGTATTGATGCTCTATGTTTTGTCCTTTCACCTTTTGACACTCGCCCTATACAACAATTTAACCTAAATTCCACCATAGAGGTTGCCTATCTTGCCCTTATGGAGAAATCCTTTTCTCTTTCCATAATATCATTGGACAAAAATAGATTTGACATGAATCCATGCCCAATGGATATTTCTCTTTTCTCATCAACATACCTTTGAAAAAAAACCTTTATTTAACTTTATACCTAGCCTAATATCAGGTCAATTGGGTAATCTATGTGAGAGAGGCCTCTCCAAGTCCAGAAGGGCTATATTTTGACATCGAAGTGGTTTGTTGTTACCTCTGCAATTTCTCTCCTCAACCTGGGAATTTATAGAGTGCTAACACCCACCACCCCATATCTCTCTCTCTCTCTCTCTCTCTCTCTCTCTCTCTCTCTCTCTCTATATATATATATATATATATATATATATATATATATATATATATATATATATTAGACATATGGTTAAAAATATTCCATTGGAAAATAAGGGATATTAGAAAAATTAAAAATGTGACAAATTCACCTGTTCTGACTTCCATTTTTTGTGTGCCAAGACTCTGCCAAATTTTTTCCTCATTGGTGACTGACACTTGACTAAGTTTGACTAGAACTTTGACCAGCTATAACTTGAGCATACACACTTAAATTTGAGTTTCATTAAGATAGTTGGAATCTGGGTGAGGAGCACTACGATTTGGTCCTAGTTTCACTTCCATCTAATGAATTTGATTTTTAAGCTATGTTCAAGGCCACTTCTCTTTTTGGATCCCTTTGGATTAGATAAGGAGATAAAAGAAAAATGAAATTAATATATTATGAGGAGGTGATAAAACCAAATGTCAAAAATCGAAAGCACATATCTATCTTGTAAAGTGTAAAGAAGAACAATATTGTTGCTAAAATAAGAACAAATTCTTAAGAGGTACATATTGAAATTTAGCATTTTTTAATTATGAAAATCCCTTGGGATGAAAATTTCTTGTCACATATGCTATGGTAAGGGTTTTGTTAGAAAAATTTTCTTAATCATTTTTCCATTGCTGGAAAATTACAACATCCATTTTATTCAAAATCATGTGGAGGTGATTTCTGACACTGTTGTAATTGAGTACACCAATGAGTGGAAAAAGGGGGGGAGTGATCCCCTCATATAACACTATGGTAACTAGGGGAAATTAACCCAATCCAAATCTAGAAGGTATGAGAAAAGGAAAATGCATAGGGAAAGAGAGGCATATCCTTAGGAAATAATGGAAATCCTACCTCAAAAGTTATCTACCAAAAGCCATGGAAAATCTGAAATATGTGATCCTAAATAATAAGCTGGAAGGGTACTGATAATACATAAATAATCACACACTTCTTTGATAATTTATAGCAGTTTGGCCTTTGGAGAGGAGCCTTGTTAAACGAATCTAGGTCAAATGGAAACCAAAGGGCCATATTGAGCTTAAATTGGGAGCAAGGGGTTTTCTTGCAATGATCTTCTCGAACCTAGAAGATAAAACCCATATCATTGGAAACAATCCCTATGTTTTCACTAACCAAGGGATTTTCACAAGATGTTTGGAAGAGTGTTATAACCCTAAATAGGAAATATTTATGGTGGCTCTAGATTAGGTGTGATTATTCTCTCTACCAGTTAATTTTTGGGATCCCAAGATTTTCTAAGGTATTGATAATTCTATTGGGACATTTTTCAAAATAGTTGATACCACCAAGAGTGATATACTTCATATGCAAGGATTTTTTCTACATGAACATCATGTCATCCATACCTGAATACATATATCTAGAATATCATGATGAGATATGGTGACAACCACTATATTATGAATATGTACCTTTTGGTGTTGGTGATTCCATGAATATGGGAATCTCTTTTAAGTATTGTTGCTCAAAAAACCCTTAGGTCAAGGCACTACATTCAAAGGAGGATGCAAGGGGTTTCCAAAGAGTGACCAACCATAAGAAAACAACGAAAGGACAACTAGCTCAAGTTGTGACTCAAGGAGAAAATAAAACATTAAGTATGTGACACTCTGAATCGAGGAAAAAGATTCAAAGGTTCTAGAAGATGTTATGTATGTAGATTCGGAGGAAAAATCACATCAAGAGAAAATAATTCCTAAGAAAAAGGTGCATTATTTTCCATAATCCCTAGAGATGGAGGAGACACCAATAAGTGAAATGGAGAAAATGGAAATGGAGGAAAAGTGGGAGACCCTAATCAATGAGGAAAAAATCATGGATTGTATTCTTACAAAATGAAAACACTTGGACTCTAGATTTATCCTGGAGAAAAAAAAAACACAAATTTTAAGATATCTATCAAGAACTACCGAGTCAAGGCCAAGGAGGTAATGGAGAACAGGGAGAAACATGTACAATTCTTGAACTAAGGCATAGATTAGCCCTAATAAAGGTCAAAAAGTTTAAGGCCTTAGGAAAAGAGGGAGGAAAACTACAAAGGAGTTGATCTAGAAGATCGTGACCACTATATGAATATAGGGCATGTAATCATGCTTTTAGAGGTGTTCCCTCCTTGAAACATTTTCTACCATGAATATTAGATTAGGTTGTGTTATATTATTTCCACGACTAGCCCACATAGTTAACTAGAGGGTTAGAGGTGGGGTAGAGCCCCCCCTTCATTGTGGCAATTGCACAGCGGGGGGGTCACAGGGGGTTTGAGGGGGGCGGGTAGCCCCCCTTTATGGGGTCCGGGGCAGTGCCCCGTGGAAAATTTTTTGGACCCTATATTAAGTTGGGCGGACCTACCTATGGTTTTGTGCATGGTCTTTTGCACATGGTTTTGGACGTGATGGTTTTTGGTCCATGGTTTTGGATACGATGGTTTTCGGTCCATGGTATTGGATGCTTCGACATGCATAAATATGTATTGTAAAATTGAAAGGAACATAATGAAAAATCAAGATGGTAGTCCTGGTTTTGGGATCCAAGGGAAAAATCTTTGTGTATATGTGTTTTATGTGTTATGTTCTCGCATTGTTTATTTTCTGTGTTTTAGAATTTGTATTCAGGTAATTTATGTACGGGGTTAAAACCTACATTTGGTATCAAAGTTGTTTTGGCTTCAAGGGGACACCTTTTTTGTTGAGGGTTTTCGCTCGGGCATGTGGTATACCCTATTCAGTGGGAGATCTGCGGGATCGATTTTGGTGGTGAAAGAAGATGGTGAGGAGTGGAAAGATAGAGATCGAGAAATATAATGGGCAGAGTTTTGAGTTCTGGAAACTCAAGATGGAGGATCTGTTGCTAGATAAAGATAAGTGGATCATGGTAGATCCAGGTACTAAACCAATGGGAGTGTCTGATGAAGAATGGAAGAAGTTGGATCGAAAGGCAAAGAGCATAATATGATTGTGTGTCTCAAATTCAATATTGTTGAATGTATCAGGGGAAGCTACAACTAAGGCTTTATGGGACAAGTTAGGGACTTTGTGCCAATCTAAGTCTCTGGTGAATAAACTGTTCCTACAGAAAAAGTTTTATAACCTGAGGATGAAAGATGGAAACTCTGTGACAACGTATCTGAATGCATTTAATACTATCATAAGTTAGTTATTATCTGTTGATAATAAAATTTTAGATGAAAATAAGTGCATCAATTTGTTGTGTTCTTTACCGGATTCCTAGGATAGTCTGGTTATTGAAATAGGTAACAATGCAACTGCCTTGCAATTTGATGAAATAGTCTCATCCTTGCTGACGGAGGAGATGAGACGAAAAAATATGGAGAACCAGAATGGTGATGCCTTGTCTGTACGAGGGCAGTCCCAGAACAAAAACAAAAATAAGTCATATAGTGGGAAATCTAAATCTAGAGGGAGATCTAAATCTCTAGGAAAACTTTTAAAGGTGGTTTGCTGGAAATGTGGAAAGGAAGGGCACTACAAAAGGGATTGTAAATCTAGAGCTCCTGACAAATGAAAAGGATCCAATGATGATACTTCTGCAGAGATGAAAACCACCTCAGATGAAGGTGGGGATGTGTGCTTGGATTCCTCAAGTACAGATGTAGATCATGAGGCATGGTTGATTGACTCAATTGCATCCTTTCACTTCACTCCCCATAGAGAGTGGTTCTACGAGTATGAGAAATACGATGGTGGTGATGTCTTCTTAGGGGATGATAGGAAGGCTAGAATTGTTGGTCACAGAAAAGTAAAGTTGAAGTTGCAAGGTGGAAGGGTTAGAAAACTTCCGGGTGTTCTCCATATTCCTGCATTGGCCATAAATCTGATTTCTGTAAGCAAGCTAGATGATGCAGGTGTAAGAACAATGTTCGAGAAGGATACCTGCAAGATGGTTCGAGGAGCACTAGTATTGATGTGAGTAGTTCAGATTGGAACTTTGTACAAGCTACAAGGTAGCATTGTTGTTGATGGGTGAAACAGTTATGTGGTTCCTGAAAGTGGAGCAGAAAATCTAGTGGTATCTGGAGAGAAGACCATGTTGTGGCATCAAAGGCTTGGACATTTTGAAGAGGAGGGCCTTCGAATACTTCATGGTAAATGTATAGTAGAAGGTATGAGTAATAGCTCTTTGGATTTTGATTTATGTGAAAATTGTGTATATGGGAAGCAAAATCAGGTGAGTTTCCCCTCTGGTGGTAAGAGGGCAAAACAAATATTAGAGCTTGTGCACAGTGATGTGTTTGGACCTGTGAAGGTTCCATCACTGGGTAAGCTTGTGTACTATGTATCATTTATAGATGACTTTTCAAGGAATACATCGATATATTTTCTTAAGAAGAAATCTAAAGTCTTTGACAGGTTTAAAGAATTTAAGGCTGTGGTGGAAAACTAGACAAAGAAGAAGATAAAGGTGTTGAGGTCAGATAACGATGGAGAGTTTTGCAGCAAGGAATTTGAATAATTCTGTAAGAAGTGTGGTATAGCATGGTAGAATACTACTCCATACACACTTGAGCAAAATGAAGTTGTAGAAAGAATGAACAAGGCGTTGATGGAAAGGGCAAGAAGCATGCTTAGTGGTGTCGGGTTAGGACATGAATTCTGGGCAGAGGCGGTGGAGACAACATGTTACCTGGTCAACATATCACCTTCATCAACACTGGAGGATAAGACTCCAAAAGAGGTATGGATTAGTAAGAAATCCTCTCTTTCACATTTGAGGGTATTTGGATGTGATGCATATGTACATGCTCGAAAGGAGAAAAGAACCAAGTTGGATAGTAAATCTAAAAAGTGCATCTTTATTGGGTATAAGGATGGTTTAAAGGGTTATAAGCTTTGGAACCCAGTAACAAGGAAGGTTGTGTATAGCCAAGATGTGGTGTTTAGAGAGGTGAAAGATGTTATTAAACATGAATTCCATCCCATGTAACCTGAGAAGATAGAGTTTGAGCTCAAGGAGGAAGAATCAGACTCTACAGCAGAGGAGGAATCAGAAGATGAAGAGCCACAAACACCGGGTGTGAGAAGATTAGTTCGAGAAAGAAGGCAACCAGAAAGGTATAGTCCATTTTCTTTCTATTTAAATTTTTCTTTATCTGTTACTGATGATGATTCCAGAACTGTGATGGAAGAATTAGATTCAGAGGATGGAAAACTATGGAAAGAGGCCATGGTTGATGAAATGGCATATTTGCACAAAAATGAAGCTTGGGATCTGGTGGAGTTACCCGCTGGAAGGAAACCCATTGGTAGCAGATGGGTGTTCAAGAAGAAGACAAATACAGAAGGAAAGGTGGAGAGATACAAAGCTCGGTTGGTAGTAAAAGGTTATTCCCAGGTGTTGCGAATTGATTTTGGTGATATTTTTTCTCCTGTTTCCAAGGTAGCTTCTATTAGATAACTTTTATCTGTTACTGCTGCTTTTGATTTTGAGGTAGAACAGATATATGTGAAGACAACATTTCTTCATGGGGATCTAGAAGAGGAGATCTCCATGAAGCAACCTGAAGGCTTTGTGGTGAAGGGTAAGAAAGAATTGGTATGCAAGTTAAAGAAGTCTCTGTATGGGTTAAAACAGTCACCAAGGATGTGGTATTAGAAATTTGATACATTAATATGGGGACTTGGCTTCACCAGAAGCAAAGTAGATCACTGTGTGTATTTTAAATTAAAAGTGACCATGTTATTTATCTGGTCTTGTATGTGGATGACATGTTGCTGGTTGGAAATGACAAAGAAACTATCCAGGATTTGAAGACCCAATTGTCTTCCAAATTCGACATGAAAGATCTTGGTGCTGCAAACTATATTTTGGGCATGGGAATTAAAAGAGATCAGGCAAAGAGGAAGCTTTGGTTAAGCCAGAGGAAGTATGTCGACACAATATTGTAGATGTTTAATATGCAGGATAGTAAATCGGTGAAGGTTCCTATTCCTGTAGGTGTAAAGTTATTCGCTGAACAGTGTCCCAAGACACAAGAAGAGGAAGAGGACATGTCCCATGTTCCATAATCAAGTGCAGTCGGTAGCCTAATGTATGCGATGGTCTGTACGCGACTAGACATTGCACATGCAATGGGAGTATTGAGCATGCTTATGTCAAAACCACGGAAGGAGAATTCGACAACAGTGAAGCAGGTTTTCAAGTATTTGTGTGGCACTAGTGATTATGGTTTGCGCTACTAAGGAAGACCAAGATTAGAAAGAGTTTTGGATATTTGTGGCTTTTTTGATTCAGATTGGGTAGGAGATTTGGATAAGAAAAAACCTACAAGTGGGTATGTGTTTAACCTATTTGGAGGTGCAGTTAGTTGGATGAGTAAGAAACAATCTGTAGTGGAACTATCAACTACAGAGGCAGAATACATGGCAGCCACTCATGCAAGCAAGGAAGCAGTTTGGTTATAGAGATTCTGTTCAAGTATGGGGTTAGTATAGGGAGCTATAAGGATAGACTGTGACAACCAAAGTGCAATTTTTGTTGGGTCCCTATAATACTAGTGATTACCCCATTACTATTGTAGTTGTACCCCTTATTAATATTGTTGTGCCCCTATTGCCCCCATATTGTTATTACTGTGCCCCATAGAATCCCTCTATTGTTATTTTTGTGGCTTTATATTATTATTGTTAGGTCGGCTGGGTTATATTGTGACTCCTTAGACTCCTATATATAGAAAGGAGGTTTTTTCATTTGAATCATCCAAGAATTGTTCATTTATGTAATGTAAAGGAGGTTTCCCCCTCAAAGAGGCTGAATTCTAAGGCGTTGATATATCTTTTCTATCTTTTCTTGAGCTGGTTTCATAACATTTTGTATCAAAGCTTTGGATTCTAGGTTTTCGCTGCTCCAAACAGGTCATTGTGGCATTTTCACTATAACTTTTTTCTGTGATGTTTCAGAAGTTGCAAAAAAAAAACCATTTGAGAAGAAATCACACTGAACTGGGGTCCGAATTTCAGATCTTTTTGCGCTATATTTCCGGAGATATGATCTGAGGAAGTTGGTCTTTTTGCAGACTCCTGAATTACATTCCAAACAGGTGACCTGGGGAAAATCGTCATAACTTTCTCTCTGGGGATTGGATTGAAATTTCATAAGAAGGTACAGAAAGAGGATGGAATGTAGTTTGTTGTATGCATTTTTTAGATCCAAAGGTTGAAACAGTTACTTGTGGCATGTCGTACAATTTCTCTCTACTGAACTAGTCTATAATCAAGTCACTGTGGGAGATTTCGAATAACTGTTGCTTGGAGAATCCAATTTGGGTCAGACTTGTGGCATTGGAAATAGGACACAAAGGGCTACTACAGATCACAAATTCAGAACTAGATGATTGGAAAATACAGAGATACATCAGAGGCAATATCGAGCTCCTACAAAGTGAAAAAAGGTGTGTAGATTTTCTTAAATTTTTGCTTAAGCTTGGTTTGAAAATTTATTTTGAAGGAATTCAAAGGGCATAGTAGAGCATTATTATCGGTAACTGATGCCCCGAGGAAAGAAAATGCAAACACCTAGTAAGGAACCTGAAAGCTCTAGCATGACTCATGAAGAAGAGGAAGAAATGCTATATGATATATCAAAATTACAAGAACAAGTGCAACAAGTGTCACTTGCACAAAAAGCAACAGAATCTAAGATGGATGGTTTAAGGAAAGATGTAGAAGCTAAGATGGATGGTTTAAAGAAAGGTGTAGAAGCTAAGATGGATTGTTTAAAGAAAGGTGTAGAAGCTAAGATGGATGGCATGGAAGCTAAGATGAATGGCATGGACGCTAAAATTGATGGCATGGATGATAAGACGAAGAATTGAAGATAAATATGAATAAGTTGCTACATGAAATGGTCACTAATGGTGAAATGGTACTAAAGGAAACTCATGATGAGAACAAAAGAAATGTTAATCATGATTCCATAGACTCTAATGTTGGATCGAAGACCCACCATATTCTAAAAATCGATATGAGGAAGTTTGATGGCAAGGATATCGCAACATGGATATTACAGATGGAGCAATATTTCGATCTCAATAATGTGCAAAACACACAAAAGGTAAGTATGGAAACTTTATATTTGGAACCAAATTAGTTTGTATGGTATCAGTGGCTTTGCTCTCGTAAACAATTTATCACTTGGGAAATTTTTACGGGAGAATTGATAGCACATTATGAGGATACAAAAAGCAACAATTTTTTTAGCCAATTGATAAGTCTCAAACAAAAGGGTTCAATAATGGAGCACACTGAGGAGTTCCAAAAATTGAACATAAGGGTAAAAGATATTCTAGAGGAGCATAGGATTGATGTGTTCATAGGGTCTTTAAAGGATAATATCCAACATGATGTTCGCCTTTGGGAACCTGATTCATTAGAGAAGGCATTCAGTGTTAAGAAATTGACTGCATAACATAAATAATTACTGAGAGGAATAAATATAAAAATAACCAGCAACAACCATAAACACATAAACACGAATGTTTATCTGGGAAAACCCCAAATCCAAGGAAAAACCCAACCTAATAAGATCTCATTAGCATTGGCCAAAACCCTGGCCAATCCAACCAAGTGAGCCTTCGCCACTCACCTCCAGGTCTTGCATTACAATGAAGTCCTTCCATCCTTTTATAAGCTCCATTGCATATAATACCACGGGCAGAATACTATGGGTGCACAATACCATGTGCCCCAAAACCATCATTGTTTAACCTAGTCAACTTTGACTCTATCCCGAGTCAAGTTTACCTAACAATTCCCCCCTTAAACTTGACTTGGGGTTCCTTGACTAACTCCAGTCAAACCTGCTAAGTGAGACAATCCCGCTCACTCTAGCCCTTACCCCCCTCAGAGTTTTTACTCAGGATATTGTTAACCTGACATCCCCCCTATCACCTAGGTCTAACCCAGTCTTTATCGGTGATCACCAAGGGGTACGGGTACATATGCCTTAACAGGTCTTACAATAGTATGCCCATTTACATGCAATAATTTTTACTTCATTAATTTTTAATTTTAATTTTTTGTTTATTGCTGCTGCGATTCTGATCCATCCTCTCTCAATTTGATTTTCTCAAAAACTTCTATCAAACTGCTCGACCTGTGAGCCCGACGAGAACCTCGTAGATTCCAGCATCGGTGGCCTCACATAGCAAAAAACGAACAATTTTCGAAGCATCATGAACAATTTTCTTCTGCTGACCTTCTTTAAATAGCCACATGAATCCCAAACAATTCGTCAGCATGTTCCAAACCAGTAAATATCACAAATGCACTGCGATCCCTGGTAGTTACGACACTATCTTCTGCACATTCTCCTCCAGGTTCTTCCCCGTACGATTGTTCCACCATTATTTTTAGACCCAGATCTGTAAAAAGCTGCATTGATCTCATCAGGCCATATAAACTCCTGGCATCAAAGAATCCCTTTGAAGCCAATATCTGGCTCTGATACCAGTTGTTAAGAAATTTATTGCATAACATAAATAATTACTGAGAGTAATAAATATAAAAATAACTAGCAACAACCATAAACACATAAACATGAATGTTTATCTGGGAAAACCCCAAATCTGAGGAAAAACCCAACCTAATAAGATCTCATTAGCATTGGCCAAAACCCTGGCCGATCCGACCAAGTGAGCCTTCACCACTCACCTCCAGGTCTTGCATTACAATGAAGTCCTTCCAACCTTTTATAAGCTCCATTACATATAATACCACGGGCAGAATACTATGGGTGCACAATACCATGTGCCCCAAAACCATCACCATTTAACCTAGTCAACTTTGACTCTATCCCGAGTCAAGTTTACCTAACATTCAGGTTAGCAATAAAAATGGAAAGCAAAATTATGGCAACCAAGAAGCATACCACTCACAACTATAAAGATAGAAGTGTTGTTGCACCTAGTCTTCCACAACCTATAAGGTTGACACCACAACACTTGGAAGAAAAAAGAGCAAAAGGGCTTTGTTATAGTTGTGATAGCAAATACACTAAAGGTCATAAGTGTGCTGAGAAGAAATTATTCTACATAGATTGTGAAGAGGAAGAAGAAAAGGAGAAAGAAAGGTCAAAAGAGGAGGATATACCCTAGGAACAAAGCCTAGATGAAGAACAAATGAATCCGACCATATCTTGTAATGCATTGGCGGGAATTACCACTCCTCAAACCATCAAGATGGAAGGACAAATCAAGAAGAAAAAGGTAATAGTGTTGATTGATTCAGGAAGCACCCACAATTTTATTCATTGTAAGGTAGCAAAAGAATTGAATTGCTTCCTATATCTAGCACCAGAGTGTCAAGTGATGATTGCAAATGGAGGAACAATAAATTGCTCTAGAAAGTTCCATAATATCAAGCTATCCATGGGAGAATATGTATTGACTAGACCAATGCTTTCCATTCCAATGGGAGGTGCTGATGTTGTACTAGGAGTCCAATGGCTACAATCCTTGGGTACAATAGCTTTTAATTTTCAAGAACTTTTCATCAAATTTTCTATGGAAGGAAAGGAAGTTGAATTAAGGGGTATTGTAGAGAAACCAGGAAAGATAATTAGCTCTAATGGTATGACAAAGCTTCTAAAAAGGGAACAAATAGGTGTAGTTGCACAATTATGTTCGCTAGATGTTTCCACATCGGAACCATCTATTTCTCCTTATCTCCAAAAAGTCCTGGACAACCATTCCAAGGTATTTGAGACTCCCAAAGGTCTCCCACCTATGCGTGATCATGATCATGCTATTCATCTGATTCCAGGAAGTGTTCCTCCAAACATCAGGCCGTACAGATATCCCTATGTCCAAAAGAGTGAAATTGAACGTATGGTTGCAGAAATGCTAGAGGCTGGTATAATTCAACCGAGTCAAAGTTCTTTCTATGCTCCAATAGTATTGGTGCCCAAGAAGGATGGATCATGGCGCATGTGTCTGGATTATAGGGAGCTCAACAAGCTCACTATTAAAGATAAGTTTCCCATTCCTGTCATTGATGAATTACTGGATGAATTGCATGGATCAATTTACTTCACCAAGTTGGATCTTCGTTGAAGATATCACCAAATCAGAATGAAGACTGAATACATTCTGAAAACAACATTTAGAACTCATGAGGGTCATTATGAATTTTTGGTCATGCCTTTTGGCCTTACCAATTCACCTTCAACATTTCAAGGTTTGATGAACTCAATTTTCAAACCATTCCTTAGAAAATTTGTGTTAGTATTTTCTGATGATATACTAATCTACAACAAGTCTTGGAAGGATAATGTTGAACATGTTGACAGGGTGTTACAGCTATTGGAGGAGAAACAATTATATGCGAAAAGATCCAAATGTTTCTTTGGAGTCCAGGAGGTGGAATATCTGGGTCATATTGTATCTCATGAAGGAGTTAAGGTAGACTCTAGCAAAATTAAAGCCATTAAGGAATGGAAAATCCCCACATCCATAAAGCATCTGCGAGGATTTCTCGGGTTGACAGGGTATTATCACAAGTTTTTTAAGAATTATGGGAGAATAGTAGCACCTCTAACAACATTATTGAAGAAAGATGCATTTTCATGGACTCCGGAAGCAACAAAGGCCTTTGAACAACTTAAAGAGGCAATGTGCCAAGCACCGGTCTTAGCTACACCGGACTTCACAAAAACCTTTATTGTGGAATGTGATGCTTCAGGAAATGGAATTGGTGCTGTTCTAATGCAAGATGAAAGACCCGTTGCTTTTTAAAGTCATACAATCAAGGGAAAGTTTTTACACAAAGCTATTTATGAGAAGGAAATGTTGGCAATACTCCATGCACTTAAGAAATGGCGACCCTACCTAATGGGAAGACACTTCAAGGTAAAAACGGATCATGATAGCCTTAAATACTTTTTAGAACAAAGATTATCCTCTGAAGAGCAACAAAAGTGGGTCACAAAGATGTTGGGTTATGACTTTGAAATCATCTACAAAAAAGGGAAGCAAAATGTGGTAGCAGATGCACTCTCAAGAAACGATGAGGATGTGGAAGCATTGTTGTGTGCCATTTCTATTATCCAACCAGATTGGATAAATGAAGCAAGGGAGGAATGGAAGAATGACGAAGAAGTGTGGGAACTTATTCGAAAGTTACAACAAGATTCCCGTACGTCTGATACATTTAGCTGGAAAAATGATTCATTATGGTACAAAGATCACTTATACCTCTGTAAGAATTCCCTGCTAAAACAAAATATTCTTATGGAATTGCACACTTCTCCCTTAGGAGGGCACTAAGGATTTTTAAAAACTTACCACAGGGTTAAGAAGGAATTTTTTTGGGATGGCCTTAAATCAGATATTCAAAATTTTGTGGCGGAATGTTTGGTTTGCCAACAGAATAAAGTTGAAACAATTAAGACATCGGGTCTATTACAACCTTTATCCATTCCAAGCCAACGTTGGGAGGAGGTTTCAATGGATTTTATCATAGGTTTACCCAATTCTGAGGGAAAGAGTGTCATCATGGTGGTAGTTGATGGACTTACCAAGTATGCACACTTTTGTGCATTATCACATCCATTTAAAGCCAGTACAGTTTCTACTGCATTTATGGAAGCAATTCAAAAGCTACATGGAAACCAAAAGATTATTGTAAGTGACAGAGATCCCATTTCACTGGAAATTTTTGGACAAAATTATTTTCTTGTCTTGGTACTCAGTTAGCTCATAGCTCATCTTATCATCCTCAATCTGATGGGAAAACTGAGATAGTAAACAAATGTTTGGAAGGATATATTCGTTGCTTTGTATCTGATAAACATACACAATGGGTCAAATGGTTGCCTCTGGCTGAATGGTGGTATAACACTTCCTTCCATACAACAAAAAAAATGACCCCACTTGTGGCACTTTATGGGTATCAACCACCATCCATCACATCATATTTAAGAGAAAATTCTAAGGTTCAGGCAGTGGAACATCACATCGAACATCAACAACAAGTCCTCCAACTCTTAAAGGATAACCTCGTGTTGGCATAGAATAGAATGAAACAACAGACAGATAAACATCGCAGCGAAATAAGTTTTGATGTAGGTGATTGGGTATTCCTACGGCTACAACCATATAAGCAAATGTCCCTCAAGCAAGCTAAGAAGGATAATAATTATCACCCAAGTATTATGGTCTGTACAAGGTGTTGCAAAAGATTGGTACTATGGCATACAAATTGGAGCTTCCTGCAGCTTCTTGATTGCACCCAGTTTTTCGTGTTTCATGTTTAAAGAAGGTTATAGGCGACAAGCTCCCAGTTCAAACAATATTTCCAAAACTTGACGAGGAAGGAAAAACTATATTGGAACCGGAAGTAGTCACAGAAACAAGAACTCGACAGCTACGAAATCGATCAATTTCGGAGTATCTTATCAAGTGGAAGAACTTATCCGCTGAGGATTCCACATGGGAGGATGAGAATTTTATACAAAAGTATGCAAAACTACTCAATCATTGAGGACAACACTTTTTTGAAGGAGAGGGGCATGTTGGGTCCCTATAATACTAGTGATTACCCCATTACTATTGTAGTTGTACCCCTTATTAATATTGTTGTGCCCCTATTGCCCCCATATTGTGATTACTGTACCCCATAGAATCCCTCTATTGTTATTTTTTTGGCTTTATATTATTATTGTTAGGTTGGCTGGGTTATATTGTGACTCCTTAGAATCCTATATATAGAAAGGAGGTTTTGTCATTTGAATCATCCAAGAATTGTTCATTTATGTAATTTAAAGGAGGTTGCCCCCTCGAAGAGGCTGAATTCTAAGGTGTTGATCTATCTTTTCTTGAGCTGGTTCATAACAATTTTCTTGGCAAAGAACCCTGCTTACCATTCAAAGACAAAGCACATTAATATTCAGTATCACTTTGTGAGGGATATGATAGAAAACAAAAAGGTGTTGCTGTTAAAGGTGGACACTTTGAAGAATACTGCAGATGCATTAACAAAATCTGTGAGCTTTGAGAAGTTCTCTTGGTGTAGAGAAAGAATGGGTATTGCAGGGCTGGATAAATAACTAAGCTCTCCTGTGGCCGCCTGTGGAAAGAAAACAACAAGTGGGAGAATGTTGGGTTGTGTTATATTCTTTCCACGACTAGCCCACATAGTTAACTGGGGGGTTAGAGGGGGGGCGAAGCCCCCCTTTCGTTGCGCTGATTGTGTAGTGGGGGGGTGGCAACCCCCTTATCCAAGGGGTTTGAGGGGGGCGAGTAGCCCCCCTCTACAGGGTCCTGGGCAGTGCCTCGGGGAAATTTTTTTTGGACCCTATATTAGGTTGGGTGGACCTACTGTTTGGTCAATTTAGAGTGTCCTAAATTTCTATATTAATTGTCAATCCAGGAGTCGTAAACTGCTGAATTTAGGCGCACTATATATGCAAGATAACGGATTTCTTACTTTTTTGTCGTTTTTGATTTTTAGTTTGTTCTTGTGTTTATCTTCGTTGATTCCCTAATGTAAGATGGCAATCCTAAAAGACAAGTATGGATATAAGTGTTCAAGGCAATGGTGTCCTTTAAAATGATTTCCAAACTTCAAAATTTTCAAAAAGGTTTTAAAACATGCAATGATGAAATTAATGCCTAAAAGAAAATGAAAATGTGCCACTATTCTAATTAAACAAACAGTGAGCTATTGACCATGAAACCCAGTATCCTTGCTGCTGTCTAAATATGAAAAAAACTGAACTCAAAGAAATCCAAAAATTGCAAGCAAAGTAAAGCTAAGATCAAATTACATCAAATCATATTCTGACCCCTCACCATTCGTCTCACTCTGGCTTTCGGAGGTAATCATAAACAACTTGAGCAATCTGATATCTAAATTGCAGAAAATAAAACTAGTGTCAAACTACACACTCATACTTCAATCCCTCACCATTAGTCTCGCTATGGCTTTCGGAGGTAACTGAAAATGACATAAGCAATTCAATAACTAACTTGCAAAAAAATAAACTAATATCAAACTACAGACTCATACTTCAATCCCTCACCATTAGTCTCGCTATGGCTTTCGGAGGTAACTGAAAATGACATGAGTAATTTAATATCTATCTTGCAGAAAAGTAAATGAGCAAAACTGAAATAAATAAAATAGTGCTGGAACTAAGAACTAAGAAAAATAAATCAACAGAAGGACAAGAATAATTCCATGTCATTAGTCATTATGAAACTATGTGCAAATGCCCAGGTTGCCTATTGTAATCTGAAACAAAGACACTGATCAGTTAACAACATTATAAAGCATGAAAAGCTATGGACAACAATCAAACGTTAATACCATAAGAAATGCAATATATACAAGTGAATGATTATAGCATAAGGAACATAAAGAAATAAAGCATGAAACTATACAGCAATAAACAAAACCTCGGTGTGTACAGGGGCCCTCTGCACAACCTCGGGCAATCAGCAATCAACCACGAATTGAGCTTATAAACAGAGTCTTCTCATGTATTAAAATGCAGTCATAACACAGAAATAAAGTCACGGCACAGTGGGCTCATTAATAGTCAAAATTACATTACAAAAGCTAGCTACTATGCATATGAGAACACTTTATTTATAACAGAGGATGACATAACTACTTTCCTAAAATCTGCGCTGATAAAAGACACGTGAACAACCACGTCCAGGGATCTAGCGTCATGGCTGCCGTGGTGATTAAATCTATGGAGGGTGGCTATTGGATTCGGTTCATGGAGCAGTCCACAGGTGTTGATATGTCCCCAGAAATCTAGGAACGGCCACGCAAGTCTTCACGTGGTGAAAAACAGAGTTCTGTCACCGTAGGACTCTTACGTTGACCACCGCTTGACTACCTTTGACCACGGCCTTCTTTGGTGAATTCGACTGAGCCAATAGGACTCGGTCCATGTCCACGTCATTTGCAACTTGCCCATGTGGCTGGATTTGCCTGAAGACACCTGTAACATAGACTTTAACAAAAAGGTTGTGGAAAGTTGAACTGGCTGCGAAAAGTGACAAGATTCCGCAGCTGAATGAGAAAAAATCTAATTCAAACAACAGACACAAAACATAGTTAGGAAACCACTTTATATGCTCTTTTTAAACTAATATGCAATGATTTGATAGCTTAGGAGGTCCAGGTAAATGGAAAAAGGCTAGAAAGGTGTATAGGGAAGATGCAAGTTTGGGGCTCAACATACCCCCACTATGAAGGTGTTGCATGTCCTCATGCAACCAAAATTTTGATCATCCTCCCTTTAGTCCATGTGCTCTGAAGCTTCTGCCAATACATCCAGTCCTCTTCTCCTTTTCCTTGGTACTACTACCATCCTGGGCTTCCTCATCAAACATCTGAATTTGAGACTGATCAATTCTCTACTCAACTTCCTGCACTTTTTCTTTAATTTCCTATTCTTTTTCTGCCACAGTCCCAGATGTAACATAGTTTTTTCATGAATGATCTTGTCCAATCTGCTTTGCTCCTTTAATGCTTCATTTTCTTATTTAATGTGTCTGTTTAAGACCTCCAATTCAAACACTTCTTGTTTCAATGATTGGACTTGTGCTTCTTGTGCTGTGTAAGGCAGAGTGGATGACGTGCTCCGGCCTCCAGCTATCTTTTCTAAGGATTCTAGATAATCATACACCTCTTGCTGATTTGGGTCTATTTCAGGTGTTTTCCTTGGGCTGAACCCAAAGTCATATTGAGGAAGACTGATTTCTAACTCTGGCCGAGAAGGACTCATATCAACATCTGGAGGACTGGTTTCAATATTTAGCTGAAGATGAGGTGGGCTACGGCCAGCTGGAGGTTTCTCCGGTGTTTCCCCACCCAAGTCAATAAAGTGAGGTCCTTTTATTTTTGCTTTCCTCCACTTTCCTCTAAGCCTGTTTCTTCTTCTTAAATGCTATGGGCTAGTACTCTCTTCTTCCATACTCTGTTTTCCTTTTTCTTTCTTCTTAGCTATAGCTGCTTGTTTTCGAAGATGCACTAGTCTTTCAGACAATACTTGATGGTCTTCTTCTAAAGAAGGTTTTGATGATTGGTAGACATCCTCTATGCTTCTTTTCCCTTTCAATTTTCTCTATTTTCTATCCTTGGTTCTTTCCTCCCTCTCTTTTTGATCAACTTCTTTGGTTTTACTAATAGGAGGGTCTTGAATTACTGATCTCAGGCACCTCGGGTGTCTCTTGAAAGTAGTTTCTCACTAAAAACCATTCCCAGCTGTCCCTATTTTTCTTCAATTGGTCTTTAATTAGAATTTTCACAAGCCCATGATGATACAAATGGGGTTCTATGTCTTCTATGTTCTTTTGGACTGTTGTGCACATCTTTTTCAAGCTCAGCAATAAAAAGTAGGGCAGATTGAGGGTTTGGTTCTCTAAAAAGTTCATCAATAACCGAGTATGATACATGTACATTGCCCCAAAATGACCTTCACAAGTAATGAACTTTTGAATTATTAATAGTAAGCTGACCCACTCCTCTTTTAAAGAATGAATAGGAATTCCTCTTGTGAATATAGTTACGTCCATACCTGGGTTGCGTAATATGACTCTCTAAGCCTGCTCATCCAAGCTCTTGTTCTTGAACCAACGTTCACCTTCCTGGGGTAGGTCTGTAGCAGCTGCTATGGATGCCTCAGTGACTGTAAAATTAAGGTCCCCAATTTCCACCACTTGGCCGTTAAAAGATCTTGCAAAGGCTTTTTTAATCTCCTTATTGTGGCCCTTAAATTTTTGAATGAAACGTAGCCATTTTGCCTTCTTCAATAAGTCTTTCACTTGAGGGTATCCTTCTAAAAACTTGGGCCCTTCCGGTTCTGCCCTCAATAACTGACCCATCCTTTTTTCTATTTGAAATTCGTCTGCGTGTGAGGGGTTTAGTAGAGGTAAGACGACTAGGTTACGAGGTTTATGGAGAAGAAAATAGTGGCTAAAAATGGAAACTGGAGAACAGGTAGCAGGAGGGTTCAGGGATTCTAAGTAGAAAACAGAGGATAGGCAGCTGAGGTGAGTTCACGAAATGGAGTGGAGACGTATGTGAACGAGGTGGTAATGTAGCCGTGGCTTCAATAAAATGGCAGGGGAGTGAAGTGAACCTGACAGAATTTTTAAACTAAATTGATGTAGAGGAGATGTTAACATGTTTATGAAATGGCTACGTAAATTATGCAGTGGAGAGGAGCCATAATTAAATCGGTCACGTCCCATGATTACAGGTGGAGTGTGAAAGTGCAGTCAAATACGAGTTAAACCCGAGAATTAATCATGAGACTGTTTGGAAAATAAATGCATGGTTCGTGGAGGAATGTCGTGGAATGGTTATGGAGCTATCATGGCAATCACTGCATATAGTGGAGCTTATGGTTTAATAACTATGCAAAAAATGTGCTTTGATTGCTATTTGAAAGAAATTTTTACTCATACCTTGGAATCTTTGTCATTTGTTGTCCATTAGCCCTTGATGAACTGCTCCTTATTAATGCCTTTAGATGCTCCATGTCTTCATAATATGTCCTCGGTCATACCTGCATTTGATTTCATGATTATTGAACTAACATCTTGACTGTCAATTTGAAAAATAGAGTGGTGGTTGTGGAAACTGCTTCTGGCTACGGAAACTGATTCCAGCCGCGGAAACTGACACAGAAACCACTTGGCTAAATGAAGATGGATAGATAATAACTATCTGAATGAAAATGTTCATGAAAGAGACTTTTATTGATGAAATGAAATGAAATGGATGAAATGGAGTGGGATGAAATGGATTGGAGTGGAATGAAAATGAAATGGATTGGAATGAAAATGAAGTGAAGTGAAGTGAAAATGGGAAAGAAAGAGATTTTTTTTTTTTGGAAAATATAGGGTGTCAGGTGTTCTTGATTTTCACTCTATATTTTCTGTATAAGACTGCCAATCAGTGATTGGTTTTTAGGCTTATACAAATCATCATCATCATCATCATCATTATTATTATTATTATTTGACAGAAAGGAGCAAAGGCTAGGCTGGTGGAGAAGAAGGATTCTTCTTCACTAGCCTTATTGCAGAATTCTTATGAAACATTTTGGCAAATTCCTCTTTTGAGAGTGGCTTATGATAGATCTTTAATCTGTGGCCATTCACAATAAGAGGAGTTTGAAATTCATCAATGGTCTTGATTCTTACCACTCCATTGCTAAAGACTTTGTCAATCACATATGGCCTGAGCCAATGAGTCTGAAATTTACTTTTGAAGTCTTTAAACTTGGAATCAAATAGTAATGCCCAATCTCCCTCTTGAAACTTTTTCTCTTTGATGTATTTGTCATGCCACTTAGCTCTTTGATACTGAACTAGATCAGTTCTTAGGATTTCTTCTTGCTTGATCTCATCCAGCTCATTCAACTGCTCCATTCTGTGCTTTTGGGCTTCTGATAGATCCATCCCCAACTGAACTGCCATCTTGAAAGTTTTGACTTGAAACTCAATGGGGAGCAGAACTTCTTTCCCATAAACAAGCTCATAGGGAGAATGTCCTATTGTATTCCTCCATGTAGTTCTGTAGGCCCACAAGTCTTCAAGAAGCCTTTCTGCCCAATCTCTTCTATGTAGATGAATAGTTTTGGTGATGATGCCTTCAATAACTTTGTTTCTAGACTCCACTTGGCCATTTGCTTGCGGATGGTAAGGAGTAGATTTTTTGTGCTTGATTTTGTATTCTTCCATCAGCTTTTCCACCATGTTGGATGTGAATTGACTTCCCTGATCTGTCACAATTTCTCTTGGAACACCAAAGCGAGTAAAAATATCCTCATAAAGAAAACTAACAACTGAATTTTCAGTAGTAGAAAGTAATGCTTTGGCTTCTACCCATTTAGTGACATAATCAGTACATACCAATATATACTTCTTTTGTTTAGATGGTGGATTAATAGGTCCAATGAAATATAAAGCCCATTTTTCAAAGGGTTCGATGAGTACCTGTGGTTGTAATGGCATTTCATTTGAAAGAGTCGGTTTCCCTACTCTTTGGCAGCTGTCACACCTTTTGACATATTCCTTTGTATCTTTGAAGAGGGAAGGCCAATGATATCCTAAAGAAAGGATTTTATAGGCTGTCCTTTTGTCAGCAAAGTGTCCGCTGCATGGTTCATCATGACATTCCTTGATGATGTCAGGCATTTCATCTTCCCTAACACATCTTTTGATCACAAGATCTGACCCTGTTTTAAACAATTCGTTAGAAATCCATGAATATTTTGAACTCTCTTGAATAATCTTTCTTCTTTCACTAGGAAATAAATGTGGAGGTAGTTTCCCTGTAACCAAATAGTTAGCAATATTTGCATGCCAAGGGGTCTTAGTAGTTACTGCAAATAAATATTCATCCGGAAACTTATCCTCTACAGGAGAATCTTCTTTAGTATTTTGGATCCTAGACAAGAAATCAACTACTGTATTTTGTTTCCCTGGTCTATCCAACATAGTAATATTGAATTCTTGTAAAAGTAAGAGCCATCTTGTAACTCTGCCATTAGTAACAGGTTTTTTCATTAGATATCTAATCGCAGAATGATCAATATGGACAAAAGTTTCATAGCCTGTTATATAATGTCTAAACTTATTGATTGCATGAACAACAGCTAAGAACTCTTTTTCAGTCACAGTATAGTTCAACTCAGTGGGAGTCAGATTTTTACTGGTATAGTAAATGGCATAAGGAACTAAATCCTTTTGACCCAACACAGCTCCTAGAGCTATATCTGAAGCATCTATAGAAATATGGAAAGGAAGCTTCCAATTTGGCCCTCTCAATATGGGTGCTTCTGATATTCTTGTTTTCAAATTTTCAAATGTTGATTGACAATAAGGATCCCATTTGAATTCATAGTCTTTTGTAAGCAATTTGAAGAGTGGAGATGCTATTTTGGTGAAGTTCTCTATAAATATTCTATAGTATCAGGAAAATCCCAGAAAACTTCTAACATCTTTTTGAAAATTTGGAATAGGCAACTTGGAGATGACTTCAACTTTTAATCTATCAACTTTTATCCCATCCCCTGAAATGTGATGTCCCAAAAAAATACCTTCAGTAAACATCATAAAGCATTTTTCATGACTCAATGAAAGGTTTGTTTCTTTACATCTTATAAGGACTTTTTCCAAATTCTTTAATGCCTCTTCAAATGTATTATCATAAACTATAAAATCATCCATATAAACCTCTACACAATCATGGATTAGATAAGAAAAGATTCCTAGTACTGCTCTTTGGAATGTTGCGGGTGCATTACATAATCCAAAAGGAAGCACTCGGTAAGCAAAAGTTCACCATGGACAGGTAAATGTGGTCTTATCTTGATTTGCAGGTGCTACCTGAATTTGATTATAGCCACTAAAACCATCCAAAAATGAAAAGTACTTTTTGCTTGCTAGTGTATCTAATACCTGATCGATAAAGGGCAAAGGAAAGTGATCCTTCAAAGTTGCTTTATTCAATTCCCTGTAATCAATGCATACTCTCCATTTACCATTCTTTTTAGGTACTATAACCAAAGGAGAAACCCATCGGCTATCTGAAATTGGATAAATGAAGTTTACATTGAGTAGTTTTTGGAGCTCTTCTTTCACTATCTCCCTAAGGTTTGGATTCATCCTTCTCTGAGGTTGTCTAATTGGTCTACTTCTTTCCTCGATGTAGATTTGATGAATGCAAGTCTTAGGGTCAATACCTTTCATATCAGTATACTCCCATGCAAATGCAGTAGAATTTTTTTGCAAGATTTTGGTTAGCTCTTCCTGTTGTGATTTTTCCAAATTTTTATTAATATTCAATGTTTTACCTAGAAAAATCTCAATGACGGAACTACCAAACTCTTCCATAGAGTAAAGAGACATTTGTCTAGATGATAGATACTCAATGTCAGAATCTAATTGAAATTGTGTGTGGTCATATTTTGAAGATGTTTCAAAATTTTCTAATGTGTTCAGAATTTGACTATCTTCACTGATTTCAGAAATGGTAAAGACAGGTTGTATAGTGTCCTCATCATCAACCCATTCATTATCTCCTACTTCTGTAATTTCTTTTGCTGGAGGATACAAATTGAATTTCTTTGTCGAATTACCATCAGAAATGTACATACCCCGAGATCTACAACTAATGAAAGCATCAGCTGTGGCTAGCCAAGGTCTTCCTAAGATGAATGGGTGCCCTCCTAAATTACTCTTGGGAGTCAAAATCATGAAATCTACTAGATATTCCCAAGAATCTAAGGAGACTGAAATGTCTTCTAATACAACATCTGGTTTGATAATTGATCGATCTGCAAGTTGCAGTAGAGTAGGTGTAAAAATAATATTAGGAAGTTTTAGCTGTTCCATAGTCTGTCTACTCATAATGTTGATAGCAACCCCTAAGTCAATCAAAGTATTTGGAATTTCTACCCCATTTATACGTGTCTTGAAAATTGGACTACCGGGATCTACATACTTCTGCATGGTAATTTTTCCCATCATGATATCTGTAATTTTTCCTACCAGGTGAATTCCTCTTGTATCTCTTGGTTTCCTTCCTGGTATTTTGAGACTCAACTCCTTTATTGTTTTGCTAGAATAGGAATCTCTCTAATGGCTTGTAGCAAGGGAATATTGATACAGACATTTTTTAATTAATGTAGGAAATCATAGTCTGGCAACAAGATTTGTTTTTCCACTCCTTTGTCAATTTGTAATATTTCAGGAAAAGCAGGTGTGGATGAAGATGCAGGTTGCTCAACTATAGGAGTTGTGGGGGTTGGCTCTTTTTCTTTTTCTTTTTGAGTGCTTGGGTTTTGAAGAGATGCTTCAGAACCTTTATTGGCTTCAAGAGAATCTTCCTCAGAAATACTTTGCTTTTGAGCATCTATAGAAGGCTTTTCTAAAACTCTACCAGATCTTAGTTGTACATCATTGAGAGGAACAATCATATAGGTAGGAAATTGTTGTCCTTCTAGCATGTAAGCATTTTGAGGATTTTTATTATTGGGATTCGGCAATGGTTGGGATGGTAGTTGATTTGTCTTCTGTTGGAATGGAAGCAAGAGTTGAGAATTTGGATTTTGTTGAGAAGGTTGTTGTTGTTGTGGAAATGGAAATGAAAGTTGTGGATTCTGATTTGGAAGTTGTGGAGCTTGTTGATTTTGAAAAGATGGAGGATATTGATAAAATTGAGCAAATCTCCCATAAGGATTTTGCATACCTTGTACCCATGATAGAAATGGATTTTGAGGTTGGGACCAAGGTTTTTGCCAAGGATTCCAATTTGGTGGGGGTTGAAAGTTCATGGGGTTGTTAAACCCTTGATTTTGTTGCCCCTGCTAAGGTCTCCTTGAAACAAAGCAGAGAGACTCAATTGAATTTGGATATTCTTGAAAGATAGCTTTGAGCCCAGGAATTGAAGGACAATCCTTGGTCTCATGGCTTTCTGGGCAAATCATACATGTTTCTACAACTTTTGCATCTAAGGGGCATTCCCTTAGAGCATGTTTCTTCCTACATCTTGGACAAAAGATGGCCAAAGCTTCAGCTTCAGCTTTCTTCTTGTTTTTTATTTTAAGGGTGTCTAGTTGCTCACTAACGCTCCCTAAAATATTAGTTTTGAACTCATCAAGCATATTGCCAATCTCAGCCCCACTTACTGATCCAGTTGCAGATTTGTTTGCTCTAATGAGAGAAGGATCTCTAGGCCCTTTTCTGGTTTTAGATTTTCCCCTTGAGAGATGGACACATAGTTCTGCTATATCATGGAGTGGAAGTTGAGAAATATCTCCCTTTCCCATGATGTTTAAAATATCTATCCATTCATCTCTAATGGCTTTTAATAGAAGGGATTTCAAGGTCTCCTCATCTAGGTTACTCATTTTTGCTCTTTTCAGGTTGTATTGAAATCTTTCAAGTAAATCCTCCAAGTTTTCATCTTCTTTTTGCACCATCTTGAATACCTCATCCTTATGATTGGTGGGCATGCAATAGTCTAGGTATCTATCCAAAAATGTTTGTTTCATATCATTCCAAGTCCTAATAGATTGAGTGACTAATCCCATGAACCATTTCAAAGCAGCTCCCTTCAATGTTGAAGGAAACAATTTGAGTTTTTGAGAGTCTTCCATATAATCATAAGTCGGCACACAACTTCAAACTCAAATAGAAATGTTTCAGGATCCTCACTTTGCAACCCATAAAAGTTTGGGAGGACAGATGGTGAGATGATTTTCATTGTTGTATGAAATTCCTTATCAACTATAGGAAATCCAAACGAGTTATCTCCATCCTATTTCCCCCATTGTAACCTCTACCTCCTCCATTGTTTCCTCCTCCTCTACCTCTACCTCTACCTCCTCCTCCAAATCCGTTTACTACTTCCTCTGTCATGATAGTTTCCTCAGAGATTTCAGAGTCCTCTGGTTCCTCTACTAATGGCAAATGAGGAGGAATTTCTCCCTCTTCTTCTTCAGGTGATTCTACTTCCTTGATTACAATTTGTTCTCCTGTAGAAGTAAAGAAATGTTCTTTTCCTAAGTCAGATTTGGTGGATAGTGTGGGAGAGTCTCCTAATTCAGCTGCTGCCCCTTGAATTCCAGGAATCCTAAGGCTAGGAGTGTGAGTTGGAGATGATGGAGGTGTATCTTGTTTATGCCTTGAAGTAGATGGAGTTGTAAAAATCGAACTCTTGGCCCTAGCTATAAACCTTCCCCTAGAATCTCTTGCTCTATGCATGCCATTTTTTATTTTTCTTCAAGTCGGGCTGATAATTCTCTTTCTGATCTTCCAGGTCACACTAGGTGCAAGAAGAGAGCATACTCAGGAAATTATTGAACCAATAACTCTATTTTCTGATCCTCCAGATTACACTAGGTGAAAGAGGAGAGCATACTTTCAGAAGTTATCAATTTTTACCTTCCTTGAAATTTTTCTGGTTTTGTTTTTAAGAAATTGGCTACCTAGTTTCACTTCCCTGGCAACGGTGCCAAAATGTTTGGTCAATTTAGAGTGTCCTAAATTGCTATATTAATTGTCAATCCGGGAGTCATCAACTGCTAAAGTGAGGCGCACTATATATGCAAGATAACCGATTTCTTATTTTTTTGTCGTTTTTGATTTTTAGTTTGTTCTTGGGTTTATCTTCGTTGATTCCCTAATGTAAGATGGCAATCCTAAAAGACAATCATGGATATAAGTGTTCAAGGCAATGGTTTCCTTTAAAATGATTTCCAAACTTCAAAATTTTCAAAAAGGTTTTAAAACATGCAATGATGAAATTAATTCCTAAAAGAGAATCAAAATGTGCCACTATTCTAATTAAACAAATAGTGAGCTATTGACCACGAAACCTAGTATCCTTGCTATTGTCTAAATATGAAAGAAACTGAACTCAAAGAAATCCAAAAATTGCAAGCAAAGTAAAGCTAAGATCAAATTACATCAACTCATATTCTGACCCCTCACCATTCGTCTCACTCTGGCTTTCGGAGGTAATCATAAACAACTTGAGAAATCTGATATCTAAATTGCGGAAAATAAAACTAGTATCAAACTACACACTCATACTTCAATCACTCGCCATTAGTCTCGCTATGGCTTTCCGAGGTAATTGAAAATGACATAAGCAATTCAATAACTAACTTGTAGAAAAATAAACTAATATCAAACTACAGACTCATACTTCAATCCCTCACCATTAGTCTCGCTATGGCTTTCAGAGGTAACTGAAAATGACATGAGTAATGTAATATCTATCATGCAGAAAAGTAAATGAGCAAAACTGAAATAAATAAAACAGTGCTGGAACTAAGAACTAAGAAAAATAAATCAGCAGAAGGACAAGAATAATTCCATGTCATTAGTCATTTTAAAACTATGTGCAAATGCCCAGGCTGCCTACTGTAATTTGAAACAAAGACATTGATTAGTTAACAACATTATAAAGCATGAAAAACTATGGACAACAATCAAACGTTAATACCATAAGAAATGCAATATATACAAATGAATGATTATGGCATAAGGAACGTAAAGAAATAAAGCATGAAACTATACAACAATAAACAAAACCTCGGTGTGTACAGGGCCCCTCTGCACAACCTCAGGCAATCAGCAATCAACCATGAATTGAGCTTATAAACAGAGTCTTCTCATGTATTAAAATGCAGTCATAACACAGAAATAAAGTCACAACACATTGGGCTCATTAACAGTCAAAATTACATTACAAAATCTAACTACTATGCGTATGAGAATGCTTTATTTATAATAGAGGATGACATAACTACTTTCCTAAAATCTGCACTGATAAAAGACACGTGAAAAACCACATCCAGGGATCTAGCGTCATGGCTGCCGTGGTGATTAAATCTATGGAGGGTTCCTGTTGGATTCGGTTCATGGAGCAGTCCATAGGTGTTGATATGTCCCCATAAATCTAGGAACAACCACGCAAGTCTTCACGTGGTGAAAAATAGAGTTCTGCCACCGTAGGACTCTTACGTTGACCACCACTTGACTACCTTTGACCACGGCCTTCTTTGGTGAATTCGACTGAGCCAATAGGACTCGGTCCATGTCCACGTCATTTGGAACTTGCCCATGTGGCTGGATTTGCTTGAAGACACCTGTAACATAGACTTTAACAAAAAGGCTGTGGAAACTTGAATTGGCTGCGGAAACTGACAAGATTCCGCAGCTGAATGAGCAAAAATATAATTCAAACTGCAGACACAAAACATAGTTAGGAAACCACTTTATATGCTCTTTTTAAACTAATATGAAATTATTTGACAGCTTAGGAGGTCCAGGTAAATGGAAAAAGGCTAGAAAGGTGTATAGGGAAGATGCAAGTTTGGGGCTCAACACCTACCTATGGTTTTGTGCATGGTTTTTCGCACATGGTTTTGGACGTGATGGTTTTCGCTCCATGGTTTTGGACACGATGGTTTTCAGTCCATGGTATTGGATGCTTCAGCATGTATAAATATGTATTGCAACATTGAAAGGAACATAATTAAAAATCAAGCTTGTAGTCCTGGTTTTGGGATCCAAGGGAAAAATCTCTGTGTATATGTGTTTTATGTGTTATGCTCTCACATTGTTTATTTTCTATGTTTTAGAATTCGTATGCAGGTAACTTCTCTACGGGGTTAAAACCTCCAGATTATTACTTGGAATAAGAGGTCTCAACAATAGAGGTAAACAAAGGCATCATAGAGATAAAATTATTAAGGAACACATTGAAATTTTAATGTTGCAAGAGATAAATATTTCAAGTGATAATGTGAAAGATATTTCTATGCATTGTTGGAAAGGGTTTGAGCCAATGGCATTAGACACAAATGGGAGTGCAAGAGGTAATGCAATCCATTGGAAGACCCTCAAGATTCCATTACCTAAATGTATTTCTTGCCGAATGATACTTTTAGGAATATTTTGTTATATTGTTACAAAAGCGATTGTGGTTTTGAAGGTTATTGACTTAGGGGTTTCTGACCCAGGTTCAGAGTTAGTTGTGCCAAAAAAATCCCTACACTACTGGCCTTTTAGGCATCAATCCGTGTAGCATGGAATGAAATCTCACCCGAAGAAGTATTGGGGGATGGTGGAACCAAGTTTCCGTATCCAGAGATCAGCGTGATGCATTTTTATAACCTAGATCTGCCTTTGCACAGATCTCAAAGCCCTTCAATCTTAGCGATGTATCTTCCCTCAATCGGCCTCCAGACCTCTGCAAAGGTCTACGACTAGTTTTTATGGACCCTGAACAGGCAAATTAGCTACTTATGCGCACCAACGCTTAAGTCAGTATTTACTCAGATATACCTGTGTTCGATAACTTTAACAGAAAGTGTTATGATCTTCACGTAATCATTTAACATTAATTGCATTTAGATAATAAGACAGATCAGGTAAATTCGCGCATCAATATACAATTATTTTATAAAGTCATCATTTCATCATAGCATATATCACAATCATACATAACCGAAGTAAAAAGGTAAAACATAGGAATTTCTGCAAGTCTTCTTTATTGATCTTTAGTATAGATATAGAGACTCAGTACTTCTCTATGCACTCAGCTGCAGGAGTCTGTGCACTCAACTGCAGACACTACTCTAAGCCTCTGTGCACTCAACTGTAGAGCCTTTCCTCTTACTTTCCTATGCTAACTCTCTAGACTCCTTTCGTCGTACCCATAGACCAAAGACATCTATCTCTATCTATCTTGTCTTAGACTCTCTAAGACACATCTATTTATACAATCCCATGGTCTGTGGACCATCAGTATATCTTCAAAAACTGACTCAAGTTTACATGAATGACAATAAATACCATTTTTAACTCTTAACTAACTATGTGCTCCACATCCATAATTTGCAGATACTTTACAACGTTTTACATCAAAACTTGGGTTTTTTCCCCAAAAGTGATCCAGGGAACCCCATCCCAACAGACCCCCAACACAAAGGTCATGACTCACCCTCGCATCACTTGGCTGGCACGATGATATTTCTATGAATATCCCCCAGCTCCACCTGCACAATTGCTACTTCAGCCGTGCTCTATGTGGCTGCTTGTTGCACCTGTTCATCCAATTGTTCTGTCGCTGGTCCTTCACTGGCTTGCTTGATCTTCTGTTGTGTGAGTTGTATGTTCATAAGCTTTTCCTGGATGTTCGTTGAGACTTCATAGGATTTGTACAACTAAGGACCCAACCATGCCTTAAGCACTGCCTCTTTTTTCTATGCCGCTTCCACTTGTGAAAGTTGCTGCTTTGCCTCCTGCAACTTGGCAAGGTGTTATGTTGTAGCAATGGAGTGCTCTGTTGCCCTTACGTCGTTGTACTGCTGCTGGAGCTCATGGATTTCGGTAAATAATATATATAGGGTGGGATCTTTCTAGAGTGTCTTCACCACTTCCATGGCCTATTCAAACAAAGTTGTATAGTCAACAACCATGACATACACAGTAGCTATCCCTTCCTTGACGGCAGTGCCACACTGTTCCCTGACTTCTGGCAAAGTTGAAGGCTGTGAATTAAGCTCCAGTTCTATGATTTTCATGTTGATTTCAAATTTAACACTTTCCAACTCTGCCTTCTCCTCACAGATGCCCATAGCTAGCTTCCAGATCTTGGCCTCAAGCGGTGCCTCCTTAGGTATGTTCAACTCCAATGCTGTCCTGCATGCCTCTACAATCGTGGCCTCTAGCTGGGTGCTTTGTGCCTGGATTGTATCCCTCTCCTTCCAGACCCCTGTCTTCTTAGCAAACATTTGTTCGTTATTCACCATGTACTTGCTGATTAAACTGGGAGTGTGCTGCTACCGCGCTCTCAATTCTGCTATCACACTTGTCTGCAGCACATGAGGATATTCATTGGGGAGTGCTGCAATGCTAAGGCCGATGTTCTTTAAGGTGATAAAAATGATCTTATCATCAACCGACTTTGTGCTCAGGTATCCTTCTAGTAGCATGACTGTCCTGACCAGCTCTGTAGCCTAACTTGTCCCTAGTGCCAGGCTCGTTTGTGCGGCACTGACTTGTCCTATGCCCACCTGAATTCTACTGGTCTGGATCTACAGTTCGCACAAATCCTTCTAAATATTTCTTAAGGACTACAAGTGGTGTTTCTCAAACTGATGCAATAGTTTGACTATGGTGTCCTACATTTTGTCCCCGATCTCGTTGAGAACACCCTCTGTCAGCGTAATGGGATCCAGCAGTGGCTTAGTCGCCTTTGTCTTCTTCCGGGACCCCTCCTTCTACTGTTCTATGTACATGTTCACCTGAAATGGAGTGCTCTGTCCCTCATCGTCTCCATTGCCCTACATCGACTGCTTTTCCTCTTCGGTTTTGGGTGAAGGGGATTTACCGCTTCACTTGGAGTCGCGTTGCTCTTGTTCAGCCTACTGTTTTGGAGCACGCTTCTTTTCTAGTCGGGCCTTCTCCTCAGCCTCCTTCCTTTGCTGTGCGGCCAACTTCTGTGCCGTGTGCTTCGCTACATCCTTCCTCCTTTTCTCTGCTGAACTCTCTACACCTTTGCTTGTACCCGCGACCAAGTCAGACGGAGAGTGCCAGTTTGTTGGCCAGCACTTAATTACTTCCTGAATCACATCATCCGTGGTGAGATATGGCATATCAAACCACTTCTTATACAGATCCTTCCGTGCCCAAATATAAACGAGGTGGAAGTTTGCCTTGAATTTCGCATACTTTGGCAACTATACATACATGGTAGGCGACACCCGTGGATGCTGGTTGATGGCCATGCGAATGCTTGCCTCCATCAAAACCTAGAAAATCTTCGTTTCTGTGACCCGCGCAAGGTCCTTCATGGCCCAAAGGGAGGCAAACTGTGCAGCCTTCGGCAAACCTGCCTCTAATGGAGGAAACTGACTATCTTCTCGCAGCTCCCAAGCAACCAGCACAATAGAGAACAACAACCACACATAGTGGAAGGTCTTGCTCTCATCTTAAGCCTCGTGACAATTCGCAAGGAACTCGTTACATAAATATCACGACTAGTTAAATTGCACGCCCTCCGTGCATTGTGTAGCTAATGAGATCACAGGCGCTAGAACCTCATCCTTGTGACACTTCCTCATGACCTTATTGGCTAGCATCTGGGTGGAAATTTTCACCACGGGGTTGTTGATGGATGTTATGGAGTACCCATGTGACTTCTTGAGAAGGTTAAATTTATTCTTCATCTTCTCTACCAAGTCCCACTTGCTTGTCTTTCTGCCAAACTCCTTGGTTGGATTCAAGCCTTTATGTGGCAGGAGCGTGATCTTGTGGACGAGCATACCCGTGATGGGGATAGGCATACAAGACATAAGCACACATCGTGCACCAGAGTTAGTAGCTGCCTTATACAGGTGGTATTTATGTTAGAGCATTGGTAGTGGGGCACCCACAGCAGGTTCAATAACCTGGACTACTCTACTCTACATATCCACTGAATTGTCTCCAACGCAGTGACATAGAAGTCTTTGTAATATACCCATTTCATATAATTATCTGTCGCAAGGTGCGGGAACCTCTCATGGTCATCCAAGTCCTAATCCTCCATCCTTAAGAGGGGAACCCATGTTAGGTGCAGACCTTCGAAGGTTATATTTTCCAGTAGCAGGGGCGAATGAATGACAAATTTCTCCACATCAGGGTCCTTGGTGACCTTCACCTTCCTTTTATGTGGAGGGATGTAGTCTGAAAACTTGGTGATGTGCTCTGCGCCCTCAACATCTATATCTTTAGTACCCTCTTCGACCTCCAAATCTACAACCTTCTTAGGTTTCTTTTCCTTCTTCTATGTCTGGGTAGCAGAGTGATTTCTAGGTGACTTGCGCACTAGCACTGACCTTTTCTACTTGTCTTTCTTTGACTTGTGGGTCTTGCTCACTAGTGTAAGCTTCGGCCTAGGCGACATCGGCGTCATAGGCACAGAAGCCAGAGCCTCCATTCTCACAACTTCTAGAGTCACTCCTTTGGAGGCAATAGTTCCTTCAGTGCTTGTAGTCTCACCTGGTCCTGACATAGTGTTGTAAATGAATTACCAGGTTTCCTCGGGTAGATTATAAAACATGAAGCTTGTGACCAAATCTTCAAAAAAATTTCGATTCATAAGCGATGTACAACACAACTTAAAATCTCTAAGGGTGTAAAGTGTTTTCTGTTGGACTGGCATGCATAATTTATAGGAGAATTTGAATTCAAATCTGATCATTCCCCCCAAAATCTATCCATTAATGCTGATTTGGCAGAAGATATCCAAAGATTTCAGCCTTAAATGCCACCCACCCACTCCTCTTAACCCTCTCCTGGCTGTGAAATCATGAACAATGACTTTAACGGTCATTTTCTGGTTATGCTGCGTGGTACCTCCCTCCATAATGTAACTCCCTTCGTTGGCTTCTGGTACGGTGACATCACCTTGTTTCGTGCAACACCCCTGTTTCGGAGTCCCCAAAACTGGGCAGTGTAGTTTATATTCCCGCGCTCCCTTATAATGTCTTGGAGCACTAACACTGTTCAACCACCATATAGTCATTGAGTCGGATCTCCTCCATACGGCTTCAACCGGCTCCCATTCACCCTTCCCGGGAAAGCTTCTTTGTTCAAATTTACGAGCTAAACCATGCCCCCATCTGTGATTTCTTTAATGACATATGGCTCCAACTAGTGCATCTAAAAATTTCCTAGAAACTTATCGAACTTACTATCATATAATAATACCAAATTATTTACCTTGAATTTGAACAACTTGATGTGTTGTTCGTGCCATGATTTTTCACATTCCTTTTGTACTTGTTGATGAAATCCAGCCAAGAATCTATCCTCTTCGAGCTCCATCAACTACACAAGCCATTCTTCCAAGGCTCCACTTGGTGGGCTCCAGTATTGTAGCAGCAATGCTACAACTCCTGGAGCTTCCTGTCTCTTAATTTTATCAACCCGGTAGTTCGTACAAACTTGGAAGCGACGATGATGTATGCACAAGTACTAGCTCTTGTCGCAGCTGTCACTTGGTCAGCTGGCACAAGTCCGCTAGGGCTCAAGCCAACTTCTATAGGCTCACAGAAGAAGCTTTATCAATGATGGACGAAAGCTAACTCAAAGGAGACTAGTCTAATTGCAGAAGGAAACTGAAAACCAATAAAGCATGGAAACCCTAGGAAACCCTAATTTGACTAACTAGACCCTAACTATGCAAAACTGTGAATGAAACAACTACCAATAGTGCCATTACTTGCAGTGAACTGAAATACATGCATCTAAGCTACTTGCATCTAAAAAAATCATGTTTTTGTACTTTTTCATTAAGTGGTTGGATTTATTGTGATGATGCTTTTGATTAGGGTTTGGTTGTGTCGGAGCGGTTGGAATGGAAGGAAAGCATGGGCAAGGTCAGGATGGCTAAGGGAGGTCCCAGAGGGTCTCCAGCATCAGTCCACAGAAGCCTACCACGTTCGGATGCTCAGCAACCAAGTTTGCAGGTTTCTACAGGAAGTCTGCAGGGGATCCTACAGGAAACTCAGGGGTTTCTACAGGAAGTCTGTGCAATTCTACAGGATGATTAACCGTGGAGGTTTTGGAAGATGGTGAAGTGTTGAAGAGGTGTGGAAAGATAGGTAAGATGGAGATGGAGCTGGTGATGGCTTAGGAGCAGAGAAATCAGATGGAGGGAGAGTGTATGCAGTGGTTGGATGGTTGGAAGGATGGGATCAATGAAAGATGGAGTAAATAGAGCTAAGTGAATAATGGAATGAGTTGGAGGGTAAATGAGCTGGACAGAGGCAGAGTAGGGCTTGAGGAGAGATCAAGAAGAAGAAGAAGAAAGTGGAGGGATAAGGAGCAGTGTAAATGAAACAAATGACTTGTGCACCAAAACGAGAAATTCATTAACCTATGATAACTGTGCCATGAAACCTATGAACAGCAATGGAAAACCAAGAAATGAAACTTATGCGTGGAAGTGGAATGTAGAAGTGTGCTTCAATGTAAAAAATGCATGGATGGATCTTCAACGAAAATGTCTAT
The DNA here is from genome assembly GCA_031772625.1 of Pinus tabuliformis. NCBI lineage: Eukaryota > Viridiplantae > Streptophyta > Pinopsida > Pinales > Pinaceae > Pinus > Pinus tabuliformis. The sequence goes on from CM062805.1 coordinate 588,419,381, forward strand.
GTTGCAGCTTGCATGGAAGTGAGAAGAACTGCGTTTCTTTTTGGTGGTTGGTTATGGACTGCACCCCAATCCTTAAGAGAGATGGCAGTGAGCCTTTACAACCTTTTTGATGGAGCTCCAATGATTTATAACTATCCTCCTATTGAACTTAAGCAACTGAAACAAATTCACCATAAACTAATCCTATCTAAGCTCATGAAAAAGACTAAGTTAACAAACTGTAAATTCGAATTGCATGTGAAAGTAAACAAACTCGAAGTTCTGGAACGAAATGCAAACACATTACAACACCGAGGAGATCTATTGCTCTTAGGTTGGGCCCTAACCTGAGAGCTATAGCTCCCTTAGAAACTCAGAATGAAACCAAAATCTGACTGCCTTTATTCATAAACGAAAGTCTAATGACATGCCAAAATGGCTTACAAAACCGAGCTGTAGCTCGTACTTCCAAATTACAAGAATAATACCAAGGTTCAAAAAGCTTCTATCCAAGGCTACGGCCTCAGTATTTATGCAAAAACGATCATCCAACAGGTGTCCTTGATTTTAGGAGCTCGGCTGTCCAACTGAAGTTTAAACTGCTGATCCTAGAGGACAGTCATAATTGCTGTTCCTGTAGAACAGTTATAACTGTTGTTCCTGTAGAACAGCTGGCTGCTTCTAAGCTCGGTGGGGAGATGGATTGGAGCTCGGAGCTATGGTGGGAATCACGAGGAAGGTCCCCAAGACCGTGGACATCCTCTCCTAAAAACCAGCAGTGCCACCTCATTGTCTCCTTGTCTCCTTTCTCGTTGTCTTTTCTCCCTTTAAATGCCAAAAACCTGAAAGCATCATGCATTAGTCACGTAGATAGAATGTCTACCCTTCTTCCTACAAACAACACGAATAAACCAAGAAATGAATGCATAAGCAATAAAAAATGAATGGTTTGAGCAGAGCAAGTAGGCCAAATGAGCCCAAATTGTACCAAAAATTGGGGCTCATCATCACCCCCCAGCTAAACTATTTGCTCATCCTTGAGCAACCTTGCCCTGGCTCCTCGTCTTTGGCCGAGAACTAGAGCCCGGAGCATGCTTTTCCTTCCCTGTTTTTGGTGGTTCTGCCTTTTCTGTCGAGGGTGGCGCTTCTTCCTTTCCCGTTTTTGGCGGCCCTGCCTTTGCTGCCTCTGGTGGTGACGAAGGTGATGCTTCTTCCCCCTTTCCTATTTCCCTGAGCCGAGCTTCGGAAGGTGACTGGCCTATTTTTCGTGTCCAGGAAGTTATTTTTGGGCTCCCCTTTTCGGGGGTGGCTCATGTTTTAGAGGGGGTTCTTGCACTGGGTGAAGTAGGGACATCCCCTGAAATGGTTTGGCTGCTGGGTGGAGGTTGTGGCTTGCCCATGGTCATCCTCTTGCTTCTCTTGGCTTCAGATGGTAGAGGGGTCTCCCTCTCCCTTTTCTCCTTCGGTTTTGGAGGTGTACTGAGGGCAGCCAGCGCCGCTGCTGCCTCCTTTTCGAGAATGCCAGCCTTCTCTTTCTTGCGTTTTGCTCTCTCAGAGCGCCTTGTAGAGGGCCCCTCCTTTTCAGATTTCGGGCTTCCTGTAGAAGACCCTGCTTTGCCCACTTCCGGGCCTCCTGTAGAAGACCCTCTCTCTGTCTTCAGACCTCCTGTAGGAGGCTGTGTCTCAATGACTTTCGGGCCTCTTGTAGAAGCCCCTTTTTCCAATTTCGGGCTTCCTGTAGAAGCCCTTGTCTCTGTCTTCGGGCTTCCTGTAGAAGCCTGTTTTTGCACTTTCGGGCTTCCTGTAGAAGCCTTTGTCTCCGTTTTTGGGCTTCCTGTAGAAGCCTGTTCTCCAACGATTTTCGGGCTTCCCGTAGAAGCCTTGGTCTTTGCTTTTGGGCTTCCTATAGAAGCTTGCTTCTCAATGATCTTCGGGCTTCCTGTAGAAGCCTTTGTTTTTGTTTTTGGGCTTCCTGTAGAAGCCTTTTCCTTAATGATTTTTGGGCTTCCTGTAGAAGCCTGAGTTTGTGTTTTCGGGCTTCCTGTAGAAGCCTGTTTTTGCTTTCCTGTAGACATAGGTGTCTCCACTTCCGCTTGCTTGCTTGCCTGAGTTTTACTTTTTGCTTTGGGTGCAGGTGCTGTTGAGGTACTTGGGCTGACGTGGACCACCTCAGCTTTGTCCATTCTGCTCTTCATCCTCTTTTCCCTTGCTGACAGGATAGGTGTGCCACCCTCATGCTTCTTCCTCTGTTCTCCCTTCTGTACTGTTGTCGGGGTCTCTTGGCCTTCTTCTCTCTGTTCCTCGGCCACTGCTTCGTGTTCCTCACTGCTGGAGGAACCCGTTTCTTCGATCAACATTTTGATGTCCCCATCTTTTGTTAAATTCCGGAAGGATTCCCATGAGAGGGGGACCTTATATGAGTGCAATGCATCTTCCACAAGAAGCTTGATCAGCCCATGGTGGGCTATCTGATCTGGTATACCCTCTTTCAGCTTTGTAGCACATTCCATTAGAGACTGCAGGAGGTAATAAGGGATGCTCAGTTTTTGTTCTACAGGAAGGTCAATTCGGTGCCTCAACTCAGTGAGCAGCCGAAAGTGATATGCATACACGATGCTGAAACGACCTTCACAAGTGATATATTTCATTATTTGCAAACTGACTTCGTTCCAAGGTGGTGACAGGCTCGTTCTTCGCACCCCGTTTTTGTCCTCCGAGAATTCTTCCTCAGGTGGAAAGAATTCCTTCTTTGCCTGCTGACTCAGCTTTCTCTCCTCTTTATCCCACGACAGACCCATAGGAAGTTCTGTGATCCGACTGATATGTTCTGGGGTGAGTTTGAGGCTTAGACCTCTGAAGTTCACCGTGGCTAGTGTCTGAGATTTAGGCTTCAGAGCCTGCAAGAATTCTTCGGCCACTTCATCATCGTAACCCTGCAGCTTATCACAAAAAGGCATCCATTGTGCTCTGGTGAAGAGCTCTACCACTGCCGGGTTTCTCCTTAGTTTAGTTGAATCAGTGGGTTCCCGTCTTATAAACCCACCCGGCATGATGAACACGGTCAGTTTAATTAAAGGTGGCAAATGCAACAGAGATTTGGTCTAGGGAGACAGAGCATGCACATACAAAATTCAACACAGTCTACTTATACCGACATCCTGTAGAACAATAGCATAGGCACAACAAACAACAATTCCACCAATCTCTTTATGACCCGACTGTGGACGATGGTCTTGCCACTTCTATTAACCAGTCACATTAAGAGTTCAGGGTTACCTCTTTAATTGGCCACCTTTTTCGTGAGGCACCCGCTTTCCTGTAGATGACTGTGTTCCTGTAGACTGCGTTCCTATAGAACTGCGCTCCTGTAGAACTGCGTTCCTGTAGACTGCGTTCCTGTAGAACTGCGCTCCTGTAGAACTGCGTTCCTGTAGAAGCAGTGCGCAATTCTCGGGGAGGACTGTAGTTGGCCCGAGCTCGAAGTGTGCTTTACCGGCGTTCTGGTAGCCAACAGCTCGGCGTATCAAAGTGTAGAGGAGATCATAATAGCCACCCGAGTTTGAAGTGTTGGATTATGAATGCATGCGCATGATCTAGCCGATTAGATTTTGAATCGGTGCAATCCGTGGCGCGGGGGATGAGCTGTCCCCGCCGGACCGTTGGGCGACGTCATCCATCATTCGCCTGCGTATTCACTTGCTGCCGCATTCATTCCCACAGATTTGCCGCCGTCTTTTCCTGTTAAACTCATGCTTCTGACGAGAGTGTTCTCACGTGCGTGCAGTTCATTCTCTCTGTCGTGGCCGCCACCCAAACATCCAATTACACTTTAACTAGCCGACGTGGCCAGTCGACTGGCCATACGGCCGCTCAACCATTCAATTTTACGCCATGCAAACAATTTCAAAGTAAGATTCATGCGATTTGATGGAAGGAAGGGTTGAGACACTTACCTGCGTGGCTGCACACGATTTTTCAGTTCCTGGACGATGGTGAGTGGATCTACCTGCTGCATGCGACTTACACAGACCCGGAGGCTCGTGGTTACAGGCTGCCGACGATGGAGTGGATGGTTTGCTTGCATGCGCCCGTGCTTCATTTCAGATGGCGGTGCTGTGAATGGTATCCACTCGAGCAGGTTGGACTGTTACAGGATTCCCGCGAGGGGTCTCGTAACAATCCTTTCTCCTTGGGTGCATGCTGCACGACGGAGGTTCTGGCGTTTCAATCACGTGCCCGGAGCTTTTCGATGCCTGCGGTATGAGGTCCAGCCTTTGTTTGACTTTGAAAATTGCTTTCCCGCGAGAACTCATCGATCTTCTTTGTTTGTGCAGGGAACTTGGTTGCATGTCGACAAGGATGGTGGAGCAGGGTGACAGCAATGTGCAGGGGTGCCAACATAGGCTTGCATGCATCCAAACCAATCCATAGTCGCGAAATCTCTTTTTAAGATGAATTCTGGCCGTCCAAAACTCCTACAGGAAGTTTCCTGTAGAACACAGAGCGTCCTGTAGAAAGTTCGGCCTTCCTGTAGAAAGTCTGCACTTTCCTGTAGAAAATCCGCGCCTTCCTTTAGAAAGACTGCGCCTTCCTGTAGAAAGACAGCATCTTCCTGTAGAAGATTCAAACCATGATAAAATTGCACATACCTTAAAAAAACATGGGTACTCTCGGAGGAGGTGCTTGTGAGCATGATAAGGACCCTTGGCTTTGAGTTGAAGGGCTTCCTCTTCTCCATAAAGCATCTGCAACCTGTATGCAATTTTTACCATATTTTGCTTATTGTGTTTTCTTTTTTTTTCTTTTTTTTTTTGAAAGATAACAGGGGCGCCTCAAAGAGGTTTTCACCCGTGCCATCTGCCCTGAGCGCCTCAGAGAGGTTTTCACTCAAGGATCTTTTCACCTTTTCTCTTTTTTTTTTTTGAAAGACAATAGGGGCGCCTCAATGAGGTTTTCACCCCTACTACCTGCCTTGGGCGCTTCAGAGAGGTTTTCACCCAAGGATCTTTATTTACTTTTTTCTTTTTTTTTTTTTTTCTTTTTTCTTTTTTTTTCAGGGTATGCCAAAAGCAGAGGCAGAACCCTTCTCTATGACCAATACAGATTTCTCCATAGTTTTGATGAACTCTTGTCTTGAGAGAGGTCTCCTGTAGATCTTCAAACGATGCCCATTGACAAGCATGGGAATGGCCTCCTCATCAATGGTTCGAATGAGGACAGATCCATTGTCATGGCATTTCTCCACTGCATATGGTCCTAGCCATCTGGTTCTCAGCTTCCCCTTGAAATCTTTATATCTTGAGTCATACAACAAAGCCCAATCTCCCGGCTGAAATTGCTTGTCATGGAGATGTTGGTCATGCCACACCTTTCTCTGAAGTTGAACCACTTCTGAGTGAAGGAGGGCCTGCATTCGGTGCTCATCCAGGCCATTCAGCTGCAGCAGCCTTTCTTGTTGTGCATGGCTGAGATCTAGATGCAGCTGAGCTGCCATCCTCAAAGTGTTGTATTCAAACTCAATGGACAGCAAAGCTCTCTTCCCATAGACCAGCTCATACGGTGTGAAGCCAGTGGTGGTCTTCCAAGTGGTGTTGTAAGCCCATGTGGCTTCAACCAGGCGATCTGCCCAGTCCTTTCTGCTGCTGCTCACCACCTTAGTCAAGATCCCTTCTAATGCTCTATTGGTGACTTCCACCTGCCCATTTGCTTGAGGGTGATAAGGGGTGGAAGTCCTATGCTTGATCTTGTGATGAGCTAGGAGATCTTCAACCAGGTTGGAGGTGAACTGGCTCCCTTGATCGGTGACCAGCTCTCTTGGATAACCAAACTTATAGAAGATGTTCTCTCTTAGGAACTCGGCCACCTTTTCTTCTGTTGCTGCTTTGATTGCTTTGGTCTCTGCCCACTTTGTCAAATAATCAGTACACACAATGATGTAAGTCCTTTGCCGCGAAGAGGGGTTGATTGGGCCGACAAAGTCCATGCCCCACTTCTCAAATGGCTCAAGAGTCACTTGAGGTTGGAGAGGCATCTCATCCCTTTGGGTCGGTTTCCCCATTCTTTGGCATTGGTCACACTGACTGACATATTTTCTGACATCTTGATGAAGTGTGGGCCAATAGTAGCCTGCCTGCAGGATCTTGAAGGCAGTTCTCTTTGCTGCAAAATGCCCTCCACAAGGCCCATCATGACAAGTGAGGGGGATATCAAAGACTTCCTCCTTCCTTACACAACGCCTTAGGATCTGATCGGGGCCAAGCTTGAACAGATTGCCCCCAATCCAAGTGAATGAGGCACTTTTTCTGATGATTCTGCTCTTCTCTCTGGAGGACAGGTGTGGAGGGAACTGTGCTGAAACAAGATAGTTTGCTATATCAGCAAACCATGGAGAGAGTACTGAAATAGCAAACAGATGTTCATCAGGCATCTGGTCATCCACTGTTCCATCCTCATCTGCAGACAAATCCAATCTAGATAAAAAGTCAGCAACTACATTTTCTCTACCTGGTTTATCAACAATGGTCAAATCAAACTGCTGCAATAAAAGTAACCATCTAATAATACGAGCATTCACATCCGGTTTATTCATTAAATATCTAATAGCAGCATGGTCAGTATGTACAAAGGTCTGGTAACCAGTAATATAATGTCGGAACTTGTTCAATGCATGGACCACAGCCAAGAATTCTTTCTCGGTTACAGTGTAATTCAGCTCAGCTTTGGACAACTTTTTGCTAACAAAGTAAATGGCATATGGAAGTTTCTGCTCAACTTGTCCTAAAGCTGCACCTATGGCTTTGTTCGAGGCATCAGTGTGGATGTGGAAAGGTAGGGCCCAGTTTGGACCTCTCAGGATTGGGGCTGACACCAACTTGTCCTTCAACTCATTTAAAGCCCTCTGACAATCGTCAGTCCAATTAAACTCCACATCTTTTGCCAACAGGCCAAACAATGGCGAGGCTAGCTTGCTGAAATCTTTAATGAATCTCCGGTAGTATCCTGCTAATCCCAAGAAACTCCGGACATCCCTAACCTTTTGAGGAGGTGGAACCCTTTTGATGAGAGCAATTTTGTTAGGATCCACCTGCAATCCTTGGCAAGAAATGGTATGGCCTAGCACGGTCCCTTCAGTCATTAGGAATTCACATTTCTCAGGACTAAGGGACAAATTCATCTCGGTGCATTTGGTTATGACTTTTCCCAGGTTGGACAATGCTTCCTGGAAGTTGGCCCCATAAGGAGTAAAGTCATCCATATAGATTTCTACTGCATCATGGACCAACTCCGAGAAGATGCTCAAGACAGCTCTCTGAAAGGTAGCAGGAGCATTGCATAGCCCAAAGGGAAGGACTCGATAGGCAAAGGTACCCCAAGGACAAGTGAAGGTGGTCTTATCTTGGTCTTCTGGGCTGATTTGGATTTGGTTGTACCCGCTAAACCCATCCAGGAAAGAGAAGAACTTCTTTCCTGCCAGTCCATCCAACACTTGATCTATGAAAGGTAGAGGGAAATGGTCCTTCTTGGTAGCTTTGTTCAGTTCTCGGTAGTCCACACAGATTCTCCATTTCCCATTTTTCTTGGGAACCAACACTAGAGGGGACACCCATTCACTATCTGAGATGGGGTAAATGAATCCGGCATCCAACAGTTTTTGCAATTCTTCCTTAACAATGTCCTTAAGGGCTGGATTCATTCTCCTCTGAGGTTGCCTAACCGATTTACAATCCTCTTTGATGTATATATGATGGGTACAGACCGAAGGATGGACTCCTTTCATCTCCTTATAGCTCCAAGCAAAAGCATCTAGGTGGTTGGCCAACAGACTACACAGCTCCTTTTCCTGGGAAGGAGATAGGGAGGAGCTGATCTTCAATGTTTTCTCAGGGCCGAACTCCACATTCTTGACTCTCAGAGCAACAGGGTTGGTTGTACAAAGATCCACTAAGGTGCTAGCTTGGGCATCCTCCACCAACTTCTCTAAGGGTAGTGCACTGGAAGGTGGATTCTGAATCAAGGTCTCGATCAAGTCATCCTCGGTTGGGGGGTCTCTTATAGTGGTATCTAAGGTGCACAGAGGTGCTGAGTACACCTCGTCTTCCTCTCCTTCTTCCAACCAGAGTGGTAAGTCATGCTCTAAGGAGGGTTGGGCAGGAGGGTATAGGACTAGCTGCTTGGACATGGGACCATTTTTGATGGTCATGTTTCCTGCACGACAACTTATGTAAGCATCTGCAGTAGCTAACCAAGGCCTTCCCAGAATGAGAGGATATCCAGTAAGCTTGGCCTTTGGTTGCAGAACTAGGAAGTCTGCAGGGTATTCCCAAGAGTCAATAGAGACCAAGACATCCTCCACAATCCCTTCGGGAGTCACGGTGGAGCGATCTGCTAATTGCAGTACTGTCGAGGTCTTCCTCAAGGAACCTTGAAGATTAAGCTTAAGCATGGTATCCCTGGTCATCACATTAATGGCAGCCCCCAGATCAATCAAGGTGTGAGGTATAATGGTGCCATTGATGTGAACATCTACTACAGGACTTCCAGGATCTAGGTACTTTGGGCAGATGACTTGTCCTAGCATAAGGTCAGACAGTTGTCCTATGACATTGATAGTTGAGGCATCTTTCTTCCGTCTGCCTGGGTGTTTGAAACACTTTTCCTTAACCAGCTTATTGTATATTGGCACATCCTTGATGGCTTGGAGAAGTGGTATTTTTACACACAACTGCTTGAGCTCACCCAGAAGCTCATCCTCCTCTGGGTTGGGTTGTGTGGTGGCTGTTAGTCTCTCAGGAAAGGGTGGAATAACCTTTGGTTCACTTTCCTGTTTATCTTCCTCATCCTCTGGGGGAGGAGGTTGGCGATCTGGTAGAGTCTTTCCAGATCGAAGATTGATCTCCTGGATCTCCACAGCATAGGTAGGGCATGAGGTTTCCCCAGTGTATACCTGCTGGGCCTGTCTATTGTTGGGGTTCGGGTTCGGTTGAGCAGGCATTTGAGGTTGCCTTGGAGGAGCAGGAGGTAATGGCTGAGGTTGAGCTGGTGGTGGAGGCAAGATAGCAGGAGGAGTGTTGTATTGGGGCCTCCACCCCGACTGAGGTGCATTCCATTGAGGCTGTGGCTGGGTATGTGAGTGATATGAATGAGAAGTAGGTTGAGAGGGGTACTGAGGTGGATAAGACCATGGAGGAGGCATGGACCATGAAGGATGAGCAGGGGGACCCTAGGAAGGCATAGGAGTCGATTGGTTGGGGTTGTAATAAGCTTGATATGCCCCTTGCATCCCCTGCTGATAAGGTCTAGATCCCCGTGGCCTCCTTTGGTTGAGGTAATAGAGAGGCTCTGTGGGAGCTTCTGTCCCTTGGTACATGGATTTAAACCCAGGTAAGGTTGGACACTGATTTGTGGGATGGTCCTCCTCACAAACGAAACACACTTCAACCGAATGCAATGGACATTCGTTCTTAGGGTGCCTCCTTGTGCACCTAGGGCAGAAGACAGCCAAGGCTCTCTCAGCCTCTTCTTTCTTTTGCTGAATCCTGAATGTGTCAAGCTGCATGGCAATGGTTTGTCTCACCTCACTCTTAAGATCTTCTAATTGATTTGCAAGTTCATGTTTGGAGAAAGGGACACTAGTTGAGAGGTGGTTTCCTCTACCTCGTTTCCGAGCTGCCCTGGAGTGGTTTCTAAACACTGTCTTGATGTCCTCATAAGGCAGTTGGTAAATTTCCCCCCCAGCTAACATGTGCAGGGTATCTAAGAGGTCTTCAGGGACTCCTCGAAGAAGGACCAACTTGAGGGATTCAGGGTCAAGTGTGCACCTGGCCCGCTTATAGCTTAGTTGGAACCTCTCCTCATAATCCTCTAAGGACTCATCATTTCCCATGGACATCCGAAAGATTTCCCCCTTTGTTTCCTTGGACCTACAGTAATCCCGATACTTGGTGTTGAAAGCTTGCTGCATCTGAGCCCAGGTGGTGATATTATTCCCAGGTAAGCCCATGAACCAGCGTAGTGCTGCATCCTTGAGAGTGGAAGGGAAAAGTTTCAACTTTTGCTCATCTTCAGTATAGTCATAGGTTCTACAAAGGACAGAAAACTCAAACAGGAAGGTGTCTGGATCTTCAGTGGTCAGCCCATGGAAGTGAGGTAAGGCAGAGGGGCTAATGTTCTTCATTTTCATCTCTCCATTGGTCTCTCGGATGGGGAAGGCACCTTCTATTCTCTCATCTTCTCTTCTATTGTCAGCCATAGCTTCAGATGGATTGGTCTCTAACTCTTCTTCTACTATAGGGTCTTTGGATATCTCAGGTTGTTCACCTATAGGTTCTTCTGGGTCACTGTCACCAAAGAAGAGAGAAGGGTGACTCAGTGATGTGGTGGGGGTGTTTGGTAGGAATTTTCCTGATCTATCTCGGTTCCTACGAGGCATGAAATGGAAAAGACTTTCTTTTTATTTTTGCTTGCTTTTGCTTTGCTTTTCTTTTGGTACCTGCAAAACTGAGACAGATTGATCTACAACTAACTATGAAAGATGCAAAATTAACTGAAAGCAGGAAAGAACTAATCTACTTTGCTCAAATGAAATTGCAGAAAGGAAATGCTAATCTATGAAAGCAGGAAATGCTAATCTATGAAAGCAGGAAATGCTAATCTACTTTTGCAGAATGGAAATGAAGTAAACTACTCAGCAGAAGGCAAGAGTAAGGAAATAGAAGAAAAGCAACAATTACTAATACTCTGACGCTTCCCTGGCAACGGCGCCAAAAAGATGGTGGGCTCCAGTATTGTAGCAATAATGCTACAACTCCTGGAGCTTCCTGTCTCTTAATTTTATCAACCCAGTAGTTCGTACAAACTTGGAAGCGACGGTGCTGTATGCACAAGTACTAGCTCTTGTCGCAGCTGTCACTTGGTCAGCTGGCACAAGTCCGCTAGTGCTCAAGCCAACTTCTATAGGCTCACAGAAGAAGCTTTATCAATGATGGACGAAAGATAACTCAAAGGAGACTAGTCTAATTGCAGAAGGAAACTGAAAACCAATAAAGCATGGAAACCCTAGGAAACCCTAATTTGACTAACTAGACCCTAACTATGCAAAACTGTGAATGAAACAACTACCAATAGTGCCATTACTTGCAGTGAACTGAAATACATGCATCTAAGCTACTTGCATCTAAAAAAATCATGTTTTTGTACTTTTTCATTAATTGGTTGGATTTATTGTGATGATGCTTTTGATTAGGGTTTGGTTGTGCCGGAGCGGTTGGAATGGAAGGAAAGCATGGGCAAGGTCAGGATGGCTAAGGGAGGTCCCAGAGGGTCTCCAGCATCAGTCCACAGAAGCCTACCACGTTTGGATGCTCAACAACCGAGTTTGCAGGTTTCTACAGGAAGTCTGCAGGGGATCCTACAGGAAACTCAGGGGTTTCTACAGGAAGTCTGTGCAATTCTACAGGATGATTAGCCGTGGAGGTTTTGGAAGATGGTGAAGTGTTGAAGAGGTGTGGAAAGATAGGTGAGATGGAGATGGAGATGGTGATGGCTTAGGAGCAGAGAAATCAGATGGAGGGAGAGTGTATGCAGTGGTTGGATGGTTGGAAGGATGGGATCAACGAAAGTTGGAGTAAATAGGGCTAAGTGAATAATGGAATGAGTTGGAGGGTAAATGAGCTGGACAGAGGCAGAGTAGGGCTTGAGGAGAGATCAAGAAGAAGAAGAAGAAAGTGGAGGGATAAGGAGCAGTGTAAATGAAACAAATGACTTGTTCACCAAAACGAGAAATTCATTAACCTATGATAACTGTGCCATGAAACCTATGAACAGCAATGGAAAACCAAGAAATGAAACTTATGCGTGAAAGTGGAATGTAGAAGTGTGCTTCAATGTCAAAAATGCATGGATGGATCTTCAATGAAAATGTCTATGTTGCAGCTTGCATGGAAGTGAGAAGAACTGCGTTTCTTTTTGGTGGTTGGTTATGGACTGCACCCCAATCCCTAAGAGAGATTGCAGTGAGCCTTTACAACCTTTTTGTTGGAGCTCCAATGATTTATAACTATCCTCCTATTGAACTTAAGCAATTGAAACAAATTCACCATAAACTAATCCTATCTAAGCTCATGAAAAAGACTAAGTTAACAAACTGTAAATTCGAATTGCATGTGAAAGTAAACAAACTCAAAGTGCTGGAATGAAATGCAAACACATTACAACACCGAGGAGATCTATTGCTCTTAGGTTGGGCCCTAACCTAAGAGCTATAGCTCCCTTAGAAACTCAGAATGAAACCAAAATCTGACTGCCTTTATTCATAAACGAAAGTCTGATGACATGCCAAAATGGCTTACAAAACCGAGCTGTAGCTCGTACTTCCAAATTACAAGAATAATACCAAGGTTCAAAAAGCTTCTATCCAAGGCTACGGCCTTAGTATTTATGCAAAAACGATCATCCAACAGGTGTCCTTGATTTTAGGAGCTCGGCTGTCCAACTGAAGTTTAAACTGCTGATCCTGTAGGACAGTCATAATTGCTGTTCCTGTAGAACAGTTATAACTGCTGTTCCTGTAGAATAGCTGGCTGCTTCTAAGCTCGGTGGGGAGATGGATTGGAGCTCGGAGCTATGGTGGGAATCACGAGGAAGGTCCCCAAGACCGTGGACATCCTCTCCTAAAAACCAGCAGTGCCACCTCATTGTCTCCTTGTCTCCTTTCTCGTTGTCGTTTCTCCCTTTAAATGCCAAAAACCTGAAAGCATCATGCATTAGTCACGTAGATAGATTGTCTACCCTTCTTCCTACCAACAACACGAATAAACCAAGAAATGAATGTATAAGAAATAAAAAATGAATGGTTTGAGCAGAGCAAGTAGGCCAAATGAGCCCAAATTGTACCAAAAATTAGGGCTCATCACCACTATCCATATGAAAATTGCTATGCATAGACTAGGCATGATATATTCCATAGGCATCACAACTACTAGGCCATAGAACATCTAGAAAGGTGTCTGGCCTGTTAGGTTTTTGCAAGTAGTCTTGTATGCCCATAATATTGCAGGTACGTGCATTCCAATCATTTCGTTGTGCGTTTCAAATATTTGTCAGTGCATTCTCCAATATCTTATTGAAGGCCTCCACTATTCCATTAGCCTGAGGATGATATGGCATACTCTTTTGATGATACACCTGAAACTCTTTTGTCAATGCACTGATCATTTTGTTGAGGAAGTGTGTACTACGATCATTCATCAACACTTTTGGGTAGCCAAATCTGGTTAACACATACTCAAACAAGAATTTAGCTGTTGTGGCCCCTGTACAATCCTTCACAGGCTATGCCTCCACCCATCTAGTCAGATACTCTGTCGTGGTGATGATATAGTGCGCACCTATTTTCTTTCCTGGGGGTTGAATTGGTCCTACAAAGTCAATAACCCATTTCTCAAATGGCTATAATGACACCTGAGGATTCAGAGGCAGCTCATCCCTTCATGATGGCCTACCTGTTCTTTGACATGCATCACATGCCCTACAATATGCTTTGGTATCCTTGTGTAATGTAGGCCACCACAACCTGACGCGTAGAATCTTCTGCGTCGTTTCCTTTCCTACATAATTCCCTCCTGCAATCCCTCCATGAGCCCTCACAAGGATACAGTTTCTTTCAAAATTAGGCACATACTGTCAGAGTATCTCGTTTGAACCCATCTTATATAAATGTCCAGCAATTACCGAGAAATCAGCCACGCGTACTACCAACTCTTTCTTTTGCTGACTAGTGTAGCCTTCTAGAGCTGTCCCTATGGTGTGGATGATATCTGCAAAGTGGTTTTCTTCTACGCACACCGCGAAGAGCTGCGCGTCAGGTAGCCCTTCCTCCAAATCAGTATGCTCCTCCCCTATTTTAGTTCACAAAAAATGGGCAGGTCCTGCATTCAACCTTCCTAGCTTCACAATTACCTCAAAGTCATATTCTTGAAACAACAGCAGCCATCTGCATATCTTCCCCCCAACACAGGCTTATTAACTAGGTACTTCAAGGCAGAGTGGTCTGTGTACATCTTGAAATGTCCACCCAATAGATAGTGTCTAAATTTTTGGAGCGCATACACCATAGCCAATCCCTCATGCTCTGTCGTGGAGTAGTTCTTCTTAGCCTTTGATAATTTCCTACTCACAAAGGCTATAGGGTGATCCATATCTCCTTCGCCAGCTTGTGTCAACACTACTCCCAACACAATACATGAGGCATCAACGTTCACCATCTTTTCTTTCAATACATCCAAACTGTGTTGACATTCTTCATCCCAACAAAATGTAGTGTCATTCTTTAATAGCTTCTCCATAGGCACGGTAATCTAAGCATAAGCCTTAATGAACTATTGATAACTCCCAGTATGACCTAGCATTGCACACAATTGTTTGACACTCCTTGGGGCCTCTAAATTGGCTATCACTATGATCTTCGTAGGATCCACCATTAGTCCTTGCTTGCATACCACATGACCCAATAAAATGCCAAAGGGGGTGCAGAATAAGCACTTCTTCAGGTTCAGTGTGATCTAATATCTTCGACACGTATCCAACATTAAGTGTAGAGTGACTACATGGTGCATTACTAACCCAAACACCGTCCAGTAATCAAAATATACCTCCAAGAATTTGTGAATAAACTCTTTGAACGCTGTGATGACTATGCGGGAGAATATCGCAGGCACATTCTTAAGTCCGAATGGCATCACCGTGTACTGAAAACACCCCCATTCTATCATGAAGGTTGTTTTTCTCCTATCTTCCAGTGCGATCTTAATCTGATGGTACCTAGAGAACCCATCAGTGAATGAGTAGGCCTCCTGCCCTCCAACATTGTCCAGTACCTCATCAGTAAATGACGTTGGGAAAGGATCATGGATGTAGGCATCATTAAGCTTTCTTAGATCTACATAAATCCTTATCTCTCCCTTCTGCTTCTTTTCCTGAACTACCATTGGGCTCACCCAATCAGATTCCTCCACTGGTTCGATAATGCCCGCTTCAAGCATCTTGTCCAATTCCAAGCGGACCTTTTCCCTATATTTGTGATTAAAGCAATATGGCCTCTTCTTAACGAGCTTTTCATTCAGTTTCAAAGTTATTTTCATCACACCCAAATCACCTATGATGCCTTTCAAGTCTGAAAATTTGTAGGAAAAAGATCCTGGTACTCATAGAGTAACTCACCAACTTTATTCACTATTGCATCATCCCAATAATCTTCGATCTTCGTAAATTTTGATTCTGCTTCAGTATCAATGTTTACTTGCCTAGTTTTCAATGGTGTGGTGATATCTGTAGGTTTTAACCTCGTACAGGAATTACCTGCATACGAATTTTAAAACACAGGAAATAATCAATGCGAGAACATAACACATAAAACACATATACACAGAGATTTTCCCCTGGATCCCAAAACTGGGACTACTAGCTTGATTTTTCATTATGTTCCTTTCAATGTTACAATACATATTTATACATTTTGAAGCATCCAATACCATGGACCAAAAACCATTGCGTCCAAAACCATGGACCGAAATCCATCACATCCAAAACCATGTGCGAAAAACATGCACAAAACCATAGGTAGGTCCTCCCAACCTAATATAGGGTCCAAAAATAAAATTTTCTATGGTGTTGCTCTAGACCCCATAGAGTGGAGTTACCTATACCCCTCAAACCCCCTGTGACCCCCCCCCCCCGCTATGCAATCAGCGCAACTAAGGGGGGGCTCCGCCACCATTCTAACCACCCAATTAACTATGTGGGCTAGTAGTGGAAAGAATACCACAACCCAACATTCTCCCACTTGTTGTTTTCTTTCCAAAGGGGGCCACAAGAGAGATTAGTCATTTATCCAGCCCTGCAATGCCCATTGTTTCTCTACACCAAGAGATCTTCTCAGAGCTCATAGATTTTGTCAATGCATCTGCAATATTCTTCAAAGTGTCCACCTTTACCAGCAACACCTTTTTGTCTTCTATCATATCCCTCACAAAGTGATACTGAACATCAATGTGCTTTGTCTTTGAATGATATGCAGGGTTCTTTGCCAAGAAAATTGCACTTTGGCTGTCACAGTCTATCCTTATAGCTCCTTGTAGTAACCCCATACTTGAACATAATCTCTGTAACAAAATTGCTTCATTGCTTGCATGAGTGGCTGCCATGTATTCTACCTCTGTAGTTAATAATGCCACTATAGATTGTTTCTTACTCATCCAAATGACTGCACCTCCAAATAGGTTAAACACATACCCACTTGTAGATCTTCTTTGATCCAGATCTCCAACCTAGTCTACATCAACAAAGCCATGAATATCCAACACTCTGTCCAATCCTGGTCTTCCTTGGTAGCACAAACCATAATCAATAGTGCCACACAAATACCTGAAAACTCGCTTCACTGTTGTCTAGTGATCCTTCCCTGGTTTTCACATAAACCTGCTCAATACTGCCACTGCATGTGCAATGCCTGGTCTAGTACATACCATCGTATACATCAGGCTACCGACTGCACTTGCATATGGAACATGGGACATGTCCTCTTCCTCTTCTTGTGTCTTGGGACACTGTTCAACAGATAACTTTACACCTACAGGAATAGGAACCTTCAATGGTTTACTACCCTGAATATTAAACCTCTGCAATATTGTCTCAACATACTTCCTCTGGTTTAACCAGAGCTTCCTCTTTGTCTGATCTCTTTTAATTTCTATGCCCAAAATATAGTTTACAACACCAAGATCTTTCATGTCGAATTTGGAGGACAAATGGGTCTTCAAATCCTAGATAATTTCTTTGTCATTTCCAACCAGAAACATATCATCCACATACAAGACCAGATAAATAACATGGTCACCAATTAATTTAAAATACACATAGTGATCTGCTTTGCTTCTGGTGAAGCCAAGTCCCCATATAAATGTATCAAATTTCTAATACCACATCCTTGGTGATTGTTTTAACCCATACAGAGAATTCTTTAACTTGCATACCAGTTCTTTCTTACCCCTCACCGCAAAACCTTTAGGTTTCTTCATGTAGATTTCCTCTTCCAGATCCCCGTGAAGAAATGTTGTCTTCACATCCATTTGTTTTACCTCAAAATCAAAAGGAGTAGCAACAGATAAAAGTAATCTAATAGAAGTTACCTTGGCAACTGGAGAAAAAATATCACCAAAATCAATTCTTGGCACCTGGGAATAACCTTTTGCTACCAACCGAGTTTTGTATTTCTCCACCTTTCCTTCTGCATTTGTCTTCTTCTTGAACACCCATTTGCTGCCAATGGGTTTCCTTCAAGCCGGAAACTACACCAGATCCCATGCCTCATTTTTGTGCAAAGATTCCATTTCATCAGCCATGGCCTCTTTCCAAAGTTTTCCATCCTCTGAATCTACTGCTTCCTTAACAGTTCTGGGATCATCATCAGTAATATATAAAGCAAAATTTACCTTTATGGCTACCTTTTTTCTCGAACTAATATTCTCACACCTGGAGTTTGTGGCTCTTCATCTTCTGATTCCTCCTCCGCTGTAGAGTCTAAATCTTCCTCCTTAAGCTCAAACTCTATCTTCTCCGGTTCCTTTGGTTGGACTTCATGTTTAATAACATCTTTTAACTCTCTAAACACCACATCTCGGTTGTACACAACCTTCCTTATTACTAGGTTCCAAAGCATATAACCCTTTAAACCATCCTTATACCCAATAAAGATGCAATTTTCAGATTTACTATCCAACTTTGTTCTTTTCTCCTTTGGAACATGTACATATGCATCACATCCAAATACCCTCACATGTGAAAGAGAGGATTTCTTACCAGTCCATACCTCATGTCGAGTCTTATCCTCCTATGCTGATGAAGGTGATCTGTTGACCAGGTAACATGCAGTCTCCACTGGCTCTGCCCAGAATTCTTGTCCTAAGTTGGCACCACTGAGCATGCTTCTTGCCCTTTCCATAAATGTCATGTTCATTCTTTCTGCAACTCCATTTTGCTGAGGTGTATATGGAGTAGTCTTCTACCATGCTATACCACACTTCTTACAGAATTCTTCAAATTCCTTACTGCAAAACTCTCCACTGTTATCTTTCCTCAACACCTTTATCTTCTTCTCTGTCTGGTTTTCCACTAGAGACTTAAATTATTTAAACCTATCCAAGACTTCATATTTCTTCTTAAGGAAATATATCCATGTATTCCTTGAGAAGTCATCTATAAATGATACATAGTACACAGACTTAGCCAGTGATGGAACCTTCACAGGTCCAAACACATCACTATGCAAAAGTTCTAATATATGTTTCACCCTCTTACCACCAGAGGGGAAACTACTCGATTCTGCTTCCCATATACATAATTTTCGTAGAAATAAAAATCTAGAGAGCTATTACTCATACCTTATACCATACCTTTACCATGAAGTATTCGAATTCCCTTCTCTCTAATATGTCCAAGCCTTTGATGCCACAACATGGTCTTCTCTCCAGAGACCACTAGATTTTCTGCTCCACTTTCAAGAACCATAGAACTATTGCACCCATCAACAATAGTGCAACCTTGCAGCTTGTACAGAGTTCCAATTCATACTCCTTGCATCAATACCAGTGCCCCCTGAACCATCTTGCAGGTATCCTTCTCGAACATTGTTTTTACACCTGCATCATCCAACTTGGTTACAGAAATCAGATCTATGGCTATGCAGGAATATGTAGAACACCCAAAAGTGTTCTAACCCTTCTACCTTGCAACTTCAACTATACTTTTCTGAAGCCAACGGTTCTAGCCTTCCTTTCATCCCCCAAGAAGACATCACCACCATCATATTTTTTATTCTCGCAGAACCACTCCCTATGGGGAGTGAAGTGAAAGGATACACTTGAGTTAATCAACCATGCCTCATGATCTACATGTGTCCTTGAAGAAGCCAAGTACACATCCCCACCTTCATCTGAGGTGGTTTTCACCTCTGCAGAAGGAGAATCATCAGATCCCTTTCCTTTATTAGGAGCTTTATATTTACAGTCCCTTTTGTAGTGTCATTCCTTTCCGCATTTCCATCACACCACCTTTATAGGTTTTCCTAGAGATTTAGATCTCCCTCTAGATTTAGATCTCCCACTTGATGACTTATTTTTGTTTCTATTCTGGGACCGTCTTCATACAGACAAGGCATCACCATTTTGGATCTCCATATTTTTCCATCTCATCTCCTTCGTTAGCAAGGATGAGACTATTTCATTAAACTGCAAGGCAGTTGTATTTCTACCTATTGCAATAACCAGACTATCCCACGAATTTGGTAGAGAACACAACAAACTGATTCCCTTATCTTCATCTGAAATTTTACTATCAACAGATAATAAATGACTTACCATAGTATTAAATGTGTTCAGATGCTCTGTCACCGAGTCTCCATCTTTCACCCTCAGGTTATACATATTTTTCTGCAGGAACAATTTATTCACCAGAGACTTAGATTGGTACAAAGTACCTAACTTGTCCCACAAATCCTTCATCGTAGCTTCCCCTGAGACATTCAGCAATACTGAATCTGAAACCCACAATCATATTGTTCTCTTTACCTTCCGATCCAACTTTTTCCATTCTTCATCAGACACTCCCATTGGTTTAGAACCCAGATCTATTGTGATCCACTGATCTTTATCCACCAACAGATCCTCCATCTTGAGTTTCCACAACTCAAACTCTGACCATTAAATTTCCCGATCTCCATCTTTCCATTGCTCGCCATCTTTTGTCACCACTAGAATCGATCTCGTAGATCTCCCACTGAACAAGGTCTACCACAAGCCCGAGAAAAATCGTTCAACAACAAAGTCGTCCCCTTGAAGCCAAAACAACTCCGATACCAAATTTAGGTTTTAACCTCGTAAAAAATTTACCTACATATGAATTCTAAAACACAGAAAATAAACAATGCGAGAGAATAACACATAAAACACATATACACAGAGATTTTCCCCTGGATCCCAAAACCGGGACTACCAGCTTGATTTTTCATTATGTTTCTTTCCTTGTTACAAACATATTTATACATGCCAAAGCATCCAATACCATGGACCGAAAACCATTGTGTCTAAAACCATGGACCAAAAACATGCACAAAACCATAGGTAGGTCCACCCAACCTAATATAGGGTCCAAAAACAAAATTTTATGTGGCACTGCCCCGCACCCCATAGATTAGGGTTACCTATACCCCTCAAACCCCCTGTGACCCCCCCGGCCCCCGCTACCCAATCAGCGCAACGAAGGGGGGGCTCTGACCCCCTCCTAACCCCCCCGGTTAACTACGTGGGCTAGTAGTGGAAAGAATATAACACAACCCAACAATATCTGGGTTCTCTATCTATGGACCTTCGACCTCGCGGTGACCTTCCGTTTTTTGGGTATTGACATTCCTTAGATCTTCATCCTCCTCTTCAACAGTCACATTATAGCATTTCAGCACATGGCATAGGTGGGTGCTCCAATCTAGTTGAACCAATTCCAAAGGATCCTGCAGAATTCTCAAGATTGTTGCCTTAATGTCCTGCAATGCCTCATCAATTCTTTTGAATCTGTCTTCAAAACTGAAGATCATCAAAAAGCCTTCCCTTAAGATATCCCACTCCACGGTGTCATGGCAGAGCTCTATTTGTAGGTACCAATTCATAGGGATTATATCCAGAGTGTGACAAAGTAAGTGCACCTACTCAGGTTGCAGATCTGTTTTGTAGACTTTAGTCCACTTTGCTAAATGATTACATGGATCATTCCTCCCATCTTATTTCTCAGTTAAGTGCACTTTAGGATGACTAAATCACTTCCTCAACATCCTCCTGTAATCGTGCCATTCATCAAATATGTCCTTGTGTGTACCCCACCATCGAGTGGACATGGAACGCAGTGCTAAATCCAGTGCCTGAAAGTGATGATCCTCTGGGATTTCTCTTTCAAAAGCATCCAAAAACTTATCTACATTATTTAAACCATCATAATAAGGTAAATTTGTTACCTTCGATGACACATAGCACAGTGACTTAGTCATCATATTACAACACAGTGTAGATACTTCACATAGTTTATTTTGCCAATGCTCCAATTCCTCATTTGAGTCTAAGGTATAGGAGCTTTCGCAGTCCTAAGCAATCCGTCTGTTAGGTTCCTATACCAATAGGAGTCATAATTTTTGAATGGCTGAAATTAAACTTGTAATATGTATAGACATTTTCTTTCTGAAAATGTTTTCCATATTCAAAAATAAAAAATAAAAAATGTAAAGAGGGTATGTCCTAAAAGAAAAATCAAAGGACAAAAAGAATAAAAAGGTAAAAAAAGATGAAAATATGAACCCCAAGAAAAGAAAAGACCATGAAAGTGTGGTAGTCAAAATGCCACTACTATTTACTTTTTGTGCAAAATAAATGATTGTGTGTAGCTTGTAATCTTTGTCACAATCCATGATAGTCAAAGTGTTTAAACTTGGCTATTTCATGTTCATAGATAGAGAATAAAATATGACCAAACTATTTTGTCTTGGCAGATAAGTAGATTAGGTAGAGTAAATAAAAGGAGCTCAACTATTTAATTTGAGCCCTTGGATGTAATAAGGTTAGATTTAGTCAGATTGCCATTGTAAAGAAAAGAGCAAATGTTTGATAAGGGTTCGCTAGATTAAATGCACCCTAATAAAGAGAAGTAAAAATGGTAGGATGAGTAGATGGGTAAGTAGAAGAAAGGTTGTAGAATTGTGATGATTGCTAGACAAGAGCATATATATCACCTTCATCATGAAAGTTATAAGTTTGAATGAGAAATGTGACTGGCATAAAATTCACAAAGTCAAATTAACTAATTTCCCCTCACTCATTTCACCCTTTACTTAACTAATTTCCCACAATAAGTTTAAAGTACCCAAAATCTTAAGTCAAAGGGGCTCAAAGCATTTCTTTGACTTCTGGAGGGACCGGACCCTCAGACCAATGACTTATAGATCTTAAGTACTAAAATCCCCTTATAAACATTTACCCCCTTCAGTTCATTCATTTTCCCTAATAAATCCCTTTTCCTAATGTTAAAACTCTATTTTTCCTAAGGAAAAGCCATCACCCCCATGAATACACTTGTTTATGAAAACTCACAAAAATGCACTTAGCCTAAGTTATAATGTTCCCATGTGAAAAGTAAATAAATTTTAAAACACATTATACTTAGCGCAAATCCATTTTCCGCCTTTCTTCATATTAACTTCTAATTTTATTTATATTTGTTAATTCTTGAAAAAACCTCTTTTCCCGTATATTTTATTAAATCCCTTAATATTAACCCTTACCCCAAGTTTGAAATATAAAATTTATGTCACCTGAAACCTGACAAAAGACATAATTAATCAATCCATGATTAATTAAAGTCAAACCAATCAAATCACGCCTGATGCGTTAATCCCCGCCTTAACCCCTCATTAAACTCAAACCGCCACATTTAAATGATCGTCGGGCCCCTCCATTACCGTCCATTCAACTCCCACACCCGACCACCGCACGATCTCTCCCCTCTCCATCCAAAGGCTCATGTTGATTTCGGAAGGGCCTGAAATCTGAACTTTACCCGCTCGAAATGGGTTGTTTTTTGCTAGGCCCCCGAAACTACGTGGCACTCGATGAATGGAATCAGGCAGCCTCCTCCCAATACCACCAGGGGTCCAAAGGTTGTGCGAAGTAAATAGCTTACCACCAGCCCGCTACCCACCAAAACTGTCATTGTTCACCCCGCTACGCGACAAACTGCTACTATTCACTCGTACCCACCAAATTGACTTTTTGTGCATAAATCCAAAAAAGCCCCAAATCATAGTTTTTATCGTTTTAACTGTAATTTTCCATGCACACACCTGTGAATGTTGAAAATCCATCAACGCATGTCCACCTGCACTCCGAAGATGCCAAAATCTCCCATAATGCCTTCCAGCCTGATTGAAGCCTTTTCAACTCTTCAAAATTGCCAATTACTTGGT
Organism: Pinus tabuliformis; assembly: GCA_031772625.1. Classification (NCBI taxonomy): domain Eukaryota; kingdom Viridiplantae; phylum Streptophyta; class Pinopsida; order Pinales; family Pinaceae; genus Pinus; species Pinus tabuliformis. Next base: position 588,442,413 of record CM062805.1, read on the forward strand.
TCACACCCCGTTTTCATCAATTCCAGGTATTTAAGCCAGAATCCATTGAAAGCCCAGTTAAATTCTGAACTATTCTTTAAATTTTTCTTAATTGAAACTAAAGAGAACTTTAAATAACATAAAACCCACCTAGAATTGAACCTCCATTACCTCAAATACTGAAAGTTTACTTTCCCCATTCTTAAATCCACAAGAACTAAGAATGGCTGCCCCAATTGCCATGGATGTCAGGCCAATTACTACTCCTCACCTGGACTTGGACCACCTTCCTTTTGCTAATAAAGACTTCCAAATCAAGGACACCTCTGTCCATGAATCCCCTCTCAAGTTATACTACTGATACAGAGACCAATACCTAAACCATGTGGACAAAATAGGTCTTTGGGAGTCTAATTTACCCAAGTATTAGTTTCCTGAGGTGGACATCTTTCCAGAGATTTTCCAGCATTTCCATGCAAACTACATTCCCAGTCAAAGAGCAGTGATGTCCCCTGACCAAACCATGCTTTTCGCTGTCACTGTTGAATCAATCAATGAAATGCTGCAACTACAACCAGGGAAAAACATAACTCCTATTTCCATTGGAGACCTATTGGACAAATTCCCTAAGCTTACCACTGCCAAACTTGCTGAATTGTTCCAAACTTTTATTGTAGAAGTACAACATATTCCAAAAGATCCTCCCCCATACATGTGGACCATATTTTCTCAACTTGGCCAGACATTGTGTTAATGATATCTAGTATCTTAGGCTATATAACCAGTGAATACATAGATGAAATCATCTTGGCCTTCATGTCCATTTTTACTCCAGGACAACCCCCTGCTGTCATATATGATTATGCCAAGTACATAGCTGATAGGATGCATGACCAATTTCCAAGAATGAGTAATGAAAGAGTGTTTAAGTATTCTTAGGTTTTGTACGACCTTTTCTTATACTACCAAGCTGACAAGTTCCCCTTCGCTCTCCAAAAGCTGGAGACTAAAGGTCATCCTAGGTCACTCATTTTCTGGACTCCTTTGATACATAAATATGAGTCCCCATATCTATACATAGATTTCATAGATATTTTTGTATATCCTGTAATGACCATGCTGCTAGGAAGTCCTCCTTCAAGAATCAGTTTAGATATCAGGAGGATCTTGCAGTTGTCAAAACAACACAAAGTGGGAGATTGGTACTTGTACCAAAATCACACAGAAATTAGGATCTATGGTTGTGAGTTGGCCCCATATAAACTGCCCAGATACCTCCCAATGAGGTTATTTGCTCTGGAGTACTACAGGCAAATAATCAACTCAGATGAGGTGCATTTTGTTAAGGCCAAAAAGAAGGCCCAGCTCAGAATCAAAGATCAACTAGGCCCCTTTGTATGTAATAGTAGAGAAGATGGGAAGGAAGAAGAGGAAATCCTTTAGATACTTAAACTAAAACAAAGCTTCATGTGGACATATGACCCTTGTGACTTCATCTGCAATAGAAGACAGAAAAACAAAATGGCTCCCTACATTCACCACCGAATCCATGAGATAGAGAAATATGAAAACGAATTGGAATGGGTGGAGAATACTCTAATATATAGGGATAACAGTGAGGTAGTAGCTGAAAATGCTCTAATTGATTTAGAGAGAAGGCTTGATGAAGGTTCTTTCCTGCATGTTCCAGGAGAATTTCAAGCACAAGGAGAATCACAAGCACACAACGAACAACATACAGAAGAAAAATCCCAGGTACAAGAAGAGTCAGAACAACCAGACTTATCAGAAGAACTGACTCAAAGAAGACTACCAGAGCCCATAATGAGTACTCCCCCTACCTTTCAAACTCCTCTAAATGAGGAGAAGAACCTAAAAATAAATAGGGAAGAGGTAACTACATCAGGTAAAGAAACCATACAAACATATGCAGAAACTAGCCTAGTCAAAAGGCAAAGGTTAAATCTTGTCTCTGAGCAAGAATTCATAGAAAAAACAGTAGGAGGCACTAGCATAGAAAAATAAGGAAGTAGGCCTACTAATCCTTCTGGGGTTACACTAGGACCTTCCACATCTCATACTCAGATGTTGGAAAGGCAACAGAGTGTTGAAGTGTCCTCATTTAGGATGCTAATAGACAAAGATCAAGATATTAGAGAAAGGTACAAGGACATCAAAGCTAGGAATCAGAGGCTAAAGGCCAAAACTTACGCACAATACTTAAAGATGGCACCTACCAACCAGACAAGGCTGATGTCAGCCTCTGATGTGAAAGAAGGAAAAATTTAGATGACATTTATGAAGCCCACTACATAACAACCAAGATCAATAGCTAACTATAAAAAGATAAACTTTGAAGTATTGATAAAGGACATACATCCTATTGAACAGATTGAGTTGCACAAATAGACAGGGGAGATGATTTACTCCACCTTGACAGGGAAAGCCATCATATCTCACCAATTACAGAATTCCCTAAATAATATATCAGCTCAGTTCCAATTGGAGAAGGCCTCTTCATAGGCAAAAGACATTAGAATCAAGTCCTTAGAAGACTTAATCATTGAGTTGGGACACGATCCCAAAGATGTGAAGTCCACTGAAAGATTGATCAAGAAGAAAAATGATGAAATAGCTACTTTGAAGAAGCAACTTAAGATTCCACGACTACATCACCCATAGATAGCAGAGGTCCTAGAGACCCAAAAAGGACAAGAGGAGCTTATGGACTTGGTCCTAAATCTAAATGACTAGTTGAAAGAAACAGAGAAAGAATTGGACACATTGATTCAGTCTAAACAAAGTGAATTGGCCACCACTTCTATAGCTGCCATTCCCATAGTAACAACTGCAGTTCCCTCAACACTAGTAGCATCCTTGGCACCAACAGCTCCACCTGCCATAGCACTGCCAGTCACAACTGAGTCAACAACAGCAGGTACTTCAATAGAAAAGACAACAGAGTTAGTGAAATCCATGGAGGAAATGTCCATCCAGGAAATAGAGCTTAAAATGATTAAAGAGAAAGTGGCTAGCTTAGAGACTGACTGCAAGCTTGCCTAGATACAATAGAGGGAAGAAACACAGAAAGCCCTAAGAATGGGTGAGAAGATTAAGGTCCTAGAAAAGGATCTAACTCTACAAAAGCCACTAGGATAGACTAAGGAGATGCTCTAGGCCAATATCATTGACTCTATCAATGATATTTGGCCATCAATTCAAGTAATATTTGAGCAAACAGAACTGGTGAAAGTGGCCACCGAGGCTATTAAGAAAGTAAAGGAAGATTTAGGAGACCAGCCTAAGGAAGCTAATCGACTCATCCATTTCTTGAATAGTAAGAACATGCATGAACTTAATGAGATGGGTGTAGAAGATAGAACTGAAGCCATCATAGAAGTCAAAAAGGTTCTTTCTAAAAGAAACCTTATGCTTAACTTGGAGGAAAAATGCCACAACATGTAGGTGGGCATTGACAGATTCATGGCAAAGTTTTAGATTTTGAGGAATAAAGGTCTTCCAAGTCCTATGGTCATCCATGAAAAACTTATGACCTAACTGGACTACACTGATAGATTATGAAAGTTGGCTAAGGATCATGCAAGCACTTTGGGTATTAAGGCCTTGCCAACAGGGAAGGTATTGTATGATACTTTAGAGGATCTTTTCTTCCTAGAGCATGAGGTAAAACATCTGTTTGTCGCCAAACGTAATTTTTCCAAATATACTGAGGTTGACGAGATCTATAAAAGAATTCTCAAGGTAAATTTACCTGAGGATGAATGGTGGAAACAATGACAGATTTACTATAAGTTACCACAGTAAATCTGAATTGCAGCTAGATGAAATAGGTGAACAGGGTCAAAGAGTAGCAGGTTAAAGAGTATCAGTAAAAGACTAAAGACAAAGATGATTCCAGTGTACACATATCAGCCAGCCTAAAAGGGCTCAAGTTCAACTACAACAACCAACACTACCACAATAAGAGGGACAACATGATGCAGTTTTCCATCTATCTCTATCTTCATGCTTGAAGATATTTTTATTTCATTAATTAAATCTCAAACTGTTATGAGATATTTTGTAATATTTTTTTTATAAATACTTCACATTTCGAAGTATTTGGGGTTGATTCAAAGACATTTCTGTAGACTTGTATCTAAAATTAAAGTGTTATTGTATCAAGACTAGATTGGCTTGCTGGATCATGGAATAAAGTTTAGACATTTTACAGGATTCTTGTGTAAAGAGAAAATCAAATAAGTATTCTCTCATGTGTATTATTGTTTTTCCTTATGTTTATTAATAATCATATGTGTTTCTATGAAATCTAAATGGTAAACTAGGAATGATATTTCAGAACTTGCTTTAATGCACTCTATTTTGACTATTTACCTTTTTAATGTTTTCTACTAAACTATCTTAGTTAAGGAATTCTTAAATGCTCCCTTACTTCCGTAGTTTCTCTTTGTGATCTATGTATCAAAGGATTCTTAATTTCCCTTTGTTGATGATCACCCTTTGTTCCTCATTCTGATCCTGGTCTAAGGATTCTTCATTGCCCTTTTACCCTGGCCAGAATCATTCCATTCACCAGCACTTTGAAGATTTGCCTTTTTCTTTGCTAGCCTACCCCATGAACAATCCCTTTAATGATCTGATCCAGTTAAGCTATCCTTTGATTGACTGCATAGCCCAATGGCTTAAAGACCTAGTTCTATCCATCTATTCCAGAATTCCACCACCCAACTTTCAATCAAAGTCAATATCCTCATGAGTAGTAAGAACTAGCCTGAAATCCCACCCAAAGAAAGTTAAATTATAAAGAGAGAGCCCTCTGGACTTAGGTTGGCTAGAACCTGAGTTTGAAGATTGGTTTGTGGTTACCTCGGATTATTCCTCTTTTTGATAACTTCTAGGGAAGACTTCTAAGTGATAACATAGTGGCGACCATACTGGGGACTCAAATCCTTAGTCTTAATAAATCTTTGAGAAATTTCAAATCTTTATTTTAAGCCTCTTCAAGGGTTTATTAGAATTTATTTATGATAATTTCATAAAATGAAAGTAACTATAAAAGTTTGAAACTCTAGCTTCAAGGAGAACTCACTATACTAGGGCCAACCCAGATCCAAATCCTCCACAAGTATTTGATAATCCTAATCTGATTTTCAGAATATCCAGAAGACAAGAAAGTTCAGTCAGTCCTACACCTTCAATTAAGGTAGATTCATGCCCTGATGAGTGGTTGTTTTTGGAAGACCTCCCTTTTGACGAGTCATTTGACCTTTTCCTATTTAGAACCAGGTCTGAGAGTGCACTTGATGACATAGTTCTAGATCCATAATTTACAGCAGAACTTGAAGTCCAAAGGGCAAACTTGTCAATTGATCAATACATTCTAAATTCCCCTCAGTCATCCCTCACTACTGTTAAGATCCCTGAGCTTTCTGAAACAGTTTCAACTCCCTTTAGTTCACCATTATTCCCTTCCATCTCTGAAGTTCATTCCTCACCTCCATTTATACCTTCACTTCCCCACCAACCTACCATTACACATCAGTCACCCATTACTCCCAGTTCCCCATCACCCACTATATCACCTCTCGGTACCCAAACCCCACTTCTTGGTCCTACCCAACTTAGAGCCATGGCAAATAGATATGCTCCAATTTGGTGGCATAGGAACTCTTACACATCACAACAACACACAAACAAAATGATAGATTTCTTTGAGTTACATGAAATTGGCATCGGAGATGTCCAAATGAGACTTTTCACTCAGAATCTAGCTGGTGATGTAAGAACATGGTTTAGATCTTTACCTGCTAATAGCATAGACACTTTAGAAATATTTTACCAGCAATTTTTAAATAGATGGGAAAATAAAAAGAACCCTCTGCAGATTCTTTCGGAATATGAAAACATCAAGAGAGGACCAAATGAAATAGTCCAGGATTACTATACTAGATTCAACAATATATACAATGCAATACCAGTCAATCTCAGACCCCCACCTGGCTTAGCTCTGATAAATTTTCCTGATGGGTTTGATACTGATATGGCTTTCCAACTGAGAGAGAGAAATCCTCCAACCTTAGAAGACATGCAGAGTGTAGCAGTTAGTGTAGAAGCTAATTTGCTAGCAAAAAGAGCTAGGGTTAGGAATGAAAGGAGAGTACCCTTGAAAGATGAAGCCTCATCCTCTAACCTTAAAATAGATGCCCTAGCTAAAGGAATGGAAAAACTGATGGATAGGATAGAGAATATTGAAAGGAAGCCTCACTGGGATAATCAACAAGCACCTCCAGTGAGAAATCCAAACTTTAGAAAGAATCAAAATCAAAACACTAGAAAAAGTGGAATTGATCAGAATATTAGGCCTCCTTTTCAAGAAAACTATGTTGAAAATTCCCATTCAAATGATCCTGAACAAGACACACAAATTAATTTAATGGGATTAGATGAGGATGAAACTGTCTTTTTGACTCAAGATGATTAGGAATTACATATGCTTTAGCAATTATAGATCCAATCTGGAGAATCATTCAATTACAAGCAAGGTTATGATTGTGCTATCTTCAAAGTGCACAAATAGTACAACTTGAGGAGTAAAAAGAACACTGATACTAAGGAATTTAGACTTCTGTGATCCATAACATTGTTTAGATAATCTTCGGCAAAATCACATAACCAATCTTTTGTCGACGCGTTTCGAACCAACCAGTGTGGTTCATCGTTAGGACAAGTTGAAGAACCAATCCGGCTTAGCTGATTAAATAGAGTGTGCAGAGATTCCAACGGCTATATTTCCAATGGCTAATTTTGACTTAATGATACTCCTGACCAAAACAAAAAAGCAGTACCAAATCAACCTAAGAAAATCAAAGCAGTTCTAGTTACAAAAACTCTCCAAATCCTCTCTAGACCAAATTAGAATCCTTCTGGTCCCACCATTGTAGATATAACCAATGACCAACCCCATGATAATCAACCATCCACTTCAATCCCCTCCAAGGAGATAGTGGAGGAATCTCCAAACATCACAATAGAAAATCCTCAGAAAAAGACTTCAAATGTAGAAAAAGAAGACCAACCCACTCCAAATCTTGCCATGAAAATTCCACATCCTCAAACAGAGAAAGACCCTTTGCCTTTCAATTTGGGAGCAGAGGTGGCAAAGCTAAAAATATCAGTCCCCTTAACAGAGTTGATTAAAAATGAAACTTACAAATCTCAAATAAGAAAATCCTTAAACTTTGTTGAGAATGAAGATTTTGTTAACTTGTTTGATGATTAGCCTGAGCTTATATTCGGTCCTTATGTTAATGGCAAACCATTAGAAGGAGGGATAGCACCCTTTTATATTAGCCTTAAAATTCATGATAATATTTTACACAATGCCATGTTAGATTCTGGGGCTTCACACAATTTAATGCCTAAATCTGTTATGGAAAAATTGAACTTGGATATCACTAGGCCTTACAAAGATTTGTTTTCATTTGATTCAAGTCAAGTAAAGTGCCTAGGGCTAATCAAAAACCTGTTTGTTTCCCTAGTACAATACCTTGTTAAGACTATTCTCATGGACATAGTTGTTGTTGATATACCACTTAAATATGGCATGCTATTGTCTAGATCATGGGGGGCCAAACTCCAAGGATCTTTGCAACTTGACATGTCATATGCCACAATTTCAGTCTTTCGACATCCTAAAAAACTATATAGAGGGACCCTAATGAAATATGTAGTGAGTACCCAGGCTAGGCCTAAAAAAATTCCTATCTATTCCATGCATTTTGACATTGATTCTTTTATTTTGTACAATGCTGAACAAACACAAGAAATTGCCTCAAATAACGCTATTTTAGAACCAAAATAAATTGAAGTTACAGTTCAAACTGAAGTTGTCCAAACTCGAGATTTCAGATAAAAAAGATAATCAAGATACCTTAATCAAAGAAGATTTTGTTCCCCCATACAGTAAGAATTATGAACATGAAATATTATGGCATCTTGAATTTGATGGATTAGTGAACAAGTTAGGAGTAGGAGTAGGAGTATGGATTTACAATTTAGAGAATGATTACTCAAAGGGTCATGCTTACAGATTGAATTTCAAATGCACCAACAACATGGCTGAGTATGAAGCACTTCTTTTAGGTCTCAAATTGGTTAGAATGTTAGGAGCTATAAGAGTTTCTATTATGGGAGATTTTGAGTTGGTTATAAAACAAATCAATGCTGTATATATGACGAAAGACCCTAGATTAAGTTTTTATAGAGGAACAGTTGTAGAAATATTGAACACTTTTCTAGAAACTAAGCTTGCAGTCATTCCAAGGAAACATAATATGCAAGCTCATAGTTTAGCAATGTTTGCCAGCACTTGTAAGTTACCATTCCAACCTAACCATCAGTACACTGCTGAGGTTAGGCACAGACCTGCTATCCCAGAAAACTTGAAAAACTGGCAAGTATTTGCTAATGACCAACAAATAAATAATTTTTTAACTTTAGAGGAAGAATTTGTAAATAGCAACATAGATACTGACATAACATTAGATCTTGATTTTACAGATAAAATAGAAATTAACAAATTAGAAGATGAAGAGATAGATAGATTCCATCCCACAAAGTTTACAAAATTAGATATTCAAAACCTAAAGCAAGTTGAAATTGAAGAGATAATTAACGAAGATTCTGAAATCATTAATCTCAAAGACAACTTTTTTCCCAAAGGATTAACCCCTTTGGAAGACTTGTTTGATTCAAATGATGTCCCTAGAAAACCAAAAATGGAACCCCTAAAATCTGATATAGAGGAGTGTAACATAGGGACCGAGGAAAATCCAAAATTGATAAAACTTTCAAAGTATTTACCTCCTACTGAAAAAGTGAAATACATAGAATTGCTAAATGAATTCCAAGATGTGTTTTCTTGGAGTTATGAGGACCTCAAGTCCTATGACACCAACATAATACAACACACTATCCCCATAAAAGAAAACTAGAAACCTTTTAGATAGAAGCTTATAAGGATCAATCCTATTCTATTACCTTCTATTGAAGAGGAAATTAGAAGAATGTATGAAGAAAAAATAATAGCACCAATTAGGTTCTCTGATTGGGTTTCAAATTTGGTGCCAACAAGGAAAAAGACTGGTGAAATTAGACTGTGTGTTGACCTCAAGAATCTCAATAGAGTTTCACTTAAAGACAATTACCCTATCCCTAAAATGGATTATATATTACAAAGGGTAGCAGGGTCAACCAGAATCTCATTGTTGGATGGGTTTTCTGGTTACAATCAGATTCTAGTTCACCTAGATGACCAGGCAAAAAACTGCATTCACTACTCCTTGGGGCACATTCATTTATTTGAAAATACCTTTTGGATTAAAGAATGCAGGGGCCACCTTTCAAAGAGCTATGGACATAACTTTTACTAAGGAAAGCCATTATTTCCTAGTAATATACTTAGATGATATCACTGTATTCTCAAAATCTGATAAACAACACTTAGATCATCTAAGATAGGTTTTCATCAAATGTAGGAAGTATGGGATTTCTTTGAATCCTAAAAAATCTTTATTTGGGTTAGAAGAGGGAAAATTTTTAGGCCACATAATCTCTAAATATGGTATCAAAATAGATCCTGCAAGAATTGAAGCCATCTTACAAATACAGAACCCTAGGAGCATCAGAGAATCACAAGCCTTTTTAGGAAAAATAAACTTTCTTAGGAGATTTATTTCTAACTTAGCAGACTAATCAGATCATTGAATAACATGTTGAAAAAATATTTGACCATAAAATGGACCATTGAAGCTATGATATCCTTTGAAGATATTAAGCTAGCCTTAACAAAAACACCAGTTTTGGTCAGTCCAAAGCTTGATAGGGATTTCATCATATTTTCCTTTGCCTCAGAATATATCATAGCTGCAGTCCTACTGCAGAAGAATGATTAGGGTTATGAACAGCCTATTGCCTTTTTTAGCAAAGCCCTGAGAGATGCCCCTTTAAAATACAATATAATGGAAAAGCAAGCCTTTGCTCTTATCAAAGCTATCAAAGATTTTAGAGTTTAAATTTCATATTCTCATATAATAGCCTATGTCCCCAATTCAGTAGTTAAGAATATCCTAACTCAGGATGGTCCAGATGGAAAGAGAGGGAAATAGATTGCTACTATATAAGAGTATGACCTAGAAATCAAGCCAACAAAGTTAATCATAGGCCAACATTTAGCCAAGCTCATGGTTGAATCAAAATGTCAGGCCTTAGACATAAATTTTATTGCAGAAATGGATAATGGAGAGGAGATGGCGACTCCACCAATCAGCTAGGCCTTTATTGAATCACCATGGTATGCTGATATCATATATGTTTTACAAAATTTACAAGCTCCTCCTGAATTATCCAGGACCAAAAGCAGGTTTTTAAAAATGAAATCTTTAAAATTTTGCATACTTGACAATGCTTTGTTTTGGAGGAATCATGAAGGTATCCTTCTTAACTATTTATTGAAAGAAGAATCTGACAAGGTGTTACAAGAGTTTCATGCAGGTGACTATGGAGGACACCTTTACTAGAAAACCACTGCTAACAAGATTTGTAGAGCCGGTTTCTATTAGCGCACTTTGTTTTCTGATGTAAAGAAATTTGTAACCTCATGTCATAAATGCCAAATTTTTGAAGGAAAGAAAAAGATTTTACCCCTCCCCCTGAAACCAATATCTGTTGAAGCACCTTTTCAACAATGGGGTCTTGACTTCATTGGTGAAATCCACCCACCTTCCTCTGCACAACACAAATGGATCCTCAATGCTAAAGATTACTTTACCAAATGGATAGAAGCCATACCATCAAGGCAGGCCACTGATACCGTTATTATAACATTCCTTGAATCTAACATCCTATCTAGATTTGGGTGCCCAACCAAAATCATCACTGATAATGCACCAACCTTGAAATCTAAGAGAATGATTGATTTTTGTAATAAGTACCATATAACTTTGGGCCATTCCACAACTTATTACCCCCAAGGAAATGGAATAACAAAGTCCTCAAACAAGAGTTTAGTGAATATCATCAAAAAATTGTTAGAAGACAATAAGAAAACATGGAAGAAGAAGTTAGTGAATGCCTTATGGGCAGACAGGCTAACCACAGAGAAGTCCATTAGTACTAGTCCTTATCAATTAGTTTATGGAATGGAAGTTGTTTTCCCATCTTCCTTGGGAATACCAGTGATGAATTTGCTCCAAGAGTTGCAGGTTGAACCAAATGATATCCAAAGAAGAATCAACCAAACAATTAATTTACAACAGACTAAGGAAGAAGTGCACATCAGATCTCAAGTTGTGCAAGAATGGATCAAGAAGGATTTTGATAAAAGGAGTAAGGCAGAAGAATTTTACCTAGGAGACAAAGTTTTGAAATGGGACTCAAGAAGAGAGGATAAAGGTAAACATGGGAAATTTGATTTCCTATGGAAAGGCCCATATGTCATCTATGCATTCAGAGGTAATAATGCTTTCTTCCTCAGAGAGATGGATGGCACAGAAGCAGAAGGAGGACCAGTTAATGGTCGAATGCTTAAACACTACATTGAACCTAGTTACTGATTCCACTAATCATTTGTACATATTCTATTTTCCAAAGTCTAGAGTTGATTGGATAGTGAATCTTTGGAGTTGAAGCCCGAAGAGAAGGCCCTAAGCTTCAAAGGTTTTACTGTCATAAATAGTAATAATGCAAAAAAGTGAAAAGGGAAAAGTTGCAAAAGAACATCACAACAATTCAGAAGGCCATTGATCTACAAGTTCTTGACATTTCACTAGGAAATGCCATCCCCAAGTGGAGCCACTGTTAGGTTCCTATACCAATAGGAGTCATAATTTTTGAATGGCTGAGATTAAACCTGTAATATGTACATACCTTTGCTTTTTACAAATGCTTTCCATATTAAAAAAAAAAAATTAAAAAATGCAAAGAGGGTATGTCCTAAAAGAAAAATCAAAGGACAAAAAGAATAAAAAGGTAAAAAAGGATGAAAAATATGAACCCCAAGAAAAGAAAAGACCATGAAAGTGTGCTAGTCAGAATGCCACTACTATTGACTTTTTGTGCAAAATAAATGATTGTGTGCAGCTTGTAATCTTTTTCACAATCCATGATAGTCAAAGTGTTTAAAATTGGTTATTTCATGTTTCAATTTCATGTTCATAGATAGAGAATAAAATTTGACCAAACTGTTTAATATTGGCAGATAAGTAGATTAGGTAGAGTAAATAAAAGGAGCTCAACTATTTAATCTGAGCCCTTGGATGTAATAAGGTTAGATTTAGTCCGATTTCCATTGTAAAGAAAAGAAAAAATGTTTGATAAGGGTTTGCTAGCTTAAATGCACCCTAATATAGAGAAGTAAAAATGGTAGGATGAGTAGATGGGTAAGTAGAAGAAAGGTTGCATAATTGTTATGATTGCTAGACAAAAGCATATTTATCACCCTCATCATGAAAGTTATAAGTTTGAATGAGAAATGGGACTGGCATAAAATTCACAAAGTCAAATTAACTAACTTCCCCTCACTCATTTCACCCTTTACTTAACTAATTTCCCACAATAAGTTTAAAGTACCCAAAATCTTAAGTCAAAGGGGCTCAAAGCATTTCTCTGACTTCTGGAGGGACTGGACCCTCGGCCCAATGACTTATAGATCTTAAGTTCTAAAATCCCCTCATAGACATTTACCCCCCTTCAGTTCATTTGTTTTCCCTAACAAATCCCTTTTCCTAAGGTTAAAACTCTATTTTTCCTAAGGAAAAGCCATCACCCCCATGAATACACTTGTTTATGAAAACCCACAAAAATGCACTTAGCTTAAGTTATAATGTTTCCATTTGAAAAGTAAATAAATTTCAAAACACATTATACTTAGTGCAAATCCATTTTCCGCCTTTTTTCATATTAACTTCTAATTTTATTTATATTTGTTAATTCCCGAAAAAAACCCATTTTCCCATATATTTTATCAAATCCCTTAATATTAACCCTTACCCCAAGTTTGAAATATAAAATTTATGTCACTCGAAACCCGACAAAAGACATAATTAATCAATCCATGATTAATTAAAGTCAAACCAATCAAATCATGCTTGATGCGTTAATCCCCACCTTAACCCCTCATTAAACTCAAACTACCGCATTTAAATGACCGTCGGGCCCCTCCATTATCGTCCATGCAACTCGCGCGCTCGACCACCACACAAGCTCCCCCCTCTCCATCCAATGGCTCATGTTGATTTTGGAAGGCCTAAAATCTGAACTTTACCTACCCAAAATGGGTTGTTTTCCACTCAACCCCTGAAGCTACGTGGCACTCGATGAATGGAATTGGGCGGCCTCCTCCAAATATCGCCAAGTTCCTAAAGGTTGAGCGAAGTAAACCACTTACCGCGAGCCTACTACCCACCAAAATTGTCATTTTTCACCCCGCTACGTGACAAACCTCTACTATTCACCCGTACCCGCCAAATTTACTTTTTGCGCATAAATCCAAAAAAGCCCCAAATCATTGTTTTTATTGTTTTAACTATAGTTTTCCATGCACGCATCTGTGAACGTTGAAAAGCCATCAACCCATGTCCACCTGCACTCTGAAGATGCCAAAAGCTCCCAGATTGCCTTCCAGCTTGATTGAAGCCTTTTCAACCATTCAAAATTGCTAGATACCTGGTTCACACCCTGTTTTCATCAATTCTAGGTATTTAAGCCAAAATCCATTGAAAGCCCTGTTAGATTCTGATCCAGTCTTTAAAGCTTTATTAATTGAAACTAAAGAGAACTTTAAATAACATAAAACCCAACTAGAATTGAACCTCCATTACCTCAAAGACTGAAAGTTTACTTTCCCCATTCTTAAATCCAGAAGAACTAAGAATGGCTACCCCAATTACCATGGATGTTAGGCCAATTACTACTCCTCACCTGGACCTGGACCACCTTCCACTTGCTGATAAAGACTTCCAAATCAAGGACACCTCTATCCATTAATCCCCTCTAAAGTTATACTGTCGATACAGAGACCAATACCTAAACCATAAAGACAAAATAGGTCTTTGGGAGTCTAATTTGCCCAACTATCGCTTCCCTGAGGTGCACATCTTTCTAGAGATTTTTCACTATTTCCATGCAAACTATATTCCCAGTCAAAGAGTAGTGATGTCCCCTAACCAAACCATCCTTTTCACCATCACTGCTGAATCAATCAATGAAATGATACAACTACAACTAGGGCAGAACATAACCCCTATTTCCATTGGAGACCTACTGGACAAATTCCCCAAGCTTACCACTGCCAAACTTGCTGAATTGTTCTAGACTTTTATTGTAGAAGTAAAACATATTCCAAAAGATCCTCCCCCATACATGTGGACCATATTTTCTCAACTTGGCCAGGACATTGTGTCAATGATATCTAGTATCTTAGGCTATACAACCAGTGAATACATAGATGAAATCATCTTGGCCTTCATGTCCATTTTTACTCCAGGAAAACCCTCTGCTATCATATATGATTATGCCAAGTACATAGCTGATAGGATGCATGACCAATTTCTGAGAATGAGTAATGAAGGAGTGTTTAAGTATTCTTCAGTCTTGTACCACCTTTTCTTATACTACCAGGCTGACAAGTTCCCCTTCACTCTCCAAAAGCTGGACACTGAAGGTCATCCTAGGTCACTCATTTTCTGGACTCCTTTGATACATAAATATGAGTCCCCATATCCATACACAGATTTCATAGATCTTTTTGTACATCCTGTAATGACCATGCTGCTAGGAAGTCCTCCTCCAAGGATCAGTTCAGATATCAGGAGGATCTTGCAGTGGTCAAAACGACACAAAGTGGGAGATTGGTACTTGTACCAAAATCACACAAAAATTAGGATCTAATGTTGTGAATTGGCCCCATATAAACTGCCTAGACACCTCCCAATGAGGTTATTTGCTCTGGAGTACTACAGGGAAATAATAAACTCAGATGAGGTGCATTTTGTTAAGGCCAAAAGGAAAGCCCAAGTCAGAATCAAAGATCAACTAGGCCCCTTTGTATGTAATAGTAGAGAAGCTGGGAAGGAAGCAGAGGAAATCCTTCAGAGACTTAAACTAAAACAAAGCTTCATGTGGACATATGACCCCTGTGACTTCATCTGCAACAGAGGATAGAAAAATAAAATGGCTCCCTACATTCACCACTGAATCCCTGAGATAGATAAATATGAAAACGAATTGGAATGGGTGGAGAATAGTCTGATAGACAGGGATAACACTGAATTAGCAGTTGAAAAGGTTCTAATTGATTTAGAGAGAAGGCTTGATGAAGGTTCTTTCTTGCAAGTGTTAGGAGAATCTCAAGCATAAGGAGAATCACAGGCACACAGTGAACAACATACAGAAGAAGAATCTTAGGTACAAGAAGAGTCAGAACAACAAGACTTATTAGAAGAAATGACTCAAACAAGACTACCAGAGCCCATAATGAGTACTCCCCCTACCTTGAAAGCTCCTCTAAATAAGGAGAAGAACCTAAAAAGAAATAGGGAAGAGTCAACCACATCAGGTAAAGCAACCATAAAAACATATGCAGAAACCAGCCTAGTCAAAAGGCAAAGTTTAAATCTTGTCTCTGAGTAGGAATTCACAGAAGAAACAGTAGGAGCCACTAGCACAGAAAAAGAAGGAAGTAGGCCTGCTAATCCTTTTGGGGGTGCACCAGAACCTTCCACATCTCATACTTAGATGTTGGAAAGGCAATAGAGTGTTGAAGTGTCCTCATTTAGGAAACCAGTAGACAAAGATCAAGAAATCATAGAAAGGTACAAGGACATAAAAGCCAAGAATTAGAGGCTAAAGGCCCAAACTTATGCACAATACTTAAATATGGCACCTACCAACCAGACAAGGCTGATGTTAGCCTATGATGTGAAAGAAGGAAAAATGTAGATGACATTTATAAAGCCCACTACACAACAACCAAGATCAACAACTAACTATAAAAAGATAGACTTTGAAGTACTGGCAAAGGACATACATCCTATCAACCAGATTGAGTTGCACAAATAGATAGGGGAGATGATTTACTCCACCTTAACAGGGAAAGCCATCAAAGCTCACCAATTACAGAATTCCCTAAATAATATATTAGCTCAATTCCAATTGGAGAAGACCTTTTCATAGGCAAAAGACACCAGAATCGAGTCCTTAGAGGACTTAATCATTGAGTTGGGACATGATCCCAAAGATGTGAAGGCCACTAAAAGATTGATCAAGAAGAAAAACGATGACATAACTGCCTTGAAGAAGCAACTTAATATTCCACCACTGCATCACCCACAGATAGCAGAGGTCTTAGAGACCCAAAAAGGACAAGAGGAGCTTATGGACTTGGTCCTAAAGCTAAATTACCAGTTGAAAGAAACAAAGAAAGAATTGGACACATTGATTCAGTCCAAACAAAGTGAACTAGCCACCGCTTCTATAGTTGCCATTCCCACAGTAACAACTACAGTTCCCTCAACACTGATAGCATCCTTGGCACCAACAACTCTACCTACTACAGCACTGCCAGTAACAACTGAGTCAAAAACGACAGGTACTTTAACAGAAAAGACAACAGAGTTAGTGAAAGCCATGGAGGAAATGTCCATCTAGGAAACAAAGCTTAAAAGGATTAAAGAGAAAGTGGCTAGCTTAGAGATTGACTACAAGATTGCCCAGACACAACAAAGGGAAGAAACACAGAAAGCCCTAAGAATGGGTGAGAAGATTAAGGTCCTAGAAAAGGATCTAACTCTACAAAAGCCACTAGGATAGATTAAGGAGATGCTCTGGGCCAATATCATTGACTTTTTCAATGATATTTGGCCATCAATTCAAGTAATATTTGAGCAAACAGAGCTGGTGAAAGTGGCCACCGAGGCTATTAAGAAAGTAAAAGAAGATTTAGGAGACCATCTTGAAGAAGCTAATCAACTCATCCATTTCTTGAACAACAAGAACAGGCGTGAACTTAATGAGATAGGTGTAGAAGACAGAACTGAAGCCATCATAGAAGTCAAAAAGGTTCTTTCTAAAATAAACATTATGCTTAACTTGGAGGAAAAATGCCACAACATGCAGGTGGGCATTGACAGATTCATGGCAAAGTTTCAGATTTTGATGAATAAATGCCTTCCTTCCAAGTCCTATGGTCATCCATGACAAACTTATGAACCAATTAGACTACATTGACAGATTAGGAAAGTTGGCTAAGGATCAAGCAAGCACTTCAGGTATCAAGGCCTTGCCAATAGGGAAAGTATTGTATGATACTTTAGAGGATCTTTTCTTCCTAGAGCATGAGGTGAAACATATGTTTGTCACCAAGCATAATTTTTCCAAATATACTAAGGCTGACGAGATCTATAAAATAATGCTCAAGGTAAAGTTACCTGAGGATGAATGGTGGAAAACAATGACAGATTTACTATAACTTACCACAATAAATTTGAATTGCAGCCAGATGATACAGGTGAATAGGGTCAAAGAGTAGTAGGTTAAAGAGTATCATTAAAACCCTAAAGACAAAGATGATTCCAGCGTACACATATCAGCCAGCCTAAAAAGGTTCAAGTTCAATTGCAACAGCCAGCACTACCACAACAAGAGGGATAGCATGATGCAGTTTTCCATCTGTCTCTATCTTCATGCTTGAAGATATTTTTATTTCCTTAATTCAATCTCAAACTGTTATGAGATATTTTGTAATATTTTTTGTATAAATACTTCACATTTCGAAGTATTTGGGGTGGATTCAAAGACATTTCTATAGACTTGTATCTAAAATCAAAGTTCTATTGTATCAAGACTAGATTGGCTTGTTGGATCATGGAATAAAGTTTAGACATTTTAAAGGATTTTTGTGTAAAGCGAAAATCAAATAAGTATTCTCTCATGTGTATTATTGTTTTTCCTTATGTTTATTAATAATCATATGTGTTTCTATGAAATCTAAATGGTAAACTAGGAATGATATTTCAGAACTTGCTTTAATGCACTCTATTTTGACTGTTTACCTTCTTAATGTTTTCTACTAAACTATCTTAGTTAGGGAATTCTTAAATGCTCCCTTACTTTCGTAGTTTCTCTTTGTGATCTATGTAGCAAAGGATTTTTAATTGCCCTTTGTTGATGATCACCCTCTATTCCTCATTCTGATCCCAGTCTAAGGATTCTTCATTGCCCTTTTACCCTGGCCAGAATCATTCCATTCACCAACCCTTTGAAGATTTACATTTTGCTTTGCTAGCTTGCCCTATGAACAATCCCTTTAATGATCTGATCCAGTTAAGCTATCCTTTGATTGAATCCATAGCCCAATGGCTTTAAGACCTAGTTCTATCCATTTGTTCCAAGAATTCCACCACCCAACTTTCAATCAAAATCAAAATCCTCATGAGTAGTGAGAAATAGCTTAAAATACCACCCAATCAAAGTTAAATTATAAAGAGAGATCCCTCTCTAGACTTAGGTTGACTAGAACTTGAGTCTGAAGATTGGTTTTTGGTTACCTTGGATTATTCCTTCTTTTGATAACTTCTACGGAAGACTTCTGAGTGATAACACCGTCCATCAGCTATTAGATTAACCCAATCATGGTCTCGTGCCATAATTTTGTAGATTTTATCCAATCATCATCACTTTCCTCATAGTCGCGGACCAGTTTAGTATAACCTGGTCCTTCTGTAGGGTCCAATGGTACTACAACGCAGAGTGATTTCCTTTCAAATGACATTGTTCACTTCTTCAAATTAATGACCCCATTCATTTCAATAGCCCAACCAATAACAAGGAGAGTGGGGTATGGATTGTTGTCATCAACAATCTCTATCACCTCAAAATCAGCTAGTGCGCTTGCACCTTTTATATCTACATCACTCCATGAAATCATCCCATAGGGATAATCTTCAGCTAGTTCACCATCCTCAACTCAATTGAAGACCACTGCAATGTAGACCTCCCCATTCTCTCCCATATTTGTTTAGGAAAAATGTTCGCATCAGATCCCAGATCCAAAATAACTTAGTCCATCTCATAGTCTCCTATTTGTGTGTTGAGCTTCATCTCGTGCCCTGTCCTTGTCTTATGTTTTCTAATATTTTTGACTATGCGGTGTCCTTCAGGAGAATTTTCCTTCCCAAGGCACTTATTTATCAATTCTTGCAGCCCTTTCACAGCCTTTGCTATCATGCAATAGTTTCATAAAAGTCTCCAAGAAGGTGGTAAGCACAAAGGGGTCAACCTCTATAGGCATGCTGATTGCTGCCAATTTGTCCTAACTTCCTGAGGTAGAAGCCTCAGTGAAGCATTTTTTTGCTTCCATAAATGTTTCCTTCGCGCACTCCATATCAAACCCAACCTCCTTTTGTGGGGCCTTGCGAACCCAGTCACTTTCTTCAGGTTGTTTTCCCTTATCATCACCAATCATTATTCCATTTCACAGTACGATGTTCACGTTTGGATCTTCCTCACAGGGCTCAACCCTCAACATTTGTAAGTTCTAGGTAGGATACTAAGGTTGTGCCTTTTTCTCCTGCACCTTACCTATCAACACAGGGAATTCCTCTATTGTGTGGTCAAATTGAGTGCAGTATCTACATGACAGGCATGTCTAACTCATACACACCTGTGCATAGTGCCTTGGTGTTCCATAATTATAGCAAATGACCTGTCCACAACCTCTACCAGGTCCTCCTCCTCCTCGGCCTCGTCCGCAGCTCTGATATCCTACGCACGCTCCCCCAGCTCCCTGATCCGGAGGTCGAGTTTCTTCTTGCATTTGATATGCAGGCATCCTTTCCATCATTAGTTCATAGCTATGGTAGTGGCACTCATCATGGCCCACTGATTTGTAGAAATCGCAGAACAATTTTTGTGGTGTCTGCATAAATTTTTGCAGTAAATGATAGTTATCCATTACATGTTTTCTAGCCACCTGAGAAATAACACACCATAGCGCGGGCCCCATACTTGGTCCTACTGGAGATTCCTACCTTAGGGGCATTGGCCCCCCCCGCTGAGATATAATTTGCGAATATGGGGAAATGATCCTTATCATGCCCTTGTCTCTTACACTTGAGGCACCAGACTTCTTCGTGCACCTCTGTCCTAACCTCCTTTTATTTTTTCAAGCTCTGCAATTCCAAATAGAGGCTCTACAACTGCGAGTGAATTTTTTGGAATCCCAAAGACACATCCTGAATAGGTGTTTCATCCAATCTCATCACGATTTCCAGAGCTTCTTCCTAAGTTCCTATCTTTTGTTGCGATAAAGAAATCCTTAGGTGGGGCAGGAGTGAGGATATAAAGCAATCACGGTGCTGATTATCTATGAGATGCGTATTAGCTTCATAGATCCCACACTTCAGTCTCCGATCTAGATTCCATGGCATCTCACTAGGCCTCATCATGATTTCCTTAAATCCAATTACTGATTGCAAGTCATAGTTAGGCTTACCAAATTCTTTGTTCAAAGCGGTTTGAGTATCTGCTAATGATTCCAATAGATTATTGGTGCAGTACTTAACGTACCATGTCAGCATACGATCTTGTAGAGTGGTAACCAACTGTGCCTTCTTTTTATTATCACCTGTGATCTGTTGTGTTATCTACACAACCTTCATAACAAACCAAAAATCATCTGGATCCTCACTTCCAAAGCCCTTGAAAACTAGAAATTTCATGGTATTTGACATGTCTAACAGCAGTGGTGGTGGAGCTGGAGTGGGCGAAGGTGTATATTATGGAGGTGAAGGTGGAGCTGGTATGGAAGGATGATGTATCTGTGGAAAACCCTGTCTTATCAACTGGATAGTGCTTCGCAGCGAGGCCTGCATCACTCCTTCGTCATCACTTGAAGGATGTCCAATCAATGGGCTGTATTCAAGACTTGATTTTTCTTGGTTTCTAAAGCTTCATCCACTTTGCGTAGATCCAAACATCAAGGCAATGGAATAACTCACTTTTCAAACAAGGTCATCTTAATCTAGGTATTCAAAGATCTCAAATACTTACCTCGCGGTCCTTTGAAGAAGCATTGCTTTGCTTCACTATAACTAGTTGAGGTGTCAACCGTGAACTATGTAACAAATCCTCCTATAACCCGATCAAGCCAATGTTCAATAGCGCACATGATCTTATCTTCAGAGGCTTCCAACCTCTGCACTAGCTCCAGAGTCCACACTATTAGACCATCAAGCCTCCACCTTCCTTGGTTGTCTTCCAATTTAGCTATCCATTCATATAGTTCAATCAAGAAGGTGCAAAAGAAAATTTCATGTATTTCCATGTACAAATATATGTCCAACAACTGTTCTTTGGTCATGCATAGATTCCTATTTTCCTGTACTGTGAATTTGTGGATCTTTCTATCCAACCACTTCTCAATTTCCTTCTTGGTCAGATTCCAGTGATGTGACATCACACATCCATTTATGCAGATCCTGGTCCCCACAACGGAACCATTTGTTGGCTTAGGGGGTCCTGACCCAGCCTCAAAGTTAGTTGCACCAAACAAATCCTTACACTACTGGCCCTTTCGACATCAATCCACGTAGCGCAGATTGAAGTCTCACACAAAGCAGTATGGGGGATGCTAGAACCAAGTTTCCGCATCTAAATATCAATGTGATGTCTTTTTATGACCTAGATCTACCTTCATGCAGATCTCTAAGCCCTTAAGGCTTAGTGTTGTATCTTCCCTCAATTGGCCTCCAGACCTCTGCGAAGGTCTATGACTGGTTTTTGTGGACCCTGAACAGGAAAATTAGCTACTTACATGCACCATAGATTACCCTTAAGTCAGTATTTACTCAGATATACCTAAGTGTTCAATAACTTTAACAGAAAGTGTTATGATCTTCGTGTAATCACTTAACATTAATTGCATTTAGATAATAAGATGGATCAAGTAAATTCACGCATCAATACATCATTATTTTATAAAGTCATCATTTCATCACAACATATATCATAATCATACATAATAGAAGTAAGGAGGTAAAACAAAGGAATTTTTGCAACAGTCTTCTTTATTGATCTTCAATAGAGATTTATAGACTCAGTACTTCCTTGCGCACTCAGCTGCAGAAACTACTCTAGGTCTCTGTGCACTCAGCTGCAGAGCCTTTCATCTTACCTTCCTGCACTAACTCTCTAGACTCCTTCCGTCATACCCATAGACCAAAGAAATCTATCACTATCTATCTTGTATTAGACTCTCTAAGACACACCTATTAATACAATCCCATGGTCCGCGGACCATGGGTAGATCTTCAAAAACTGACTCAAGTTTACATGAATGAGGGTAAATACCCTTTTTGACTCTTAACTAACTCTGTGCTCTGTGTCCACAATTTGCAGAGACTTTACATATTTTTACATCAAAACTTGGGATTTTTCCGCAAAACTAACCTAGGGACCACATTCCAACAATTTTTTTATGGCCTTCATGCCCCTACTTAGAAGGTGGATTTTCTAGAAATTCTTTTTTCTATTAGGTAGTTGCACCTAGATGATTTTTAGATAAATAGGGATGATTTTAAACTTATTAAAATAATTTCAGGAGAAGAAAGGTGGGATGAGAAGATGGATCTGGAGGCTTCTTAGTTTACTGACCTTATCTAGGATTTACAAATGGTATATCTAGAAATAATCAATGGAATTTTTACGTGGAATTACCATTTTGGGGGAGAATTCAAATAACAAGACACTTAGCTAGACTTTTTGTATCATAAGTCCTACTAAATCAAGATATTTTTGTTGAAGCGATGATCCTACTCTACCTAGGGTCAGATCACTAGACTATGAAACTCGATTTTGATTTAAAAATTTCCTTGAGAAATTGTCCTTTTGGTTTTGAAAGTTTTTGGTTGCATTCTATACAGAGCTCATATCTAAAGCTAGCCTTGGTGGAAGGAGTTTCACATTGAGGGTTGAAATCAAATGCATCCCTATCAGTTCAAGATGAAAGAATTAAAAATAAAGATCAAGGATTGGACTTGCAAATATTTTGGGAACATTATGGAAGATAAACAAGAGTTTGATGCCCAATAGAAAAAAGTACAACAAAAAATCATTAGAAAGGAATCCTATAAGAACCTCATTTTGTAGGAAGGAAAGTTTTTTAGTAAAATATAGCAGAGGAGAAAATAGGAGGAGACTCTTTGGAGACAAAAATATCGTGTCCAATGGCTCAGAGAAGGAGAGAACAACACTAAATTTTTCCACAAGACCATGATCAAGCACCAACATCGTAATAGAAAATTTCATAACAAATATAGGGAAGGTCAATGTGTTTTGTAGCATTGAGAGATAGAGGAAGATCTTGTATCACATTTCTAGGATATTTTTACTAAGCCAATCCCCAATTGGAAGGAAGCCATTTAGCAGATTATTACTCATATCCGTCACTTGATAAATGAAGACCAAAATGAGGGCTTAATGATAGGAATACATTTTTCAGAAGTGGAAGAGGTGTTAATGGTGATTCCTTGTAATAAAGGTCTAGGATCAGATGGATTCACCACAAATTTCTCTCAATCTTACGCAAAATTTAGTGCACATGAAGTTCACACTTTGGTGGAAGAATCTAGAAAATATCAAAACCTATGGTGAGGTCTTAATGCTAATTTCATCACATCAATCCTTAAGGGTAGTATTTCATAGGACCCAATAGTTTCCAACTGTTTTATGTAATGTTATTTATAATATGATTTCCTTTTTCATTATTAATCACCTCAAACTCTTGTTGAATTATATCATCTACCAAGAACAAACAAGCTTTGTAGAGGGTCACTAATTTTTTGAGGGTATTGTGTCTACCCACAAAGTTATCCACTCCTTAAAGAAATCCAAAATGTTATGTATGTTGATTAAGCTACACCTTTCTAAAGCCTATGATAGATTGAGTTTGGATTATCTTCTAAATTTCCTATTCGACTCTTGGTTTTCTTCTCAATGGGTCTCTTGGACTAAATCCCTATTCTCGTCCCCCTTTTATTCTATTCTCATGAATGGATCACCATATACAACCTTTAACCTATCATGTGGCCTTCCATAAGGTGATCTAATCTCCTCCTTTCTTTTCATATTGGCAATGGAAGGCTTGGGAAGATATCTCAAGGAAGCTAGTCGTAGGAGTATTAAAATATATTTGACCCTTTGTTGAGGACGTCGTTCTAACCAACAAACAATTAATAGATGATATTTTCCTTTTCTGTCAAGCCTCATTACAAGAGGTGTGGGTGATAAATTCCATCCTTTCTGATTTCATGAGAATTTTAGGGACTTTGAAGAATGGATACAAGACTAATGTGTTTTTCATTAGTACTAATCCCATATTCTAGGGATATCTTTCTCCCACTTTAGAATTCAACATAAGTAGACATATAGAGAAATAGTTGGGAGTATTTCTTATTATGAACTCATTAAATAAACTTGTTGGAAAGGATTCCTTCATAAGATCTTTAAAAAGCTGAAGAGTTGGGCCTTTAGATCACTCTATTTGGCAGGATTCCCGGTCTTGATCAAGTCAATGCTTCAAGCTATACCTATGTATTATTTATCACTCTTAGTTGCCCCTAAAACTATAAGAAATGCTATCAATACCTTGTTCAAGAGTTTCTTATGGAGATGGGAAACGAATGTTAGGAAATGGACTCTAGTGGATTCCAAAAAACTATGTGTTCCAAAATTGGTAGGAGGATTAGGTATTTGGCATCTATAAATGTTGTGTGAAGCCTTAGGACAAAATCCATGGTGGCACTAGATTTAATGAGGGACAGATTTGTGGAAACAAATATGGAATATAAAATATAGTCCAACTTACTCCTAATCTGAGAGATTTTTAGCTACAATATTCCCCTTGGGATACTTGATATGGAATCTAGCTTAATTGAATCAAATTTTAATTCAAACCCATGCCTTATGGGAGATTCTAGATATACATACCCCTTTTTTTTGGAAAGAATCTTAGCAATAACTTCCTATTTTAATGATAGGTAGGAACTAAGGGAGTTAAAATCTTTCACTTGGAACCAACAATGTTTTAATGTAGTTGAATTTTAGAGATTTTATATAAGTGAAGGTCAATGGAACAACTAGAAAAATCAGGTAGACTAGCCAAGTTCTCCTCTATTGCTCAATCGCCCACCATTGTCTAAGAATTGTAGAAATGGTGTATTCACATGGATCACGTGTCGATCATGAACCTGAAATGTTATGCTTGGGATTCCAATAAAGAGGCATGTTTAATCTAAAGGAGGATTTTGATTTATTGCTGAACATCAAACTTTTCCCTTGGAGCCTCTATGGAGGAAAATCTAGACAAGAAAATTATGGCCCAAGGTTTCTAAATTCTTATGGTTACTGGGATGCCAAAAGACTCTAACATGGGATCACATCCAGAATAAGGGATTTGAATGACCATCATAATGTCCTCTATGTTGTTAGTATGAGGAGATGATCGAGACTATTCTCAACATCTCTAATTTTCTGACTTGATATGGTGAAATGTAGTGGGGCTCTTTGGTCATTCTGATCAGTTTCTTCATAATCTGGTAGAGACCTTTAAATAGTTGAAACACAATATATTTTCCAATATACTGGTCAACAAAGCTTGTGATTTTATAGTGGGATTTTTCATGTGCGCCATATGGAAAGAACATAATAGACGAATCTTTCGAGATCAATAAGAGAGTATGGAGAAAGTGTGGAAAATTATTAAGCATTATATCCATGAAACTATTCTATCTAAGGTCTAGTATCAAGATAACTGGAAATATCCTTCTTAGGAAGTACTTATTTGGAATCAACTTTATCTATCCCCCTTCATGCTCTCAGTAGCCTCCCTTAAGACATTTAATCCCCAATTCTCTTCTCCTTCAGTATGTTGTCCTCCTCGTGAGAATTTTTTCAACTCATTTTTCATGGGACCTTAAAAGGAAATCCTAGGTTAGTTGGGTTTGAAGGTATATTTAGAGTTAAAAATCACAACATTTTATGAATTTACACTTCTTATTGTGGCATAGATCAAAATAATGAAGCACAATTTCTAGCATTAGAAACATGCCTCTAACTAGTTTTCTTGACAATGTTTTCAAAAATTCAAGTACACAATGATTCTCAATTGGTTATTAGGATAACCCATAATACTTTTCAAGGTGTTGTATTTGAAAAACTCTTAAAAATTTAGAGGCTTATCAACATGTTTTCCCATGTGATAACCCTTCTTCTCTCTTGCAATTATTTATCACCTCTCACACTCTAAGACAATGCAATAGAGTAGTTGCTCTTTTCGCTAAATAGGCCACAACTAGAGAGGTCTTACTTTTCGTAAAGGATGGCCACTCGACATTCAATTACACTGATAGGAATACTTTCAACTTATACTAGAGGGTGACAAATTTTCCCCAGAGATGGAGGTTCCAAATGAGAGACAAATCCCATTATAGGGATGAATCTCGAGACAAATAATGGGCTATTGGGATGATCCAACCACCCTATTATGTAGGGAGGAGTAGACGTTGAGGGTGGTGTGGCTACCCTGTTGCATGCATAAGAAGATGAATTAATTCCAAGGTGGAGTCAATGGCTTATGACCTAATGCATTTTTCATGTGGTATGATTTGTTTTCAAGGGTGTGGAGGGAGGAAACATCTAGACCCCTTGTCTCAAGAGCAAGGTTGGGAGGAAATTTGAGGCAAGGATGGATGAAAACTCTCTGGCCTCTACATAAATGGAGAATTTTTATGGTAATTCCTAAGAGGGGTACTTGAGGTCAGGATTTCATTATTGTACTACTTATTGCATGTCTATTTGATTCTATTAAGATGTTGTGGAGGAACACAAACTACAGATTCAAGTTCAAATTCTCTGTCACTCCTCATGTGATTAACATAACAAACTTTGATGTAGCTTCTCTAGCCCTGAGATTGATGCTTCTCTCAACCAGTAGAGTATGGTGCCTATCTCTCCTCATTGGGTATTTTTTAATTTTCATGGCTACTCTTTGAATGTTCTCTAGCATTGTCCTCAGGTGGGGAGGGGCTACTAAGTTATAGTTTTGATGTCTCTCCTGGGTTGATATTCATAAACTGACCTTTTTTGTGGCTCTCTTCTGGTCATGGATAATTTTTCTTGGCTATGTGCTCTTTGTATTTCAAGCTAGTTCCATAACACTATGGGTTGCTATTAATTTAGGTTCTGAGTTTATAGGCTTACAGTCTCAATGTTTCTCCTAGTTTGATGTTATCAACCTATCTTTTGAGATGGAACCCTTCTGTTTGTGGCTATATTTTATTAGCTCTTTGTTTTATGTATTTTAACCCACCTTTGTCACCCTATAGTCTACTCTTAATTTGGGTTCTAACATATATTTGTTTTTGGTTTCACATTTTCTCTAGTTTGGGATTGAGTTTCTGGGGTATAAACACTAAGTGTTATTTATATTTTCTTGACATACAATGCCATTGTATGCTAAGTAGGATTAGGATGGTGAGGCAAGGATGTCACAACCTATATGACCATAATCGATCCAAAAATAAGCCTAGAAATTTGTTGACGCTTATCATGAATATTTTCCCCTTGAATCTCAGAATAAAATTCACCACTTGGATTCTCTTGTTGTTCATGACAGAGACGCCTTTTAGGATTCATATATATTGTAAGATGTTTCTACTTGGATTCCTGACCTAGGGCATACCTAGGGAATATGGAAGACATTTTTTAGTGCCCTGGCTGTGTATTGGTTGATGAAGTCCATGTTGAGGATGATCTTAAAGCACAAGTAGGAAAAAATATACAATATATTTGCTAGTTTGGAGGACATCAAATGGGTCCAATGTAATGAGAGAGTGTGTTTAGAGAGGATTTATGTGATGTCAGCACACATTGAGCTCCACTTATAGTGTAAACTTGCTCCTCATGTTCCTCTAAGTTCCAATGTTAAAGATCTGACTCCTGTCGCTTCCTTAAATTCTTAAGTCTATTTTTTTCCTAGTTTTTGATATTACAACACACTAGTGGATACATTAGTTGTGTTAGAATTGCTAAAATTTTTAGAATTTTGGACAAATTACTCTATTGGTATGTGGTAAAAAATATATGGTTTCCCATTGGGCAGATTGAGACCACATATCCAATTACATGTTTGATGATGACGAATGTTAGATGTATATGTTTTGCATGACATTTTGAGGCAATACAACTTGGACGTTCAAAAAAAGAAAGAAAGAGAGTTGGCACTTTTGTAACACTAAAACCTTGAGATGAAAGAGTCTTGTCACTTTTATGACACTAAGAGGGTTCGAGTTTTTTATTTTTCCTATGTGGTTATAGACCCAGAAAATCAGTGACCACTATGTCCACAAAATATTTGTACCATGTGGATCCACCTGAAGTGATCACTTCCAATCAGCTTAACCATGGAGCCTTATCTCAAAAGTGTCAAGAGAATTGAACTCATGAGCTCTCAATAGAAAATGTGCTTTAATGACGAGGAATCAACCATTCAAGTTTGTCCCGATGATGGATATCGATTGGGACTTGAAACGTTGATTAAAGAAATGGTTAATATTGTGGGTTCTCCGGCTTCTAATTCAAGAGAAATCAACCAATTGAGTTAAACCTCGAGGTGGTTAAGAGGGTTGAAGTTGAAAAACACCCTTCCTAAATTTTCCATTATATATTCACAATAGATCTAAATTTCAAAATGTTTGTCAAACTACTAATATTTTTTTACCTTTTAAGCCAATAAAACTATGACACTCTTGGAATACTTTTATTAATGCTCTTAGTGATTTTCAAGCATATAAATAAGCTTTTAAATAATTCTCAATAATATTTCACCTTTTTAAGGTCTAATCACTATATCATCTGAGGTAGGAGCATTAGAGCTTCCAAACCATTAATTCTTTGATGTGAAAAAGTTTCAAAATAATGTCTTGATTTTTTAGAAGAATTTATATTTTTTATACAAACAATTTGTATTTTCCAAGGTTTTATAACTAATGAGTCATAGTTTTAGAAAAGTTATGAATATGTGAGATTTTGTCCATAAGGAAAAAACTAATTTTGCCTTAAAAAACATGAGATATTTAGGGAATAAATCATGAGAGATTTATGGAATAAATCAAGGAGTGACTTACGAATGTAGGAAAATCTACTTTCCTTCTAATTTTGTATTTAATCATTGTAATCCTACAGGAAAGGCTAATGGAAAAATGAATGTGAAATTAGGTTCATAGAGAGAAATAAATTCTTTGGAGTATTTTTGTATGTACAGGTTTTGTTAATGAAATGAATTTTTATTTCTTCTGTGTATGAAATGTCAATGTGCATGATCATTAAACAATTCTTGAAATATGGAATTGGTAGAATTAAGTGCCTATGTGTGTGATTTGGCTAGAAAACTCTTATTGAAGATTTAGTGAAATTAAATTTATTGCATGTGTTAAATGGTGGACACTGATAATCATTGGTCAAACTACTGATGAGATATTTGTAGTTAAATTATTTGTGAATTTTTTATTGAATTTAGTTATGCGTCATGTTGAGATCTTATGGAGATCTAAGTATAGACCAAGAAGATGTGTTGTAGCGATATAATTCATTTCCCTTACTATCAAGTGGTATCAAAGTTGGTTAGCTCTTTAGAGAAGAGATTCAAAGACGATTATGCTCTTTGAGATTGGAAGAAAGGACAATTGTTTATACAAACATTATAGTTGCACAGTAGAAGGAGATTCGAGAATTGAAACAATGTAATAGGTAAATTGGTATTTATATTTCTGAATTTAGTTTTGCATAGGAATTTATATTTGTAGGTAGCACATAAAGGAGAGTAATAGTGGATCATAGCTTGGAAGTTACGATAGAGAGAACAAGTGAAGTAAGAATTGTGGCCGAAAAACCTTGTAGTAAGGAAGCAGGGAACAGATAGATGTTCTCAAAAGAAGTAAACTGAGTAAGTGCAACAACCAAAGGAGGATAGGAGTGCTTGACCATTGATATCTTCATAGGTGGTGATGTTATCGTTGAGATCTTCACCTATGGAACAAGTTGTAGTTGCTCTCTAGAATGTAGAGGTGGGGTGTACAACAATATTTTTCCCTCGATTAAATGTTTGCGTTGAATTAACAGTTGGTAGGGGAATATGATTACTTATAAATGGGATCTGAATGGGGAAAACTTGTTGACAATCTTATCATGATGATTCAATATTTTGGCCTTAAATCCTAAGCTTTGCAATCCAGGCCAAGCCTTTAATTCCATGGCATACTTTATCCATTTTACAGGGATTAGGATTCAAGTAGACTTGGAGTTTAATTCTTCCATCAAGCATCATCATCTCTGGTTCCATGAGTTGTCATTATATATGTATGGGATCCCTAAGGATGTCTCAACAATTTTAGTAGCCCTAAGGATTTCCCTGTTGTCCTACACAATGAATATGGAAACATAGGAATTGGCTATTTCTAAGGAGTTTGTTGCGGAGAAAGACCTATAGTGTTTGATGTAGTTAGTGGAAAACTTGTTCAGGGCATTAATGGGAATGAATAAAATATCCAATAGAACATTGGAGTTGGTGGAGAAAGGAAACAAAGCTAGGTTCCAGTTACTTGAAAAACATTGTGAATTGTTGTAGATAAAAATGGACAAAATGCGTGCAAGTTTAGAGGATGAGCTATTAATACTAAAGCTCCAACTCAATGTGGATGCTCTGTGAGCGAGTGATTTCAATGTCAAGCAGGAAAACATAGAGCCAAGAGAGGGAAAGCATGCAACCGGGGTTTGTGATGATAGAATACACGGAGAAGACACATCCTCTGGCACTGAAGGGAATTCGATAATTGTTGCAAGGTCCTTTGGGGTTTTATAATTTTGTAATGTTCTTATTTATTGCAAATATGCACTATTTTTGGGAGTGTTTTGTAGAATTTATGGAAAATATTAATGTAAAATTGTACTCCAAAAATCCCATAGAGGAAAGAAAATCATGATGAAGATATATTGGAATATTGAAGTTTCTCAAATCATAGAAGCATGTAAATGGTTTTGGCCATTCAACCATTCTGTTAGAGAAAAAACTTAATCAAATCTAAATTATTACTATATATATATATATAAACGCATATGTCATGATGATGAACCACAGTGGAGGGTTCGAAACGTTGACCCTAATAATCCTATGTCATCAATTCAAAAAAGTCATCTCCAATCAATATGAATCACAAAAGTTTGAATTTATAAAAAACTTATTAACTTGTCACACTTTTGAAAATATAATTTAAACTATTTTTTTGTTATTTTTTTTTAAATTAATTAAAGTTAAATTAAAAATAAAAATACCAACAACTTATAATTAATAAGTTTTAATTTTACAATTTAATTACACTAAATTTAATATTTGATGATGAAAAAGTTTCTAGACCAGTGTGTGATCTCAATGAGACTTTCCATATGTCAAGTGAACACTTCACCCATCATCATGATTTCAACTTATTGTCTCTAAAAATAGTTAAAATATTCATCCGAAATTTCAAACTCACTAAAATTAAATAATACTCCATAAATTTATTCATTATTATATATTTAATTGTGAAAAACATATATACTAAAATTAATATTTTTTAACATAAAATAAATCATAATAAAACAACCCTCCAAAAAATAATACAATATGAAAAGATTCAACGTTCACTGGTAAAAACATAACATAACAATATGCCATCAGATTATATTTTATAATGCCATTGAGATAATTGTGTATCAATTCACTCAATTAATACACATGATATATATTTAGAAAATTATTTAAAAAATTAATTTTAAATTATTAACTAAAAATAATAATAATTTTAGTAGTGTTGTAATAGTAGCATATATATCCTGTGTCTTCGAGTCGTTAGATATTATACCTTGAAGAGCTCTATTTTGGTATACACTCTATCCTTGGTTGCTTTAAAACTACACTGTAAACCTCGTGCTTTAGGAGGTGTATTTATGGGATTGATTTCAATGTAAAGGTTATTTTTCTCACACATCACTTACATTACACCTCGAACCTGTATCATATCACTGGCTTATCCATTAATCTGAACAAATGATTTATAGGGCAATTTAAAATTACATTGACATAAGGCTTTATTCTCAAGTTTTAAAATTAAAAAGTGGAGTGCCATTAACATAGAAATTTAAATTTTGTTTCATTACAGCGATTTCACTTTATTTTAATAATTTTATTTAAATTTAATTATTGTTATTTTTAAAAATTATATTTTTAATATGTAATGTCCTAAAAATGTAGCTGAAATTGAAATTATTTTTTCTAAGAGAATAATGATTCTAAAATCTCTTATATAAATGGACTATGGAGAAATAAATTTTATTGTAGAGTGATTGGAGGCATAGTCTATTGTATAAATTGACGTTGGGCTTTAGAAGGTAGACCTTTTCAATAAATAAATTTGGATACAAATATTAAACATGTTAAAAGGATTTATATAGCAATTTTTTATTGCACATATTCCTTCTACTTTTTATGAGAGAAATAACCTTACCCTATAATATCCTAAATAAAGATATTCATTGTCTAAGGAATGAAGGTAATATCCTTTTGTCATGAAATTTAATTCTAAAAGTGCAACAAACCAAGTTATTCTTTTCATTAACAATTCTAGAACCTAATCATTTATGGCTAGATAAGAACAATGCTTTAACTAGTAGATACTCATCTAAAAGCGCTTGTATAGGCCTAATTAGATTTTTATTAATTTATTGTTAAATAACTCTTTATCCTTAGATCATATGTTCTATGAAGATACTTTCCATTCAGTCTTCACTCTAAAATTCAAGTTCCTTTTACCGAAGATTTTGGGGTCACTTTACCTATGAAACCCTCTACTCATAAGCATCATACTTAAGGGATCCATTGACTATTAGGAGCTAACCTAACTCACATGTAATTTATCCAATTATGGAGAAAATAACTTGATAAGAAAGGGCTTACATGTATCAATAACTACATCATGTGCATGGAAACATATGTACTCAGAATACCCATATCATTCAACATAAATAGTCATATACAAAATTCAACATGTAACAAAAATTATATATACATTGATAAATTTAAATAAAAGATGGTTACACTTAATACCTAATTGATTCTAACAAGTAGCTATTAACCTCCCACATTCTTTAAATACATTGGCTACATAGATTATTGCTCAACACTAGGTTACTCCCAAGTTGAGGCTATAGGTTCACAAGGGTAACATATTTTCTCAAGCCACCTTTGGACACACATTGTAGCATCACTTAGGTATGAGGCCTCACTCTAGTACACCACTTTGATCAATTCTCCCTCAGGTTTGAACCTCTCAACCTTTCCCTAGACATACAAGGAGAAGTTGACCACTTAAATAATTAGTAAGCCCAACTAATTTTCCCCTCCAATTTCCATGCTCACCCAAGATGAGCAAGGGAAATTCGGCCAACCATTTCCACCTCCAAGCTCTAGCCTCCCCCAAGTCAATATCAGGAGAATTGACTATTTACTTCCACTGTGAAATTCACAATAATTAAGTGGTTAGTGGGTTAAATAGCTATGTCAAGTTTTAGGTTATTGATTTCAGCTCAAGTCATAGGTTAAATATCAACTTAGATCATAGGGTAAAAAACTGATGAATTCCCATACTAGTTCTAAAAATCAATCCACCATAGTGCACATGAAGGTTAGAAACTCTCTAGGATAACAACCAATAATGTTTACAATCTAGTATAGTTTAATGAATTTCCCCAAGGAGCCAACAAATGAAAATGTAAAACAATTGGGTAGTAGATAACAATTCCCACACTCTCCCTAAACCCCCACAGGTATAACATACTTGGATTTCCAAGAAATCATGCTTGAGTTATATGAGACCCTCCAACATAGTGGGAAAGCATGAATTATATTTGTGCATGTGGTTTTTATGCCAGATGGCACATGAGGGGCTTACCTCACTTTATTTGGAATTAGGGTATAATATCATTTCATGAATATGGACTTGAGTCATAAAGTGGCTTTATGAAGGTTTTTTCATTTACTAGGCTTAAGGACCATGTGATGATTCTACTTTCCCTCTTATGGAGTTCTTGATCCCATACTATTTATATTGTGTAGTATGTAGTTGTGATGTATTTTTATTAACAAGTGTGTGACTACATTGTATAACATTAGGCATGTTGGCCTTGAAAGCGATAATCATAGGCATGCATCCACAAAAACAAATAAACAATTATGTATTCATGGGTATACAAGGCCAACACAACTCGACTCACTATACTAAAAATATAATTTATGAATATATATAAGAATTCATCTTAGGGATGTTACACATGTCGAATTACATCAAACTCCTTAGATTAGGTGAAATAGACTTATAGATTTCCTATCATCAAGCCTATGAGCTGGGCTACAAATATAGGGATAACAAGTGCCACTATGTTTGGCTTCACCATGATCCCTTGTAGCTCTTGGAACTTGTACCATCTCCAAATTATTTTGTTCCTTCTTCCTCACTTTTAACTAGAAAATGGCTAAAAGGAATAGAACAAGATCAAGTGGTTCAATGTGAGTATACTCATATGCTTATTTTATTGGTGTTGTTGAATCAACTTGGTTAGCTTGGTCAAGTCAATCAACTGAACCTATATGTATAAACAACAATAATTAAAATGTTCATGGGTTGGATGCTACTTATCTATTAATGCATCAAAATTCAACCACTTGTTCCTTCATAGGGTAACTTGGTATAGGAAATGGCACTAAAACTGCTATAGATGTGAAGAATGATAGAAGTAATCAAACAATTGAATGCCATGAAATAGGAGTAGTTATTATTTCAAGATATCCCATATATCCTCCTTAACTTCAATTAAACATATTTAAATAGCTCATGTGAAGGTTATCCCTATAATGAATAATTGTTTGTTATTAGAATCCTCATGAGAACAACCCAAGATTCGATGAAGTAGTCATTATATTATTGATATATGCAACCTATAATAATCAAAGATTTTCCAAAGTGGAATCAAGCACTTGAGTAAAAAGTCCAAGAACACAAACCCATAACCTTGAGAGTAGTAACACTCACAATCAAAACACCAGGATCTACATCTATGACAAAAGAAAAAGAGAGCACTTGTACAAAAGACCCATGGAATTATGTAGGTTGAGGAATATACCCGTGAAGGGTACACTAGGAGGTTAAGCATTCCAAACACAGAATAATAAAAATAAAGTTATGAGTTTTTAAAGAAAAAGTTTTTTTTTTTTAATTGTATTTTGAACTTATCTCTTTATAGTTTTACTCAAATATTAAGCATGGGCACGTGTTGGATGGAAAATTATATTTTACTAAATATGTGATCCAAAGTTAAGAAGGAACGCAACAAATTATAGATATAACCATAAATACAGAGATGCATTAGAAATAACACTTCATTTCATTAATATCAAAATATCAAAATATGCTTACAAACATAATGGAAATAAACTAGCTCCGGTGATGGTAGCTTACCTCTGAGAAGAGATTTGGTGGCTACATGCCTTTGAAATGTGTTACAATGAGGCTCTAGGCCTATTTATTATTGAACAACAAGAGAAAACCCTAAACAACAAAAACCCTAACCCCATGAGATGTAATGCCAAGCGTTTGTGGTCTCCGTTGGGGTTAGTTGGGTAGCCAACTTCCCGGGGTCGTAATTTGGTCATATTATATCTATTTGGGGCATACGACACCTTGCTGGAAATGTATCATTAAGTACTACAATATTTTTTGAAGGCATGGGCCTAATGAATACCTCAAACAAATGTTGTTTAGGGGGTCAAAACAGCTTCGGAAGTTCGAGACTCGAAAAACTTGTAAAAATAGTAAATGTTGAAATAAACAAGGAAACAAATGAAATCGATTTGAGGTTTAGGTGGAATAGGTGGGTGGGCACCAATATCCACCTAGATCAGTCTTCCCCCCTTAATAAGAAATGGTACCCATTATGTATACAACCTCCATGAGGTGAGGAAATTTCTGTTGAACCTGGTCCTTAGTGAAGCACTTGCCCTAGTGAAGGAGTTGACCTTCTTTGGCAACTCGATATAGCTGAATCCTTTGTTGGTGAGTATTCTTGATCTATGTGTCCATGAGTGGATCCATTGTGGCCAGTTCCATGCAGTACAGGTTGAGCTTTGTTGTTGTGATTTCTTCTGCAATGTCAGATGTGTCCAACAATGGTGGAAAGTATGGTTGAAGGTGGTTTACATTGAACACTAAGTGCAGACAAAGGAAATATGGGATGCTAAGCTTGAAGGCATTGTCACCTAAAGCCTTGGTGATGGTGTATGACCAATATTGGAATGGGAAAAGATTGCGGTGGGGTCTAGTGAGGTGCTCCTTCTGCAAATGTAGCCAAAATTTATCGCCCACATGGAACTTGTGCGACACTCGATGTTGATCATGGCATTGCTTGTACTTAGCATTGGATTTGTTCAATATATCATGGACCTACTGGCAGATGTGTTGAAATTCGCTCAATGAATCTATTAGCCATATTAGCTTCGAACTGGACGTGAGTCAAATCTACCTGAGTAGCTGCAGATGGTATGGCCACATCAATGGGACATAATGGATGAAATCCCTACCCTACCTGAAAGGGATTGTGGCCCATTGAGTTGTGGAGAGCTCTGTTGTAGCTATGCTGGACATAGGGGAGGTTTTAATCCCATGTGCATGGATTCTTTTGAGTTGTACATGTGTAGAATATGTACGATCATCTTGTTTACAACCTCTATTTGGCCATCATTTTGGGGATGGAAAGTAGTGGAATTAGTAAGTTTTGTATCTGACATCGACTAGAGACTTAACCAAAATGCACTTAGTAATATGTTGTCCTGATATAAGATAATGGACTGTGGGATCCCAAAGTGTACCCACACTCGCTCAAATAAGAGCTTAGCAGTGGCCTTTACTATGATTCTCTTCTTGTAGGTCGCCATGATGGCCATATTAGAGAATATGTTGACAACCACAAAAATAGAGTCATTGTCATGCTTAGTAAAAGGATGGCCTAACATGTAATCCATGGAGATAGATTCCCAAGGTTGACTAGTAGTAGGTAGAGGAGTATATAGGCCTTTCTTCTTGATGGTTGGTTTGGAAATGGTGCAGGAGATGCATGATCTAATGTACTTCCCAACATCCTGATGAATTTTTGGCCAATAAAAATACTTCTATAGTACCACCATTATTTTCTCTACTCTAAAATTTCCAACGACCGATTGTAGTGTGCCTCCCAAGTCATCTTGGCATGCTCCCTTGAAGGAAAAAAGATGTGTCCCATGTGGCATAACTATGCATCCTGAAGATGAAAATTTGGAACTTTCTTCCCTTCTAGGAGTGTCTGGTATGTGTTGCCGAATTATAGATTGCTCTAGTAAAGATGCGGCCACCATGAAGTCTCATGCCCACAGGAGTCAAGCACAGTGATCAACAACATGACTGGTGGTCAGTTGAGGCAGTCTACAAAATTGTTGGTGCTGCACTTATTATACTTAATGTTCAAATTGAATTGTTGCAAGTAGGTGGACCTTTTTTTTGGCTTTCTTCAAATTCACTCATGTTTGTATGAATTGTAGGGTTTGGTAGTCTATGTGGATGATTGTTTCCTTCCCATAATGTAATGCTTCCACTGACGACAGGCTTGCACAATGGAATACATTTATTTGTCATAAGTGGGATACTTTTGGACTGTGTCTAAAAGTTTCTCACTCTAGTAAGCCACTAGATGCCCCTGCTGAGGAAGAACTACATCGATAGCATAGTCAAAGGTTTCTGTCACAATCTCAAAATGTTACTGCAAGTATGGTAATGTAAACAATGGTGTAGAGAAGAGGCAATGCTGCAACTCGGCAAACATCTTCTGTTTAGTTTTAGACCCAAAAAAATTCTTTCGTTCCACCCTTGGTAACTTGATTAAAGGCCAAGTGATAT
Source organism: Pinus tabuliformis (assembly GCA_031772625.1). NCBI lineage: Eukaryota > Viridiplantae > Streptophyta > Pinopsida > Pinales > Pinaceae > Pinus > Pinus tabuliformis. The sequence goes on from CM062805.1 coordinate 588,480,536, forward strand.
GAGATAACCCCAACATGAACTTGCTGTAGAAATTGGCAATAGCTAGAAAGTTACGGAGATTTATTAGAGTAGCTGGGGCTGGCCAATCCCGAATTACTTGTATATTAGATGGGTCCACATGCACACCCTTCTCATTAATGACGTACCCCAAATATTGAACCTGGATCATGCCAAAAGTGCATTTCTCCAAATTGGCACACAACTTGTGTTGTTGTAGGGTTTGAAGGACCTGTCGAATATGGTGGAGGTTCTCTTCCCAACTTTGGTTGAAGATCAAGATGTCATCTAAATACACCACCATGAATGCATTGGTGAAGGGTCGAAAGATGTCGTCCATCAATCTCATGAAGGTTGTGGGGGCATTCGTCAACCCGAAAGGCATGACCAACCATTCAAAAAGGCCCTCCTTGGATTTGAAGGCCATTTTCCACACATCAAAGGGTTCGATAGGCACATGGTGATAACTAGACTTCAAGTAAATATTGTTGAAATAATTTCCCCCCTTAAGCTAGTCCAGAAGGTCATCTCTCCGTGGGATTGGGTACCTGTTTCGAACAATGATCTTTTTTAGCACCCGATAGTCAATAAAGAGGCTCCGGGTCCTTTCCTTCTTCTGTACCATTACAATTGAGCTCCCACAAGCTGAGGAGCTTGGATTGATGTGCCCTTTCTATAACAACTCCTGAATCTACTTCTTGATCTCATCGTTCTCGAGAACAGGGCATCAATAGATTGGTCCATTGGGTAGTGGCACACTTGGGGTCAGATCGATGGAGTGCTTGACCTGACAATGTAGAGGTATCCCTCTAGGTGAGGTAGAAATATCCCTATACTCCTCCACAACCTTGTTTATTTTTTGTTGTTGTGTAGAGGAGCCCTGTTTGTAACTCATGGCCATAACCTTCTTCTTTCCCTTAGGGCGAATCATAATGAAAAATAATTTCCTGATATGGGAAATGATCTTTACTGCATTTCTTTGTAGTGATCAAAGAGATGAAAATAGGCGAGGCTATCTTTAGTATCCTGTACAACTTATTTCCCAAAGTAATAATCATAGAGCGGGGTCTAAAATCATTTAAAACATGTCACTTCCACAAGTATGGTTGTCCCAATAATACATCACAAACTTCAAGAGGAGAAACATCACACAGTACTTCATCTGTGAAGGGGTTCATGTTGTAGGGAATGTGACACTGCTAGCTGATGTAGAGATCTCGTACTTGGTGAAGCAACCTGATGGTGTATGGTTACGGATGTGTTGTTATCAATAGGCCCAACCACTTCATGACCTCTACTGAAATGAGGTTCTTTTGGCTCCTGTTGTTGACAATGAACTACAATGGAGAACCCTTCACCCACATTTGTGAGTGGAAGAGGTGTTCCCCCTCCTCTAGAGCTTCAGGTTCATTCTTCTAGATCTTGATGGTGGAAACAGTGGCATTGGGCTCCACGTTAATGATCTTCTTCCCTTTTTCATTTCCCTTGTTGAGTTCTGACTCAAAGTCAGAGCACACATCTGAATCGGAAGCCTTCATCTCGGCCACCAGTGACTGCTTGGCCTAACACTCACTTGTGTTGTGAGTGGATATCTTATGGAACTCACACCATTTTTCATGCCCTTATTTTTCTTCGCGGTGTTGTTCTTTGCTTTCGACTTTGAAGGGTTGTCCTAGGTCACCCCACCTTGGCTTTGGCCTTTGCTCTATGGTTTGGGGGTGCCTTTCCCTTGCTTTGGATTCACAAATCTAAATTATCACTTGTTCTATTTAAACTTTTGCTCAATATTGACAACATATCAGTATGTCATACCGAGAGAAGACATGTATAAGAACTCCATATCATCCTAGATATACTTGTGTATACAGCCGCGGTACTTGAGTACCAAATTCTGTTCATAATCCTTGATACCCAACTTCATACAGAGGGTATTGAAAACATTTGTGAACTCTAGCACATTTTCGTCCCTTCCCTATCATAGCATGGTCCAATTTATGTATTTATCTTCCTAGCTCTCAATAGGGTAATACTGATCCTTGATGACATCTTAGAAAGAATCCCAAGTGGGTGCAACTAAAAACAATGATGATTCCCTCTCATCCTTTTATTTGCAATAAGTTTCCCACTAGTACTAGATGTGTGGGGTGACTTTGAGAAGTGAAAAAGTAATATTTTCCCGATTGGAAAATTCATGACTGAAAAATATGCTTCTAATAGATTCAACCATTTATCTACGGTGTCTACATCTATCTGGTCCTCAAATATGGGAATATCAAAGTTAAATTGTACATCAAAAGGAGTGGAACCTCCAGAGTGGATGCTATATGAAGATGTATCACCTATGGGTAGATGTTAGAGGATCTAGGAAAAGTTATCCATCATCGCTTTCTTGGGTTGCTCGAGAGCTTCCTCGAGCAATATTTTGAAAGGATCTCCTACCCTCTTGGCTTTCTTTTCTTCGGCCATGGGAGGCCGATGGAGTTTTCAAGACTGATCTTGCAAAGGTTCAACTAGTTCAAGCCCTAACTCCTTATACCTAGACCTTGTTGGGGACATGCAAAGAAAAACAGAGAAAGAGGAGACCACTCTAATAACACTAATCCGAACTTAAACCCCAAGAGATGTAATGCCAAGAGTTTATGGGCCCGTTGGGGTTAGTTGGGCAGCTAACTTCTTGGGGTCATAACTTGGTCATATTATCTTCATTTTGTGCATACGATACCTTGTTGGAAATTTCTCTTCGAGTACTACAGGATTTGTGGCTCCAAAAATGTCATTTAGGGTGTCAAAATTGCTCCGGAAGTTTAGGACCCGAAAAATTGCTAAAAATAGTAAATGCTGAAATAAACAAGGAAATAGATGAAACTGACTGGAGATCTAGGTGGAATAGGTGGGTGGCCACAAATATCCACCTGTATCAATATGGCATTAATTTACCACTTTTTTGAAATACTTGTTGTACTAGTGCAAATTTCTTAAACAATGCAATGATGTTTATATTTATGATGAAAATGTGATATTCCTCACAAGATTATAGGTCCAAGGAACATGCTATGTTTTACCACGTTTTTTTTAAATTACTTCCTAAAGTAATTTATTTGAAAATAGGACCCACAATAATACCTTGCATGATGCTTTGAATGCACCATGCATGTTTCCAATATAATCATGAAAAAGGTATTGAAAATAGTATGAAAGGAGCATATGAAAGGTTAAGAAAGAATATAATCTTGAGGAAAAGGAAATAACAGAAGAATAATCAATAGCCTAGGAGTAGTGCTCCTTTCAATCTGACACATAACTTCTCCTTTAATTCTAGTTCCAAAAGCATATCTAAATTCAATGATTGAAACATTTTAAATATTCGTTGTATTAGTGCACATTTTGCAAACATGCAACAATGTTCATATTTATGAGGAAAACATGGTATGAAACATAAGATTTGAGTTTCATGGAATGTGATAAGTTATATTGTGTGTTTTTCAAATTAGTATTGACATGGAAAAAATAGTATGTATCTTTTCTAGCATTCTAAAAAAAAATGGATAAATATCCATTATGATTTGCACTAGAGTGTCACTTGAAACCATAGTTGTTTAATAAATTTGTGCCTTACCAAAATTTCAAGACCTAGATTTGTTTCAATAGTTTAATCCTATCTTATATTATTGTTGCTCTCCCTTTTTATTAGCATGACTTTGTCAAATCTACTGGAAGAATTTTGTGTTGCATTTGACATATTTATCTTTTTCTTCTTTATCAATGTTACTTCTGCTTATGAAAGAAATATTGGCCATTAGGGGAATTTGGAGATCTAAAATAAGTCTCCTAAGTAAAATAATAAAATAATAAAAAAATGTTATGAGTTTTAAAAGTATTTTTTTTTAATCGTATTTTGAACTTATCTCTTTATAGGATTACTCAAATTTTAAGTATAGGTACTTGTTGGATGGAAAATTAAATTTTAAATCCAACGCATATCCATTATGCATACATTTTAGTAAACCCACACTCAAAAATAAAAACTCATGAAAAATAAACACATTTTTTCATTTTCTTTTAATTTTTTGGTGTAGGTCTAACTGAAAAGTATGCATAGTGGATACACATTGAATCCAAACTACATTTTTTCATCATAAAGGTTCATTTTCTTAATATTTAAGTAAACCTATAAGGAGATAAACCAAAAATACAATTAAGAAAATAATTTTTCTTCTTTTCCATCCAAAAACATCTTCCCCTGGGGATGACATTATCATTTTGAATCTAATTGGTTGTTTTAAAGTATATTTTGTTAGAACATTTTTATTTTTGAGACCCACTTTTTATCTCAAAATTTTCTTAATACAATTTAGAACCCTACTTATTAATTTCTAAAACTATGAACACATTCTAAGTATAAATATTTACACTAAATTATACTCATTTCAACTTTTCTATAAAAAAGTTAGGGTTTCTTTTGCATAGTCGCCTATGCTTGGTTCTATCAGAGGGTGCTTTGTCCTCTGATTTAACCAAATTATTTTAGTAGTCCACACTAAGTCTAGATATACTAGTATTCCTCACCAATCTCCTCATGTTTGGCATCATTTCCATAAAGTAGTTGGATGAAGTGTGCTTTCTAGTTTCACAACAAACCCTTTGTTGTTTGTATTTTGGTAAGCTAGAAATCCAAGGCATTTCCTACCAAAGTCAATGCAAGATCCAAAATATGAGGTTAAATATAGTAATATTAGAGAAAATATCCAATACATGTATGATCACATTTTGAATTACAAATTTACTATATTATGGACCTCTAAAAATTGGTTGATTAGGTGGATCCAAAATAAATGAATTCTCGAGGGTGAAATAGAATTGGAGTTAGCTTACGATGGTTTTTCTACCATCATTTTATCTACCTTAGAAGAAATATCAAAGGTTTTTGAAGGAGGACCATATATTTTCAATAATGCAGGGATTTTCATGTGATTTTGGAAGGAAAAATATAATCTGAAGGAGGAATTCCTTGCAACCTTGATGTAGGTCTATCTTGTTTCTCTCCCTAAGAAATATTGGGAGGCAGAAACCCTTGAAGGCATTGATAATGCCATCCAAATTTTTGATAAAGTATCGAAGGCTACTAAGAGAGGAAGGTACACTTCATATGCACGAATTTTCGTTTAGAAGAATATCTCCCAAACTCTTCCAACCTCCCTAGATACTTACTATAAAGATAGTGTTTGGAAGTAGTCTCTAGATCAAGTCCCTTTTAGATGAAAACATTATCATATACAAGAATATTATTAGGGATTTTTTGATGATTACAAAGGAATTGTTTGAAAAAATATTTTCTCTGAAAGAGCCATTTAATTTGGGAAAAATCCCCCAAAGAAGCATAAATTTGAGTCCCCAAGATACCTCAAATCCTGACCAGATCCCTATATCTAAAAATAGTTTTGAGTATTTCTCCTCTTTGAAGGAGAGTTTAGAGAAAATCAACATTCATTCAAGCATGCAATAAATATAAGGTAACTCCCATAACCCTAGAGATGTCATGAAAAATTATCTTGAAGTGAATTGACAAAATCCATTACCACATGAGATGATCAACTCCCCTTCGAATGAAGTTGAAGAAAAATACCTACCGAAAGATATGTATTTGGATGAGCAATGAGTGATTTCTCTTGTGGAATAATGGCATGGAAAATATTTGAAATACATGCCAACTTATGAACCTAGGATGCTATATAATTCTTATCTTCAAAGAAAGTAATTAGGCTCGAGTTCCTCACAGTCTAGTCTTGGGTTTCAGACAATGGATTTTAATTTGGTCTCCCATGAAGAAGCCAAAAAACAATGCCATAAGAGTAGTAAGGCATAGGTCCAAGAAAAAATAAAAAAATATTCAACTAAATGAAAGTCATGCAAATATCAAAGGCATGTCCCTCCTTAAAATCTTGAATCCTCAAAGATATTTCTATGTTTTTATGATTATCATTATAGTTTTCTAATTGTCCATTCTTGGTAGACAAATTGTTAGTCTCAAGTATCTACAGGATTTTATCCCTCTTGTGGAAATTCAATGAATGTGTAATTTTTTATTAACGAAGGGATCTTTTTTTATTATGTTTGACTCGTGAGGATATATAATGGTCTTGTCCAAGAATAACAACAAAATAAGGTGGGGGTTGAACCAATGGCTTAACATCTAAGAGTTCCTTAACAATACACCTGATCACCACCTCTCCAAGACCCTATGTCTCAGGGCCTCGAGTTGGCACCAAGGCTAGTGGGCACACGTGACCTTCCACTAGCATGTGGAGAGGCAAAAAACCAAAGTGGGGCATATCAGGTGCGTTTAACTAGACAGCTGATTTGAGCATAGATGACATGTTTAACCAAGTTGGACGAGAGCACCTGGACATAAGATGAGCGTGCCCATTTACCCACCATGCACATTCTAGCAGCCCACACTACAAGTGTCTCTACATTGTGGAGAACTCGAGAAAGGGCGACACGATTGAGTGACGACGAGCATGTAGAGCAGTGACATGGTGTGTAGGAAAATGGATAACTAATGGGAGCGACATATGGTTCAAGTGAGCGATGTGGGGAAGTTAGAATGAATGACAAGGAGGAAGTGCCCAGACGAGAGGCGCGCCCACCCACAAGGGGCACTCACCTACTCACCGGCAAGTTGACCTAGGGGTTCAATCACGCACAAAGGGGCATTCACCTATCGAACAACAAATCGGCCAAGGGTGTTCAACAATTCAACAAGTCAGCTCAAGGTGAACAAACAAGCATTGACCATTGGAAAAGAAGCGTATAAATAGAAGGAATGGTCATTCGACCAAGGCATCCAATGAAGAAGCAAACTGACCAAGGGAAATCACAAAACCTATGATATCCTAGAAATCAAACTTCACACTAAGGCAGAAGAAGGGCGCAATATAGGGAAATAGGCAGATGGGGCTCACCTAGTGAGCCTAAGGACCAGGTCGAGCTAAGTCTTTATTTCTGGGTAGAAAATTTAGGGTTTCTGGAATGTCATATTATGTGGGCAAGACTGCACATTTTGAAGCAGAAGTGTGGGAAAGGTTGCATGGCTCAGGTAGGAGTGTGGGCATGGCTACATGAATCATGCAGAATGTGTAGGGCGAGCTGCAAGACTAATATGAGGTCGTACTGGAGCTGCATGCAGTTTGTATGGTTGGGGAGAAGTTATACTGAATAACAATAGGTTGCACGATTCATCTATAACTGGTGGAAGAGTTGTTGGTATAACCAAGAAACTTCCACAACACTGTAAATTATAACTTTGTAATATAATTGCAGAAGTTTTATTGTGGGTGAACTGTCGGGACTTTCCCCTCCCTTTTATAACTGTGTTTACTGTACGATATCTCACTATTGTTGTTTTGTACATGTATGATTATCACACGTTGAATGTTAAATGAAGTTAATGTTAATTCCATTGCATAAGTAAACGAAGAATACTTGAACATAAGACAATCTAAGTGTTGGAAGTAGGCATAGTCTGAAAACTCAAGTAGTGTAAAGCGAAGAAATTAGTCAATGTTGCATGAACCACCGACGGTTTAGGTTGGGTAGTCACCCAAGATGTTGGGGTCGTGACACCGTGGACAATGAATGAATGCACACACACACATATGCAAAGTGTGTTTTCATTCATTAACCAAAATCATTATCACACAACTAAATATGCATTTAAAAAATATGTGTATGGGAAAGCCTATTGAAAATGTGTTTTTTCTTTCTAAATAGTGTAAATATAAAATCACATATACATGAAATATAAATATTATATTAATAAAAAATATAAGAAATAATTTGTAAATACAAATATTAATTAATAAAATATAATAATTAATTAATAGTTCAAAATTATATATGTATATGCTATATTCATTATCATAAATTGTTTTTTAATTAAATTAATTAAAAAATTAATATCTTACATTTGTTTTTTCAAATAGAGATTAAGCTATAAAATTTAGGTGTGTACATATATTCTTTCTTATTTATAGGTGAATGAGTGAGATTTGAATATTAGACCTTTATACACATAATACTTCATTTACACAATTATTACTAGTTAACATACCTTGAAATCTAATTTGCATAGCTTTCCATTGTAATAGTTAAGCAAAACATTATATGAAGTTTGATAAAGATATGGATGATGATATTGAAACATATATGATTTTTAGTTAAATAGGGTATTCATGGGGTCAAAGTAGAGAATCAAAATAGAGATGATAACAACATTGTCCTAGAAAGCATCATATGGATATTAAAACTCAGATAAAAGTAAAAATAAATAAATTAAAAGGCACATTTGGAAATTAAAATATATCAATTAGAAAATGGAATTTTTCGTATTAATATTTGAAGAAATCTTGAATGCAAGTTTATATTTTTTGGAATATTCTTTTCACTCGTAAATATTTTGTAATTTGGTTTAAAGAAAATATGTCTTTAAAGTAATTTATTTAATGTATTTAAGTTATTTTATTTCAAAATTTAATGTGAATTTTAAAAAGGTATTATTTCATGTACATCGTAAATAACATAATTTGATGTAAATATTCAAAAATACATGTTTAGTCTATGATATTATTTTAAATAAGAGTATTATTAAAATGAATAATTACATTTTTAAAAATTAATAATTATATCTAAAAAATAATTTAAAATTTTTATATATTTTTATATGTTTAGTAATTCATGTACATGGTAAATAACATAAATTTGATGTAAATATTCAAAAATACATGTTTAGTTTGTGATATTATTTTAAACAAGAGTATTATTAAAATGAATAATTACATTTTTAAAAATTAATAATTATATTTAAAAAATAATTTAAAATTTTATATATTTTTTATATGTTTAGTAATTATGAGGCTAGAGAAGCTCTATCACCCTCGATCCAAAACCCCATAAATATAAAAATATGAAAAAATTATTTTAATATAAATTATTATTTTTATATATCTCATATCATTACTATATATGATTAAAATAATTAAAAAAACTTTATAACTTATTCACTTATCACACTTTTTAAAATATAATTTAAATTTAAATTTTATTAAAAGTATTAAATTGAAGTAAAATTAAAGTTGCATAATTATGATAAGTTAAAAAAAATAAAAACTTATAATTAATATGTTTTAATTTTACAAATTAATTAAACTAAGGTTAATATTTGATAATATGAAATGTTTGGAGCTAACATTTAGAGTGAAAACTTCACTTGAATGAAGTGTTCACCTAAAACGAGACATCTTATTAAAAACACATAGTGCTCCAATTTTTTTTCATTATTGTGCTAAAATTATTATCTTTTAATATAAAATAAATTTCGAAAAAATTCAAACTTTTAAATAAAACATAAAATAACAATATGACATAACATTATATTTTATAATGAAATTGAGATAATTTGTATATCAATTTATTCAATTTATTACAATCAACATGATATCTACAAATTAATTTAATAAAATTATTTAAAAAATTAATTTTAAATTATTTAATTATTTCAATCAACCTGATAATTACAAATTAATTTAGTAAAGTTATTTAAAACATTGATTTTAAATTATTTAATTATAAATATAAATTTTTAATCTTATTGATTTTAAATTATTTAATTATTTCAATCCACCCGATATTTACAAATTAATTTAGTAAAATTATTTAAAACATTGATTTAAATTATTTAATTATAAATATAATTTTTTTTTAATTGCAATTTTCATTTTTTATATTTAATTTTCTTGATGACTTCAATGATATGATTCGAGACCTGAGGCTGGTTGATATCCATACAACAAATGGGATTTTTACCTGGAATAATCGCATAGGAGGGCAGAATCAAATTGCTTCGAGGCTGGATAGATTTTTATTGTCAGAGCAAATTTTGAACCGGGATGTATTTATTGAGGCAAAAATTCTCCCATTTCTTGGGTCTGATCACTGGCCCATAAGATTGGATATCGATATTAAACAGGTGAAAGGGAGGAAGCCTTTTCGTTTTGAATCTTTTTGGCTTAGAGATCCACAATTCATAAAGAAAGTAGAGGACTGGTGGAGTCGGAGTGACTGTAGGGGCAATGGAAAGATGCACACGGTACAGTTGAAGCTCAAAGAACTTAAAAAGACAATAAAAGAGTGGAATAGGAAAGAATTCGGGAATATCTTTGAAGCGAAATTGAAATTAGAAGGTGAGATGGAGGACCTCCAACAAAAGATTATCTTAGAAGGAAGGGATGAAGAAAAAAGCAGGGAGGAAGGTAGACTTATAAGCCAGTTAGAAGAGAGAAGAAAGCAGGAGGAGATATTGTGGAGGCAAAAATCACGGATAAGATGGCTCAGGGAAGGAGAAAGGAATACGAAATTCTTTCATCAGGCCATGATCCAACGCAGGCAACGAAACATAATTTTTTCAATCAAAAATGTTGCGGGGGAAAGAGTAATTGAACAGAAAGATATAGAAAAAACTTTGGTAGATTATTTTAAAGGGATATTAACAGAAAACCAAGGCACCCGAGGAGAAGCTATTAATAAGATTTGCAGTGAGATTCCATGGATAGTAACTGAGGAACAAAATAAATCATTAATGAGGGTAGTAACCATGGAAGAATTAAGTGAAGTTGTGATGGGGATGAGCACAAATAAAGCCCCAGGGCCGGATGGGTACACAGTGGAATTCTTTCAGGCTAGTTGGCATTTTCTGGGAAATGAGATATTGGAGGCAGTGGAAGAATCACGTATGAGACAACGGATGTGGCCTGGGATCAACTCGACCTTTTTGACTTTGATCCCTAAAAGTAATGTATCGGAGGAACCACAGGGTTTTCGACCCATCGCACTGTGTAATGTAATTTAAAAGATCATCTCCACACTTATAGTAAAGCGGCTGAAACCTCTATTATCCAATCTAATAGCACCTGAACAAACTGGCTTTGTGGAAGGCCGGCAAATATTGGATGGCATAGTGGTATCTCAGGAGGTTATTCATTCGTTGAAGAAGAGAAAGCAGAAAGGGATGTTAATGAAATTGGATTTATCTAAGGCATATGATCGGCTGAGTTGGGAGTATCTTAGAGAGGTTTTGCGGGCTTTTGGTTTTGAGAACAGATGGATAGCGTGGATTGTCAGTATGATATCTACACCTAATTTCTCAATCTTGGTGAATGGTAACCCTACAGATATCTTCAAGGCCACCAGGGGTATTCGACAGGGGGACCCAATCTCGCCATTTTTATTTATTTTGGCTATGGAAGGATTGAGCGGAATCATTAAAAAAGAAGTCAGAGACGGGCGCATAAAAGGAATTAGGTTATGGGGAAACAATTTGATTATCACACATCAACAGTTTGTGGACGATCTGATGCTATTCGGTGAAGCTTCGCTGAGGGAGGTCCGAAGTTTTCAGAGGGTTCTCGAACTTTTTGGGAGTGCATCAGGTATGGAGATCAATAAGGATAAGTCCTGTACATTTATTTTCAATTCACCTGAGGTCGTTAAACTACATTTGACTCGAGTCTTAGGTTTCAGGCAGGGTGTATTACCCACGAAGTATCTGGGCATTCAATTAGATATGAACCCTAATCGTATTAAAAATTGGCAGAATCTATTGGAAAAGTTACGAAAACGACTAGCTAACTGGTCATTTAGACTTCTGAATATAGCCAGTAAAGTTGTTCTGTTGAAATCGGTTTTATCTGCTATTCCCATATACTCCTTATCACTTATGGCAGCTCCAAAAGGGATCTTTTCTAAAATGAGAGAAATTATGGGTAAATTTCTTTGGGGGGGCCCTAAACAGCAGAAGAAATGGACTTTAGTCTCTTGGCATGATGTAATAAAATAGAAAGAGGAAGGGGGATTGGGTGTACGGGATCCTGAAATTGTTAATAAGGTTTTAGGGGCGAAGTTATGGTGGCGCTGGGTACAGGGGGGTATGGATGTATGGAAAAATATATGGAATAGGAAATATGGAATGCCTGATTCCATTGAAGGGCGGTTACGAATTGATCAAGTTCCAAGGGGGTCAACAATGTGGGAGCTAGCTAGTACTAATCGGGAGCTCGTGAGGAATCTTGCCTTCTGGGAAATCCGAGATGGAAGATCAGCAAGGTTTTGGGAGGAAGGATGGCAGCAGCGGGATCACATGAATCGTATCCCTAATTTGCATATAGTTCAACAAGGGGCACAAAGAGCAGGACTGCAGTATGTAAGGGATTATTGGAAAGATGGAGCAGAGAATGACTTATGGCAAGTTTGGAAAAGTCCAGAAGAGTTCGATGACACTATAAGTCAAGAGATCGGCCAGCTGTATATTAAGGAATTAGATTCTAGAAAAATTAAAATTAGAGATGGTCAGGATATTCTTCGATGGGGGAAGGCAATGAAGGGTCTGTTTACAGTCAAAGAGGCTTATTATTGGGCGACAAGGGAGGAAAGAGTGGAGGATCCAGTGGAATGGAAAAAGATTTGGCAAAGTAAGTGGTGGCCCAAAGTAACATATTTTGTTTGGCTGGTGTGTAGAGGGCAGATATTGACATGGGATAATATTCAAAAGAGAGGTATGATTGGGCCATCAAAATGTTATCTTTGTAATAAGGAAAATGAGACTCAGGAGCATATCCTGAACAAATGCATATTTATTCGAGGGTTGTGGGAGGAGATCAGGGTATTATTTGGTCAGACAAACAGGGATCCAGAGAATCATAGGAATACATTGCTCCAATGGGGAAGAGGAAATTTCCAAAGTAAGGTGGTAAGAAGGATATGGATGTTGGCAGTGGGGTTTACAGTTTGGGAAACCTGGAAAGAGCGTAATCGAAGAATTTTTCACGATAAAAGAAGGCAGGAATCGAGCATTTGGGAGGTAGTATGTAGGTCAATCAAGGAAACAGTGTTATCTGAAGTTTGGGATGAACAGGACTGGCAGTTGACTCTGGAAGAGCAGCAAATAGTATCGAAACTTAATCTGGATATATCAATGATCTACCCGAATACAAAGAAACGACCCCTAGGTGGAGTGCAGAGTCCCAATCATTTTAGTTTGCCTGGAGAAGGAAGGATTAAATTAAGTTTTGATGGGGCCTCGAAAGGTAACCCCGGCCAAGCAAGTTTGGGAGGCATTTTTCGAGATAGTAGTGGGTCTACACGATGGATATATGCTGATTTTGGGGGCGACATGACGAATAATGAGGCGGAGCTGTGGGCTGTTTACCAGGGATTACGCATTGCGGTTAGAAATGGATATTCGAATTTGGAAATTGTCGGTGACTCCAGGATTGTGATTGACATGTTGAGAAAATTACGGGATGGTAAGTGTTGGGACCATGTTGCAAGAAGCTGGCGGACCGCAGGCATAATAAAAGACATCGAAGGATTGCTGCGGGGGATTGAATACACGATTATTTACCATGTCTTACGAGACGGAAACAGGGCAGCGGACCTTATGGCAAATTGGGGAAGCGGAGGAGTGGATAGGCGGATCGATAGTAGCTGGAGGTTGGTAAAAGACGACCCGCGGTGGGCAGAGTTAACCGAGATATTAAACCGGGATTTACATGATGCGACTGTGCCAGCGGGGAATACATAACCACTTACGAATTATGGCAAGGAGGGACACACGTACCATCGCTCATGATGGTGGAGAGAGTTTGCAGGTTCGCGCAGATGGCATTAATACTCAGATCGGTTGGAGTCATACACCCAACGCCCCATTGATCATTCCAAGATGGAAATGGGACTGTGAACCGAGGACGAGAGGACACCCCGTCAGAGTGATGGCGATTGAATCCAATTATGAAAACACAAATGGCTTGCGGAGTAGTGACGACTTTGAGTTGCAATGAAGCTATAGGAAACCAAGGTGGCCGATTGGCAATGCATTCAGCCTTGCATGCATGCGAATGAATTGGAGTTGGGGATTAATTGGGACTTGTAGGGCGGGGAAGAGTAGTCAGAGGATTTCGGTGATAGCGGGGGACGAGGAAATGGCGGAGGGTCAAGCCAGGGATGTAGGACGCTGGACGAGGAGTAAGGAGGTCAGTCGAGAGGCGAAGGGCAAGAACCAGGTAGAGGAGACCATCAGGAAGATTATGCTTAACATTTCAGATGACTCAGAGACGGAGTTTGACATACGGGATTACCTTGTGGATGAAGAACCGTGGCGTGGACAAGAACGTAAAGATAGGCGGGGAAAGGGACAGAGGAATGAGGATGAAGACCGGGAAGAAGAACAGGAGTCTGAGGAAGAGGGGGAGCGACAGGTGGGTGGCCGACGAGGGAGGAGACGGGGAATGCGCGGGCAGAAGAAGGAAGGTGCCAGCCAGCGGGGCAGAGGGAGTCTCAGCGGGAGAGGAGGCAGAGGGGGCAGGACAACAAGAGTTGAGTTTGAGGAAGAAATGGGTAGTGAGGCTAGAGGTAGGAAACGAGGTAAGCGAGATATGAAAAAGAAATTGCAGGAGGCAGAAGAGGCTTATCATCAAAATACTCACCCAAACATTCGAAGAATTATTGAACATTTGGAAGAGGAAGCAATGCAGGAACATTCAGGGTCAGAAATGGAGGATTGGGAGGCATATTTGCCTGATCCAGGACATACCAGAGGAAGGATGACATTATACAAACAATCTTTGCATGTCTATTGGGGCATGAAAAGATTATTAGCTAAATCACTTGAACAGGTAGCCCTGGAAATAGTAGAATTGGCTCAGGGTATACCTGTCATGAAGAAGGAGCTGAAAAATCTTCAAGTCACCTTAATGATGCAAGATAGGAAGATGGATGAGATCCTGAAGTTTCTTCAAGCTAGTGGTATGGGTGTTAAGACAGAGAATGAAGCCAATCTGGAGACACGGACTTAGCAGCAGATGGAGCAGCTGAAAAGAGGTTTTTTGCTTTCAGTTTACTTTAGATATACTAGTTACGCATGACTCAAATCATACTTAGTTTCACTGTAGGAAGGGTAGATGGATATATAGTATGGGAAGAAAGACTGATGGGTCTCTATTTTTGGATAACTGGATATATAGCATGGGTAGAAAGACTGATGGTATTTTATTTTTGGATGGCTGTTAAGAATCTCACGTGGTCAAGAAACCCGGTTTCCCTTCGGGGCGGGTTGAGACCGGCCCATATGTTTATGTGTATGTTTCCTATTTTATAGTAATAGAAATGCAGAATCTCGCCTTTGCTTACAAAAAAAAAAATAAAAAAATTCTTGACTTCCAAGGATTAGGCATCTAATGATGTATGTATTATGCATCTAATGATATATTCAGGGTAAACATCACATGTTCAAGGACAATAATTTATACAATTGTATGGTTATAATAATTGAACATTACGGTTAATAACATATAAGTATCGTTTGCCACGCAAACAGATTTGTAGGTATAAATAATATATTATGTAAGTCGTGAACCATTGATCTACCTCTATGGCCAACCTGCATCAGCAAATGTGTCACATTTACTGCTAAGTTATTATAGCTAACGATAAAACAAAATTATAAATTATAAAATATATTTCTCGATAGATATAGATTGTTTAATTATAAAAGGTCATTTCAGAGATGTGTTTTTATATTTTTAGTTTGGAATTGATGGAGTGGTTTTTAGTGTAATTTTTTTGGAAGTTTTTATAGTAGTTTTTCTTGGTCTAATTTTTCTAAAAATTCGGCAGGAATTTATTGAAATCACAAGATTTATGGGTAATCTTGTGCAAGCCAAGTGCCCTATGGGTTTTCGAGGGTGCTCAATTCATATATACAGTAAAAAAAGCTAGTTTAAATTACACAAATCAAGATTTCACCTCAAATTTTTCCACCGAATTCTGGCACGGGAATGTCCAAAAAATCGCCCTAAAAACAATTCCAAATTATTTATTTTATTAAATGGGAAAAAGAAATATGTAGAATTAATTAATTTTTAAATGAGAAGAAAAGAAGAGAAGAAATAATTAAAAGCGGTTTTCCGGTTGTTATAATGTTCAAACCACCTGTTGCGATTATAAGCAAGGAGGTTCAGTAGAGGGCACGAGGCTTCCAAACATTTTTTGAATCTCCTTTCATCAAATAGCAAGCATCCATGGTAAGATAGATACATAGAAATAGCTATGTCAACTGGGCATTGACACTGTCAGAGTGACCTTACAATTCTTATTTTATCAATAAACTAAAAATCCTTACAATTCATATTTTATCAATAAACTAAAAATTCTATATTAGAAAGTGTGAAAAAATAGTAAATTTTATATTAAAAAATGTTATATTTACAAAATTACAGTTCAAAAGTATAAAAGTTCAGTTTTAAAACGTTAAAAAACATAAAAGTTTAGTATAAAAAGGTTATATAGAAAGTGAGTTTTATAGTTAAAGATTTGTAAAAATTTTAAAATATTTTATTTCCATTCTCATTTGGATGATAGTTATTAGCATATTGGTGGATAGTTGTTCATTTTTTTTTGCAGTCTCCAGAAATATTAATTTACAAATAATGTTGAATAAATTTGGATTTGAAAAGGATATGGATTGAGATATAAGTTGAAACTTATTTTTAATATCCAATATGTCATTTTTTTACATTCAATTTAGGTTTGAGTTTACTATATTTGAGTTGCACATTTTCTAAACTTACAATACTCTTGGTATTTTGGAGTCATTAACATTCAAATAAGAAATAAATGCATTAACAATTAACACGAGGAATTATGCGGTAAAACTCTGAATCACACAATTAACACAAAGAATTATGTGGTAACACGAGGAACTACGCGGTAAAACTCTGAATCACACAATTAACACAAAGAATTACGTGGTAAAACTTTGATAGTGTGTCAAGGAAACCTCCACCTCCACGGGGCAAGGGATTGGAATTCTTGTTGCTCAAAATGATTCTCCAAGTTATAACAAGCCTCTCGGGTAATCACTAATTAATATGGGCTATTTCGTTATAAAAACTGACTGAACAGTAAAATAGGTTTACCCAAATAATTACATAATTTACATTAATTGTTGTCATTTTTCAACAATCTCCACCTTGACAACAATTTTTCTAATCCCTTGCGCATGTCCATTCATCATCTCTTCTATAAGGTAAGAGAAGCCAAGGGCCATCACAACTTCTCTACTGAAACTAGCTTCGTGAATATGTTTGCATGATTTCCCTGTGTATGGACCTTTTTGAGAGCTACCTTGCTGCCATCGATCACATGTCTCACAAAATGGTACCTTACATAAATGTGATTAGTCTTGCTATGATAAGTTGGATTTGTGGCCAAATTAATAGCACTCTAACTGTCACAAAACACCTTCACTTTGTCCTGCATCCTTCCAAGCTCATAAAGTAGAAATTTTAACCAAAATTCTTTTTATAGGCATCTAAAGAAACTATATACTCTGCTTCAATAGTGGATAAAGAAACAGTGTCTTGAAGCTTTGACATCTAGCTAATTATTCCATATGCTAAAGTAAAACATATCATGTAGTAGATCTCCAATTGTCCAAATCACCTTCATAATCAACATCCACATATCTGCAAACTGAACCTTCACTACCATTAAATATGATACAATGGTCACTTGTGCCTCTCAAATACCAAAGAACCCATTTCACAACTTGCCAATGTTCTTCTCTTGGATTTTCCATGAACCTGCTGACAGCTCCAACTGCTTGTGAAATGTCAAGCATTGTAGATACCATCACATAAATTAAGTTCCCTAATACATCTGCATATGGTACATGAGACATATGCTTATTTTCTTCATCAATTATAGGACTCAAAACCAAAGAAAGCTTAAAATGGGAAGCTAATGGAACATTTACAGGTTTCACATTGTTCATACCGAACTTTTCAAGTACCTTCTCCACATACTTCTGCTTTGATGTCAAAAGCTTTCCATTTTTCCTCTCTTTGTATCTCCATGCCCAAGATATGTTTTTCCACTCCAAGATCTTTTATATCAAACATCCTAGAAAGTTGATCTTTTAACCTGTTGATCTCTTCCATGTTTTCACCCGCAATAAGAATATTGTTAGCATACAAGACCAAGATAATGATTATGTCATTGAAACTTTCAAAGTACACACACTAATTATACTCACTTTTAGAAAAGTTTTGGCTCACCATGAAGGAGTCAAACTCCTTGTACAATTGCCTAGGAGACTGCCTCAAGCCATACAATGATTTCTTGAGCTTGCAAACTAATATTATGTTGTGAACTTGTACAAAACCTTATGGTTATTCCATATAAATCTCTTCATTGAAATCTCCATGAAGAAAATATGTTTCAACGTCTAACTGTTATAGCTCAAGATCAAGTAATGTCGTTAGTGTTAACACAGTTCGAATAGAAACATGTTTTACAACTGGTGAAAAAATCTCATGGAACTCAATACCTTCAACCTGAAAATACCCCTTTTCTAACAAACTCGCCTTATACGTTTCGATACTTCCATCAAAATTTAGCTTTTATTTGAAGACCCATTTGCATATGACAACACTTCTCTCTTCAGGAATTTCTATAAGATCCTAGGTTTTTTTGTTGGCTAAAGTATCCATTTCTTCATCCATATCTTTTTTCCACTATTCATTATCTGCATCACCCACTGCTTCATGATAACAAGAAGGTTCCCCATATTCAGTAATCAATGGAATATATGAAGCAAAATATTCATACCTTTTGGGTGTTCTTCTCCTTAGAGTGACTGGTTGCTGGATTAGTTCCTGAAATTATATAATTTCCTTTACATATTCTTCACCTTTTTCTTTAGAAGTATCTCCTCCCTTTTGAATTTCCAAAAAAGGTTTAGCCTCCAACTGAATTTGTTGATTCAGTGATACCTATTCTTGTTCAATTTTTACAACATCTAATTTTAGAAGAGAATATTCATCAAATGTTACATCTCTATTAATGACTGTCTTACGTGAAGAAGGATCCCACAACCTATACCCTTTCATCGCATAGTCATACCCAACAAAGAAATAACATTTTTCTTTCAGGTATAACTTTGAACATTGATTCTTTGGAATAAGAGCATAGGCATCACAACCAAAAATTCTTAAATGTGAATAATAACAAGACTAACCTCACAAAATTTCTTCAAGAATTTTACAATTAATGGAAAGTAAAGGTGCTATGTTTCTCAAATAACAAGCAATAGATATTGTTTCTCCCCATAACTCCTTTTGCAGGTTAACATTGCTAATCATGCTTCTGGCCCTTTCCATAAGAGTCTGATTTATACGTTCAGTAACACCATTTTGCTAAGGAGTATTAACAACAGTTTTATGTCTAACAATTCTTTCATCCTTGCAATATTGTTCAAATTATAAGGAAGTAAATTCACTGCCATTTTCAGTTCTTAAACATTTAATTGATTTTCCTATTTTCTTTTCCACCATAGCTTTAAATTGTTTAAAAACATTAAATACATAATCTTTTCTTTTCAACATATAGACCCAAAATTTTTGTAGAAATTGTTGGGCCTAAGAAGTATCCTTAAAATACATCCACTTTTACTCCATTCACACATTTTCTCACCTCTATTCCATCACCATGTCACCACATCAGCTTCACTTTCATCATTAAATGGGTTACCATTGTGTTTTCCAAGACATTATTAATTCTTAGTATTTTTAAGTGAATTTGTGGTTAAACTTTAGAAAATAATATCCATATACTTATACCTAACAATTGGAATGAGAAATTTGACATGTGTAGGTACAAAGGAAGCTTCCAAGGCATCTGTATGTGGCACTCTATGTTCAAATTCGAATTTGAGGAGATCATGGACCTCATGGAGGAGATCATGGAGGGTAGAGTTATGTGTCACCATTGGTTGAGAAATATGTGGATAAAAGGAGGGAACAGTGGGTCTACATTTATGATTTTGTTATCATAGCTTTTGTATAAATAGGAGTGTTATCTTCTTAATTTGTAATCTTCATCTTTTGTAATCTTAATTTTTAGAATCTTAGAACCTAGTAGAATTTAGAATAGTTTTGGTTTGGATCATATGAGCTTATAGCCATTGTGCTTTGAAAATTATGATGAACAAAATGGATCTTCTTTGATCCTCTACATTTGACTTCTCTTTTGGTGTGCTTGTGAATCCTTGGAAGGATCCCCATTGCTTAGCAAGTACACTTTTGTTTTGGTAAGCTTTAATTTTATGTTTGTTTGTGAATTTCATTAGATTAAATTATTAGGTTCATATGTCTGAAATATTAATGAATGATCTTTTGTAAGAAATAAATAATGTTCCTTCAATGAATCTAATTTGTTATTTAATGTTTGATTTCATTAGTTTAAGTTTCTGATTTATATGCTTGAGATATAAATGAAGTCTCTCGAAAGAGAGGTTTAATATTTCATGTAATCAATCAGAATTATGTTTAAAGAGATTTAATTTCATTAGTTTAAATAGTTGATTAGAAATATTAATGAACAGTCTCCTGTAAGGAAGCTTTAATATTTCTTCACCTATCTTAGTTTAGTTTGTCTCTCAGTCCATATATATTAGATGATCCTTGAAGTTTACTTACCCGGGTTGACAGTAAATCAGACTCTAGTTTGCATTCGCATTTTAGACCCAACATTTTGGCGCCGTTGCCGGGGAGGATGATTTGAAGATAGACTTATGAAGCTAATTTTATTGCAATTTCTTTTTATGGACTAACTTGTGAAACCTGGTGACAACAGGATCTTCATAAAGGAGTTCAAGTTTGAGCTTTTTGTTATTTTTAGTACTTAGATTGTTTCAAATTCAGTTTTTAAACCCCCCATTTCTTACTAATCCATCTATGGATGAGAAAATTGAAAATGTTGAACGTGTACTTCTTTGAGAGCAAGAACAATATTGAAGATTGGTTACAAAAGAACTTTGCGCCAACTCCAAGAATAAAACAGGTTACTCACATGCTTGCCCATAATCAGGTAAAAACTTTAAATCTAGATGTGAGCATTTTTGAATTTTTAGTCTGTAGATGGCTTCACTGGAAGCATTCTTTTACCTAGGAAATAAAAAAAATTATTTCAAGTTAAAGGTAGAATATATTATAAAAAATAAAATGAGATCTCATAGAGTTTTCCTTTAGTATTGTTTTAAAAAAAATAATAATAATAATAATAATAATAATAATAAAAAGATCATCCACATTTCTCATGAATAAATTTAGGTAAGAGCCACTTCATCCACACTAACCTACAAAAATAAAAATAAAAACAAATCAATAGGTTAGTATGCTCTCTTCCTGCTCTTCGATTGATCAGGAAGATCAGAAAATCTCTTGAATTATTTTCATAATTAAATAAAAATTTCTTGCTAGGAATTTGCACAAATCCCATTTTCATAGCCAAGTGAAGACGACTATGATCATAATTTTGCAGCCACACATGCACAACTCTCATCCATTTTTGAAAGGGTGAGTTGAGGTATGATATTTTTTAACTTTTAACCATTTAATTCATTGAAAGCTAGAATGATAATTTTTGGAAAAACTTCCTTTCCTCATTTCATAAAATTTCCAAAACCATCAGTTTGGGGGGGATACATTTACATTCATACTTTGCCACATTCATAATTTTCCATATTCATATATCAATTCTAAAACCCACATACCTTCAAAATATATTCACTATTACATGAGCATATAAATGACTTTGCAAAAAGCACTTAAAAGCTAATTGGATGCAACACAATCATGGTTGTTACACAAGAACCAACCATGATGCATTCCAACAAAGATACTTTGCAATAAAAATAAAATTATCATTATCCAAAGTTCATACATTAAATTTGAAGGCAACAAACAAAATATGGTTGAAACATAAGAACCAACCAAGTTGCAATTTATCAAAAACACTTTGCAAAAGTTAAGTAAATAATTTCATGCAAACTTTAATCCAACGCTCAAGTATAAAAAAGTAATGTAATAGATTTCACGAGGACATGCAATACCTTCAGTTTGGGGGTATGTTGGGCCTAAGAATTATCCTTAAAATACATCCAATTTCACTCCATTCACACATTTTCTCACCTATGTTGGAAATAATACTGAGAGGGGGGGTGAATCAGTATTATCAGATCAATAAAACCTTTTCAATTTCATACTCAGAAACATATACGCGACTTCAGTTAAGTGAACCCGCGTGTACACGCGACTGTGCCTAAAGCAACTAGCGTATATGCAGATATCTTATGATTCAGTTAATCTTATCTTCAGTAAATGCATCAGAACATTATTAAGCAATTTAGCAGTAAACAGGTGCAGTATAACAGAACAGAACATCACACAAGAGCCACACACATGAACACCATGATATAAGGTGGAAACCCAATGTGGGTGAAAACCACCTGCTGCAATTCGTCTCTTTCTTCTTTAATGAGAAACTTCTTTTACAATATACTGGTGCAGTCCTTTACCAGTATGCAGGCTACAACCTGCAGAGGGCTACAACCCTCTCTCTCGTTTTCCAACTACTTTTGGAAGGGAGCTACAACCCCCTCAGCTCTTGTACTAGCTGATCCATTTACTAGTACGTAGGTGCTGACCCTACAACCTTCAGGGACCACGTTTCATCAATTTTCAGACTGGATCCAAGAGTACAAAGCAAACATTACCGCAATACAATCATCAACTTATACTTGCATCATAATTCATTAAACAACCCAATACCGAATCACTGAAACCCTGTCATCAAGAACACAGAACCCAAACCAGAATCTAGAACTCTGCAACAACCACCAGAATCAGCAACAACCTGAAATATCAACCCTTATCATGCATACGCTACTTCACTGTACCAAAACCGCGTGTATACGCGCTTTCTCCAAAGGCAACCCGCGTGCAGATCTAGAAATGATTACTTCTGCCTTTGCTGTCAGATCCGACCCTTGCCAAGCGTCTCGAACAGATAACCAGCAATACCAGATCTTCTCACTGCGTCAGACACCCACACACACTTCCTATTTGCCTAGTGATCTTCTCCTTATATAGCCTTAGGCCTTGTTCAATACCAAGAGCCAAAACCATAGAAACACAATACCATCAACTTCAAAACTAGGGATCGACACGCCCGTCGAGATACAATGGTCCGAAACCATAGGCACAACTTCCAAGGACTAACCGCCATGGACCAAAGGTGCTTTTCCACATACACGCGCTTTTTCTGAAGCCAACCTGCGTGTACACGCGACTTGGGCTTAACAAACCTGCGTGTATGAACTTCCTTGGCAAGCTGTACTAGGATCTGTCTTCTGAGTAAGTTGCCATCACCTGAACCAACTTCTGAGTATCTGTACCAACCTCTGAGTGGGTTGCCATCAAGGACAACACTTGAATCATAATGCCAACAATCTCCCCCTTTGGACTTGATAGCAACCACTACACCAAGTCACTCTCCCCCTTTGACATCAAGGGCAAAGGGCGGACCAAGATATTCTCTTCTTTGGTATACCTTCTGTTGTCCATACTCCCCCTGAGTACTTGCTGAAATCTCCAACTATGCTCCCCCTTTGTGTATGCCAAAGTGTACCAATCTATCCATCCTGCTCTTGCTGAATTGTGATGTTCATGCTCCCCTTGACTGTAGGCAAGATCTGCAAAAGATGTTCTTCAAGAAGAACAAGGACTTATACATTATAGAAGACCTTCCTATCACCAAAAGACTCAACATACATTCATCATTCATCCCAGGCATAGTGGGGAAACCAACATAGGCCGTTACATGACCTTGACACCATAAAAGAGATATCACAAGAGATACATGACATAGAGACGAAATATCTAGACCAAGACTTATGAAAGCCACCAACAGCATCATGATATAAGCATCAGCCTGCAATACCATTCCTAAACAGTAAGATGTATCATTTATCTTCATAGACTTTATCAACAACTTCTAACCATAATGCCAACAATGCATTATTTGAAGAATATTCTCCCCCTGAGTGTGAGCCAACCATGTCTGAACCATTTCCTGAGTCTGTTCTGCTCCCCCTGAGCCTGAGCCAACCATGACTGAACCTGGGTCTGTTCTGCTGCCCTTTCTCCATATAACCATCTGTTCTGCTGCCCTTTCTCCATATACGCGACTTTGCAGCATGTAACTCGCGTATATACGCGACTTGTCTTCATTATCTCAGCGTATGCAGGATGGAATACTGAATCTCATCACTTTCAGATTCCCCTGTGTCTGTTATGTCAGCTGACTGAGTTGTCCCACACCTTTCTGTCTCTGTCTTCTTCAATTCCTGCAACTGTGATGATGTATGGTCCCCTTGTCTTGAATTTTGAAATCTGCTTCTGCATTCCCTTGCTTTATGCCCATAGTTGTTGCATGTATAACACCTTATATTTTTCCTGTTCCTTCTATCACAATCAATTGCTTTGTGTCCATATGCATTACAGGCAAAGCAATACCCTCTGAAATACCTGGGATGAGATGATCTTTCTTGAACCATTCTACTTCTGCATCTGGCTGCAACATGTCCAAGATTATGACATACATAACATTCAACTTTATTCAGCGGAGGAAATAATCGTCTATCACGTCCATAGTTAGGAGTAAAGGATCTTCCTTGAGGAATTTCTTTTCTTGGTTGTTCCTTGAGTATTTCAGATTTCTCATTAGAGTTTCTTGTCTCACCTTGTGAACTAGATTCACCTTCAACATATTCATGAAAACCAAGACCAGTCTTGATAGCAGGAGATCTTTGACTATTAAGAATATCATCCAAGACTTTAGAACTATCTTGAAATCGTAAAAGCTTATCCTTTTCTTCTAGTTTACCTTTCAAGATATTTACCTCAACTTGATGTTGTTCTTCCTTTTTCAGACACTGCTTCCTTAGGTCTTCTTCAACTTTTCTCCCTTCTTCTACTTGTCGCTTTAGTTTGATCACTTCATGTTCTTGATCTTCAAGATCTTCTTTTAGAGAGAGGATCTTTGATTCAAGTCTCTGAATAGTTGTGCTCTGATCTTTTGCTATATCCTGCAATTTCTCCCTTACCCTGGTTTCTGTTTCCAATAGTTCTTTTAATTTGGCAGCTTCTTCAGTTTCTGCATTCTTCTCTTCATGTGCCATGAGACTTTTAATATCCTCGCTATCATTGGATGAAGCATTCTTCTTCTTGTGCGCCATGAGACTTCTAATATCTTCACTATCATTAAATGAACTTTTAATATGGGAATAATAGCTTCTACCATCTTCTTCATATATCCTTTCTTTGTTATGAGGACATCTAGCAGCATAGTGACCAACTCTACCACATAGAAAACATTTGAAAGGCAGCTTATCTTTGAACCGTCCAGTTCCCCGTTCAAGATTCTTGACAAAATTTACCTCATCTTCTTCCTCTGACACTTCGAATGCGGCCTCTGGTGGTACCTCTAGTCGCATTTCAAAAGCAGTTAAGATCCCGTGAAGCTGTGACATGGTAATTTTTCGCACATTCTCCTTTTCTTCTATGGCAGATACTTTAGAATCAAATTTAGTAGACAGAGATCTCAAAACCTTTTGAACTAAGACAACTTCCTCAAATTCTTCACCCAGATCCCTCATACAATTCACAATCTCATCCATACGCAGGAAATAATTAGCTACGCTTTCATTACTTCGCATCTTAAGAGTTTCATACCGGATTCTGAGAGTTTGAAGCTTCGCTATTTTTACCTGATCATCTCCTTCGTAGCTTGTAACGATTTTGTCCCATATTTCCTTAGCTGATTTGAGATGCATGATCTTCATAAATTCTGATTGAGTCAAAGTACTCAATAGGACATTAACTACTTTGGCATTGAGCTCATATTGCTTTTTCTCTGCTGGATCTGTAGGAGTTGCTGATGGGAATTTGTATCCTCCTTCTATGAGTCCCCAAACTTCTGCTCCAAGAGACTGTAGATATGCAGTGGTTCTTATCTTCCAGTGAGTAAAATTGTTCCCGTCAAAGACTGGTGGCCTGATGTGTGCCTCTCTTTCTGGATTAGCCATTTTGATGGATCTTTTCCTTCAAGCGATCAAGCTTCCTCTGAAGGACCTGCTCTGATACCAATTGTTGGAAATAATACTGAGAGGGGGGGTGAATCAGTATTATCAGATCAATAAAACCTTTTCAATTTCATACTCAGAAACATATACGCGACTTCAGTTAAGTGAACCCGCGTGTACACGCGACTGTGCCTAAAGCAACTAGCGTATATGCAGATATCTTATGATTCAGTTAATCTTATCTTCAGTAAATGCATCAGAACATTATTAAGCAATTTAGCAGTAAACAGGTGCAGTATAACAGAACAGAACATCACACAAGAGCCACACACATGAACACCATGATATAAGGTGGAAACCCAATGTGGGTGAAAACCACCTGCTGCAATTCGTCTCTTTCTTCTTTAATGAGAAACTTCTTTTACAATATACTGGTGCAGTCCTTTACCAGTATGCAGGCTACAACCTGCAGAGGGCTACAACCCTCTCTCTCGTTTTCCAACTACTTTTGGAAGGGAGCTACAACCCCCTCAGCTCTTGTACTAGCTGATCCATTTACTAGTACGTAGGTGCTGACCCTACAACCTTCAGGGACCACGTTTCATCAATTTTCAGACTGGATCCAAGAGTACAAAGCAAACATTACCGCAATACAATCATCAACTTATACTTGCATCATAATTCATTAAACAACCCAATACCGAATCACTGAAACCCTGTCATCAAGAACACAGAACCCAAACCAGAATCTAGAACTCTGCAACAACCACCAGAATCAGCAACAACCTGAAATATCAACCCTTATCATGCATACGCTACTTCACTGTACCAAAACCGCGTGTATACGCGCTTTCTCCAAAGGCAACCCGCGTGCAGATCTAGAAATGATTACTTCTGCCTTTGCTGTCAGATCCGACCCTTGCCAAGCGTCCCGAACAGATAACCAGCAATACCAGATCCTCTCACTGCGTCAGACACCCACACACACTTCCTATTTGCCTAGTGATCTTCTCCTTATATAGCCTTAGGCCTTGTTCAATACCAAGAGCCAAAACCATAGAAACACAATACCATCAACTTCAAAACTAGGGATCGACACGCCCGTCGAGATACAATGGTCCGAAACCATAGGCACAACTTCCAAGGACTAACCGCCATGGACCAAAGGTGCTTTTCCACATACACGCGCTTTTTCTGAAGCCAACCTGCGTGTACACGCGACTTGGGCTTAACAAACCTGCGTGTATGAACTTCCTTGGCAAGCTGTACTAGGATCTGTCTTCTGAGTAAGTTGCCATCACCTGAACCAACTTCTGAGTATCTGTACCAACCTCTGAGTGGGTTGCCATCAAGGACAACACTTGAATCATAATGCCAACAACCTATATTCCACCACCATGTCAGCACATCAGCTTCAATTTCATCATTAAATGGGTTACCATTGTGTTTTCCAAAACATTATTAATTCTTAGTATTTTTAAGTGAATTTGTGGTTAAACTTTAGAAAATAATATCCATATACTTATACCTAACAATTGGAATGAGAAATTTGACATGTGTAGGTACAAAGGAAGCTTCCAAGGCATTTGTATGTGGAACTCTATGTTCAAATTCGAATTTGAGGAGATCATGGACCTCATGGAGGAGATCATAGAGGATAGAGTTATGTGTCACCATTGGTTGAGAAATATGTGGATCAAAGGAGGGAATAGTGGGTCTACATTTATGAGTTTGTTATCATAGATTTTGTATAAATAGGACTGTTATCTCCTTCATTTGTAATCTTCATATTTTGTAATCTTAATTTGTAATCTTAATTTTTAGAATCTTAAAACCTAGTAGAATTTAGAATAGTTTTGGTTTGGATCATATGAACTTATAGTCATTGTACTTTGAAAATTATGATGAATAAAATGGATCTTCTTTGATCCTCTATATTTGACTTATGTTTTGGTGTGCTTGTGAATTCTTGGAAGGATCCCCATTGCCTAGCAAGTACACTTTTGTTTTGGTAAGCTTTTATTTTATGTTTGTTTGTGAATTTCATTAGATTAAATTATTAGGTTCATATGTCTGAAATATTAATGAATGAACTTTCGTAAGAAAGAAATGATGTTTCCTTCAATGAATCTGATTTGTTATTTAATGTTTGATTTGATTAGTTTAAGTTTCTGATTTATATGCTTGAGATATAAATGAATAGTCTCTTGTAAGAGAGCTTTAATATTTCATGCAATCAATCAGAATTGTGTTTAAAAAGCTTTAATTTCATTAGTTTAAATAGTTGATTAGAAATATTAATGAACAGTCTCCTGTAAGGGAGCTTTAATATTTTTTCACCTAGCTTAGTTTAGTTTGTCTCTGAGTCCATATATATTGGATGATCCTCAAAGTTTACTTACCTGGATTGACAGTAAATGAGTCTCTAATTCGCATTCACATTTTAGACCAAACATAAATCATCAATAAATGATAATAAGTATAATGCACCTCCATAATATATAGTAGGAGATGGTCTCGAAAGATAAAAAATGAATATAGTCCAAAATTTCCTTACTATTATGACTTCCACCTTTAAATTTTTATTTACATTGTTTTCCATGTACACAATGTTTGGAAAAATCCAAACTTAAGGACTTCAAATTAAGAAGCAATTTTTGATTCATCAATATCTGAAGAACCTTCTCGCACATGTGACCTAGCCGTTGATGCCATATGAGAGTATCTTCTTCTGCCTTCTCAGATACATCCACTGCCTCACTGACCTAAGTACTTCCTTTAAGTCTGTAAACATTTATGATCTTCTCTTCCTTCATAACAATGAGAGTGCCCTTTGAAACTTTCAACACTCCATTTCGACTTGTAAATTTCTAAACTTCTAAGTCCAATACTCTCAAAGAAATTAAATTATTTCTCAATTGTGGTAAATGTCTAACATCAGTCAATGTTTTAACTATATCATCATACATTTTAATCTTCACATTTCTCATCCCAACAGTTTGACAAGATACATTATTACCCATAAAAAGGAAACTACCATTCACAACTTGATATTAAGTGAAAAAATTTCTGTGTGGACTCATGTGATGAGAAAAAACCAGAATCTAACAACCAATTTTCATAATTCTAAGAAACAACGAAATCATGCAAATATTCATCTACCATACCTAATTCAACAGATAAAACTTCATCAATCATACCCGACTCAACTTGAATTGATTCCTTCTTTGGGTTTTAAATGAAATCATTTATTTTCCAACAATCTTTCCTGAGATGCCCTATTTTGTTGCAGTACCAAAATTTGGCTTTACACTTCTTGCATTTTTATTTTAATATGGAAGAACTTCTTGCTTTCTCCTCTCTTTCCTTAGATCGACCTCTGGCTACCATGGCTTTTGGCGTGGAAGTTTGAATGGTAGACTTCCTCTGTACTTCTTTAGATAATATAGATACCACAACATAGTCAAATTCCAAATATTTGGTTGTGCTCAAACTAATAGAAGTCACAAAGTGATCTCAAGACTCGGGCAAGGAACACAGCAAGGTAATGGCTTTGTCTTCTTCTTCAAATTTAACATCCATATCTGACAACTGACAACTAAGTGTATTAAAAACATTTAAGTGTTCTACAATTTTAGTACACTCCATTCGAATGCTATGCAATTTCCTCTTCAAATAAATTTTGTTGGTTAAATATTTTGGCATATAAAGTGTTTCCAATTTTACCCATAAACATGTTCTTGAGGTTTCTTCAACAATGTTGAAGAGAAATTCATTTGCTAGGCACAACCTGATGGTACTGAGAGCTCGGGTATCCAAGTCGTCCCAATCCAAATCTGTCATGTGAGCAAGTTTCTTTTTAACCCCATCTAAAGCTTTGTGCAACCCTTGTTGCACCAACAAATCCCTTACTTTTAGTTTCCTTGATGCAAAATTATTCTTTCCGGTGAACTTCTCCACTTAAAACTTAACATTAGTCATTTTTACCATCCTCATACATGGGATATTTCAAATAACTTTAGTAATGATAAAATATTATGTTGATTCCTCCAACTAGGGTTTTCCCTTTTTAAGTTTTCCTTCAACTAGGGTTTTTGTAAATTTCTCTCTTCTAGTCTATTTAACTAGGGTTTGTTTTGGTTTCTTTAACTAGGGTTTGTTTTGGTTTTTTTAACTAGGGTTTCTTCCTTTAAAAAAAAATTCAAACCCCCTACTCAAATTTTCTTTCAAAAAACAAAAGAATTCAATAATTTTTTGAAATAATTTTATAGAATCCCACTTTACTTTGGAAACCCAACTTAACTCATCAAAATTAAAAAAACAAATCAAGAACCAAAATTTTTCTGGTGCCAAAATAAAAAATTACCCAACAACCAACACTTTCTCTATCTAATCCAACTATAGTCTCTTGGTTTCCCCAATCGCTGCCTTTCTAGTGTCTTTACATATCCAAATACACTCTTTCTTTTATGTAGAACTACCATTTCAACCAGATCGTGGTAGCTTTGCTCATTCAGGAATGTGTCTTGCTTAACTTCTTCCCAGCATGGCATTGAGTCCTCTAGACAAGTGGCTTGATGTCAATACACATAATTACTTTGTTTTTTTCTTTGACAAAAATGATGGCTTCTTAATTGCTCCCATCTTGCATCGATTGGCGACTCTTCTGTTCGATTGGTGGCTTTTTTCTTCGATTAATGACTTCAACAAAAATGATGTCTCTATTCCAGTCAGCAAGAAAAAAAATGAGTCACGCGACCCTATTTTTGGCTTCTCAACTGCTCTTGACTTTTCAACCGGAGGCTTGGTGTTGGCTTTGACACTTTCCTCTAATACCAATGGCAACAGGCTTCCGCATGATTTTCTCAGCTGTGACTCTATCATGTCGACTCTCATTCGACCTGCATTGATATCAATGGTTTATCAAATTGAAGACTGCAATCGATAAGCTCGCTCCCTTAATCGATTGGCAGCTCTTGACTCTTAACTCAGTGGTAGAAAAGAAAAAGAATGACTACACGTTGACATGACTCTTGGCTAGCGGTTGGTGGCTCAACTTGCCTCAAACAAGCATCGACATTCCTTAAAAATTTTATGGCTTTGCTACACTTAATCATGCAGGCTTGATCCCCGCCTCCTTCAATGACCAATTTGAATTTTTTTTTTCTCTGTGATAGGATGATAAGAAGAAAAACTCTTATAGATAGACTCTAATCTCACAACTGTCACAACCAGGCTTTTCTCGTCCTAAGCTCTGATACCACATTTTGGTATTTTGGAGTCATTAACATTCAAACAAGAAATAAATGCATAAAAATAAGAAACTGAATCACAGAATTAACACAAGGAGTTACGTGGTAAAACCATGATAGTGTGTCAAGGAAATCTCCACGGGGCAAGGGATTCGAATTCTTATTGCTCAAAATGGCTATCCAAGTTACAACAAGACTCTGAGGAAATCACCAATTAATATGGGCTATTTCATAACATAACTTCCTTTTGTTATAAAAAATGATTGAATGGTAAAGTAGATTTACCCAGATAATTACATCATTTACATTAATTGTTGTTATTTTTCAACAAATACTAATAAATTTGATGCAATTTTATTTCATTATTTTTGGATCATATAAAATAGAGATAAAAGGTTAATATTGGCAATAAGCAACAGGGGTATCCAAATGAAAAAACTTTCATTTCTATTTTTCAAAATTTTGAAAAAAAAATAAAATTTGTTAATCTTTATAATATATATATTTTTGATTTTTTCCCATATCGAATTCGAATTAGAATTTAGTAACTATTCATTAAAAAACTTTGTTTTGTTATATACTCTCTTTGGTTTCTTTAAAACTACATTGTAAATATCTTCGAATTTAGTAACTATGCCTTGAAAAACTTTGTTTTGTTATATACTCTCTTTGGTTTCTTTAAAACTACATTGTAAATATCTTCTTTTAGCATATATATGGATGCTTGATTTTAGACGATTTATCACCCTAGACTACGCAACGTATATGTATCATCAAAATAAAGTTTATTTTTCTCACACATTACTTACATTACACCTCGATCCACAATCATATGGGGACTTGCTTATCATTGGCTTATCCATTTATTTGAACAAACGATTTATAGGGAAATTTAAAATTACATTGACATAAGGCTTTTAGAAAGTGGAGTTCCATTAATAGGTTTAACATAGAAATTTAATTTTTGTTTCATTGCAATGATTTCACTTTATTTTAATAAATTTTTATTTAAATTTACTTCTTATTATTTTATAAAACTATATTTTTAATATAATGTCTTAACATTTTAGTTGAAATTAAAATAATTTTTTCTAAGAGAATAATAATTCTAAATTTCTTACATAAACAGACTATGGAAGAAGAAATTCTATTGTAGAGTGATTGGAGGTATAGCTTATTATATGAAAAAAAAAAATGTTTCTCTTTACATTGGGCTTCATAAGATAGACCCTTTCAATAAACAAATTTGGATAGAAATATTAAACATGTTAAGAGGATTTAAATAACAATTTTTTATTTCACATATTCATTTTTATTTTTATGAGAGAAATAACCTTACCCTATAATACCCTAAACCAAGATATTCATTGTCTAAGGAATGAAGGTAATATCATTTTTTCGGGAAATTTTAATTCTAAAATGACAATGAACCAAGTTATTCTTCTCATCAATGGTTCTAGAACCTAATCTTTTATGGATACATAAGGACATTATTTTAACTAGTAGATATTCATTTAAAAAGTTTTTTATAGGCCTAATTAGGGTTTTCTTAATTTCTTATTAAATAAATCTTTATCCTTAAGATTATATATTCTATGATGACACTTTCCATTGAGTCTTCACTCTAAAATTTATGTTCCTTTTACTCAATATTTTGGGTCACTTTACTAATGAATCCCTCCACTCATAGGCATCATACTTAATGCATCCATTTCCTACTAGGAGCTAACCTAGATCCCATGTGATTTACCTAATTATGCCACAAATAACATAATAATAAAGGGCTTACATGTATTGATAACTACAACAAGCGCATGGAAACATATGTACTTAGAATACCCATAATATTCAACATAAATATTCATAGATGAAATTCAGCATGGAACCAAATTATATATACATTAATAATCTAAATACAATATGGGTACACTTAACTCCTGAATGATTCTACCAATTAGTTGTTAACCTCCAACATTCTTTTAATCCATAGACTATGCTATTGATCATCTCTCAACAATAGGTCACCCCAAAACTTAGGCTATAGGTTCCCAATGGGTAAAGGATTTTCTCAAGCCACATTTGGACACATGTTATAGCACCATTTAGGTACGAGGATGCACTCTATAATACCACTTTGACTAATTCTCCTTCGATCTCCAACCTTTCCCTAGGAAATCAAGGAGAAGTTGGCCATAAAATTAATTGGTATGCCCAACCAATTTTTCCCTCCCATTTATATGAGAAAATGGAATTTGTCCAATCAGTTCCCCCTCCGAGCTCTAGCCTCGTCTTAGATAATTAAGGAGAATTGGCTATTTGCTTCCAATATGGAATTCATAATAATTTACTAGTTAGTGGGTTCAATATCTATCTCAATTTATAGGTTAATGATTGACTCAAGTCACAAGTTAAATATCAACTTAGATCATAGGCTACAAAATTTATGAATTCCCTTACTAGTTCTAAACATCATCCCACCATAGTAGTCCACCACAATGCACACGAGGATTAATAACTCTCTAGGATAACTACCAACAATGTTTACAATATAGTATAAATCAATGAATTTCCCCAAGGACCCAACAATTGAAAATATAAAACAATAAGGTAGTAGAAAGAAATTCCCCCCCTCTCCCTAAGCCCCCAAAAGTATAAAGTACTTGGATCTCCAAGAAATCATGCTTGAATTATATGGGACCGTCCAACATATTGGGAACGTCTGACTTATATGTATGCATGTGGTTTCTGTGTCAAATGCCACATGAGGGACTCACCTCCCTTTATTTGGAATTAGGATATAGTATCCTTTCATGAATATTGGTTTTAGTCATAAAGTTAATCTATGAAGATTTTTTCATTTACTAGGCTTAAGAACCATGTGATGCTTATACCTATTAGAAAACTAGAAAGGTAGAAAGATTTCCTTGTTTTGACAATTACTTGGGATATTATTATATTATTATTAACTGTTCTTATTTTATCTTATTCTCATCAATAAATTATGAAATCAAAACATGAATATTAGTCACACCATATGTAAACACTCAGCTAGGGATAAAACCCCTATATAGGGGAAAACACATTCAAACTCTTCCATTAATACATTCAAATCAAATTGAGACAAACCAAGACCTTAGACTAGATCAAAAGACCTTCCTCACTCCATCGAGTCATCCTTCCAGAATAATTTTCCAAACTTCAGTAGGATTTTTAGGTCAAACAACTTAAACCTTGCTACTATACATAATTTTGGCCCTTTAGCTCTCAAATTTTCAGCCCTCCAACAAATCTGAAATCTCTATCCTTCCTACAACCCAAAAAATTTGCACGTGTGGTAGTGGAGAGAGATTTTTGGCTTCTTCTTGCTTGAGAAATGTCTTCTTCTTCTTCTTTGTTGGGGTCTTATTCTTATTCTTAGGATTTTTTTCTCTTTTTTCTTCTTCTACAACTACAAATTGAACTTGCTTGTCTTGTGCTCCAAATGAGGTCATGTTTCCACCTATATATAGTGGTTTTAAGCTCCCAATTAAGTCGACTTGTCTTCCTTGAGTTCAACTTGGTGGAAGAGGCCTAATTGACTCATTTTATATCAAAATGATTTTCTTTCTTCATAGATAAATCCCATGAAGGTGTTGGAAATAATACTGAGAGGGGGGGTGAATCAGTATTATCAAATTCTTTTCAATATATCTTCCTTATTTATACTTTGAATAATTCTTCAAATATTGATCATTACTTTGTATGTCAATATCATAAAATAATGAGCATGAACA
This sequence comes from Pinus tabuliformis, assembly GCA_031772625.1. Taxonomy (NCBI): domain Eukaryota; kingdom Viridiplantae; phylum Streptophyta; class Pinopsida; order Pinales; family Pinaceae; genus Pinus; species Pinus tabuliformis. The sequence continues at coordinate 588,515,590 of CM062805.1, forward strand.
AGAAAAGCAGATAATCACACAAAAGAACACCATATATAAGGTGGAAACCCAATGTGGGTGAAAACCACCTGCTGCAATATGTCTCTATCTTCTTTCAATTAGAAACTCCTTTTACAATGATTTTGTACTGGTGCAGTCCTTTACCAGTACGCAGGCTACAACCTGCAGAGAGCTACAACTCTCTCTCATTCTCTAGTCTCTCTTGGAAGGGAGCTACAACCCCCTACTTCTTTTCTTTCAAGGACCACTTTTCATAAATTTTCAAACTGGATCCAAGAATATCAAATAATCATCAAGTACATGCAAATCACCCAAACTCCTTATACAATCACCCAACTTCTTATACAATCACCCAACTTCTCAGAATGCTGTAAACAGAAAGATAGTACTAGAAGTATAAACCCAGAACTCTGCAGCAATAGATAAAAGATAACCAACAAATGTTTTAAGATAGATCCGCGGTTTTTCTTTATCTGGACTGCGTGACTTCGCACCCCGCCTTTTGTTTCCCTGTGTATCCACGCAGAGCGACTTCTGCTTCACTACGTATCACCGCAAATCACCTTCTGCCTTTTTGCGTACATTTACTGTGGCAACGCACCTATTCCTTCTATCGCGCCGCGTACTTCTATGTACCTCCCCAGGCTTTCCTTCTATCGCGCCGCGTACCTCTGATCTTGTTCCGCACTTCTTCTTCTGTCTTGCTACGTGCGTCCGCGTTGTGCCCTTTTGTTACGCTGCGTACCTCTACTGTATCTACGCACTGTGTCTTTGATCGCACTGCGATCCCCCGCACTGTGCCTTTCTGCTAACCGCGTACCACCGCACTGGACCATTCACCGAGCTGCGGTCCTCCGCACCTGAACTGTGAAATACCTGCGAACCTTTGATTTGAACCGAATTAACAAACCTCCGAAGAGCCACTGACAGTCAGATGCCTAGATCTGATCATGCGCCCGAGAGATCACACTTCATAGATTCACTTTCAACTTCACTTTTATATAGATCAAGCTTTTTAAACCGATAACCCAATATTTCAGATCTTAAGATATTCAATTTGCAAAAGGTACCTTGGCCAAGTGATCTCCTTCCCTATTTATAGTCAAGCCCTCATTCACACCATGGGGCAAAACCATCAAATAACCAAAACAAGGGATCCAAACCGGGGCTAAATTAGATCCTATACCATGGGCCAAAACCATAGGATCATGAACGACGGGCCAAATACCACGGGCCAAACATAAGAAAACCCACGTGAGCGCGCTTCTCTGCCTTGAAGTGAGTGAACTGGGGGACCACACCTTCTGAACGGGTAACCTGCGGGTATGACCACGTTTCCTGCACGGCGTGCTTGCGGGTCCGCACCTTTTGAACCATTCACATGCGAACCTCTTAATTTCCAACATTTTGAGAGTCTGAACAAAACATTTCCACTAGAGTGAGTTGCCATCAAGTACAACACCTGTAACATAGAGCCATACTAGAATCATAATGCCAACAGTCTCCCCCTTTGGACTTGATGGCAACCTCAAGATCCTCAACATAATTCTCCCCCTTTGACATCAAGGGCAAAGGGTTATGCTCCCCCTAAGAACATGCTCCCCCTGACTATAAACCAGATCTTCAAAGAAGAACCATAATCCACCAAACACCATAAATGACCATGAAATAGATAGAGACATATTGCAGCAATATTCAGACCAACATCCATGATCTCCTTCTGTACTTCCTCCATAATGCCAACAATGCATGATATGCTCCCCCTGAACCTGTGCCATTCGATCTTCGACCAATCCGCAACCCAGCACATGTACGCATATACTCCAGATGAACCTTGCGTACAACCAACAATCAGAAGAGATTCAACAACAAGATGATGCATCAGCAACCCCCAGCTTTTGCCTGAGGTATTCAAAGGTCTCCCTAGGCAATGGTTTGGTGAGTATATCAGCAACCTGTTCCTTAGAAGGAACATACTCCAACTTGACCTTTTGTTCAAGCACTTGTTCCCGGAGAAAGTGATACTTGATTGGTATGTGCTTGGTTTTTGAATGCATGACTGGGTTCTTTGAAATGCTGATTGCACTTGTATTATCACATAAGATGGAGATAGGTGGTGTACAAGTGATTTGAAAATCCTGTAAGGTCTGCATCATCCAAAGGAGTTGAGTGAAGCAAGATGCAGCAACAACATATTCTACTTCAGCTGTAGACAAGGCAATCGAACTCTGTTTCTTGCTGAACCATGATACTAATCTAGAACCCATAAAGAAAGCACCACCACTTGTGCTCTTCCTGTCATCCACTCTTCCGGCCCAATCTGCATCAGTATAAGCATGAAGTGTGAGATCTGTATCTCTAGGATACCATAAGCCATAATTTTGAGTGCCTTGAAGATATTTGAAGATTCTCTTTACTGCCTGAAGATGAGTTTCCTTTGGATTTGCCTGAAATCTTCCAACTATTCCCACTGCATGCATGATGTCTGGTCGGGTACCTGTCAAATAAAGTAGACTTCCAATCATAGATCTGTAGGTTGGTTGATGTACTACTGCTGATTCATCATTTGCACTGAGGCTACATCCTATGACCATGGGTGTACATACTGGTTTTGCATCTTCCATGCCATATTTCTTCAAGATCTGCTTGAGATACTTGGTTTGAGACAAGAAGATCCCTACTTCCTTTTGTTGGATTTGCAGGCCAAGAAAATATGTCAATTCTCCAAGCAAGGACATTTCGAATTCTTTCTGCATCACCAAGGCAAAGCTTTGACTCATAGATTCTTCATTGCTGCCAAAGATAATGTCATCTACATACACAACAAGTATTAGCAATTTCTCATTTTCAATTTTTATATAAAGACTGCTATCTGCTGATCCTTTTGAAAAACCTTGTTGATGAAGATATTTGTCCAAATGATAGTACCAAGCCCTTGGAGCTTGTTTAAGACCATAGAGAGCCTTTTTCAGTCTGCATACAAGATTTGGATCATTTCCAAGAATGAAACCATCTGGATGTTCAATGTATACTTCTTCTTCTAAGTCTCCATTCAGAAAGGCTGATTTTACGTCCATTTGAAATACTTTGAACTTTTGAAAGCTTGAGAGAGCAAGGAACATTCGGATGGCCTCAAGTCTTGCAACATGAGCAAAAGTTTCCTCAAAATCTATTCCTTCTTGCTGCGCATACCCTTTACAAACAAGTCTTGCCTTGTTTCTAATTACTTCCCCGTTTTCATTCAACTTATTTTTGAAGACCCATTTTGTCCCTATAACATTCTTATCCTTTGGTCTAGGAACCAACTCCCAAGTGTTGTTCTTTTTGATCTGCTCAACTTCTTCATCCATTGCTTTGACCCAACATTCATCTTTGCATGCCTCTTTTACATTTTCTGGTTCAGTGGAGGAGAGTAATGCCAAATAGCTTGAAGCTTCTGCAATTGTTCTTCTTGTTTGTACACCTGCTTCTTTCTGCCCCAAAATCTGAGATTCTGGATGATTCTTCTGAACGTACCGGGATGGAGTCTTCTCTTCTATCCTTCCTCTGGTGCTTCTTGAGGTTCTTCTTCTTCATCATTCTGTCTTTGAGGGTAGTCTTCATCTTCTTCGATATTTTCATGATTTACTTGCCTATGAATGTATCCCTTTTCATCAACCACTACATCAATGCTGTCAACAATTCTTCCAAGTCTTTTATTGTAGCACTTATATGCTTTGCTGTGTGGAGAATAACCAAGAAGAATGCCTTCATCTGCTCTAGGTTCAAGTTTGCCAAGTTTCTCATCAGTATTCTTAATATAGCATTTGCTCCCAAAGATTTTGAAGTGCTTTACCGAAGGAGTCTCACCATACCAGAGCTCATGAGGAGTTCGAGTGCTGTTCACTCGGACATTTGTTTTGTTGAGAATAACAACCGCAGCATATGCAGCTTCACCCCAGAAAGTTGCGGGAGTTCCAGACTCATCTAGCATAGCACGAGCCATTTGTTGGACTGTTCTATTCATCCTTTCCACCACTCCATTTTGTTGAGGAGTTCTAGCTGTAGAGAATTCTCTTCTTATCCCATGTTCTTCACAGAAATCGAAAAATACATTTGAGGTAAACTCCCCACCTTTGTCAGACTGAATGTTATATACCTAGGGGGGATAATATGGGGTACCAAGGGAGGTACCCAAGGTAATAATGTAATAATGGGATGGGCCATAGTAATAAATAAGGTGGTTAACCCATGTCATGTAAGGGACCACAAGTAGTTAATAATAATGTAAAGGGCCCATGGTATTAGTTGATGGTATGAGGAAACCATGGTAATGATGCATGGTATTGTATGTATGAGGCCTATATAGAGGCTATAGACTCCACATGGAGAGATATGAAGAGAAGTATTATTGTATGAACAGGCATATGGCTTGTGGAGTGTTCTCCTTCCTTAAGGAGTGAATGTATGGTGTTGCCCTACCTTAAGGGTTTGATCAATAAAGAAGCATTTCTATCTATTTCTATCTTATTATTCTTGGGTTATTTTTATTATCATAATATCTTTGGGTTAGATATATAAAAAGTGGTATCAGAGCTACAACAATTGGTATCGGAGCCACAACAACTGGTATCAGAGCACTTTCTTGGGCAAACCGTGGATAATTTTTTTTCATTTTTGCAGGGATTTTTTTTGGGTGGCGAATTTGCAGATCATATATGTACGTTTTCGTGCAAGATCTGTAGCATCTAATTGTAGATATAAATTCCTTGTGCAAAAATAGCTGATTTCAAAAAAAAAATCAGTTGAATCGGAGTCCGGATGAAGGAGATATCGCTGATTTAAAAATCAGTGGGGTTGCAGACAATTTTCAGGGCAGCGAGTTTTGCGGCGCAGATCTAGAAGCCCTGGTGCAAGATCTGTAAGATCTAATTATATATCTAGAATCTTTGTGAAAAAACACCCAATTTAAAAAAAAAAATCAGTCGAATCGGAGTCCGGATGAGGGAGATATCGCTGATTTAAAATCAGCTCTTTTTTGCAGAATTTTTGGGTGACGGCGGGAAAGTAGCAGCGCAGATCTGTAATTCCAGTGTCTGAATCAGGATTTCTATCACATGGGCAGATGCAAAATGGTTGATCCATTTCCAAAAACAGGTTATAATAGAGATTCTGAGCAATATTGACGAAACTGTGACAATTACAAATTTTCTCCAAGTAAGTGAATTTTTTCTTTATGGCGGCCCTAGGTCAGAATTTCAGGGACTTGTATAAATTTGATGGCTCTCATCCAGCCAAATGGCTAGCACAAATGGAGAAATATTTTAGATTGAATTACATCATGGATGATGAGACTCAGTTGGGTGTGGGAATAATGTACTTGGACAATGAAAGACAGCAATGGTGGCAATGGCATCAACGTTGCTATCAAAGGCCCTTGACTTGGGACACATTCACAAAAGATCTTATGGACCACTTTGACTATAAAGCTAATCTTGTGGATAAGATCACACAGACAGACACACAGCCTAGCAAAGATTTTATAGAAAAGAAGGAAACCAAGGAACCTAAAGGGTTATTTTCTTCTGGTATCTCCTTATTGCAGGTTCATGGATTGATTTAGAAGGAGAAAGTCATTGTGTCTATAAATCCGAGTTGCAAACAAAATCTCATAAATGTCAACTTGGCAAAAAAATTGCAAATTCCAGCAAAACACGTGGAAAACACACAAGTGGATGGTGAGGATGTTCAAGTGTACAAGGATTTGAAGATTTCTATGGATAAGTATGTGTTGCATGGTGATTTTTATACTTCCGAGATGGATAATAGGGATGTTGTTTTAGGATATCCTTGGATGGAATCCGTGGGTACTATCAATATTAATGTGCAGAAGAAATTCCTGAAGCTATGGTATAAAAAGAAGAAAATTACATTACAGGATATTTCCATCCATAAACAGGTAGAGCACATGGAGGCTGAAGCAGAAGATGTTCAAGGGACTGACATATCAGATGATGAGCCTTTGATGATCGACAATCAAACACAAACAGAGGCTGCAGAAGAAAAGGTTACAGGTGATGATACATCAGAGGAGGGCTCAGTGGTTGAAGTCATATTGAAAAAGAAGACACCACAGCAGGGTGAAGTCAAGAAAAAGCCATCGTGGGTTAAAACTTCAACATATCATCACCCACATCACCTCGCAAGACAACCATCAAGATGGAAACCAAGTAGTCACATGACGGATAGAAAGGAGAGACGATCCACCTACTACACATCAACACAGAAGAGCTGCCACGGTCAACTTCCATCTCAAGCGAGCGAGGCACCAGCGAGATCGAGGGTTCACCTTTCTCTTGGATGGCTAGATGCACGTGCATGGTATCAGTGGACTACTCTTTTGAGTAGATCTTATTATTTGTGTTCTTCCCATGTTTCGGGGACGAAACATGCTTAGGGGGGTGGAATGTTATATACCTAGGGGGGATAATATGGGGTACCCAAGGTAATAATGTAATAATGGGATGGGCCATAGTAATAAATAAGGTGGTTAACCCATGTCATGTAAGGGACCACAAGTAGTTAATAATAATGTAAAGGGCCCATGGTATTAGTTGATGGTATGAGGAAACCATGGTAATGATGCATGGTATTGTATGTATGAGGCCTATATAGAGGCTAGAGACTCCACATGGAGAGATATGAAGAGAAGTATTATTGTATGAACAGGCATATGGCTTGTGGAGTGTTCTCCTTCCTTAAGGAGTGAATGTATGGTGTTGCCCTACCTTAAGGGTTTGATCAATAAAGAAGCATTTCTATCTATTTCTATCTTATTATTCTTGGGTTATTTTTATTATCATAATATCTTTGGGTTAGATATATAACAAGTGGTATCAGAGCTACAACAATTGGTATCGGAGCCACAACACAGACCTAAGGCACTTAATTTTGTAACCTGATTCATTTTCAACCAAGGCTTTGAAGGATTTGAATTTCTCGAATGCTTCGTCTTTGTGCTTCATAAGTCCTAACCAAACAAACCTGGAGAAATCGTCATTGAATAATATCAAGTATTCTTCTCCTCGAGGTGTCCTTTTCCTAAATGGACCACATACATCTGTATGGACTAGCTCAAGAGGCATGCTAGCTGATCCTTCCTTCTCTGGAAAGTTAGTTCTGGTTTGCTTTCCAAACTGACATGATTTGCATATGGTGTTGTCTAGAATTTTGATATCTGGAAGACCACGAACTGCCTGATATTTGCATGCTTTCCTTATTTGTGAAAAGCTTAGATGCCCCAACCTCCGGTGCCATAACCAGTGTTCATCATCCTTGCTCAAATAGCATTGTTGTTGTCCTTCTTCAAATATGTATAGATTATTTGGAGTTCTTCTACCTTTGATCACTGTTTCACCTGTATCAAGATCACGAACACGACATCCATTTGATCTAAATATCACCTCGGTTCCTTGATCACACATCTGGCTGACACTTAGAAGATTATGCTTCAATCCATCAACATACAAAACATTTCCAGCTTTGACCTTTTCTTTTAACTGAGCAGTGCCTTTTCCTTCTATAACTGCAGGAGTATCATTTCCAAAAGAAACTTTCTTTCCCTTTTCTAAAGTAGAATATGATTCAAGTTTTTCTTTATCACCTGTCATATGTTTCGAACATCCACTGTCAATGTACCATAGATTTTCTTGTCCCTATGCATAAAATGCTATCCCACATCTTTCTGTTTGTGGTTCCTTTATTCTCCATGTTCTGGTGCTTGAGGCTTGTTCCTTTGTCTGATGAAACCTGCTCCTGCATTCAGAATCTTCATGACCAAAGTTATTGCAAATAGAACATTCAACTTCATTTTCAAGAGCTGAAAAGTTGTTATAGGTCCTTTTTGTAATCCCGGTCATACTTCTTTGTTTTTGAGCTTCTCTAGTCATGATTGTTTTACATGCAACACATTGAGCTGCTTTGTGACCAAAGTTATGGCAAGAGAAACATTGCCCATTGAAGAAACTTCTGCGATTATCAAATCTACCGGCCAAATGATTGTAATTTCTATTGTCATCCATTCTTGAAGCAAATTGAGAAGATTTTACTTGTGGCTGGTTGTAGCTTTTGTTCACCCTTAAGACAGATTGCCCCTGGTTTACCTGATAGTATTTGTTCATTCTTGATGTAATTCGTCCCTGCTTTACCTGGTGATCTCCATTGTGCTTTTGCTCATTCCTTCTTGCTGCATCAAGATAACTCTTTGAGGTGGATGCTTGAGATGTTTCTCCATTATACCCCAAACCTGTCTTGTTTAGCGAAGAATGTTGTACATTGATGATCTCATCCAGAGTTTCAGATCCTTTGACAAACTTAAGATTAATAGCCTTTGTTTTCTCAATTTATTTTCTAAGGCCAACAATTTCACCTTCTAACTTTTCAAGATATTTTTCTTTTTCATCAATTTGAAATTGTAGAGTATCAATGATCATATTCTTTTCTTCTATACATGTCTTGAGTCTATAAATCTCTTCATAAAAACTATCCACTTCTATAGCATCCATGCAATCATCATCTTCAAATGCCATTAAAAGTTTATAGTCATTACCTCGTTCATCTTCATCACTATTTGATAGACCATCACTGTCTTCATGAGTGTAGTAGCTTTTCTTATTTGCATTCTGTTTCTTGTTCCATCTAGCAGGTTCCTTTCCTTTTTCAATCTTATCCTTATGAGGAAATTTGGCAGCATAATGACCTACTCTTCCACAAGCAAAACATTTAAAAGGTAGCTTACCTCTGAACCTTCCAGTACCCCGTTGAAGATTTCTGACAAAATTTGATTCTTCTTCTTCTTCTGGCACGTGACTTGATTCATAGTAGTCTCCTTTGCTTGAAGCCTTAAAAGCAGCTTCTCTCCTGTCTGATGGACCTCCTTTTCTCATTTCATAAGCAGTTAGAATTCCATGTAGCTGAGACATAGTAAGAGTTCGTAGATTTTCCTTTTCTTCTATTGCAGACACTTTAGATTCAAACTTGGGGGACAATGATCTTAGGACTTTTTCAACCACAACAACCTCTTTTATTTCTTCACCCAAGTTTTTCATGCAATTAACAATCTCATCTACCCGAAGGAAATAGTTAGCCACACTTTCATCATTATACATTCTGAGATTCTCATACTGAATCCTGAGGGTTTGAAGTTTTGCACGTTTTACCTGTTCATCTCCTTCGTAGCATAAAAGAATCTTGTCCCATATTTCTTTTGCGGATTTATATTGCATAACTTTCATGAATTCAAATTGAGATAGACATCCTAGAAGAGTATTAACCACCTTTGCATTTGTTTCATATTTCTTCTTCTCAGCTGGATCTGTAGGAGTAGCTGATGGAAAAGTATACCATGTTTCTATAATGTCCCATACTTCTGTACCCAAAGATTGAAGATAGGCAGCAACTCTTACCTTCCAATATACGAAGTTTGTCCCATCAAAAATCGGTGGCCTGATTGATGCTTCCCTCTCGTAGTTGCTCATGATGTTAGATCTTCCTTCAAGCGATCAAGCTTCTTCAGAAGGACCTGCTCTGATACCAATTGTTGGAAATAATACTGAGAGGGGGGGTGAATTAGTATTATCAAATTCTTTTCAATATATCTTCCTTATTTATACTTTGAATAATTCTTCAAATATTGATCATTACTTTGTATGTCAGTATCATAAAATAATGAGCATGAACAAGAAAAGCAGATAGTCACACAAAAGAACACCAGATATAAGGTGGAAACCCAATGTGGGTGAAAACCACCTGCTGGAATATGTCTCTATCTTCTTTCAATTAGAAACTCCTTTTACAATGATTTTGTACTGGTGCAGTCCTTTACCAGTACGCAGGCTACAACCTGCAGAGAGCTACAACTCTCTCTCGTTCTCCAATCTCTCCTGGAAGGGAGCTACAACCCCCTACTTCTTTTCTTTCAAGGACCACTTTTGATAAATTTTCAAACTGGATCCAAGAATATCAAATAATCATCAAGTACATGAAAATCACCCAAACTCCTTATACAATCACCCAACTTCTTATACAATCACCCAACTTCTTAGAATGTTGTAAACATAAAGATATTACCAGAAATATAAACCCAGAACTCTGCAGCAATAGATAAAAGATAACCAACAAATGTTTTAAGATAGATCCGCAGTTTTTCTTTATCTGGATTGCGTGACTCCGCACCCCGCCTTCTGTTTCCCTGCGTATCTACGCAGAGCGACTTCTGCTTCACTGCGTATCACCGCAAATCACCTTCTGCCTTTCTGCGTACATTTACTGTGGCAACGCACCTGTTCCTTCTATCGCGCCGTGTACTTCTATGTACCTCCGCAGGCTTTCCTTCTATCGCGCCGCGTACCTCTGATCTTGTTCCGCACTTCTTCTTCTGTCTTGCTGCGTGCGTCCGCGTTGTGCCCTTTTGTTACGCCGCGTACCTCTACTGTATCTACGCACTGCGTCTTTGATCGCACTGTGATCCCCCGCGCTGTGCCTTTCTGCTAACCGCGTACCACCACACTAGACCTTTCACCGAGCTGCGGTCCTCCGCACCTGAACCGTGAAATACCTGCGAACCTTTGATTTGAACCAAATTAACAAACCTCTGAAGAGCCACTGATAGTCAGATGCCCAGATCTGATCATGTGCCCGAGAGATCACACTTCATAGATTCACTTTCAACTTCACTTTTATATAGATCAAGCTTTTTAAACTGATAACCCAATATTTCAGATCTTAAGATATTCAATTTGCAAAAGGTACCTTGGCCAAGTGATCTCCTTCCCTATTTATAGTCAAGCCCTCATTCACACCATGGGGCAAAACCATCAAATAACCAAAACAAGGGATCCAAACTGGGGCTAAATTAGATCCTATACCACGGGCCAAAACCATAGGATCATGAACGACGGTCCAAATACCACGGGCCAAACATAAGAAAACCCACATGAGCACGCTTCTCTGCCTTGAAGTGAGTGAACTGGGGGACCGCACCTTCTGAACGGGTAACCTGCGGGTATGACCACATTTCCTGCACGGCGTGCCTGCGGGTCCGCACCTTTTGAACCATTCACCTGTGAACCTCTTAATTTCCAACATTTTGAGAGTCTGAACAAAACATTTCCACTAGAGTGAGTTGCCATCAAGTACAACACCTGTAACATAGAGCCATAACAGAATCATAATGCCAACAGAAGGGTCTATTACATGATGATAATTCCTAGGACTCAAGGAATAAACCCTAGAAGCATACAATGGAGGATTTGACCTAAAAATAAAATAATAGAGCATGAAATTCATGCTAATAAATAATTTTCTTCTATAATGAAATTAGTTTTTTCTTTCTTTTGACAAATAAATTTCACGATGAATCAAATTCAATTATGAATACCGACACTAGTTACATTCTTGAACACCACCCTCTCATCTTTCCCTCTTATGGAGTTCTTGCTTGCAAAATATTTATGTTGTGTGGAATGTAACCGTGATGTATTTTTATTAACAGGTGTGTGACTAAATTGTATAACATTAGGCTTATTGGCCTTGAAATAAATAATAATAGGCACACATACCCAAAAAATAAACAATTAAGTATTCATGGGCATAAAAGGACAACACAACTTGACTCACTATCCTAAACATAAGATTTATGAATACATAGAAGGGTTCATCCTAGGGATGTTAAACATGTCGAATTACATCAAGCTCCTTAGATTAGGTGAACTAGACTTAAAAATTTCCTATCATCGAGCCTACTGGTTGGCTATACATATAGGGATAATAAGTGCCACTATGTTTTGCTTCTTCATGCTCTCCTTTTTTTTCTTAGAACTTGTACCATCTCTAGCTTGTTGTTTTCCTTTTTCCTCACTTGTAACTAAAAAATGGCTAAGAGGAATAGAACGAGATCAAGTGGTTCAATGTGGGTAGACTTATATGCTTACTTTATTGGTGTTGGTAGATCAATTTGGTTAGCTTTATCAAGTAAATGAATTTCATCTGTATATATAAAAGGAAATAATTAGAATTTTGATGGGTTGGATGTTACCTATTTATTAATGCATCAAAATTTAGCCACTTGTTTCTTCATAGGATAACTTGGTATAGGCAATGGCACTAAAACTGGTATAGATGGGAAGAATGATATAAGGAATCAAGAAAATAAATATCATGAAAGAGGAGTAGTTCTCCTTTCAAGATATCCCATAGATCCTCCTTCATCTTGAGTTAAACATATTTAAACAGCTCACGTGGAGACTAGCTCATGTATAGTTAATAATTGTTGTTTATTTGTATCCTTGTGATAACAACCCAAGATCCAAGGAGGTGGCTATTATATTATTGATATATGCAATTGATCATAATCAAATCCTATCCAAAGTTGAATCAAACACTTGAGTCAATAATCCAAGCACACAAATCCATAAGCCCGAGAGTAGTCATGCCCACAATCAAAACACTAGGATCCACAGCTATGCCCGGAGAAAAATAGAGCACTTGTACAAAAGACCCATGGAATTACGTAGGTTGAGGAATATTCCCATGAAGGGTATAGTAGGAGATTAAGCATTCCAAAATAAGTTAGATTGACACTGGTTTCAAATACTTGTTCTTCTAGTGTAGCTTTGTTAAAAATTCAATGATGTTCATATTTATGAGGAAAATGGGGTAGTCCTCACAAGACTCTAGCTCCAAGGCATGTGCTATATTTTACCACATGTTTTTTAAATTAATTCCTATAGTAATTCTTTTCAAAATAGGACCAACAATAACACCTTGCATGATGCTCTGAATGCACCATGCATATTTTCAATCTAACCATGAAAAAAGTCTTCAAAATAGTGTGAAAGGAGTATGAGGAAGGTTAAGAAAGAATATAATCTTGACGAAAAGGAATAATAGAAGAATAATCAATAGCCTAGTAGTAGTGCTCCTTTCAAGCTAACACACAACTCCTCCTTTACGTCTAGTTTTGAAAGCATATCTAAATTCAATGCTTGACACATTTTAAATATTTGTTGTACTAGCGCACATTTGTAAAGAATGCAACAATGTTCATATTTATGAGGAAAACATGGCATGCAACATAAAATTTGAGCTTGAAGGAATGTGATAAGTTATGCTGTGTGTTTTTCAAATTATTATTGACATGGAAAAAGTAGTATGTATATTTTCTAGCATTCTAAAGTATTAATGGATAAATATCCATGATGATTTGCAATAGAGTGTAATTTGAAACCATAGGAGTTTAATCAATTTGTTCCTTATCAAAATTGCAAGATCCAAATTTGTTCTCCCTTTTTATTAACATGACTTTGTCAAATCTACTCGAAGAGTTTAGTGTTTCCTTTGATATATAGCTTTTCTTTTTTTTATCAATATTAACTCATCTTTTGAAAGAAAGACTAGCCATTAGGAGAATTTTGAGATCTAAGGGGATCCTCTTAAGAAAAATAATACAATACTAATAAAAAAATTAAAACAAAAGTTTTGTGTTTTTAAAGTAAAAGAAAAAAAATCTTATTTTTTAATTATATTTTGAACTTATCTCTTTATAGGTTTACTCAAATATTAAGCATAGTCACCTATTGTATAAAAATTAAATTTTACATCCAACGTATACCCACTATGCATTCTTTTGATTAAACCCACATAGAAAAAACTAAAAACTCATGAAAATAATAAGCAGATATTTTCATGTGTTTTCATTTTTTTGGTGTGGGTCTAATTGAAAAGTATGCAAAGTGGTTACTCATTAGATCCAAAATTTAATTATACATCCAAAAGGTTCCTTCACTTAACATTTCAGTAAATCTGTAAGAAAATACACCAAAAATACAATTAAAGAGATACTTATCTTCTTTTCCCTCCAAATATATTTATGCCTGGGGATCAGACATTATCATTTTGAATCTTACTGGTTGTTTTTATTTTATTTTTTGTTGGCATATTACTGTTTTTGAGACCCAATTTTTATTTCAAAATTTTCTTAATATACCTTCAAACCCTACTCATTAATTTCTAAAATTACGAACATCTTCTAAATAATAATATTTACACTAAAATATACTCATTTCTTCTTTACTCTACAAATTCTAGGGTTTCTTCTACATAGTCACCTATGCTTGGATCTGTGAGAGGGGGTTATTCCCTCCCCTTTAGCCAAATTATTTCAGGATTCCATAATGAGCTTGGATCTACTAGTATTCCCCATCAATCTTGTCATGTTCAACATCCTTTCCATAAAGTAGTTGGATGCAGTTGGATGAAGTGAGATTTTTAGTTTTGCAACAAACCCTTTGTTGGGTGTATTATGGAAAGCTAGAAATCCAACAAGTTTCCTACAAAGTCAATTCAAGATCCAAAATATGAGGTTAAATCTAGTAATATTGGAGAAGATATCCAATATATGCAAGGTCACTCTCTAATTTGCAATTTTATTGGATTATGGCCCTCCAAAAAAGGTTTAATTGGGTTGATCTAAAATAAATAAATTCCCGAGGGTCAAATAGAATTGGAGTTAGGGTCCAATGGTTTTATAGTCATTTTATCCAACGTATAAGACATATCAATTATTTTTAAAGTAGGAGCATATTTTTTAAATAATTCAGGGCTTTTCATGTGATTATGTAAGGAACAATATCATCCAAAGAAGGAGGATTTCCTTGCAGCCCCAGTGTAGGTTTTCCATTTTTATCTCACCAAGGAATATCAAAAGGAGGAATCCCTTAAAGGAATCGAAAATGCCATCAATAACCTTGTCAAAGTATCAAAGGCTACCAAGAGAGTGGGGTACACTTCATATGTATGGATCCATGTTTACAAGAATATCTCCACCTCTTCCAGCCTCCTTATGTACTTACTATCAAGATAGTGTTTGGAAGTAGTCTCTAGATCAGGTCCATTTTAGATGTAGATATTATCACCAATACGAGCATCTTATTACAGATTTTTTTATGAATACCAAGGAATCGTTTGATGACAGACCTTCTCAGAAAGAGCTATTTGATTTGGAAAAAATCCGCTAATGAAGAATACATTTGAGTCCCCAGGATACCTCAAATACTAACTAGATCCCCATATCTGAAAACAGGTTTGATTATCTCTTCTTTCTGAAGGAGAATCCATAGCAGGTCAACATTTAGTGAAGCATGCAATCAAAAAAAGGTAACTCCCAAAACCCTAAGTATGTCATGCAAAAGTATCTTAAAGAGCATTGACAAAATACATTATCAAAGGAGATGATTAGCACCCCTTTGAATTATGTTGAAGAAAAATCCCTACCAAAAGATATGGATTTGGATGACCAAAAAATGATTCTCTTGTGGAACAATGGCATGGAAAATATGTGAAAGACATGCAAACTTATGAGGTTAGGATTCTTTGAAGCAAGAAATTAGTCTCAAGTTCCTCACAGTCCAGTCCTAGTGTTCAGAGAATTGATTTCAAGGTGGTATCCAACAAAGAAGCTAGAAAGCGAGGTCATTAGAGTGATAAGGCATAGATCCAAGAATAAAATGAACAATTAGTAAACTCAAGGAAAGTCATGCAAATATCAGAGAAATTTCCTTCCTTAAAATCTTGAATCCTCAAAGGAGTTTTCTATATGGTTATGATTATCATAATAGTTTTCAAATTGTCCATTCTTGGTAGACAATTTGTTAGTCTCAAGTATCTCTAGGATTTTAGCCTTCTTTTGGACATTCAATCTATATGTAATTTTTTATTAATGAAATATTTTTTTTTAAAGTTTGACTCATGAGGCTATATCATGATCATGTCCAATAATAGCACCCAAATAGGGTGGGGAATTGAACCAGTGACTTACAATCTAGGGGGCTATATCATGATCATGTCCAATAATAGTGCCCAAATAGGGTGGGGAATTGAACTAGTGACTTAACATCTAGGGGTGCCTTCATAATGCACCCTATCACCATCTATCCAGGACCTCGAGGAAAATAAAATGATCTTTTTACCCCACAAATATATATATGGGAAAGCCTATAGAAAATGCATTTTTTTTCTCTGGGATTTATTTTAAATAGTATAAATATAAAATCACATATACATAAAATATAAATATCATATTAATAATAAATATAAGAAAACTTTGAAAATATAATTCCTATTTGTCTTAGTTGTGATGATTTTTATGTACATGAGTCTATTCCTAGTGTTTAGGAGTTTGTTGAGGGCTAGTTAGTTGAAATATTCTTTCCAACTAGTTAGCTTCCTAGATTTGTGTGTGGTTGAGATATTTACTCAACCAAGAGATTATATGTCCAAAATAGATTAGCTATCTAAAAACATAGTTTATTGTATTTATATTGTATTTTATTTTATATGAACAAAATTTTATGTATGTTATATAAATTTAATTTGGTATCAGAGCTCGTATGACCTTGGGCATTGACCCCAAGTGAGCTGATGGAGTTAAGAGAGTATATGCATTTTTTTAGGGTGTCTTTTGCTTATGTTTTGCGGTAGTGTGTTAATATTTGTTTGTCAAGTTCTTGTGGAGCTTATTATAGAAGAATCAAATTAAGTTGTTGAGAGAATTGAGATTTGAGGTGTACAATTTGTACCACTATGGAGTTGATTGAAAAAATTCATATTAAAATTTTGGTGGAGACATCCTGATAGCAACGGACTAGCAGGAAGAGGAGAGAGACGTGCTCTGGCACCAAAGAGATCGTTGGAAGACATAATTGAAGCCATGTCTTAGTGCAACAGAGAAATGGATGTTTGTTTAACATTACCACACTTGGGAAGAAATTAATGGTTGCTTTTTGTGGAGGTGGTTGTCTGTGTGTACTTACCATGAGGCAGGTTGAATACCTTTTATTGTTTCATTTCTGAATGATTATAATTTTTCAAATTACTCAATCCTCTTTGAAGTTGTTATGGTCATCATGGGGAATTGAAATTAGCTTTCTTTACCCATTGCTGAGTTGGAGCATTGAGCATTGTGGTGTGAGACGATTGGTCACTTGTCTTGAGGATCATATGTGTTAGAATCACTATAGAGTCAATAATATTCTTGTCTCTATGAATGCCCATTTGTGTATTTAATTTAGCCATAGTGGAGCCGGTTACTGAATTTATCCAAGTTATTTATAGCTTCGCTTGATTATCAATATCGTTTTTGTCAAGGAGTGGAAGCTGGTTCAACTCCCCAATAAGTGTAATGCCACTCGACGATGACTTCAATCTAGAGTACAAGTATTTGTTGGTCCAAATGGGCCAGCGAATTCAAAATGATCAAAATCATTAATAGGTCTACCCTCACTATTGAAAATTCAGATACATCATTGGATGCTCCATCAAGGATCACCGCAAGCACTCATAAGTTATCATTTTTTTCATTTTTGGGAAGGAATTGGAGATATGAAGTTGTCATAACTTGTTATATAAGTGTATTATCAGTGATTACCAATACATTGATTCGATTTTGTTTTTTTTTAATTTTTATGTTATTACTGTAAATCTGGTTTAAGGAAGCTAGTGACATTTAGTTTGGTTAACTATTGTTAATAATGTGTGTATATGTTGCAACTTTCCACTTCAAAAATAGACAGATTTATCTGCAAGAATTATTTATTACCAGATATTATAATGAAGACACAATGATGAAGATGACATCATAGAGATTAAAGGATGATAGAGAGCTAAGCGAAAGCTTATGAGTTAGTGTGAGTTTGTGGAATAGAGTCACGATGATGGTGTACATAGATTTGTAAGAAAGTCTATGATGTTTTGTAGTGGTCATTCAAAAGTTTGTAATATTATGTACCTAGAGTTGTGTGTAACCCCATGAAGTTTGTGATAATCTTAAAACCACTTTGTATGTGTAGGTTTGTGGTAAGCCTGAAATAACTTTGCAGTGTAGGTTTTTGGTAAGCCAGAAACCACAATTGTGAGATGAAAGTAGATAGGGATTCCTGTAGGTTAGTCGAGAAAACCCTGGCATGGTTTAGGGTTAACTGAGAAAACCTTGGTCATGGTTTAGGGTAAGCTAATAAAACCCAGTGCACGTTTACAGGTAATTTGACAAAACTCAAATTGATAATTATGGAGGAGGACTTATAGGTATAGGTACAATAATGAAGATATAATGGTTGATTGAACCATGTATACAAAGGACATCCTAGTAGACAAGCGGATGCAGTGGTTTGTACCCATGCATTTTGGTAGATGGTTGTTCCTTTATATGGACATCAACAAAGCATTTTGATAATGTTTGTAGACACGAGGACCAAAACTAGACTTTGTTGACTGAGATCGAAACAAGTAGTCATTAAGGGGAGGGACTTGGAAAATATAATTCCTACTTGTCTTAGTTGTGATTCTTTCTATGTACAAGATTTTGTTCCTCGTTTTTAGGAGCTTTTTGAGGCCTTTGTTAGTTGAGAGATACTCTCCAACTAGTTAGCTTGCTAGATTGGTGTGTTGTTGAGATATTTACTCAACCAAGAGATTGTATGTCCAATATAAATTAGCTATCTCAAGACATAGTTTCTTATATTTATATTATTTTATTATTTGATGTGAACATAATTTTGATTGTATATATATATATATATATATTATCATAAATTATTTTTGAATTAAATTAATTTAAAAAATAATAATAAAATTGATATCTTATATCGCGTTTTTTCAAATTGAACCAAATTTTTAAATATCTAAATATCTTAACATATATAAATGAACTCTAAGGTTTAACAAATTACTTATTTTATAGAAAAAAAAGTCCACATAGATGGGTGAATGTACATAAGATTATTATTTTTTTTCTTATTTTATGCCACCATTAATAATTTTTTTGGTCTACATTGACGAAAAAGTTAAATGCCTAGTTCACCATTCATCAATTCATTAATTTACCATATCCATTAATCCATTTATTAATTTATCATTTAATTGCTTAGTCTATCATTGAATTAATTCTTCTAATTAATTATTTATGAATTTAATTTGTATAGCTTTTGTTTTGTTGATTAGAGGAATTGTCAATTGGGCCAGTCTCTACGCCTTGTTACAACTACCACTATAAACTCTAGGTGTGTACAAGACCTCCTCGCACATAGTACCTCATTTACATAGCCATAACCAATTGAAATGCTTGAAATGCTGAGAGAACTAATTTTCATAACTTTCCATTCTAATAATTGAGAAAAACATTTAGTGATATTTATAAAGTTATAGATGATATATTGAGACATATATCATTTTAGTTAAATAATACATGACAGATGAGACAAATTTAATATTTGATATTTGGTATTGATGATGAAGAAGTTTATGAGCTGACATTTGGGGTGATAACTTTATTTATCATCATGTAGGTAAAGTGTTCACTCAAAACTTCATATAACTCATTAAAATTCTACAATGTTCTAGAAACTTTTTCATCATTATATATTTAAGCATAAAAAAATTATGGATTAAAATTAATATTTTTGAACATAAAATAAATCATAATAAATAACAATCCAAAAATAATATAATATGGAAAAATTGAAATTTGTAAAAACATAAAATAACATTATATTTTGTAATTACATTAAAATAATTTCACGTATCAATTTATTCAATTGACTTTGATCAACATGATATTGGCATGATATTTGCAAATGGATAATATAATACAAATTTTAAAATTTTTAATTTAAATTATTTAAATATAAATATTTTAATTTAAATTTAAAAACAAAAATCCCTTTCCATGTCTTTATATTTAATTTTCTTGACTCCCATCAACAAACAAATATGCATGTAACGATGCATTTGTTTAAACATGTTCAAGAACAACTTATACATTTCGATGGTTATAATAATTGAACAGCATAGTTCGCACAAATATGTCACCAAATGACGGATAAGTATCATTTCTCACGCAAACAGATTTGCAGACATAAATTATATATTATGTAAGTCGTGAACCACCGATCTAGCTCATTAGTCAACCTGCATCAGCAAATGTGTCACATTTGCCGCTAAGTTATTATATCTAACTGGAGAACAAATTTATAAAATATAAAATATATTTCTTAATAGGTATAGATTTTTTAATTATAAAATATAAAATATATTTCTTTGATAGGTATAGGTTTTTTAATTATAAAATGCCATTTTAGAGACGTTTTAAAAAAAGATACTGTTCGGGATTAGTTATTTTATTCAATAGAAAAAGGAGAGATTTGGTATTGATTATTTTTTAAATGAAAAAATGAAGAGAGAAATAAAAAAGGAAAGATTTGGAATTAATTATTATTTTAAATGAAAAAATAAGAGAAATAAAGAAAGAGATTAAATAATATAATTTTTTAATATGATTAATATATGTGATTGATATAGGTTAATTCATGTTATTTTTTATTTTTATAAAAATTATATTATAATTTTTAATATTTTTTTCAAAAATGTGTCTTTTACACTGGGATTAATATAGTGAGCTTTTGATATATTGCATGTTTTTATATTAAACAATATTCTTAAATTGACTACATATTGTAAAATCTCTCTAAAAATCATATTATTTAATCTTTTACCAATATGAACCCAATACAACTTCCAAATTAAAAGACCCCTATTTTCACTAGATATTGTAGGAATCCATTTTTTTCATTAACTTTTTTATATTTTTTTATTAATTTTAAGTTCCATTTTTTATATTTTTCAATATAAAAAACCCTTATCGGTATATATCCCATAATATATTATGTGATTTTTTCCTCCATATATATCCTTGAATATATTATGTGATATTTTCCTCCATATATATCTCCCAATATAAACCTAAGTGATATGATATTGCTCCTCCATTAAAGCTGATATAGCTATATAAAACTTAACCAAACCTACAACATAAAACCAAAAACTGTAATACACATAATTAAATTACCACAATTTAATCTAATTAATTATACATCCCCTTTTTTCTTTAATATAATTGATTGTACATCTGATTTTTATAGAATTTCCAATCAAATTGAATTCTGCAACTATATTTTTGGGAATTTGGAATCTAATTTTTATATTATTTCCAATCAAATTGTATTTTGCAACTATATTTTTGGGAATTTGTAATCTAATTTTTATGCTATTTCCAATCAAATTGTATTTTGCAACTATATTTTATAGAATTTGTAATCAAATTAAATTGAACAACCATATTTTATAAAATATATAATTGTTTGTAATGATGACAACAAAAATGATTATAGATTTTTAGACTAGATTGGTCTCAGCTAACTCTCCTGGCTTCCCATATAAATCCAATTCACACCATATGTCTACCTGTGTTTGTTCATGTTGCTCTGCACTGGCAAGACACAGTATTTCAGGATTTTTTTTTTTTGTTACTTGTGACAAAGTGGCACCACCAACGAAGCAATGGCCGAATCGAGTAGAGTTCTTACGCAGAGTTTCGGGTGTCCCTCCTTAGTCGCAAAACTGGCGACTGGTATCATATAGAAGCACAGTTAATAGGAACAAAATAGAGCTGCTTATGGTCCACATCATACACTGTGGAAATTCTGCTGTTGAATGTTTCCACATATTTTGAAGATGGGTGTAAAATATTTTGAAATTTATATATATATATATAGATTGCAGAATAAAATAAGGTGGTCCCCGAAATATGAAAGTAAGTTGGGAAATATGGAAAAAAACATAATAGTTATATCCATTTCTATTTTTTTTTTGTAAAGTCTAAAGCATTCAGCAGCAGAATTTCCCAGAGTCTATAATCTCGGCCATAACAAGCTGTATTTTAATCCGACTATATGCGCTCTCTATAATACCAATCGTTAGTATCGCGATTACATTCCAGTTTTTCAAGAGTGCTGTAATAGGAGTATATATAGCCTGTGCCTTCGACTCGTTAGATATTATACTTTGAACCGCTATTCTGTGCAGCGTATATGTATCTTCCAGATAAACTTTATTTTTTTCACACATCGCTTACTTCCTTATCACTGGCTTATCTATTTATTTGAACAAACCATTTATAGTGTAATTTAAAATTACATGGACATAAGGTGAGGTTCTCAAGTTTTAAACTTAGAACGTGGAGAGCTATGGATTGTTTTAACATAGAAATTTAAGAGTGATCGGAGATTTTTACAGTGAATTATATTGTTAGAGATTTTTGGAATAACACTGTGTAATGAGCTTGATCTGTCCAATGTATTGGATGGTGACTCCATCCATTATCAAAGATCACAGAGAGCAATATGAGTTAACAAGTGGAGACCTTATATAGGGAGATAATTGAATGTTGGATAACAGTCAATAATTTTGACTTAGTAGACTAATATTTGACATCAACCATTATTGAAATGTGGGATTAACAGTTATAATTAAATTAAATGAATATTTCAAATTTGGAATTTCAAAAAATCAAAATTAGAAATTTGGAAAAAAGATTTAGAAAAATTATGAAATTACTAAGTTTAGAAATAAGATATTTGATTGGAAATTATTTTATTTTAACAAAGTTTAATTATGCGGTAAGGTGTTTTTCTCTGGGAAGAACTCCCCTAGTTGGCAACTATCTCTGGGAAGAACTCCCCTAGTTGACAACTATTGTTCACTCTCGGATTCATTGTTAGACGACTGAACAATGTTCAACCATCAGATTAAAAATAGTTAAAAAAACAGTTAATACAGATTTAGTTAAAAAACAAACTTCAAAACCTCTCGTAGGCTAGAATAGTTAGTTATGTCTGCCATTTGCATTTGCAGCATTGGGATGATTTGCCTGAATTTTGGGTCTCATAATTGGAGTGAAGCAGAGTCACATTTTTGCCGAGACCGTTTAGGTTGCTGGTTATATGTGAGAAAAATATGATGAAACAGACTGTTGTGTTCCTCCATCCTTACCAGCAACTTGAAGAGTAGCATTTGGTGGTCTAATGATGGGTGGTCTTGTGATCGATTCCCTGGCTATATGTGTCTTGTTTGGCTTGTGATAAAGATCAGTTTCATGACCTCCGTCTCTGTGAACATGGCGTTCATGGTCGAGTCTCAGGCAGAGGAAGAATTGTCCGAGCGGATCCTT
The DNA here is from genome assembly GCA_031772625.1 of Pinus tabuliformis. Classification (NCBI taxonomy): domain Eukaryota; kingdom Viridiplantae; phylum Streptophyta; class Pinopsida; order Pinales; family Pinaceae; genus Pinus; species Pinus tabuliformis. The sequence continues at coordinate 588,538,685 of CM062805.1, forward strand.
GCTCTGTCGTTTACGTTGACAACGCCCCCCATAAACAATACTGACAGAACCCCAAGATGTTGCAGGTTGGAGAGGCGTAAGCTCGCTAGGGCCTGCGAGGCCACGGCTCCGCGAAGGTCGAGGACGAAGGGAAGCATTGAACTCGTTACTTCCTCAAAGTGTGTTGCATTGAACTCGTTACTTCCTCAAAGTGTATTGCAAGGGTTTGGTAAATTCATGAAGGTTTTCTGGTAAATCTGCAAGCGAACAGATGGAACCCCTCCAATCACATGTATTGGCATCAGGATATGGGTTGTCATCTGTATACTGAATTTAGCACTTGACAATGATGATTTGCCTCTTTATAATTCTTTCTTTTATGAATTTAAATGGCGTGTATTTGGTTAGCTTTATCAAGTAAATCAATTGCACCTAGATATATAAAAGGAAATAATTAGAATTCTGATGGGTTGGATGTTACCTATTTATTAATGCATCAAAATTTAGCCACTTGTTTCTTCATAGGATAACTTGGTATAGGCAATGGCACTAAAACTGGTATAGATGGGAAGAATGATATAAGGAATCAAGAAAATAAATATCATGAAAGAGGAGTAGTTCTACTTTCAAGATATCCCATAGATCCTCCTTCATCTCTAGTTAAACATATTTAAATAGCTCACGTGGAGACTAGCTCATGTATAGGTAATAATTGTTGTTTATTTGTATCCTTGTGATAACAACCCAAGATCCAAGGAGGTGGCTATTATATTATTGATATATGCAATTGATCATAATCAAATCCTATCCAAAGTTGAATCAAACACTTGAGTCAAGAATCCAAGCACATAAATCCATAAGCCTGAGAGTAGTCATGCCCACAATCAAAACAGGATCCACAGCTATGCCCGGAGAAAAATAGAGAATTTTTACAAAAGACCCATGGAATTACATAGGTTGAGGAATATTCCCGTGAAGGGTATAGTAGGAGATTAAGCATTCCAAAATAAGTTAGATTGAATGACTAAATATGGCATTAATATGCCACTTGTTTCAAATATTTCTTCTACTAGTGTAGCTTTGTTAAACATTCAATGATGTTCATATTTATGAGGAAAATGGGGTAGTCCTCACAAGACTCTAGCTCCAAGGCATGTGCTATGTTTTACCACATGTTTTTTAAATTAATTCCTATAGTAATTCTTTTCAAAATAGGACCAACAATAACACCTTGCATGATGCTCTAAATGCACCATGCATATTTTCAATCTAACCATGAAAAAAGTCTTCAAAATAGTGTGAAAGGAGTATGAGGAAGGTTAAGAAAGAATATAATCTTGACGAAAAGGAATAATAGAAGAATAATCAATAGTCTAGTAGTAGTGCTCCTTTCAAGCTAACACACAACTCCTCCTTTACGTCTAGTTCTGAAAGCATATCTAAATTAAATGCTTGACACATTTTAAATATTTGTTGTACTAGTGCACATTTGTCAAGAATGCAACAATGTTCATATTTATGAGGAAAACATGGTATGAAACATAAAATTTGAGCTTGAAGGAATGTGATAATTTATGCTGTGCGATTTTCAAATTATTATTGACATGGAAAAAGTAGTATGTATCTTTTCTAGCATTTTAAAGTATTAATGGATAAATATCCATGATGATTTGCAATAGAGTGTAATTTGAAACCGTAGGAGTTTAATCAATTTGTTCCTTATCAAAATTGCAAGATCCAAATTTGTTCTCCCTTTTTATTAACATGACTTTGTCAAATCTACTCGAAGAGTTTAGTGTTTCCTTTGATATATAGTTTTTCTTCTTTTTTATCAATATTAACTCATTTTTTGAAAGAAAGACTAGCCATTAGGAGAATTTTGAGATCTAAGGGGATCCTCTTAAGAAAAATAATAAAATACTAATCAAAAAATTAAAACAAAAGTTTTGTGTTTTTAAAGTAAAAGAAAAAAAAATCTTATTTTTTAATTATATTTTGAACTTATCTCTTTATAGGTTTACTCAAATATTAAGCATAGTCACCTATTGTATACAAATTAAATTTTACATCCAACGTATACCCACTATGCATTCTTTTGATTAAACCCACATAGAAAAAACTGAAAACTCATGAAAATAATAAGCAGATATTTTCATGTGTTTTCATTTTTTTGTGTGGGTCTAATTGAAAAGTATGCAAAGTGGTTACTTATTAGATCCAAAATTTAATTATACATCCAAAAGGTTCCTTCACTTAACATTTCAGTAAATTTGTAAGAAAATAAGCCAAAAATACAATTAAAAAGATACTTATCTTCTTTTCCCTCCAAATATATTTACGCATGGGGATCAGACATTATCATTTTGAATCTTACTGGTTGTTTTTTTTTTTTTTTTGGCATATTACTGTTTTGAGACCCAATTTTTATTTCAAAATTTCCTTAATATACCTTCAAACCCTACTCATTAATTTCTAAAATTACGAACATCTTCTAAATAATAATATTTACACTAAATTATACTAATTTCATCTTTACTCTACAAATTCTAGGGTTTCTTCTACATAGTCACTTATGCTTGGATCTGTGAGAGGGGGTTATTCCCTCCCCTTTAGCCAAATTATTTCAGGATTCCATAATGAGCTTGGATCTACTAGTATTCCCCATCAATCTTCTCATGTTCAACATCCTTTCCATAAAGTAGTTGGATGCAGTTGGATGAAGTGAGATTTCTAGTTTCGCAACAAACCCTTTGTTGGGTGTATTATGGAAAGCTAGAAATCCAACAAGTTTCCTGCAAAGTCAATTCAAGATCCAAAATATGAGGTTAAATCTAGTAATATTGGAGAAGATATCCAATATATGCAAGGTCACTCTCTAATTTGCAAATTTATTGGATTATGGCCCTCTAAAAAAGGTTTAATTGGGTTGATCTAAAATAAATAAATTCCTGAGGGTCAAATAGAATTGGAGTTAGGGTCCAATGGTTTTATAGTCATTTTATCCAACGTATAAGAAATATCAATTGTTTTTAAAGTAGGAGCATATTTTTTCAATAATTTAGGGCTCTTCATGTGATTATGTAAGGAACAATATCATCCAAAGAAGGAGGATTTCCTTGCAGAACCAGTGTAGGTTTGTCATTTTTATCTCACCAAGGAATATCAAAAGGAGGAATCCCTTAAAGGAATCGAAAATGCCATCAATAACCTTGTCAAAGTATCAAAGGCTACCAAGAGAGTGGGGTGCACTTCATATGCATGGATCCATGTTTACAAGAATATCTCCCAACCTCTTCCATCCTCCTTAGATACTTACTATCAAGATAGTGTTTGGAAGTAGTCTCTAGATCAGGTCCATTTTAGATGTAGATATTATCACCAATATGAGCATCTTATTAGGGATTTTTTTATGAATACCAAGGAATCGTTTAATGAAAGACCTTCTCAGAAAGATCCATTTGATTTGGAAAAAATCCGCTAATGAAGAATACATTTGAGTCCCGAGGGTACCTCAAATACTAACCAGATCCCCATATCTGAAAATAGGTTTGAGTATCTCTCCTTTCTGAAGGAGAATCCATAGCAAGTCAACATTTAGTGAATCATGCAATCAAAAAAAGGTAACTCCCAAAACCCTAAGGATGTCATGCAAAATTATCTTAAAGAGCATTGACAAAATACATTACCAAAGGAGATGATTAGCACCCCTTTGAATTATGTTGAAGCAAAATCCCCACCAAAAGATATGGATTTGGATGACCAAAAAATGATTCTCTTGTGGAACAATGGCATGGAAAAGATGTGAAAGACATGCAAACTTATGAGGTTAGGATTCTTCGAAGAAAGAAATTAGTCTCAAGTTCCTCACAGTCCAGTCCTAGTGTTCAGAGAATGGATTTCAAGGTGGTATCGAACAAAGAAGCTAGAAAACGAGGTCATTAGAGTGATAAGGCATAGATCCAAGAATAAAATGAACAATTAGTAAACTCAAGGAAAGTCATGCAAATATCAGAGGAATTTCCTTCCTTGAAATCTTGAATCTTCAAAGGATTTTTCTATATGGTTATGATTATCATAATAGTTTTCGAATTGTCCATTCTTGGTAGACAATTTGTTAGTCTCAAGTATCTCTAGGATTTGAGCCATCTTTTGGACATTCAATCTATATGTAATTTTTTATTAATGAAAGACTTTTTTTTAAGTTTGACTCATGTGGCTATATCATGATCATGTCCAATAATAGCACCCAAAGAGGGTGGGGAATTGAACCAGTGACTTAACATCTAGGGGGCTATATCATGATCATGTCCAATAATAGCGCCCAAATAGGGTGGGGAATTGAACTAGTGACTTAACATCTAGGGGTGCCTTCACAATGCACCCTATCACCATCTATCCAAGACCTCGAGGAAAATAAAATGATATTTTTACCCCACAAATATATATATGGGAAAGCCTATAGTAAATGCATTTTCTCTGGGATTTATTTTAAATAGTATAAATATAAAATCACATATACATAAAATATAAATATCATATTAATAATAAATATAAGAAAACTTTGAAAATATAATTCCTATTTGTCTTAGTTGTGATTCTTTTTATGTACATGAGTCTATTCCTAGTGTTTAGAAGTTTGTTGAGGGTTAGTTAGTTGAAATATTCTTTCCAACTAGTTAGCTTCCTAGATTGGTGTGTGGTTGAGATATTTACTCAACCAAGAGATTATATGTCCAAAATAGATTAGCTATCTAAAAACATAGTTTATTGTATTTATATTGTATTTTATTTTATATGAACAAAATTTTATGTATGTTATATAAATTTAATTTGGTATCAGAGCTCGTATGACCCTTGGCATTGACCCCAAGTGAGCTGATGGAGTTAAGAGAGTATATGCATTTTTTTAGGGTGTCTTGTTCTTATGTTTTGCGGTAGTGTGTTAATATTTGTTTGTCAAGTTCTTGTGGAGCTTATTATAGAAGAATCAAATAAAGTTGTTGAGAGAATTGAGATTTGAGGCGTACAATTTGTACCACTATGGAGTTGATCGAAAAAATTCATATTAAAATTTTGGTGGAGACATCCTGATAGCAGCGGACCAGCAGGAAGAGGAGAGAGACGTGCTCTGGCACCAAAGAGATAGTTGGAAGACATAATTGAAGCCATGTCTTAGTGCAACAGAGAAATGGATGTTTGTTTAACATTACCACACTTGGGAAGCAATTAATGGTTGCTTTTTGTGGAGGTGGTTGTCTGTGTGTACTTACCACGAGGCAGGTTGAATACCTTTTATTGTTTCATTTCCGAATGATTATAATTTTTGAAATTACTCAATCCTCTTTGAAGTTGTTATGGTCATCATGGGAAATTGAAATTAGCTTTCTTTACCCATTGCTGAGTTGGAGCATTGAGCATTGTGGTGTGAGACGACTGATCACTTGTCTTGAGGATCATATGTGTCAAAATCACTATAGAGTCACTAATATTCTTGTTGTTGCGAATGCCCATTTGTGTATTTAATTTAGCCACAGTGGAGCTGGTTACTGAATTTATCCAAGTTATTTATAGCTCCGCTTGATCGTAAATATCGTTTTCATCAAGGAGTGGAAGCTGGTTCAACTCCCCAATAAGTGTAATGCCACTTGAAGATGACTTCAATCCAGAGTACAAGTATTTGTTGGTCCAAATGGGCCAGCGAATTCAAAACGATCAAAATTATTAATAGGTCTACCCTCACTATTGAAAATTCAGATACATCATTGGATGCTCTATCAAGAATCACCGCAAGCACTCATAAGTTCTCAATTTTTTCATTTTTGGGAAGGAATTGGAGATATGAAGTTGTCATAACTTGTTATATAAGTGTATTATTAGTGATTACCAATACATTGATTCGATTTTGTTTTTTTTTAATTTTTATGTTATTACTATAAATCTGGTTTAAGGAAGCTAGTGACATTTAGTTTGGTTAACTATTGTCAATAATGTGAGTATATGTTGCAATTTTCCACTTCAACAATATATAGATTTATCTGCAATTATTGATTACCAGATATTATAATGAAGACACAATGATGAAGATGACATCATAGAGATTAAAGGATGATAGACAGCTAAGCGAAAGTTTATGAGTTAGTGTGAGTTTGTGGAATAGAGTCACGATGATGGTGTACATATATTTGTAAGAAAGTCTATGATGTTTTTTACTGGTCATTCAAAAGTTTGTAATATTATATACCTGGAGTTGTGTGTACCCCCATGAAGTTTGTGATAATCTTAAAACCACTTTGTATGTGTAGGTTTGTGGTAAGCCCAAAATAAATTTGCAGTGTAGGTTTTGGGTAAGCCAGAAACCACAATTGTGAGATGAAAGTAGATAGGGATTCCTGTAGGTTAGTCGAGAAAACCCTGGCATGGTTTAGGGTTAATTGAGAAAACCTTGGTCATGGTTTAGGGTAAGCTAATAAAACCCAGTGCACATTTATAGGTAATTCGACAAAACTCAAATTGATAATTATGGAGGAGGACTTATAGGTACAAGTACAATAATGAAGATATAATGGTTGATTGAACCATGTATACAAAGGACGTCCTAGTAGACAAGCGGATGCAGCGGTTTGTACCCATGCATTTTGGTAGATGGTTGTTCCTTTATATGGACATCAACAAATCATTTTGATAATGTTTGTAAACACGAGGACCAAAACTAGACTTTGTTGACTGAGATCGAAACAAATAGTCATTAAGGGGAGGGACTTGGAAAATATAATTCCTACTTGTCTTAGTTGTGATTCTCTCTATGTACAAGAGTTTTTCCTAGTTTTTAGGAGCTTTTTGAGGCCTTTGTTAGTTGAGAGATACTCTCCAACTAGTTAGCTTGCTAGACTGGTGTGTTGTTGAGATATTTACTCAACCAAGAGATTGTATGTCGAATATAAATTAGCTATCTCAAGACATAGTTTCTTGTATTTATACTATACTATTATTTGATGTGAACATAATTTTGATTGTTATATATATATATATATATATATATATATATATATATATATATAAAATAAATTATTTTTGAATTAAATTAATTTAAAAAATAATAATAGAATTGATATCTTATATCATGTTTTTCCAAATTGAGACCAAATTTTTAAATATCTAAATATCTTAACATCTATATAAATGAACTCTAAGGTTTAACAAATTACTTATTTTATAGAAAAAAAAGTCCACATAGATGGGTGAATGTAAATAAGATAATTTTTTTTTTTTTTCTTATTTTATGCAACCATTAATAAAATTTTTTGAATCTACATTGACGAAAAAGTTAAATGTCTAGTTCACCATTCATCAATTCATTAATTTACCATATCCATTAATCCATTTATTAATTTATCATTTAATTGCTTAGTCTACCATTGAATCAATTCTTCTAATTAATTATTTATGAATTCAATTTGTATAGCTTTTGTTTTGTTGATTAGAGGAATTGTCAATTGGGCTAGTCTCTACCCCGTGTTACAACTACCACTATAAACTCTAGGTGTGTACGTATGCCTTTTTGTGGTCTTTGTAGTCTCTACCTCATGTTACAACTACCACTATAAACTCTAGGTGTGTATGTATGCCCTTTTGCACCCACGGGTGGATCAAAGATATTTGAACAAAACCTCCTCGCACATAGTACCTCATTTACATAGCCATAACCAATTGAAATGCCGAGAGAACTAATTTGCATAACTTTCCATTCTAATAATTGAGAAAAATATTAAGTGATATTTATAAAGTTATAGATGATATATTGAGACATATATCATTTTAGTTAAATAGTACATGACAGATGAGACAAATTTAATATTTGATATTTGGTATTGATGATGAAGAAGTTTCTGGGGCTAACATTTGGGGTGATAACTTTACCCATCATCATGTGGGTGAAGTGTTCGCTCAAAACCCCAGATAACTCATTAAAATTATACACTGTTCTAGAAACTTTTTCATCATTATATATTTAACTGTAAAAAAATTATAAATTAAAATTAATATTTTTAACATAAAATAAATTATAAATTAAAATTAATATTTTTTAACATAAAATAAATCCTAATAAGTAACCATCCAAAAATAATATAATATGAAAAAATGCAAATTTGTAAAAACATAAAATAACAGTATGAAATAACATTATATTTTGTAATTACATTAAAATAATGTGGCGTATCAATTTATTCAATTGACTTTGATCAACATGATATTGGCATGATATTTGCAAATGGATAATATAATAAAATTATTAAAATTTTTAATTTAAATTATTTAAATATAAATATTTTAATTTAGACTTAAAAACAAAAATCCCTTTCCATGTTTTTATATTTAATTTTCTTGACGCCCATCAACAAACAAATATGCATGTAACGATGTATTTGTTTAAACATGTTCAAGAACAACTTATACAATTCGATGGTTATAATAATTGAACAGCATGGTTCACACAAATATGTTACCAAATGACGGATAAGTATCATTTCTCACGCAAACAGATTTGCAGACATAAATTATATATTATGTAAGTCGTGAACCACCGATCTAGCTCAATAGTCAACCTGCATCAACAAATGTGTCACATTTGCTGCTAAGTTATTATATCTAACTAGAGAAAATTTTTATAAAATATAAAATATATTTCTTGATAGGAATAGATTTTTTAATTATAAAAAAAAATATAAAATATAAAATATATTTCTTGATAGGAATAGATTTTTTTAATTATAAAAAAAATTATAAAATATATTTCTTGATAGGCATAGGTTTTTTAATTATAAAATGGCATTTTAGAGACGTTTTAAAATAAGATACTGTTCGGGATTAATTATTTTATTCAATAGAAAAAGGAAAGATTTGGAATTGATTATTTTTTTAAATGAAAAATGAAGAGAGAAATTAAAAAAGAAAAGGAAAGATTTGGAATTAATTATTTTTTTAAATGAAAAATAAGAGAGAAATTAAAAAAAAAGGAAAGATTTGGAATTAATTATTTTTTTAAATGAAAAATAAGAGAGAAATAAAAAAAGAGATTAAACAATATAATTTTTTAATATGATTAATATATGTGATTGATATACCTTCAAATTGACTATATATTGGAAAATCTCTCTAAGAATCATATTATTTAACTTCTTACCAATATGAACCCAATACAACTTCCAAATTTAAAAAACCCCTATTTTCATTGGATATTGTAGGAATCCATTTTTTTTCATTAACTTTTTTATACTTTATCATTAATTTTAAGTTCATTTTTTATATTTTTCAATATAAAAACCTATTACCCATATATATCCCCCAATATATTATGTGTTTTTTTCCTCCATATATATCTCTGACTATATTATGTGATATTTTCCTCCATATATATCCCCGGATATATAAAACTTTACCAAAACTAACCACATAAAACAAAAAAATGTAATACACATAATTAAATTACCACAATTTAATCTAATTAATTATACATCCTCCTTTTTTTTTAATATAATTGATTGTACATCTGATTTGTATAGAATTTCCCATAAAATTGAATTCTCCAACTATATTTTTGGGAATTTGTAATCTAATTTTTATAGGATTTCCAATCAAATTGTATTTTGTAACTATATTTTATAGAATTTGTAATCAAATTAAATTGAACAACCATATTTTATTAAATATATAATTGTTTGTAATGATGACAACAAAAATGATTATAAATTTTTAGACTAGATTGGTCTCAGCTAACTCTCCTGGCTTCCCATATAAATCCAATTCACACCATATGTCTACCTGTGTTTGTTCATGTTGCTCTGCACTGGCAAGACACAGTATTTCAGTTTTTTTCTGGTTACTTGCGACAAAGTGGCGCCACCAACGAAGCGATGGCCGAATGAGTAGAGCTCTTACGCAGAGTTTCGGGTGTCCCTCATTAGTCGCAAAACTGGCGACTGGTATTATATAGAAGCACAGTTAATAGGAACAAAATAGAGCTGCTTATGGTCCACATCATACACTGTGGAAATTCTGCTGTTGAATGTTTCCACATATTTTGAAGATGGGTGTAAAATATTTTGAAATTTATATATATATATATATAGATTACGGAATAAAATAAGATGGTCCCCGAAATATGAAAGTAAGTTGGGAAATATGGAAAAAAACATAATAGTTATATCCATTTCTAATTTTGTTTTGGTAAAGTCTAAAGCATTCAGCAGCAGAATTTCCCAGAGTCTATAATCTCGGCCATAACAAGCTGTATTTTAATCCGACTATATGCGCTCTCTATAATACCAATCGTTAGTATCGCGATTACATTCCAGTTTTTCAAGTGTGCTGTAATAGGAGTATATATAGCCTGTGCCTTCGACTCGTTAGATATTATACTTTGAACCGCTATTCTGTGCAGCGTATATGTATCTTCCAGATAAACTTTATTTTTTTCACACATCGCTTACTTATCACTGGCTTATCTATTTATTTGAACAAACCATTTATAGTGCAATTTAAAATTACATGGGCATAAGGTAAATTATCAAGTTTTAAACTTAGAACGTGGAGAGCTAATAGAAATTTAAGAGTGATCGGAGATTTTTACAGTAAATTATATGGTTAGAGATTTCTAGACTAATATTGTGTAATGAGTTTGATCTGTTCAATGTATCGGATGGTGACTCTATCCATCATCAAAGACCATAGACCCCATAGATCATAGAGAGCAATATGAATTAACGAGTGAAGACTTTATATAGGAAGATAATTGGATGTTGGATAAAGGTCAATAATTTTGATTTAGTAAATTAATATTGGACAAGTGTTTTGAGATGAACAATTATTTAAATGCGGGATTAACGGTTATAATTGAATTAAACGAATATTTCAAATTTGGAATTTCAAAAAATCAAGATTATGATGGATAACTGTCAATAATTTTGACTTAGTAGATTAATATTTGACTAGTGCTTTGAGATCAACAATTATTTAAATGCCGGATTAATGGTTATAATTGAATTAAACAAATATTTCAAATTTGGAATCTCAAAAAATCAATATTAGAAATTTTGAAAAAAGATTTAGAGAAATTATGAAATTACTAAGTTTAGAAATAAGATATTTGATTGCAAATTATTTTATTTTAACAAAGTTTAATTATGCTGTAAGGTGTTTCTCTGGGAAAAACTCCCCAAGTTGCCACTTTGTACTATTGTTGAACCTCAGATTCATTATTAGACGATTCAACAATGCTCAACCATCAGATTAAAAATAGTTAAAAAACAGTTTATAAAGATTTAGTTAAAAAAAATTCAAAACCTCTCCTAGGCTAGAATAGTTGGTTATGTCTGTCATTTGCATTTGCAGCATTGGGATGATTTGCCTGAATTTTGGGTCTCATAATTGGAGTGGAGCAGCGTCACATTTTTTACATAGGGGTTGAAGGAAGAAGCGTGCCGAGACCGTTTAGGTTGCTGGTTATATCTGAGAAAAATATGATGAAACAGACTGTTGTGTTCCTCCATCCTTACCAGCAACTTGAACAATAGCATTTGGTGGTCTAATGATGGGTGGTCTTGTGATCGATTCCCTGGCTATATGTGTCTTGTTTGGCTTGTGATAAAGATCAGTTTCATGACCTCCGTCTCTGTGAACATGGCGTTCATGGTCGAGTCTCAGGCAGAGGAAGAATTGTCCGAGCGGATCCTTGGGGCCATTCATATCCCTGAGATCGAAATGTGCTCTGTCGTTTACGTTGACAACGCCCCCCATAAACAATACTGACAGAACCCCAAGATGTTGCAGGTTGGAGAGGCGTAAGCTCGCTAGGGCCTGCGAGGCCACGGCTCCGCGAAGGTCGAGGACGAAGGGAAGCATTGAACTCGTTACTTCCTCAATCGTTACTTCCTCAAAGTGTGTTGCATTGAACTCGTTACTTCCTCAAAGTGTATTGCAAGGGTTTGGTAAATTCATGAAGGTTTTCTGGTAAATCTGCAAGCGAACAGATGGAACCCCTCCAATCACATGTATTGGCATCAGGATATGGGTTGTCATCTGTATACTGAATTTAGCACTTGACAGTGATATGAATTTAGATGGCGTGTTTTTTTCTGAGTTTTTGTTTTGGGACATCTCACTTGGAGCATTTAGGGTTGCAATTTCTTAGAGTACATTTTTGAGACGTAGACTTTTTATGATGCTTTAAATATTTTATAAACACTTTTCCTTTCTTCTTAACATTAAATATTTTTTATAAACACTTTTCATGTATCAAATATTTCTATAGGATTTTGACTTTGTTTTTTTAATAAAGAAAGAGCTAAGATAAATTTAAATAATCTAATTTCCATCTTTTTACTGGTAGTTTAATAAATTTAAATTCATGTTATAATTTTTATTAAATTTTAAATAATAAAAAATATAATATTATTTTCGAATTCAATTTTCTGTGATCTATATTTTAATAGTCATTTTTTATAGTCGTTTTTCTTATAGCTGTTAGAAAGTCTATCTTTCTATTTAACTTGCCGCTATGATCTCATTTTTCATCTTGTCTTGATAATGAACCACACAGATTAGTTTGAAACGAATAGATTTAAATCTTCCAATGTAATTTTTTCTAAAAATATTTCTAATAACATTATTTTATTAAAAATAATTTTATATACAAAATCAATTTAATACAACTTTTTCATCAATTTTTTTTATGTATTAATAAATAATAATATAATATTATAATCCGTTACACATCTCTTTTATAATAAACTTTAAAATTAAACTCTCACATCCTTATAATTAGCTCACATTTAGCTTATAAGGATTCTAAAAGGTTGCTCACATTTACCTTATAAGAATTCTAAAATGAACCTAAAGCAAAGGATAAAAGATTAGATTCCAACAAATTTGATTAAAAACAAATAATTAAATATTATTAATAAAAAATGTTGCGAACAAAGAATATTGAAATTTAAAATAGAAGGCTATAATACTTTAAGAAATTCCTACTTCAAACCATTTGGTAATGAAATAACACAAAAATCCTCCCAAGAAAGTCTTTATCTGGGCTTAAGAAGCCGGATTTATAATATATTAAATGCTCTTTATTTCACTAATATATGAAAGCATTTTTAATCGAGGAATTCCCATGATTGTGAATATATTAAATGCCCTTTGCTTCACTAATATATGAAAGGTTTTTTTTATTGAGGATTTTTCATGTAAGGACATCATTGTGACTCACCAATCTGTTGAAATAGAGAATTGCATTTAAGATGGAAATGATATATAATTTGATATTTTGGAAAATGAAAATTATTTATTTTATTAAATAAATTTGATATTTTGGATAATGAAAATTATTAATTTTATTAAATATAGTAATTGTTATATTTTTTTGAATTTCATTATAAATGCCTATTAATCAATTTATAGTTACACCTAATATGAAAAAGAAGATTCTAATATGATTTTGTATGTATATCTTTTTTTCCACATTGAGTATGGTAACCAATATGAAAATGATAATGTCATCATATGGTTTTATTTTTTTTACCCCTCTACCTCTAAGTAAGATTAACCTTAACCATTGCAACCATTTTCCTAAACAATTTAAACATCTACCCAACCAGTGACAATTAACGCTCCAAACTAATCATTTTTACCATAAGATTTTAATAATATTTAATCTAAATGTTATACCATGTCTCAATTTTTGTTTAATATTTTTATTAATTTTGGAAAATAACAAGTATTATATCATAGTTTAGTTAGAAGAAATATTATATGATTATGTACATCTTGTCAAAAGATAACTACTTATAATTAAAGAAAAAAATATTTAAATTATATGAAAAACAAGTTCATGTGAATAATCATCAATTAAGTGTTAACATAATTATAATTAGATAAATTCACCCTGTTTGTAACTAGAAATTGCACCAGATGTTGCAAAGAAAATGCTCTAAGGCATAAAAGTTAGTAAACAAAATGGCATTCAAAGCTAGAAGATAAAGCAAAATCACTTACATTATGCAAAATTTAGAAATTTTATAAGATTTCCAATATAGATTTCCCCTTAATCTTTAAAGATGGTATTTTATGGTATATAGTGAATGTTCTTTTGGATTTTAATGGTTAGAACAATGTATTCATAATTCTATAAATTTATTGTAGGAATATTCTATCAATTGTAATCATAATTTTATAAATTTATTGTATAAATATTCCATTCATTATTATAGAATAATCTATGATATTTGATATTTTTGAAAGTGGAAATCATTTACTATATACAATGATGGTTGTACTTTTTTCTGAATTTCATAATAATTCCATTCAATGAAGAGGTAGTTACAACCAATATGGAAATGAAGATTCCAAACATATAACCTTTCTTCCACATTGAACGTTCCACCCAATATAGAAATAGCCAATATGTAAATGGAGATATCATCATATGGTTTTATTTTTTCAAACCCTCTGCCTCTAATTAAGATATACCTTAACCATTGCAACCATTTTCCTAAACATTTTCAACATCTCCCTACCTAGTAGACAACTTAATTAACAATAATAGAGTTCAGGCTTCTGTGATCCATATCAATTTAGAAAGAATTCTTCGGCGAAAATCACAAGGAATATCATTTGTCGACGCGTTTCGAACCAACCAGTGTGGTTCATCGTCAGGACAAGTTGGTTGGTTCGAAACGCGTCGACAAATGATATTCCTTGTGATTTTCGCCGAAGAATTCTTTCTAAACTTAATTAACAATTAAACCTCCACAATAATCATTTCTACCATGAGATATTAGTAATATCTAATCTAAATGTTATACTATGTCTCAATTTTTGTTTAATTTTTTTATTGATTCTGCATGTATACCCTTTCTTCCACATTGAGTGTTGTAACCAATATGGAAATGACAATTTCATTATATGGTTTTATTTTCTTTACCCCTCTACCTCTAAGTAAGGTTAACCTTAACCATTGCAAAAATTTTCCTAAACAATTTACGCAGCTCCAAACTAATCATTTTAACCATGAGATATTAATTAACGCTCCAAACTAATCATTTTAACCATGAGATTTTAATAATATTTAATCTAAATATTATACCATGTCTCAATTTTGTTTAATATTTTTATTGATTTTGAAAAATAACAATCATTGTATCATAGTTTAGTTAGAAGAAATATAATACGATTATGTACATCCTGTCAAAAGATAATTACTTATAATTAGAGAAAGTATATTTAAACTATATGAAAGCAAGCTCATGTGAATAATCATCAATTAAGTGTTAACATCATTATAATTAGATAAATTCATGGTATTTATAACTAGAAATTGCACAAATCACTTACATTATGCCAAATTCAAATGTTTTATAAGATTTCCAATATAGATTTACCCTTAATATTTAAAGATGAACACTGTATTCATATTTCTATAAATTTATTGCATGAACATTCTATCAATTGTAATCATAATTTTATAAATTTATTGCATACATATTCCATTCATTATTATAGAGTAATTTGATATATTTGATATTTTGGAAAGTGAAAATAATTTAGTATATACAATTATGGTTTTATTTTTTTGTGATTATAAATGCCAATCAATGAAGAGATAGTTACACCCAATATGGAAATGACGAGTATGATTTTACATTACATTTCTACCCTTCTTCCACATAGAGAATTGCACCCAAGATGGAAATGGGATATTGTTTGATATTTTGGAAAACGAAAATCATTAATTTTATTATATATATTGATTTTTGCATATTTTTCTGAATTTCATCATAAATGCCAATTAATGAATTGATAGTTACACCCAAAATGGAAATGAAGATTCCAATATGGTTTTGCATGTATACCCTTTCTTCCACATTGAATGCTGCACCCAATATAGAAATGGCCAACATATAAATCATGTCATCATATGGTTTTATTATTTCGACCCCTCTACCTCTAATTAAGATAAACCTTAGCCAATTGCAACCATTTTACTAAACATTTTCAACATCTCCCTACCTAGTAGACAACTTAATTAACAATTAAACCTCCAGAATAATCATTTCTACCATTAGATTTTAATAATATCTAATCTAAGTGTTATACTATATCTCAATTTTTGTTTACTATTTTTATTGATTTTGAAAAATAACAAGTATTGTATCGTAGTTTAGTTACAAGAAATATAATGAATAGTCAAATATAATATCCTTATGTACATCTTGTCAAAACATAATTAATTATAATTAAGGCAAAAAATATTTAAATTATATGAAAAGTTCATGTAAATAATCATCAATTAATTAAGTGTTAAATTATAAATTGAATTTCAAAGAAGTGTTGAGTTTTTAAATTCATTCAACAATTTTGAAGGAAACTTTATTTTTACATGGAGTGCTTTGAAAGGAAAATTAGAACCAAGGAGCATGAGTTAACTAATTAGTATATTTTTTTGAAGGATGTTCTATGTAAAAACTTTTGATCCGGGAGGATCTCCTCAGATCAGTTCATCATCAGGTTCAGTTCATCGTCAGGATCGTTCTGTCGTAATCAGTGATGTGTGGGTCAGTGATGTGTTCATTGGATTTGATGTCACATAGTGACAATTTGTGTAAAAGAGTTTTGGGTAATATGATGTTTCAAGTTAGGGAAAACTTGTAATCAAACATTGTAGCAAGAAACGAAAAAACATGTCTACAAACCTAAACCCTAACCTCATTCCTAAGCCTATGTATTAAACCTACATTTCAATACATTAACAAAAACCTACTCCTAAGTTATCAACCCTCGGCATATATATAAAACATTGCAAACATTATAACAAACCACCCACAGTCTTAACCACAGCGAAACCATGTGGGAGAAGACCGCGAGGGTAGTAGCCATGTGAACAACGCAATGGCAACCAGGCGGAGTCACCGTAGACCATCAGCAAATGTTAACCGGGCGGGTGGTCACCATGTGAATAGGCAAGGTTATAGTTAACAGGGTGGAGATCACCGTAGACTGCATCAATGAAACCGTGCATCGGAACAAAATTGTTAGCAGAGAATGCAGCATGTGATGAGGGTTTGTTATCGAATCGTTAGGGGATAGCTTCCAGGTGTCCGATAATGGTTAGACCCCATTGGTCGCATGCTAACGATTACCTACTCTGCACATTATCCTCACCGCCAGCAGTTTTGTGATAACCCAAAGTCCAAATATGGGTTTTTGTTACAGTTTTGCTTTAAACATTATTCCAAAGACCATATATAGTGTTCCTAGGTGGAAAAACATAACTTCACCGAGACACATGAACCCAAACTTTAGCCAATTCATGCCAAGTTTAGTCCAGATAAGTTCGAATGTACTTGCAGGGCTATAAGAGGTGGTTTTTGCTCATTGAAGAAGGAGAAAGTGGTTTTGAAGTTTTGTATGCAAGTTCTAGAGGTTATAGTCGATTGTGTTTTCAGTATAGCAGGAGAATCGGGAGTCGGAATTAGGAGCCGTGACAGGTGTTAGAAAGCTGGTTCATAGAGATTTCTTATGACAGTGACCAGAAGTACCTACATGGACATTCAGGTTGGTCAATTTTCTGTGTAATCAACCTCGTTGGTTTCAATCCTAATAAAGTGGTTGCCCATCTTGAAGGCAGACTAGAAGACGTAGTCCATCACAGACGAACTCCGTAATTAATCTTGTTGTTTGGTATTATGGTGAATTTGTTGTTTTCACTTCTATTTTGCATCTTGCTTATGTTTTATCAGCTATTGTAAAGTCTTTCTTCTCATGTAGTTCTCACGATTTCAGCACTTTAAATTAACATTCAATTCACTATTGGCTTAATCAATTCTACTTCAGTTTTTACATATTATCATTTCAGATCATATAATTTGGTATCAGAGCAAGTTGCATTTGTAGAATTTTCCATTGAATGTTAACCAGGTCAAAGTCACAACGTGGAGAAGGAATCCTTGAGCAGATTGATCTAGAGATTGGAAAGCGACGAGTCATTCATAAGTCGACCATGACAGGATCTGATGCAGGTGAAAATAATGAAACTAAGATGAGTGATGAACAATTTCAACAAGCATTCTTGACTATGCAACAGATGTTGGGAGAACTCTACGAAGACAAGAAGGTGAGAGATGCAACTTCTTCTTCAAAGACATCGAAGAAGGACAAAGGTAAAGGCAAGGCTGATAAACCTCCTTCACCTCCATCATCTCCATTGTCATCATCATCTTCTTCTTCTTCTTCCAGTGTAGAATCTGAAACAGAAAAGAAACCGAAGAAAACTTCTCTTTTGAAACTTGATGTAAAATTTGAATTACCTATTTATGATGGTGAAATGAATCCTGAAAAGTTAGATAATTGTATTAAGTAGTTAGAAGTGCATTTTCGTATTCAGAACATTTCTGACGATAAAACAAAAATTTAGTTAGCTACACTTAGAATGGGGGGAACAAATTTAATCTAATGGGAAAGTAAAACTCAAATAGATGTAAAGAGAAAGGAAAAGTCATCTCTTCATGGTCTAAGTTTTTAAAAGCTCTTAGGAAACAATTCTATCCTTTGGGATACATGCAATAAACTGTTATTGATTGCCAACATTTGAGGCAAGGTAAAGGGAAGAATGTTTAGGATTTTACTCAGGAATTCATGAAGAAAGCATTGGCACTTGGTATTTCATTGGATACATGTGAAAGTTTGTTAAAATACATCGACAATTTACATTCTTATTTACAGCATACATTGTTGATGTTTAATCCTGATGATTTTGATGAAGTGTGTGTTCAAACCATACATGTTAAGGTGGCAGACCATTCAAGTTTTCATAGAAACCATCGAGGCATTTGGAAATCAAGGATTCCAAAGAAAGCAATAAGAAGGAAAATCTGAAGGGAAAGACATCTACGACAACTCAAAAGGAAGGTGAAAGACCTACTTGTACTCATTGCCAGAGGATCAGATGTGATGAGTCTAAATGTTGGAAACTTCACCCAAAACTCAAACTGAAGAAATTTCAGAAGAAGGCCAATATAAAAATCCAACATTATTTGGGCTCCAACTTAGGTGATGAAGGTAAAATAACCACAATGGTTTCAACATGTAAAACTTCTGATACTGGTTCAAGTTCTAACAGTTCTATACCTTCTTCAAACCAAAATCATCTAAATGAGGACAAAAGGGTTGAACTATTTCACATAAGGATAACTTCTAAGCACACAAATATAGATACATTATTTGACACTGGATCACAGGAAAATTTAATATATGAAGATTTAGTTAAGAAATTGGGTTTGGAGACACATAATCATCTAAGACCATACCCTCTAGGTTGGCTGAATAAAGAGACTCAGATTAGTGTCTCAAAGAAGTGTCGATTAAAATTTTCCATAACAAATAACTACATTGATGAAGTGGATTTAAATGTGATTCCATAATATATATGTGGAGTAGTGCTAAGAATTCCTTATCTCTATGATCGTGATGCAGTGTTTTATAGGAAAGAGCATAAATATCATCTTAAGAAAGATGGGATTGAATTTATTGTTAGGGCACATAAACTTAAAACACACTTGGATTTAGTTTCAGTTAATCAGATGAAGAGATTAATAAGTTCAAGTAAGAAATATGTACTTATGGTTGTGAAAGAACAACATAAAGATCAACAGGATGTTTTTTCAGGTTGTGAATCTCAGTTCAAAGACAGATTCGTTAAAGTGGTAGATTCTTTTCAAAATCTATTTAATGAAACAAAAAATCTTCCTCCTAAAAGAGAAATACAACATGAAATACAATTAATGTCAGATGCCCCTCTTCCTAATATTGGAATGTATTGCCTATTAGTAATAGAGAATGAAGAAATAAGAAACAAATACAAGAATTGGTTGAATTTTTTTTATTTGACCTAGTTCATCTCCATGTGGCTCACCCATAATTTTGGTTCCTAAGAAAGACAGGACATGGAGAATGTGTGTTGACTTCAGGGCCTTAAACAAGATAACAATAAAAAACAAGTATCCTCTTCCCAGGATAAATGATTTACTTGATCAACTGAAAAAAGTTGTCTATTTCACTAAGTTAGATTTAAGAAGTGGGTATCATTAAATCCGCTTAACAGAAAATGACATCTGGAAGACTGTATTCAAAACTAGACAGGGACTATTTGAATGGTTGGTAATGCCTTTTGGTTTTTGTAATGCACTAGCAACTTTCATGCAGGTTATGAATGATGTTTTCCGCCCATACATTGATAAATTTGTCATAATCTACTTAGATGACATTCTAATTTTCAGTTCCAGTATAGAAGAACATGTTAAGTATGTTAAGCAAGTTTTCAAAGTATTGCACAAAGAAAAGTTGTACCTTAAACTTTACAAATGTGAGTTTGGGAAAACTTCACTAAATTATCTTGATTACATAGTTGGATGGGGAAATTTAAAAATAGATCCAGCTAAAATTGATGTGATTGTTAAGTGGCCAAGACCACAGAATGTGACTAAAGTTAGAAGTTTTTTAGGTGCAATTCAGTATTGGAGAAAATTTATTGCTCGGTTTTATTTGATTGCTTCACTGTTACATGCTTTAACAGGTTCTAAAGTTCCCTTTTAGTGGGGAGGTAAACAACAAAAATCTATTCATACACTTAAGCAGAAAATAGTCACAACACTGATCTTAGCTTTACCAGATATTCAACAACCATTTGAAATTGAAACAGATGCTAATGGTTATGAAATGGGTGCAATCTTACTTCAAAAAGGGAAACCAATTTGTTTTCATTCAAAAACTTTTTCTAAGGCAGTAATGAATTATCCGACATATGATAAAGAACTATTTGCTTTGGTTGAAAGTGTTAAGAAGTGGAAACACTATTTAATGGGTAAGGAAACTGTGATTCACACAGATCATCAGCTACTTTAGTACTTACAGTCTCAAATTAAGTTTCAACAATCTCATCATTACAGATGGATGGGATTTCTTCAACAATTTCACTTAGTAATTAAGTACAAGAAAAGTGTCACAAATAAAGTAGCTGATATGCTATCTAGGCCATATTTGAATGCTTTCGTAGTACTACATAGTATTTCTCTAAAGCATGAAAGTTATATATAACAACATAGTATGGATGTTGATTTCAAAGATATTTATAAATCACTAACTCATGGTGCTCAGGTGGAAGAAATCAATTATCATGTTCATGACAGGTTGTTATATCATTTGGGTAAGTTATGCATACCATAGACAAAAAGAGCGCATGTTGTCTAGGAAGCACATTCTTCTTGCATTTCAAGACATTTTGGAGTAAGAAAAACAATGGCACAAGTTCAAAGATATTGTTACTGGCCTCATATTTATGAAAATTTTGCTAAATACATTAAAGGATGTGTGATGTGTTCGACCAACAAACCCCACAATCGAAAGATTGCTTTATACATGCCACTTCCAGTTCCTTTGCAACCATGGGACAATATTTCCATTGATTTTGTTGGAGGACTTCCTATGTCCAGGAGAGGGCATGACTACCTATATGTTGTGGTTAACAGATTCAATGAGATGTGTATTCTTGTTCCATGCAAAAAGCAAGTGACAGCTGAACAAACTGCAAAGATGTTCTTTGATCAAGTATGGGTTCATTTTGGGTTACCTACTTCTATTATTTCTGATTGAGACACTCATTTTGTAGGAGAATTTTGGTCCACTTTATGGGAACTCATGGACACAAAGCTGAAGAAGAGTACAAATTTTCATCCATAAACCGACGGAGAAATTGAAGTGGTGAACATGATAGTCATACATATTCTCTGAGGGTATTACAGTAAATATCCTAAATTGTGGGATGGATATTTATCTTATGTGCAACATGCTTACAACTGATCCTTATATTCATCAACTAATCGATCACCATTTGAAGCATGTTTCGAGTATCTACCGAAGTCACCAATGGATTTCATGTTTGGTGAAGAGGATAAAGTGAGTGAACATGATGATGTGAACAAAGCTGTTAAGTTCATTCAACAGATACAACAAATACATGCAACAGTGCTAGATCAGTTAGAGAAGAGTCAGGCCAAGTATAAAATGCACCATGACAAGCATCAATTCGGTCATCATTTTCAGGTCGGCGATCAGGTATGGTTGTATATCAGTAAAGATAGGTTGAAAGGAGAAGGTAAGAAACTGAAACCTATCAGGTATGGCCCTTTCAAGATTATGGAAAAGATTGGAAATAATGCATTTCGATTAAATTTACCTCCTTACATGCGAATTTACTCAGTTGTAAATGTGGAAAATCTGAAATTGTATGAACCTTTGATGATCATGGATCCCAAGGAAGATACAAATATTCATACTATTGATGATTTGGCACTTGAATATATAAATGAGTCGCAGGAACATATCATCTTGGATAGGAAGATTCGATCTTCGAGGCGTGGAGATGTTGAATATCTTCGAATAGGACTCAAGGGCATGAATCCGAGCAAGGCAAGGTGGATGGAAGTCAGAAAAGTGAGGGAACTGTACCCTCACCTGATATCTGCTTAAATCAAACTTTTGTGGTCCAAAAGCTTTCAAGTGGAGAGGATTGATCTAGGAGGATCTCGTTAGATCAGTTCATTGTCAGGTTTGGTTCATCATCAGGATCATTCTGTCATCATCAGTGATGTGTGGGTCTGTGATGTGGTCATAGTGACAATTTGTTGAAAAGGGTTTTGGGTAATATGATGTTTCAAGTTAGGGAAAAATTGTAATCAAACATTATATCAAAAAACAAAAAAAACCTAAGTCTACAAACCTAAACCCTAACCTCATTCCTAAACCTGCATTTCAATACATTAAAACAACCTTACTCCTAAGTTATCAACCCTTGACATATATATAAAGCATTGCAAATATTACAACAAACCACCCATAGTCTTAACTGTAGTGAAACCATGTAGGAGAAGACCACGGGGGTAGTAGCCATGTGAACAGTGGAATGGAAACCAGGCGGAGTCACCGTAGACCATTAGAAAATTTTAACTGGGTGGGTGGTCACCATGTGAATAGGAAAGGTTATATTTAACAGGGCAGAGATCACCATAGACCGCACCAATGAAACTGCACATCGGAACAAAACTGTCAACTGAGAATGCGCCATGTGATAAGGGTTTGTTACCACACTGTTAGGGGATAGCAGCCAGGTGTTTGATAACAGTTAGACCCCATTGGTCACATGCTAACTGTTACCTACACCACACATGATCCTGACTGCCAGCAGTTTTGTGATAACCCAAAGTCTGAATATGGGTTTTTGTTACAGTTTTGTTTTAAACATTAATCCGAAGACCATGTATAGTGTTCTTAGGTTGTGTTGTGGCCACCAACAACCCCCCTCCTTATTTAGTATTAGCAATAACACTGTATAAGTGGGCACCCTTAGTAAAAAAATTAAAAAAAATCAATTAGTGCTTATATGTCACTCCTTAAGAAATATCGCATCGCGCAAAGAATGATAGGGTATCTTCTTATGAGTCAAAATGATAAAATGCGAGATTGCGACGCGAACTCCATCGCATCGCATGCATTAATGAACACTCATGTTGGAAAACCTTAAAATCGCCAATATGCGATATCGCATATCGCATGTCGCAAAATTGCATAAAATACACATAATGATTAAGCGATCTGCGATCTTGCGATATTGCGATCTGTGATCTTTGCGATATTGTGATCAAACAACTTTGTCATAAAACAACACGATGAAAGTGCGGTAATGCGATACAACGATATGCGATACCGCGATGCAAATCACAAAAACGTTCCATCGCAGATTTTCCTGGCTCAATATTCAAGAAGTTTTTCCATAAACCAAGAACTGGTTACACGCTCTAATAATAATTAATGAATTTCATGCCAGTTGTTAATAAAATATGGTTTGTGTTTTTCAAAGAGCCACTTCACGTAAGGTGGTGTGTTTTTTCATATCCGTGGCATTTAAATCTTTCCTGTCATTATTTATTATCATTACTCTCACCTCACTTATGAACTGCAGGAATGAAGAACAAAAGTTACATAAAGCAATGTGCAGGAAACTATGGGGAAAGAGGGTAAGGCTCCAATGTCCAAAGACAGAGAAAAGGCGCCCTTATATGCAGACACCGCATGCAACAGAGCCGCAGATTCACAAAACGTTGCTGAGCCATCCATTACAGATCTCTCATTTACAACCATGGTTAAATGTGTACTGAGCGATGCTGATATTAGAAATAGACAGTTTAATGCTCAGGGTCAAGAGCTCACGAAAGCATTATTTTTACAAATTTTCAGCTTTATACCCGATAAAGAAAGAGGCGCAAAAGGCGAAAAAATGCATCAGAGAAGCCCGGATCAAAGAACGGAGGCAGTTTCCGATGCGCGATTAGCGCCTAGTGCTAATCGCGCATTTCTGAGAAAATTTCTTGAGAAGGAAAGCTTCTAATTGCTCAGTCACCTGTAAGCTCGAAAATTGCAAGAAAGCAATGATAAAAACAAACTGGAAACAGAAAGCTAAAGAAAAGATAGGAGCAATCCAAAGGGTTAACCAAGTTAAACTGGGATTATTACTGGGCATACACGGTAAAGCCACATAATCAGTGGATGACTCTCAAGTATATCATCGATTTTGCTGAGAAGGTGGTGCCAGCTCTTGCCAATTCTGTTTGCTTAGCTCAACCAAAAGCGAAAGACAGTCAGCCGACTCTACCCAAGCAAATACTAAATGCTTGCAATGTTAAGGAGCAAATGCAGAAATAGTTAGATATTAGATTTAATTTTAGAAATAGTTTTGCTTTATTTTTGCTTAGAAAAAGGACAGTCATTTAAACCGTATCCTGAATTTTTTTAAATAAGTTAGTTAATTAGTAGTATTTAAACCATTCTCATGCATTTAGAGAAGGGTCCAGAAATTTATCAAAAAATTGTCCTCAGAACATGCACTTTTGCACCCTCTGAGGAGGTTTTGATGAATGAATGGAACAGGATTTGTTGATGTTTGCATTTGATATCTGCTACTGATGTTGCACTTCTGTACTCTTAGTGGATGTTAGAGCAAGGAGAGATAAATCATTGTCACTTGAAGCTCATGAGTAGGACTAGTTATAAATGGTACTTTTATCTCTTAACCATTCCTGCTTATGTGTTAAAGTGATATACAGTTTTTAGTTGTTTATGTATTAATGCATGAATGCCTGAGTTATCATTTGGCACTTCTGTACGGTGATAGCTATTTATTTATGCTTAATGTATGAATAGATCATTATGTGATATGTTTTTCACAACTATTTCATCTAACTTTTTATGCGAAGTGGTTCATCTTTATTGATTCTTTTCTCATAATAACTGAATTATCTTTATTACCAGTTGTTATTTGAAGTCTTTTTAGATCGCATAATAGAAGAATTACATCTCGGGTTAGTATAGACTTAGATGTTGTTGCTTATTAGATTACAATAGCATAGCATTAGATTAAAGTTAAAATTAGAATATCTCAGGAATTGTTGGATTAGGAACATCAAATTCTACACACATACACTCATAGATTGGGAAACTGGTCCCATATCCCCAGTCGGACCCGCTATACCAAACGGATAAGGAGCTGCCAACCAAGGTCCGGGCCGGGCGGGTATCCCCCTTGTTGTAGACCCGATTTTCGGGGCTTCAACATATTTGGCACTAGAAGGAGGGCCTGAACTATGAATGGCAAGTAAATCTAAATCTGAATACCATTCTGAGAGTAAATCGCCCTCACCATCTCCCCCGACTTCTCCATTACACTTAAATCCAGAGTTAGAAGTCGCTCGAGCATCAACCGCTGCTACAAACCCTGACATTTCAGAACAATCTACTATTGAACCTCCTGAAGTCTAATCTCTGATTCACAAACTTCAGCGATTTTCTATTTCTCCTCAAAGATCTGATAAATCTCAAGGCAGCGTGACTTCGCAATATAACCCTGCTCATCCCCTAACCAGATTAAAGAGTGAAAAGTTTGGTGTTCAACCAACCGAATTACCTCTTCCCACAAGGAAAAGAGCAAGGAAATCACCTAAAGAGTCCGACAGCGAGACTCTTTCATCATCATCATCCATCTCAACTTCTTCACCGCGAAGTCAACCATCCACTCCTCCACTTCAGATCATTGTCCATTCGTCCACTGGAACCCCCACAACTCCTCCTCAATCATCTGCAACCATAATATCCTCATCTTCCCAACTGCAGGGATCATCTTCTGCACTTTCCTCTATTAGTTCAGCAATGGCCCAATCTCCATGGAATAACCCTGGGGCAGTCTTAGTGCCTGCACCCTTGAGTCAAATACCGGCCCATCCTGAGAAATGGTTGCCTAAGTTTAATCCCGAGGCAGGCATGCTAGTAGAAGAGCATATAAACAACTTTATGCTATCCATTAATCTCAATGGGGTTACTAATGAAGACGCTGTTGTTCGACTGTTTCCTTATACTCTACAAGGAATAGCCGGATCATGGTATTTCTCATTACCCTCTGGATCCATCACTAGTTGGGACATCTTCCAAGAGCAATCTTGACCAAGTTTGGCGATGACAGGTCTACTGCAACGCTAATCAACGACCTATCTAATCTTAGGGCTGAGTCAAGAGAGCCTATCAAATATTTCAATTTAAGTTTCAATTAAATCCTGAAAAAAATTCCTACTGCTTCCCAGCCCAGCGAAGAAGTATGAAGTGAATGGTATATCACTGCTTTACCATCAAACATAGCAATCTTCGTAGACAGGGCTAATAAAACAACCTTAGTCGAAAACATGAAAGAAGCAATAGTGGTAGAGAAACGTATAATAGCCTTAGAAAAGAAATCTGCGATAGAGGAATGGAAATCCAAGAAAGTCACCTTCAAGGAAGATTCCAAGAAGAAACAAACGAAAGATCCATTCGATTTGGAAGGATTGCAAAAAGTTCTGAAGACCATGTCCAATGAAATGGTCGACATCAAGAAGCAAGTAGCAGGAACTTCTTCAAAAAATCCCTACAAAGCTTTTAAAACAGGCCCTTCAATGGATTCAAAGCCACCAAATGCTATTTCAAATGCTGAATCCAAAGAAGAGGAAGAGGAAATTGCCACTAAAGGGAAAACCGAAGAAGAAGAAGTTGTAGAGTTACAAGGAATGTGGGATTTCATCCTCCCACAAGAAGGAGATCAAGAAGTATTCCCAGTTAGCACACGAAGTAAAAATCAGCTTGATCCTCCCCAAACTACCCCTAAGCCAAAGAGCGCAAGCTCTGCAATAAACGATAAAGTCGCAACAAAGAAAACAACATCTAAAGCGACTCAAACCAGCCCAGTCCAAACAGATGTATCAAATCCATCTAAAACACTAATCATGTCGGATGAAATGGAGTACAATATTATAAAAGATATGAAAAATACTAGGGCCAACATCACTCTTTACGAATTGAGCAAGTTAAAGCATCAACATAAGATAATGTTGAAAGAATTACACGCTGTGCTAGTTGCACCTTTGCCTGCCGCTGTACTTTCTCAAGCTTCTCATAACATGGGAAGACCTCCAACTAATGCGATCAATAAGATTGATCCAAATGACATCGCTCTAATTGGAGGAAGATCGAGATCTCATACTCCCCCGTTTCTCCTTACTTATGAAATTTTCAATAAAAATGTGCACAATTGCTTAGTAGATCATGGTGCTTCATCGAATATTTTGCCAAAGTCCATATGTGCCAAGTTAAACGTTCAACCACAGAAATCCACTGTGCACATAGTTCAGCTAGATCGATCTCAAGTCGAAGTGATTGGCGAACTAAATCAAGTAACCATAAGGCTGTCATCCAATGCAAAGGTATGTCAGGTTATTGACATTCTAGTTGCTGATATTCCAGAATTTTATGGCTTAATTCTTAGCAGGGATTGGTCAGAAAAACTTCATGGATACTTCGCAGCTGACTGGTTGCACATGTGGCTTCCCTACAATGGTAAACCAAATCAAATAAAATTTGAACGAGAACTACATCAGAAATACATAGTAACAGAGCTAGAGGGGGAAAATGAACCAGTAGCATTATTGGCAATTACTCAGTAGATTCTTTCCTCGGCAATTTTAATGCTCATACGTCACCATACTTAGAACATTCTGTTTTTTCCCAAGTCGAAAATTTTTCTCAAACGGATAGTTCAAAATGTATCAATTTTTTAGATAGTCCTGTAAATAAATCTTTGTTTTCGAATTTATTTTTTGATGGTTCTAAATCTAACGAAGGAGCAGGAGCAGGATGCGTTCTAATTAGTCCAGAAGGAGATAAAATTATGCTAACATGCAGACTCGAATTTGATTGCACCAACAATATAGCAGAATATGAGGCTTTGGTCCAATGGTTGTAAAAAACAATCGGGTTAGATGTCAAGTACCTTCAAGTTTTTGGAGACTCTGAGATTGTGGTCAGACAGGTACGTAATACTATACATTGCTTATCAGGTCATTTAAAACATTATCAGTCTTTAGTTCAAGATCTGAATGAGCATTTTATATCATTTAATATTTCTTCAATTCCCAGACTCCAAAACGTGAGTGCAGACCTTTTGGCTAACGTAGCTTCTAAGCTTATTCCTTCAAAAGATTTTAATCCAGATAGATTCTCAATAGAATTAATCTTTAGACCATCCATTCCTGATAACATTACAAATTAGAGAGTATTCAACGATGATCCTGATATCGTAAATTTCGTCACATCTGAAGGATCCTACTCCAATCAAATAATTGACGAAGACCAACATGATTGACAATTGCAACAAGATAGCACTAACAATGCTATACCTAAGTCGGTAGTCAAGTTAGAAGACTTGTACGATTTGAAAGATCGGTTT
Source organism: Pinus tabuliformis (assembly GCA_031772625.1). NCBI lineage: Eukaryota > Viridiplantae > Streptophyta > Pinopsida > Pinales > Pinaceae > Pinus > Pinus tabuliformis. The sequence goes on from CM062805.1 coordinate 588,567,567, forward strand.
AAAAGGTCTACCAATTCAAAACTCCAAAGTTCAACTTTGAACTACGAATTAGTAAACCTAGGAACCGATGCCAAACCACAAAACATTAATCTAGGTCTCGGCCTAGCCCCTGAAGAAAAATTAGCGTATATTCGTCTTTTGAGACAATATAAAAATGTTTTTGCCTGGAATTATGATGAACTCAAAACATACGACACTTCCATCATCCAACATACTATTCCAATGATCGATAACGAAAAACCTGTCCAACAAAAGTTGAGAAAGATCCATCCCAATTTAGAAAATCAGATAAAAACTGAACTCAATAAGTTATTGAAAGCCAGAATAATCTTTCTCGTCAGACATTCTAAATGGGTCTCCAATATGGTACTTGTTTGAAAGAAAAACAAGGATATTAGGATTTTCATTGACTTTTGAAACCTTAACAAGGCCTGCCAAAAGGACAATTTTCCTTTACCACGTATGGAACAAATATTGCAGGCACTGGCGGGCTCAAAATTAATGTCTTTCTTAGATGGATTTTCAGGATACAATCAAGTGTTGGTACATCCTGATGATCAATTAAAAACCACATTCATAACTAAATGGGGCACATATGCATATCGAAAGATGCCATTTGGTTTGATTAATGCTGGTGCCACATTTCAGAGAGCCATGGACATCACATTCAAAGGTTTAGTCAATAAATCTGTAGTAATTTATTTGGATGATATAACCGTGTATTCCAAGAACCGAAGCGACCATATTAGAGATTTAAAACAAATCTTCCAATGGTGTTTAAGGTATGGAATTTCACTTAACCTGAAAAAATCCTTTTTCGCATTAAGTGAAGGGAAACTTCTAGGATTCATAGTTTCAAAATCTGGTATTCACATCGATTCCGACAGAATCAAAGAAATTTCTGAAATATCCCTACCTCACAACAAAAAAGCCATGCATTATTTCCTTGGTCAGATCAACTTTGTAAAGAGATTCGTTCCAGATTTTTCACGAATCGTGTCTCCTTTGCAAGCCATGATAAAAAAGAACTCAAATTTTAAATGGGGCCAAGATGAACACAAAGCATTCAACCTGATCAAACAAGCTATTATTAATGCTCCATCTTTAGCAACTCTGAATTTTTCAGAGCCTTTTATTTTATATACATTTGCCTCAGATAGGTCATATGCTGCGATACTCACTCAAGCAAATCGAGAAAAAGCGGAAGCCCCAATTGCTTTTTTTCAGTTCAAATTTACAGGGCGCTGAATTAAATTATTCAGATGTGGAGAAACAGGCTTATGCTATTTTCAAACCAGTCAAATACTTTAGACCTTTTTTACTCAAAACCCATACTAAAATTATAGTACCTTTTCCAGCGGTATGGAATCTTCTAGTACAGAAGGATGTGGGTGAGAAAAGGGCCAATTGGGTTATTGCCTTACAGGAATATGACATTAAGATTAAACCAACAAGCATTGTAAGAGGTCAAGGCTTTTGCAAAACGCTGGCTGGAGCGTCGCAAATTTCTGAAATTCCATCTACAGAGGTGCAAATGTGCGAGGTAAGCCTAAACGATGCAGGAATCATTATACGCTGATATCATTTATTATCTTAAGAATGGGTGTGCTCCTTCACACCTCGATCATACTAAGAAAAGAGCTCTAAGGTTGAAAGCCAAACAATATCATTTCATAAATGATATTCTTTTTAGAATAAATTATGATTCAGTTCTTCTTAGATGTCTTGAGAAATCTAAAGTTGAAAAAGTTTTGCAGGAACTCCACGATGGGCCAGCAGGCAGACACTATGCTAGAGATGCTACTGCACATAAAATTTTGCGTGTAGGGTATTACTCGCCCACGTTATTCAAAGACTCGCACAGTTATGTGAGGAAATGTCAAGTCTGCCAAACTACTGCTGGGAGACAAAAGAAGCCATCCTTTCCACTACAGCCAATTAACATTGAGCAACCTTTCAGTCAGTGGGGATTGGACATAATAGGTGAGATCGTTCCTCACTCTTCTAAGCAGCATAGATATATCCTTATAGCAATAGATTACTTTACTAAGTGGGTAGAATCAGTTCCACTCAAGACGGCTAATGTTGAAAATATCATTGAGTTCATATATCAATTTATAATCACCAGGTTTGGATTTCCTTCCGCTTTAATGTTTGATAATGCATCATAATTTTCTGGAAATGCAATGACTGAATTTTCACTTAAAATAGGATTCAAACTTAAATATTCGGCCAATTATTACCCACAAGGCAATGGGTTAGCTGAGTCTACAAATAAAAACCTAATCAGGATTATCAAAAGAAAAGTTGACCAAAATCATAAAAATTGGCATAAGGCTTTGATATATGCTTTATGGGCAGACCGAATAACGCAAAAAGCTTCTATCGACACTTCTCCCTTTAATTTAGTTTATGGGAAAGAAGTGGTTCTTCCGACTCATTTAGCAATTCCATCTTTGTCTCTAGTTCAATACATTGATGAAGTACCCACTTCCTCCTTATAGCTAAGACAAATGGAGATAATCAAATTAGAAGAACAACGAGAACAGGCTAAGAAAACCCATGTTCATCATCAAACACTAGTAAAATCCTCTTTTGATTCAAACATAATGACTAGAAAAGATTTTCAGATGGGAGACTTAGTTTTAAAATGGGACAAGGCTCATGAAGAGAAAGGCAAACATACAAAATTTCAAAGAATATGGCTTGGTCCTTTTCAAATTGTAGAATTCATAGGTCCATCAACATTTGTGTTACAGGATTTAGCAAGTAAGAGAGACTCTTTGCCTATTAACAGACAAATTCTCAAGAAATATTTTCCATAGAAGATTATTCGTCTATTTTTGTAGAGTAGTTGTTTTTATTTTCATAATAAAACCAGTTGTGAGTGGTTACATTAGGCATTTACAAACAAGATACCAATTCTCTTTCATATTTTGAACTTTTCGCTTGTATAAATAGCAAATCTTTTGGAAAATTGATCGTTATTATTGATAGATATAGTTAAAGACTCTAGCCTAGATATGATACTAGTTTCAACTTCATAAAGTTTGATGAAAACAACCTTTAGTGAAGAAATTGTTTTATGTCAGTAAAATGAAAGGTATCAACAACAAAATAAAGATTCTCTGTAGAACAGCTGTTTCCAAAAAATCTATTATTGTTGTCCAGAGCTATCTTAAGGAAACAATGACTTCCTCCCTGCTAAGGAGATCACAACTTTCAGAGGAACAACCCAAGGATACACCTCATCTTGAAGAATAAGAGGTCTCATCATGAGCCGACTTATAATAATCACAGATATTATAACTTGTTGACTTTGCCAAATACTGTACACCACAACAGGGCAATGACTCAAGATTGTTGCAATCAAAAGACAAGGGGTCTCATCACGAGCCAGACTGTGTCGTAAATTGGCTATCAAACCAAGACATTGTTCTTTAAGAATAAAAAGAAAATCAAAGCAATAAGTGTGGATGTGGATTCTTCTTTGAGAGTTGTAGGTTGCTTTAAGTGGGATATAGGATCATTGCTGGGTAACAGGTAACCTTGTCGAGGCTATAAATGCTTGCTGGCAGCAGAGGCTCTACCTACGACAAATGAGCATATTTAAAACTGGTTTACAGAGAAGACATTGTTTTATCTTTACAGACCAAGTAATGACTGACGTAAATACAAGGACTAGCCTGAGGAAGCAAATAATCAAAGTTGAAAATAGTTGAAACAAAATGTCATTGATAGGTTAGAGCATAATGTACTTTATCTTTCCATAATAAAGTTTAACTTTCTGAAAATTTTTCTGTTTTGGAAGTTTAGAAAATTCAATAGGAAAACAGAGATAACTAGTTCTTCCAAGTGAATCGCCAATTGTTGTGGCCACCAACAACCCCCCTCCTTATTTAGTATTAGCAATAACACTGTATAAGTGGGGACCCTTAGTCAAAAAATTTAAAAAAATCAATTAGTGCTTATATTTCACTCCTTAAGAAATATCGCATCACGTAAAGAATGATAGGGTATCTTCTTATGAGTCAAAATGATAAAATGCGAGAATTCGACGCGAACTCCATCGCATCGCATGCGTTAATGAACACTCACATTGGAAAACCTTAAAATCGTCGATATGCGATATCGCATATCGCATGTCGTAAAATTGCATAAAATACACATAATGATTAAGCGATCTGCGATCTTGCGATATTGCAATCTGCGATCTTTGCGATATTGTGATCAAACAACCTTACGATAAAATAGCACGATGAAAGTGCGGTAATGCGATACAACGATATGTGAAACCGCGATGCAAATCGTAGAAACGTTCCATCGCAGATTTTCCTGGCTCAATATTCAAGAAGTTTTTCCATAAACCAAGAACTGGTTACACGCTTTAATAATAATTAATGAATTTCATGCCAATTGTTAATAAAATATGGTTTGTGTTTTTCGAAGAGCTAGTTCACGTAAGGTGGCATGTTTTTGCATATCCGTGGCATTTAAATCTTTCCTGTCGTTATTTATTATCATTACTCTCACCTCACTTATGAACTGCAGGAACGAAGAACAAAAGTTACATAAAGTAATGTGCAGGAAACTATGGGGAAAGAGGGTAAGGCTCCAATGTCCAAAGATAGAGAAAGGCGCCCTTATATGCAGACACCGCATGCAACAGAGCCGCAGATTCACAAAATGCTGCTGAGCCATCCATTACAGATCTCTCATTTACAACCATGGTTAAATGGGTACTGAGCGATGCTGATATCAGAAATAGACAATTTAATGCTCAGGGTCAAGAGCTCATGAAAGCATTATTTTTACAAATTTTTAGCTTTATACCCGATAAAGAAAGAGGCGCAAAAGGCGAAAAAATGCATCAGAGAAGCCCGGATCAAAGAATGGAGGCAGTTTCCGATGCGCGATTAGCGCTAGCTGAGAAAATTTCTCGAGAAGGAAAGCTTCTAATTGCTCAGTCACCTGCAAGCCCGAAAATTGCAAGAAGGCAATGATAAAAACAAACTGGAAACAGAAAGCTAAAGAAAAGGAAGAAGAAATCCAAAGGGTTAACCAAGTTAAACTGGGATTATTACTAGGCATACACGGTAAAGCCACATAGTCAGTGGATGACTCTCAAGTATATCATCGATTTTGCTGAGAAGGTGGTGCCAGCTCTTGCCAATTCTATTTGCTTAGCTCAACCAAAAGCAGAAGACAGTCAGCCGACTCTACTCAAGCAAATACTGAATGCTTGCAACGTTAAGGAGCAAATGCAGAAATAGTTAGATATTAGATTTAATTTTAGAAATAGTTTTTCTTTATTTTTGCTTAGAAAAAGGACGGTCATTTAAACCGTATCCTGAATTTTTGTAAATAAGTTATTTAATTAGTAGTATTTAAACCCTTCTCATGCATTTAGAGAAGGGTCCAGAAATTTATCAAAAACTTGTCCTCAGAACATGCACTTTTGCACCCTCCGAGGAGGTTTTGATGAATGAATGGAACAAGATTTGTTGATGTTTGCATTTGATATCTGCTACTGATGTTGCACTTCTGTAGTGGATGTTAGAGCAAGGAGAGATAAATCATTGTCACTTGAAGCTCATGAGTAGGACTAGTTATAAATGGTACTTTTATCTCTTAACCATTCCTGCTTATGTGTTAAAGTGATATACAATCTTTAGTTGTTTATGTATTAATGCATGAATGCTTGAGTTATCATTTGGCACTTTTGTACGGTGATAGCTATTTATTTATGCTTAATGTATGAATAGCTCATTATGCGATATGTTTTTCACAACTGTTTTGTCTAACTTTTTATGCGAAGTGGTTCATCTTTATTGATTTCTTTTCTCATAATAGCCGAATGATCTTTATTACCAGTTGTTATTTGAAATATTTTTAGATCGCATAATAGAAGAATTACATCCCGGGTTAGTATAGACTTAGATGTTGTTGCTTATTAGATTACAATAGAATAGCATTAGATTAAAGTTAAAATTAGAATATCTCAATTAGGAACTATTAGATCAGGAACATCAAATTCTACACACACACACTCATAGATTGGGAAACTGGTCCCATATCCCCAGTCGGACCTGCTATACCAAACGGATAAGGAGCTGCCAACCAAGGTCCGGACCGGGCAAGTATTCCCCTTGTTGTAGACCCGATTTTTGGGGATTCAACAGGTGGCAAAACATAACTTCAACGAGACTCATGAACCCAATCATCAACCAATTCATGCCAAGTTTAGTCCAATGAAGTTTGAATGTACTTGCAGGTCTATAGGAGGTAGTTTTGGCTCATTGAAGAAGGAGAGAGTGGTTTTGAAGTTTTGTATGCAGGTTCTGGAGGTAATTGTCGATTTTTCTTTCAGCATAACAAGAGCATCGAGAGTTGGAATTGGGAACTGTGATAGGCATTGGAAAACTGGTTCAGAGATCTTTCTTATGGTAGTGACCAAAAGTGCCTACATACACATTCAGTTCAAGGTCAATTTCCTGTGTAATCGACGTCCTCGGTTTCAATCCTAATAAAGTGGTCGCTCATCTTGAAAGTGGACCCGAAGACGTAGTCAATTAGGGACGAACTCCATAATCAATCTTGATGTTTGGTATCGCTATGAATTTGTTGTTTTCACTTATATTTTACATCTTGCTTATGTTGTATTAGCTGTCGTAAAGTCTTTCTTCTCAACCAGTTCTCACGATTTCAACACTTTAAATTAACATTCAATTCACTATTGGCTTAATCAATTATACTACAGTTTTTACACATGATCATTTCAGATCAACTTTATTAGTTAAAAATGAATTCATGAAGATTTTTATTTGGAAATTCATTTGAATTTCCAAAGAAACTTTATTCACTTGTTTGTGGGTTGTTCATATCATTAAGTGGAAAGGATTTGGTATCCTAGTCTAGGCTCATAGTCCTTTCTAAGAGTGAATGACTAAATGTTTCCATCTTCATTATTCAAATTTACCATATTTATGGTAGATTATGTTAATTTGAGATTTTCAACATCCTTGAGTTCAAAAGATTCATATTTTTTCTTCAACATGATCTTTTATAATTTATCCAAAATCATAGGTCACTATGATCTGGTCGACATGCTAGAGTTTGAATTGGGGGAAAAATGTAAATGGATTTGAATGAAACCCAAAAAAGCTATATCAATTGCAAGAAATATTGAATCCAAATAAAGTTGGCATATACAAATAGGGTGTGGATAAATTCCAACCATTCAAGTAAGAAACTTCTTCAAACATAAGTGTTTCAAGTGAAAATACATATGGATGATTAACCGAAAGACTAAATTAGGGTCTTCTGGTCAATAATTGCTAAGGATAGAGATATTTTATATCTCTACAATGCAATATTTGGCAACTACACTAAATAAGCAAAAGGAGAGAACATTCTATTGTGGATACTCTTGTCATGTCAACTATGCAATTCCTGAGACCCATCTCTTTAAATAAGATCCAAAATTCTACATACACCCTTTGACAACATCTGGTGACACATTCACTGTCATCATGGAAGAGTAACAATTTAATGCTACTCTTTCCTATGCTATCAGTAACAATTTAATGCTACTCTTTCCTATCCTACCGCCTTACGGTGCTTCCTTTGCAACATTTGGTGCAGCTTCTAGTTTTATTTTATTTTTATTTTTTTAATAGATATATTTTTATTATATAAGGTTATAAGTATCACGCTGAAATTGAAATTATTTTTTTAAAAAGAATAACGATTATAAAATCTCTCACATAAAAGAATTTATTGTGATTAGTCTCGAAGAAGAAATCTTATTGTAGAGGAATTGGAAGCATAACTTATTGTATATAAAAGAATGTTTCTCTTCACATTGGGATTTATAAGATAGACGTTTTCAATAATAAATTTGCATAGAAATCTTAAACATGCTAAGAGGATTTATATAACAATTTGTTATTTTACCCATATTAATTCTACTTGTTATGGGAGAAATAGTCTTACCCTATAACACCTAAACCAATATATTCATCATTTAAAGAATGAAGGTAATATATTTTTTTCACATTATTTTAATTATAACACTGAAACAAACCAAGTTATTCTTCTAAACAATGATTTTTGAACCCTTATCATTTATCACAAGATAAGGACATTGTTTTAACTAGTAGATACAAGATCTAATAAAAAAATTGTTTGGTACCAAGCTAGCCAAGATTTGTAGTTCTCAAGACCTTATAATTTGTAATGGTATAATGAAGTGGTCAAACTCCAACTAGTGTATTATGTGATATCTAATATCTCTGATTGCTCTGATCATAGACCTTTAACCCTAAATAAAAACTTTCCCATGCACAAAAGCTCCATTCATTTTTTTTTATAATCAAAAGCACACACTTTTTGACCAAAGTAAATCCCATCTCTTGTTAAAGGATTTAAATACGGTTTTTATGTCTCCTAACTTATAAGGACTACATAAGATGTTGGAAATAATACTGAGAGGGGGGGGGGGTGAATCAGTATTATCAGATCAATCAAACTTTTCAATTTCATACTCAGAAACATATACGCTACTTCAATTAAGTGAACCTGCGTGTACACGCTACTGTGTCTAATGAAACTCGAGTATATCCAGAGATCTTATAATTCAGTTAGCTTAATCTTCAGTAAATGCATCAGATCATTATTAAGCATATTAACAGTAAACAGGTGCAAAATAACAGAACAGAACATCACACAAGAGCCACACACATGAACACAAAGATATAAGGTGGAAACCCAATGTGGGTGAAAACCACCTGCTGCAAGTCATCTCAATCTTCTTCTTAATAAGAAAATCCTTTTACAATATTTGTACTGGTGCAGTCTTATACCAGTACGGGAGCTACAACCCCCTTTGCTCTTGTACTAGCCGATCCATTTACTAGTACGCAGGCTGCTACCTGCTACAATGCTCCAAAGATCTCCTTTAGCTTTTGTACTAGCTTAGATACTAGTACGTAGGTGCTTGCCTACAATCTTCTCACCTCCAGGTACCACGTTTCATCAATTTTCAGACTGGATACACTGAAGCACAACACATAATCTGTAAGGCCACTTTTCATCCAATTTTCATACTGGACCCATAACTATCATTGAAGCTCAAAACAATCATCAAACCCTGAATCACTGAAACCCTGTTAACAACAGTCACCAGAACACAGAGCAGACACAGAACTCTGTAATAACCATCAGATCCATCTGCAACTTCAAATATCAAGCTTTACAATGTATACGCTACTTAGATGAATCAAACCCGCGTGTATACGCGCTTTTTCCAAAGACAACCCGCGTACAGATCTAAAAATAATTTCTCTTAACTTGCAGCTGTACCAGACATCAATCATACTCATAATACTTATAGAACAATACATGCGTCAGTATGTAGATCTAGAATAAGCATCATAAAGATAGTTCATTTCAAACCATTTGATCCCGATCTCTCCTTAGATCTTGCTCTTCATCAACCGATGAGATCTCTCCTTAGCCCAGATCAAGCAATGCATCATCAACCCATAACCTGTATACTGGATCTAATGCTTCATCAGATATTCAAGACATTTCAGATACCCTTGCCTAATGATTTCCTTCCCTTTATATAGCCTTAGGCCTTGTTCAATACCAAGAGCCAAAACCATAGAAATCCAATACCATCAACTTCAAAACTAGGGATCAACACGTCCGCCGAGACGCCAAGGTCCAAAACCATAGGCACAACTTCCAAGGAATAACTGCCATGGACCAAAGGTACTTTTCCACATACACGCGCTTTTGCTGAAGCCAACCTGCGTGTACACGCAACTTGGGCTTAACGAACCTGCGTGTATAAACTTTCTCTTCTTCTTATAGTCTGATCATCAATTCCTTGCTGCTGACCTTCTGTACTATGATTTGTCATCAGTGAGGTTTGCCATCAAGGACAACACTTATCTCATAATGCCAACAATCTCCCCCTTTGGACTTGACGGCAAAGCTAACTTGTCATACTTAGAATTAGCATCTGATTCCTTTGAGCTGTCCTCCATCAGTCACATCTGATATCTCTTCTGAAGATTCATCATCTGATTCCTTTGAGCTATCCTCCATCAGTCACATCTGATATCTCGTCTGAAGATTCATCCAGTTATACATAAGTGAGATATTCTTCCATCAGTCACATCTGATATCTCTTCTGAAGATTCATCATCTGATTCCTTTGAGCTATCCTCCATCAGTTACATCTAATATCTCGTCTGAAGATTCATCCAGTTATACATAAGTGAGATATTCTTCTATGAGAGGGTTGCCATCAAGTACAACACATGCATCATAATGCCAACAATCTCCCCCTTTGGACTTGATGGCAACAACACCAAATCACTCTCCCCCTTTGACATCAAGGGCAAAGGGTGGACCAAGATATTCTCTTCCTTTGCTGAATCATTCCACTGTCCATACTCCCCCTGAGTACCTGCTGAAATCTCTGAATAATCTCCCCCTTTGTATATGCCAAGGTGTACCAATCTGTCAATGCTCCCCCTGAGTACATGCCAAGTCTCTGTACTGCTGAAGTGTGCTGTTCATGCTCTTCCTGACTGTAGGCAAGATCTGCAAAAGATGTTCTTCAAGAAGAACATGACTCTATACATCATAAAAGACCTTCCTATCACCAAAGACTCATACATACATCCATCTCTCAACTAAGTGAGGATATACAAAAATTGACTCATCCACCCAACCAAGTGGGGATACATCAAAAGTTTACATATGACAACCAATCATATTGCATCAATCATCCCAGGCATAGCGGGGAAACCAAAATAGGCCGTTACATGACCTTGACACCATGAAAGAGATACCACAAAAGAGATATATGACATAGAGACGAAATAACTAGACCAAGACTTATGAAAGTCACTGATAATCACCATTCAGATCAGCAACCAAGAGATCCTTCTGTTCTCCTTTCGCCTTTGTTCCTCCTGAAATCAACACCAAATGTGAACTAGAACCAAAAGCTTTAAGATAATGCCAACAATGCATCATTGGAAGATTATCTGCTCCCCCTGAACCTGTGCCAGATGATCTCTGTCAGACCTATATCAGACTTTCTGCAACCAACATCTGTCCCTGCTGATTTCCTTCAAATCTCCATATACGCGTCTGTATACACATAAACAGGCGTATATACGCAGATATCCCTTACGCAACACGCGTACACCATATACACGACTATCCCCTTGTAAAACGGCGTATGCACGTGGATATCCTTTAAACAACACGCGTACACAAATTTCCATATCAGCAACCTGTAAATGTCCTGTAGAGAATAGGTCATCAACCTATAACAAGGTATGTCTGCATCAATTCATCCCTTTGAACAGAATTCAGAGTCATTCACATTGTATCATGTGTGAAACCACCATAGCCATTTCATCAAGCTCTACATGATCCAAGTATCATTACTTGGGAACATCTGCATCAATTAACATATGTAAGTATAAACCTATCATCATATAGATAAGAACTCATCACCATGTCTCCAATAAAGCAACTTTGAGTAGTCATCCATGTATCAGCATTATGTATCTTGAGCTCAAGCTCATTTGACAAAACTTCTTGATATCATCAACAGCAACAATCCTTATCCACAAGAGTGCCTGCATCATAACTGTATGATTTTTATGCATATGACAACAACAGTATATGAGTGACCCATCATCAAGTGAAGATGTATATTCAAGCTTTGTACTTCTCCTTGTCCTTATGAAGATCACCATGTAAGCACCATATATGCATCATCAAAGAATCAACCATAAATCTGATCTGATCATCAACTATGTAACCTCAAGAATCATATGAGATTTTATCATAGACAACTCACAACCACATCATAGCAAGATATATCATTTAGCCATATAAGAATCATCACCAAGAATTATAAGCCATAATGCCAACAATGAATTACTAAAGGCATATGCTCCCCCTCAATCTGTGCCATCTGTTAGATTTGATCATGCATATATCAGCAGTAAGCATCAAGACATCATCATCATCATCATCAAGTTAGGATCAAAACACTTCTAGACATCTTACAAGTATCAAAACATTTTTCACACATCCTCAGCCGATTGTAACTATTAACCAATAGAGCAAATAATGGACTGAATCATATCAGATCCCTTTTCTGAGCCTGTCCCCACTGCTTTTCCTCAGACTGACATATACGCGACTTTGCAGTGTCTAACTCGCGTATATACGCGACTTCCCTTTAAGGAACTTGCGTATGAGATTCAGGATACTGAAGGTTTACACTTTCGGCTCCCCCTGAGTCTGATATGTCTGTGCTGTGCTGTGTCTCAGTACATTGTGCTGACTGTACTTCCTTCTTCCTCCATATCTTCAAGTGTGATGAGGTTTTCTCCTTTTGGTGTGATGTCCATCCTTTGTTCCTGCATTCCTTTGCTATATGTCCAAGCTTGTTACATGCATAACATCTTACATGTTTCATATTCCTCCTGTAGCAATCAGTAGCTTTGTGACCATACATATTGCAAGCAAAGCAATATCCATTAAAGTACCTTGATTGAGATGACCTGTCCGCATAATAGTCTTGAACTCTTCTTCTTCTACTTCTAGCTGCAACATGTCCAAGATTATAACATTCAATATTATTCATAGGAGGAGTAAAAGATTTTCTTTGAAGACTTTCTTTCCTTGGTTGATGATGAGATTGACCTTTCATCTCCTTGTTGATCATTTTGGATTTCTCTTTAGAGTTCCTTGCCTCACCTTGTGAACTAGATTCACCTTCAACAGATTCATGGAAACCAAGACCAGTCTTGATAGCAGGAGACCTTTGACTACTAAGAATATCATCCAAGACTTTAGAACTATCTTGAAATCGTAAAAGCTTATCCTTTTCTTCTATTTTACCTTTCAAGATATTTACCTCAACTTGAAGTTGTTCCTCCTTTTCTAGACATTGCTTCTTCATGTCTTCTCCATCTTTCCTTCCTTCTTCCAACTGATGCCTTAGTTTGAGAATCTCCTTTTCTTGTTCTTCATTCAGATCCTGCTGCATTTGACGAACTCGGAAGGCACATTCTAGTTGAGATTTTAAGCTGGTGACTTCGTTTTCTTGTTTTGCAATAGCTTGGAGTAGATCTGTATTCTGCTTCTTTGATTCTTCAAGATCTCCTTTTAGTGAGGGGATTGTAGCTTCAAGATTTTCATAGTAGCTGGATCTATCTTTGAGTTTCTTGATGGTTGTGCTTCTTTCGTTGACTTCTTTTCTTAATGATGTCACTTCATGCTGCAATTTTTGACATTGGTCTTCCTTGTCCTTGAGTAGCTTTCTTACCTTGTTTCCTTCTTCTATTTGGGCCTTTAGTTTGGTAACTTCTTCTTTGAAAGCACATTCCCTTTTGTTCAATAGATCTTGTTGATCTTTAACTTTGTCTGCAAGCCTTCTAAACACTGCCTCTATTTGACACTTTTCTTGCTCACCCATAAAAGCATGTTCAGTAGTTTCACTATCACTTCCATCACTTTCACAAGGAAATATAGCAGGAACATCAGAGGATAACACATTCATACCTGATAATGATTTTGAATCTGAAGAGCTTCTTATACCTAATCCCCAATCGACTCTCCCACTGTCATAGTCCTTCTGAGATGTCTTCTTCTTCTTATGAGCTTTCTTCTTAAGCTTCTTTCCCATTGTTCCACGGATCTCCTTCAAGCGATCAAGCTTCTACCAAAGGACCCGCTCTGATACCAATTGTTGGAAATAATACTGAGAGGGGGGGGGGGGTGAATCAGTATTATCAGATCAATCAAACTTTTCAATTTCATACTCAGAAACATATACGCTACTTCAATTAAGTGAACCCGCGTGTACACGCTACTGTGTCTAATGAAACTCGAGTATATCCAGAGATCTTATAATTCAGTTAGCTTAATCTTCAGTAAATGCATCAGATCATTATTAAGCATATTAACAGTAAACAGGTGCAAAATAACAGAACAGAACATCACACAAGAGCCACACACATGAACACAAAGATATAAGGTGGAAACCCAATGTGGGTGAAAACCACCTGCTGCAAGTCATCTCAATCTTCTTCTTAATAAGAAAATCCTTTTACAATATTTGTACTGGTGCAGTCTTATACCAGTACGGGAGCTACAACCCCCTTTGCTCTTGTACTAGCCGATCCATTTACTAGTACGCAGGCTGCTACCTGCTACAATGCTCCAAAGATCTCCTTTAGCTTTTGTACTAGCTTAGATACTAGTACGTAGGTGCTTGCCTACAATCTTCTCACCTCCAGGTACCACGTTTCATCAATTTTCAGACTGGATACACTGAAGCACAACACATAATCTGTAAGGCCACTTTTCATCCAATTTTCATACTGGACCCATAACTATCATTGAAGCTCAAAACAATCATCAAACCCTGAATCACTGAAACCCTGTTAACAACAGTCACTAGAACACAGAGCAGACACAGAACTCTGTAATAACCATCAGATCCATCTGCAACTTCAAATATCAAGCTTTACAATGTATACGCTACTTAGATGAATCAAACCCGCGTGTATACGCGCTTTTTCCAAAGACAACCCGCGTACAGATCTAAAAATAATTTCTCTTAACTTGCAGCTGTACCAGACATCAATCATACTCATAATACTTATAGAACAATACATGCGTCAGTATGTAGATCTAGAATAAGCATCATAAAGATAGTTCATTTCAAACCATTTGATCCCGATCTCTCCTTAGATCTTGCTCTTCATCAACCGATGAGATCTCTCCTTAGCCCAGATCAAGCAATGCATCATCAACCCATAACCTGTATACTGGATCTAATGCTTCATTAGATATTCAAGACATTTCAGATACCCTTGCCTAATGATTTCCTTCCCTTTATATAGCCTTAGGCCTTGTTCAATACCAAGAGCCAAAACCATAGAAATCCAATACCATCAACTTCAAAACTAGGGATCAACACGTCCGCCGAGACGCCAAGGTCCAAAACCATAGGCACAACTTCCAAGGAATAACCGCCATGGACCAAAGGTACTTTTCCACATACACGCGCTTTTGCTGAAGCCAACCTGCGTGTACACGCGACTTGGGCTTAACGAACCTGCGTGTATAAACTTTCTCTTCTTCTTATAGTCTGATCATCAATTCCTTGCTGCTGACCTTCTGTACTATGATTTGTCATCAGTGAGGTTTGCCATCAAGGACAACACTTATCTCATAATGCCAACATAAGAAACCTCTATCATAATTTTACTATCACCTTTTCTACCTTCATTAACAATTAAAAGGAAGAAATATATTATATAAATAGAAATAAGGCAATTGTTACACCTTTCTAAATTGGAGGGAGGGAAGTTTTGGGGGTAAATTATAATTTTTAAAAATTAAGAAACTAATATGATTTCCTTAAAGGAATGGAATTTCTATCTTAAAAATAACGATGAGTCCCCTAACACCATGGACATCATTTCAAATGTTCCTATAGAGGATGGAATATTTTTACTAGAAGAGATGGAGTTTTGGATTAAGTAGCTCACAACCGAGAAAGCTAAGGACATTGAAGGATATCAAGTTGAAATAATTAAATTAAGAGGGTATATCCTCATCCCTCACATTCAAAATCGCTTCAATTTGATAGTGAAGCAAGGCTTCCCTAAATCATGGACACAAAGCCTCATTGTACATATTTTTGAAAGTGAGGATAAAAGGAATCTCTAACTATAACCTCATTATCATTAGCCCCATATAGGGAATATATACATAATTATTTTGGAAATGAAGCTTACCCTTTAGCAAGAAAGCCATGAAAAAAGAGCTAAAAAACATGCCATGTTTAGGAGATATCATTTGACTATGGACCACCTTGTTACTCTTAGGATAATTACAGGGGGTGCCAAAATAATAAAATCATTCTCCTTTATTGTTTTGTTGACTTTAGAAAAAAGTGTTATTCCTAGGAAAAACCTTTAGAAGAGGTTAGAAAAGAGAAATGTTCCTCTTGAATTGAGGTTTGTTGTAAAAATGTTGTATAAGAATGTTATTTCCAAGTTTAGGACCACTAAGGTATAGCCATAATAAATGAAGTGTAGTATAAGAGTCAAGGGTGTCCCATATCCCCCACCTTTCCTTTCTTATGCATTCATAAGTTAGAAGAGTGTTTGGAGAAAGAAAGTAATATTAGCCCAACTCTCACTAGTATTGTGATTAATCTTTTTTTTTTATTAAGAATATATTGTTGTTGTTTTTAAGTGCCCCTTTCAATCTGGACAAGCAACTAACAGTCCTAAAATATTTCTATCCAAGATGGGTATGGATATTGATAGTCATGATCATTAAGTTCAAAAACATCACATATTGTACTTTTCTCTATGATAAGAATAAGTTGAAAGCAATTTCTTCCTGCAAATGTCTTTGAATTCATATCCATCACAAGTTCAACTACAATTGTAGTATTGAGAAAATGATTAATGAGGGTGGAAATCTTATTATGGACATCAAAAATATTGAAAATAAGTGGATCTTTGATATGGGATTTAAAAATGTTCGTTTTGGAGATGTGGTATCTCCAAAGAGTCACAAATAGAAATAGAATAAATTTAAAATAATTTCATAACATATAATCTCAAAATTAAAGGAATCACACACTATCCTATCCTCCCTATTGAATCATGTGTTTCCCCCATTAATATCATGGCGATCATGAGGTATTTAATAGACAAGAAGTGGTTAAACAACATGGAAGACAAGGGGATTCTTAAAATTGCATCAAACTCTATCCAAAACCACATTCTGCTCAAGTAGAGATGACATAAAGATGCTTGATCTTGGCTAGACCATTGGGGATAAAGGAAGGGATCATTTTTTATAATAAGGATAACATTAAAAATATTATTACCTCAAATTTTAAGGAGCAATTTTAGTGTTACAAGAATCTAAAAGGAAAAAGGAAATTAATATATTGTGAGGAGGTGATAAACCCAAATGTCAAAAATCAAAAGTACATATCTATCTTGACATGTGTAAAAAAAAAAACTAGAATTGCTAAAATAAGAACAAATTCTCAAGAGCTACATACTGGAACTTGGCATTTATTAATTCCCAAAATCCCTTGGGATGAAAGTGTCTTGTCACATATGCTAGTGTTAGGGTTTTGTTAAAAAAAAAATTTGAATCAATTTTCCATTGCTGGAAAATTACAACATCCATTTTATGCACAATCATGTGGAAGTGATTTCTGACACTGTTGTCATTGAGTACACCAATGAGTGGACAAGAGGGGAGGGGAGTGATCCCTTCATATAGAACTATGGTAATTGGAGATAATTAACCCAATCCAAATCTAGAATGTATGAGCAAAGGACAATGCATAGGGAAAGAGCATCCTATCCTTAGGGAACAATGGAGATCCTACCTCAAAGGCAGTTGTTTCCCAAAAGCCATGGAAAATATGAAATATGTGATCTTGAATAATAAGTTATAAGGGTATTAATAGTACATAAAGCATCAATACTTCTTTGTAAATTTATAGAGGTTCGAACTTTGAAGATGGGCTTTGTTAAACTGATCCAGATCAAAAGGAAACTGAGGGACCATATTGAGATGAAATTGGGGGCAAGGGGATTTTTGACAATGTTCTTCTTGAACCTAGAAGATAGAACCCATATCATTGAAAACAATCCCTATTTTTTCAACAACCAAGGGATTTCAATGAGATGTTTGGAAGATTTTTATAACCCTAAATTGGAAATATTTATGGTGGCTTTGGATTAGGTGTGATTATTCTCTCTACGAGTTAATTTTTGGGATCCCAAGATTTTGGAAGGTATCGATAATTCTATTGGGACATTTTTCAAAATAATTGATACCACCAAGAGCGATATACTTCATATGCAAGGATCTGTGTCTATATGAACATCACATCATCGCTACTTGAATCCATGAATCTATAATATCATGATAAGATATGGTGAAAACCACTAGATTATGAATATGTGGCTTTTTGGTGCTCGTGATGCTATGAATATGGGAATTTATTTTGAGAGTGGATGCTCAACAAACCCTTATGTCAAGACATTACAATCAAAGGAGGATGCATAGGGTTTCCAAAGAGTGACCAACCAGAATAAAACTACCAAAGGACAAGTAGCTCAAGTTGTGACTCAAGGGAAAAAGAGAACAATAAGTATATGACACTCTCTATTGAGGAAGAATATTCAAAGCTTCTAGAAGATGTAATGAATGTAGATTTGTAGGGAAAGCTACATCAAGAGAAAATAAACCCCAAGAAAAAGGTGCAATAGTATTTTCCATAATCCCTAGAGAGGGAGGAGACACCAACGAGTGAAATGGAGAAAATGGAAATGGAGGGAATGTGGGAGACCCTAAGCAATAGGGAGAAAATCATGGCTTGTATGCTTATAAAATCGAAACACTTGGACTCTAGATTTATCCCGTAGCAACAAAAGAACCAATTTTAAGATGTCTATTAGAAATTATAGAGTTAAGGCCAAGGAGGTAATGGAGAATAGGGAGAAACACGTACTGATTCTAGAACTCGGGCATAGGCTGAACCTAATAAAGGGAAAAAAATTAAATGTCATAGGAAAAGAGGGAGGAAAACTACTAACAAGTTAATCCATATGGTTGGTGACCATTGTATGAATATAGGGAATGGAATTGTGCTTTTAGAGGTGTTTTGTCCTCGAAACATTTTCTCCCAAGAAGATTATTTCTTGGAATATGAGGTCTCAACAACATAGGTAAACATAGGCATCTTAGAGATAAAATTATTAAGGAATGTATTGAAATTGTAATGTTACAAGAGACAAACATTTCAAGTGACAAGGTGAAAGATATTGCTAACCGTTCTTGGAAAGTGTGTGAGTCAATGACATTAGACGCAAATGGGAGTGCCATAGGTATTTCAATCCTCTATAACCCCCTAGATATTTCATTACCTGATTGTATTTCTTGACTAATGATCCCTCCAGGAAGGTTTTGTTATATTTGTATAAAAGAGAATGTGGTTTTGATGTTTATATATGGCCTTCATGTCCTTACTAAGAGGGTGGATTTTCTACAAAATTATTTATTCTATTAGGGAGTTCTGCTTAGATGATTTTTGGATAAGTAGGAAAGATTTTAAGCTTATTAAACTATTTGAGGAGAAGAAAGGTGGGATGAGAAGATGGATATGGAGGCTTCTTAGTTTACTGATATGATCCAAGATTTACAAATGGTATATCTAGAAACAATCAATGAAATTTTTACATGGAATTACCATTGTGGGGGAGAGATAAAATATAAAGCCACTTAGCTAGACCTTTGGTATCATATGTCCTACTAAATCAAAATATTTTTGTTGAAGTGATGATCTTGACTTGCCTAGGGTTGGATCACTGGACTGTCAAACTTGAATGAGATTTAAAATTTTCCTTGAGAAATTTTCCTTTTGGTTTTGAAAGTTTTTGGTTGCAATCTATCTAGAATTCATATCCAAAGCTACCCTAGATGGAAGGAGATTCACATTCAGGGTTGGAATCAAATTCATTCCTATCAACTCAAGATGAAAGAATTAAACATAAATATCAAGCATTGGAATTGCAAAGAGTTTGGGAACATTATGAAAGATAAATAGGAGTTTGATGGCCATGTGCAAAAAATACAACAAAAAATCATTAGAGAGAGATGATTTAAGACCCTTATTTTGGAGGAAGTGAACTTGGTTAATAAAATATAGCAGAGGAGAAAATAGGAAGAGACTCTTTGGAGAAAAAAATATCGTATCTAGTGTCTTAGAGAAGGAGAGAGCAATACTAAACTTTTCCACAATACCATGATCAAACACAAACATCATAATAGAATATTTCATATCAAATATAGGGAAGGTCAATGCCTTTTGCAACATGGATAGATAGAGGAAAATCTTGTATCACATTTTTAGGAGATGTTTACTATGCCAATCCCCAATAGGAAGGAATCCATTTAGCAAATTATTAGTCATAGCCCTCACTTGATAAATCAAGACCAAAATAAGGGCATAATGAGAGAAAACAAATTTTCAGAAGTGGAAGAGGTGTAATGGTGATGCCTTGTAATAAATATTCATGATTAGATGGATTCACCAAAAATTTATTTCAATCTTACGTGAAAATTATTTCATCTGAAGTTCATACTTTGGTGGAAGAATCTCAACAATCTCAAAACATATGGTCAGGTATTAATGCTAATTTCATCACATCAATCCATAAGGCTAGTATATCATAGCACCGCAATGGTTTTAACCCAATTTCTTTATGTAATGTTATTTATAATATCATTTCTTTTGTCATTGTTAATCACATCAAATCCTTTTTGAATTATATCATCTCCCAAGAACAAAAAAGTTTTGTAGAGGGCTGCCAAAGTCTTGATGTTATTGTGTCTACCCATGAAGTTATCCACTCCTTAAGGAAACCCAAAATGTCAGGTATCTTAATTAAGCTACACCTTTCTAAAGCCTATGATAGATTGAGTTGGGATTATCTTCTAAATGTCTTATCCTCCTTTCAGTTTTCTTCTCAATGGATCTCATGTATTAAATCCATGATATCATCCCCCTTTTATTCTATTCTCCTAAATGGATCACCATCTAAAAATTTTAACCTATCATGCGGCCTTCCATAAGGTGATCTAATATCCCCCTTTATTTTCATATTTCCAGTGGAAGGCTTGGGAATATATCTCAAGGAATTTAGTCGTAGGAGTGTTAAAAGGGCTTTGGCCCTTTATTGAGGACCTTTTTCTCACCAACAAACAATTAATAGATAATATTTTTCTTTTCTTTCAAGCGTCATTGTAAGAGGTGTGGGTGATAAATTCTATCCTCTCTGATTTCATGCAAGCTTTAGGGACTTTGACTAATGGAGACAAGACTAATGTGTTTTTCTTTAGTACTAATCCCATTGTCCAGGGATAAATTTCTCTCACTTTAGAATTCAACATAAGTAGTCTTATGGAGAAATAGTTGGGAGTATTGATTTTTATGAACTCATTAAAATAAAATTGTTTGAAAGGAGTCCTTTATAGGATCTTAAAAAATCTAGAGAGTTGGGCCTTTAGATCAATCTATTTTGCAGGCCTCCTGGTCTTGATCAAGTTAGTGCTTCAAGCTATGGCTATGTATTATTTACCACTCTTAGTTGCCCCCAAAACTATAAGAAATGCTATCAATACCTTGTTCAAGAGTTCCTTATGGAGATGTGAAAATAATGTGAGGAAATGGGCTCTAGTGGCTTGGAAAAAACTATTGATTCCAAAACTCATAAGAGGCTTAGGTCTTTGGCATCCAAAAATATTGAGTGAAGCCTTAGGAGCAAAGTTATGGTGGAACTATGTTAGGTCCCTATACTACTAGTGTATCCCCTTATTTTTATTAGTGCAACCCCCTTATTGTATTGTTGTGCCCATGTAGCCCCCATGTATTGTGCCCCATAGAAGCCCACTATTGTTATTGTTGTGCCCCTACAATATTATTGTTATGTAGGCTCTGATTATATTGAGACCACTTAGACTCCTATATATAGAAAGGAGGTATTTTCATTTGTATCATCCAAGAATTGTTCATTTGTGTAATGTAAAGGAGGTTTCCCACTCAAAGAGGCTAATTTTGAAGTCATTTATCTATATTTTCTATTTTTTTGTGAGCCGGTTTCATAACATTTGGTATGAGAGCTTTGGATTCTAGGGTTTCACTACTGCAAACAGGCCATCGTGGAATTTTCACTATAACATTTTCTATACGAAGTTTCAGATGCTAAAAAAAAAACATTTGAGCCGAAATAGTTTTGAACCTCGGGTCTGAATTTCAGATCTTGTCTCACTATATTTTTGGAGATATGATCTAAGGAAGTTAGGGTTTTTGCAAGCCCTAGAATTCGATCACAAACAGGTAATCATGGAATTTTCTCTATAATTATGTTTATAGGAAGGGTCATACTTTGAAATTAAAACCCATTTGAGTCAACATCTTGGTGAAGCTTGGATCCAAATTTCAGATCTTGTCTCGCTATATTTTCAGAGATATGATCCAAGAAAGTTAGGGTTTGTGTAGACTCCCAAATTATATCCCGAACAGGTGACCTTGGGAAAATCTCCATAACATTCTCTCTGAGTATCAGATTGAAATTGCATGAGAATTTATAGAAAGAGGACAAACTTTAGTTTTATGTGCATCGTCTTCAAGTCCGAAGGTTGAAACAGTGACACGTGGCACTTCGTAAAATTTCGCTCTAATTAAAAAGTGCATAATCAGGTCATCATGGGAGATTGGGAATAACAGTTTCTTAGAGAATCCAATTTGGATTAGACTAGTGGCATTGGAAACAAGACTTAGAGGGTTACCACATTTCATAATTTCAGATGTTGGAGATCTGAAATTTCAAAGATACATCAGATTCAATATTGAGCTCCTATAAAGTGAAAAAAGGTGTATAGTTTTTTCTTTAAATTTGCATAAGTTTGGTTTGAAAAATTAGTTTGAAGGAATTTAAAGGGCATAGTGAAGCATAATTATCATTAATTGATGCCCTGAAGAAAAAAATGGAAACACCTAGTAAGCAACTTGAAAGCGCTAGCATGACTCATGAAGAAGAGGAAGAAATGCAACATGATATATCAAAATTAGGAGACCAAGTGCAACAAATTTCACTCTCACAAAAAGTAACAGAAGCTAAGATAAATGGTTTAAAGAAAGTTGTGGAAGATAAGATGGATGGTATGAAAGAAATAATTGAAGATTGGAAGAATGACATGGACGGTTGGAAGGAAGGTTTGACAAAGTTACTACAAGAAAGGCTTCCTAATGCGAAAAGGTAGTAGAGCAAACACATAATGAGAAAAAAATAAATGTTAATCATGATTCTAAGAATGACAACATTGAATATTTGAAGAAAGACATGGAAGGTTTGACAAAGTTTCTACTAGAAAGGCTTCCTCACGACGAAAAGGTAGTAGAGAAAACTCATGAGGACAACAAAATAAATGTTAATCATGATTTCATAGACTCTAACGTTGGAATAAAGACCCACCACATTCCAAAGATTGATATGAGGAATTTTGATGGCAAGGATCCCGTAACATGAACAATATAGATGGAACAATATTTCGATCTCGATAATGTGCAAAACACACAAAAGGTATGCATTGCAACTTTATATTTGGAACCCAATCAGTTTGTATGGTATTAATGGATTTGGTCTAGTAAACAAATTGCCACTTGGGAAATTTTTAAGGAAGAAATGATAGCACATTATGAGGATACAAAAGGCAACACTTTTTTTAGCCAATTGATAAATCTCAAACAAAAAGGTTTAATGGCGGAGCACATTCAAGACTTCCAAAAATTGAATATAAGGGTAAAAGATATTACAGAGGAGCATAGGATTGATGTGTTCATAGGGACATTAAATGGTAACGTCCAACATGAGGTTTGCATTTTGGAACTTGATTCATTGGAGAAGGCATTCAGGTTGGCAACAAAAAATGAAAAATTATGGCAACAAAGAATCCTACCAAATGACAACTATAAAGATGGAAGTGTTGTTTCCCCTAGCCTTCCACAACCTACAAGGTTACACCAAAAAAATTGGAAGAAAAAAGAGCAAAAGGGATTTGTTACAGTTGTGATAGAAAATACAGTAAAGGTCATAAGTGTGCTAACAAGAAATTATTTTACATAGGTTGTGAAGAGGAAGAATAAAAGGAACAAGAAACATCAAAAGAATAGGATACACACCAGGAACAAAGCCTAGAGAAAGAAGAAATGAATCCGACCATATCTTGTAATGCATTGGCTGGAATAAGCACTCCTCAAACTATCAAGATAAAAGGACATATCAAGAAGAAAAATGTAATAGAGTTGATTGTTTCAGGCAGTACCCATAATTTTATTCATTGTAAGATAGTGAAGGAATTCAATTGCTTCCTATATCTAGCACCAAAGTGTCAAGTGATGGTTGCAAATTGAAGAACCATAAATTGCTCTAGAAAGTGCCATAATATCAAGCTATCCATGGGAGAATATGTGTTGAATAGTTCAATTCTTTCCATTCCAATGGGTGGTGTTGATGTTGTACTAGGAGTCCAATGGCTACAATCTTTGGGTACGTTAACTTTTAATTTTCAAGAACATTTCTTGAATTTTTTTTAGAAGGAAAGGAAGTTGAATTAAGAGGTATCGAAGGGAAACCGAGAAAGATAATCAGCTCTAACATCATGACAAAGCTTCTAAAGAAAGAAAAACGTGGTGTAATTGCACAATTATGTTCGCTAGAGGTTCTCACATCGAAATCATCTACTTCTCCAGATCTCCAAAAGTCTTGGACAATCATTCCAAGGTATTTGAGACTCCCAAAGGCCTCCCACCTATTCGTGATCATGATCATGCTATTTATTTGATTCCAAGAAGTGTTCCTCCAAACATCAGGCCTTACAGATATCCATATGCACAAAAGAGTGAAATTGAATGTATGGTTGCAGAAATTCTAGAGGCTAGTATAATTCAACCTAGTCAAAGCTCTTTCTCTACTCCAGTAGTATTGGCGCACAAGAAGGATGGATCATGGTGCATCTGTCTGTATTATAGAGAGCTCAAAAAGTTCACTATTAAAGATAAATTTCCCATTCCTCTCATTGATGAATTATTGGATGAATTGCATGGAGCAATTTTCTTTAGCAAGTTGTACCTTCATGCAGGATATGATCAAATCATAATAAAGACTGAAGACATTCCAAAAGCATTTAGAACTTATGAGGGTCATTATGAATTTTTGGTCATGCCTTTTGGCCTTACCAACGCACCTTCTACATTTCAAGGTTTGATGAATTCCATTTTCAAACCCACCCTTAGAAAATTTGTGTTAGTATTTTTTGATGATATACTAATCTACAACAAGTCTTGGAAGGATAGTGTTCAACATGTTGATAGAGTGCTCAGACTATTGGAGGAGAAACAATTATATGCAAAAACCTCCAAATGTTTCTTTGGAGTATAAGAGGTGGAATATTTGGGTCATATTGTATCTCATGAAGGTGTTAAGGTAGACCCTCAACAACAAGAAGTTATACAAATCTTAAAGGACAAATTCACTTTGGCACATAATAGAATGAAAAAATGGGCAAATCAACATTGCAACGAAAGAAGTTTTGATGTAGGCGACTGGGTATTTCTACGGTTACAACCATACAAAAAAATTTACCTCAAGCAAGCTAAGAAGGCTAATAAATTATCACCAAAGTACTATGATTCTTACAAGGTATTGTGAAATAATTGTACTATGGCATACATATTGGAGCTTCCTGCATCTTCCCAAGTGCCCCCAGCTCTCCATGTTTCATGCTTAAAGAAGGTTATAGGTGACAAGCTCCCAGTTCAAACCATATTGTCAGAAATTGATGAGGAAATAAAACTCATATTGGAACCCAAAGTAGTCACAAAAACCAGAACCCAACAGCTATGAAATCAATCAATTTCAGAGCATCTTATCAAGTGGAAGAACTCACCCGCTAAAGATTTCACATGGGAGGATGAGAATTTTATACAGAATCATCCATAACTACTCAAGCGTTGAGGACAACACTTTTTGAAGGAGAGGGGCATGTTAGGTCCTTATACTACTAGTGTAGCCCGTTATTGTTATTAGTGAAACCTTATTGTATTGTTGTGCCCATGTAGCACCCATGCTGTTATTATTGTGCCCCATAGAAGCCCGGTATTGTTATTGTTGTGCCCCTACAATATTATTGTTATGTAGGCTATGATTATATTGAGATAACTTAGAATCCTATATATAGAAAGGAGGTATTTTCATTTGTATCAGCCAAAAATTGTTCATTTGTGTAATGCAAAGGAGGTTTCCCCCTCGAAGAGGCTGATTTTGAAGTCGTTGATCTATATTTTCTATCTTTTTGTGAGTTGGTTTAATAACACACTAGATTTAAGGAAGGGAAGACTTGTGGAAACAACTATGGAATATAGAATATAGTCCAAATTACTCCTAAGTTGAGAAATTATTAGGTGCAAGTTTCTCCTTCAGATATTTGATGTAGAATCTAGCTCAATTGAACCAAATTTTAATCCGAACCCTTTCCCTATGGGAGATTCTAGATAGGGATACCACTTATTTTTGGCAAGAGTCTTGGTAATAACTTCCTAATTTGAATGATTGGTGGGAAGTAAGGGAGTTAAAATCCTTCACTTGGAACCAACAATGTTTTATTTTAGTTGAATTTTAGAGACTGTATACAGATGAAGGTCAATGGAAGATATGAAAAAATCATGTAGACTAGCCAAGTTCCCTTATATGGCTCAATGGCCCACCCTTGTCTAAGAATTGCAAAAATGGTGTATTCATATCAATCACCACGTGGGCTTCACTAAGGGAGAAATATCATTCCATGTGGTTTCATATTGGGGGATATATATTGAGGAAAAAATGACATAATATATTAGGGGATAAAGCATTTTTATATTGGCATGAGTTACAAAAAATGGAGCTCAAATTTAACGATCAAATAGAAAGGGATATAAAAAAATGTTAATGAAAACATGGATACCTACAATATCTAGTGAAATTAGGGGTTTTTTAAATTCGGAAGGTGTATTGGGTTCATATTGGTATGGGGTTAATTAATATGATTTGTAGAGGTATATTCCAATATGTAGTAATTTAATGGTATTGTTTAGCATGCAATGAAAATACGTGATATGCAAGAGGTTCATTGAGTGAAGCCCCTATGTCGATCACAAACCTGACATGTTATGCTCGAGATAACAATCAAGAGGCATGTTTAATCTGAAGGAGGCTTATGATTTACTTGCTTAACATCAAACTTTGCCCTAGGAGCCTCTATGGAGGAAAATCTAGACAAGAAAATTATGGCCCAAGGTTTCTACATTCCTATGGTTAGTGGGATGCCAAGAGACTCTAACATGGGATGGAATCTAGAATAAGGGCTTTAAATTACCTTCATTTTGTCCTCTATGTAGTAAGTATGAGGAGATGACAAAGCCTCTTCTCAACACCTCTAATTTTTCTGACTTGATATGGTAAAAGGTAGTGAAGCTCTTTGGTCATTATGATCAGTTTCTTCATAATCTGATAGAGACCTTTAAATAGTTGAGACCCAGTATATTTTCCAATATAGTGGCCAATATAGCTTGCAAGTTTACAGTGGGATTTTTCATATGGGTCATATGGAAAGGGCATAATAGGAAAATCTTTCTAGATCAATAAGAGACTATAAAGAAAGTGTGGAAAATTATTAAGCATTATGTCCATGAAACTATTCTAGCTAAGGCATAGTATCAAGATAAATAGAAATATCCTCTTGGGGAAGCACTTATTAGGAATCAAAGTTATCTATCCCCCTCCATGCTATCACTAGCCTCCTTTAAGACATTTAAGCCCCAATGGTCTTCTCCTTATGTTTATTCTCCTCCTTGTGAGGGATTTGTTCAACTCATTTTTGATGGGGCCTTAAAAGGAAATCCTAGGTTACTTTGGTTTAGAGGTATAATTTTAGATAAAATCACTATGTGCTACAAATGTACACTGCTTATTATGGCATAGATAGAAATAATGAAGGACAATTTCTAGTGTTATAAACATGCCTCCATCTAGTTTTCTCGATAGGGTTTTCAAAGCTTCAAGTACACGATGATTCTAAATTGGTTATCACAATAGCCCATAAGATTATTCAAGGTGATCTAGTTGAAAAAATATCCAAAATTTAGAGGCTTATCAACATGTTTTCTCGTATTCTAACCCTTCTTCTCTCTTTTAATTATTTAATCACCTCTCACACTCTGAGAACGGGAAATAGAGTAGTTGATCTTTTGGCTAACCTAGGGTGCAACTAGAGAGATGTTACCTTTAATATAGGATGGCCACTCGACACTCAATTAAATTGGTGGGAAAGAATCCAACTTATACTAGAGGGTGACAAATTTTCCCTAGAGATGGAGGTTGCCAATGGGAGACAAATCCCCCGATAGGGATGAACCTTGAGACAAATAATGGGATATTGGGATGATCCAACCACATTATTATGGAGAGAGGAGTAAATGTTGAGGGTGGTGTGGCCACCGCCTTTGCATGCATAGGCACATGAATTAATTTCAAGGTGGATTCAATGGCTTACGACCTGACACATTTTTCATGTGTTGTGATTTGTTTTCAAGGGTGTGGAGGGAGGCAACATCTAGACCCCTTGTCTTAGGAGAATGTTGGGAGGAAAGTTGAGGCATGGATGGATGACAGCTGTCTGGTCTCTACATAAATGGATAATTTTTATGGTAATTCCTAAGAGGGTTACTAGAGGTTGGGCTTTCATTACTGTACTACTCATTGGATGTATGTTTGATTCTATGAAGATGTGGTGGAGGAACACAGACTATGGATTCAGGTGCAAATTCTTTGTCACTCCTCATGTGTTTGACACCGCAAACTTTGATGCAACTTCTCTATTCTTGAGATTGGTCCTTCTCTTAATTCGTAGAGTATGGGTACCTCTCTCTCCCCATTGGGTCTTTTTTAACTTTCATGGCTACTCTTTGAATGTTTTCTATCATTGTCATCGGGTGGGGAGGAGTAAATAGGTTATAGTTTTAGCATCCCTCCTAGGTTGATATTCATAACCTAACCTCTTTGGTGGCTCCTTTTTGGTCATGGATGAATTTTCTTGGTTATGTGCTCTCTGTATTTCAAACTAATTTCAGAACCGTGTGGGTTGCTATTATTTTGGGTTTTGAGTTTACAGGGTTATAGTCTTGACATTTATCCTAGGCTAATGTTATCAACCTATCTTTTGTGGTGGAACCCTTATGTGTGTGGTCATATTTTCTTGGCTCTAGGTTTTATGTATTTTAACCCATTTTTGTCACCCTCTATTTTGCTCTTAATTTGGGTTTTATGATATAATTGGTATGGGTTTCACATTTTCTCTAGTTTGGGGTTGAGTCTCTTGGGTGTAAAAACTAGGTGCTATTTATATTTTCATGATATACAATGCCAACATATGTGAAGTAGGCATAGGATTGCGTGGTAGGGAGGTCACTGGTGAGCCCTGGTTTGCACCAAGAGTGTCGCAATTCCCAAGGGCTCCTCAACATAAATTATCAACCCGGGGTTCATACAAACTTAGAGGTCACATTGCTGTATGCATAGTATGTTAATTTCCATTCATGCCACCCTCATTCATGACACCAACTCAAGGTGTTCAGAGACCATTCCTTCAACTTAACTATAGTGAAAATTTATGATGAAATATATTTTAACTAGGAAAGTGAAAATGTCATTCATTCAACTTATAAATGTTAATTAAAATTACATGAGAAAAATGGTTAGTCTACTCCCATAAGTGAAGCTACTATGTTTTGTACATTTCATCAAATCAATAGCCTACTTGTAAGTATCATTGATCTACTTTAAAATTGCCTGAAAATGAGAAATCTAACTTGTAACATGCATGTGATTTAGAAACACTAACTCTACCCTATTTTGTAGTGAGGAAAATAGGAGGTTGGATTGCTCTAAGATCTTCTCTAGATCATAAAATAAAAAGTTGGGGGTCATTATTCATCTTAACCAAGATAAGGTTGAAGTGGGGAGAAAAATAGGTAGAGGAAAATGGTGCTACAGGTGCTGTTATAGGATTCCTTGTAATGGTACAGGAGTAGTTCCGAGAGTCCTTTGAGGGTGGAGATGGTGTCTTGAGGGCAGGAAGAGATGGATTAAGGTTAGAGGGAGTGAATGAAGTTTGGGGAAATCCCCTATCCCATCCCAATACCTCTCGGAGGCATGTCTTGCACCAAGATGAATGCCCACAGTGTCTCTAATTGCCTAAAAAAAATGACTATGGAAACAGAGTTTGAGAGTAGTGTGAGAGGTAAGGGAGAATATGGAAAATTTCAAGTGGAGATGAAAGATGTGGCCACCCATGCATGTCAACACAACCCTGAAACTAGCCTACTACATGCATTAAATGACCAATAACAGAGTGACATAAATTTTCATGGAAAAGATGGCTTGAATTTGACAACAACCTTATTCTATTTCACAATGCTACTATAATCACCGAACTAAGACCTAGGTTGTAGAAATTAAATATGAGAAATGATATATAACATCTACCTATTTCCAATAAATCATAAACAAATATTTTTGGACTGAGATTGTGAATCTTTCCCGCCACCTTTCCCAAAAGAGAGCTAATAAGGAAGCCTGCAATTACAAGTTTTTATAGCTTAACATCTGTTGCAACAAAAGAGAAACATGAAATTCTTGGAAACAAGAATAAGATATAAATATAGAAGAGGGACTAAATCCTTTGGGTTGGGCCCAAACCCAAGGGTCTTAGCCCTCTAGAACTAACTGAGATGCATCTGAATAAGACACTTCTCATTAGCTGAAAATAGTAGTCTCATACATCACATGAAAGTTAATAATAATAAGGTCAAGCGCTGAACTTAATATCTACTACTAGCCGAGTAAAAAATTTGAATCCTAATGAGCATTTCAGCTAGTTTATTTATACAAAATTGTAGCTGATAGCATCTCCCTTACAAACATGAGTGATTCCCTCCTTGATATAGAAATTTATGGATCTTGTCCTCCTTCACCTTCTCATGCACTTGGAATTACTCATATGTTAGTGAATTTGAACTTGTGAGTGAGGGTTTGGTGATCTCAAAACGAGTTAAAGAGTTAAGGAAGTGGACAAGCCTCCATAGATTCCTTCCTAGTTGTATCCATCAAGGGCCTTCATGCTAAATGCCTCATAAATGCTTATTTTTCCTTAAACTTAATCACATTAGGCCACATACTATGACAAACACCTTTTACTCTTCTTACTAAGCATAGTATAACAAAAAATGTGAATTAATGTGAGAAAAGGATAATTTTAATACTGGAGGATAGCATAATGAACTTCAATATATACCTATTGATGGGACTCATTGGTCATGGTAGATATAATCTTGATCGAGCAAAGAGTAAGCCTATAAATCTGTTGACACTTATCATGCAGTTGTTCCTCTTGAAACTAAAAATGAAATTCACCATTTGGAGTCTCTCGTTTTTCATGACAGACAACCCTTCTAGGATTAATAGTTATTGTAAGATGCTTCTACTTCGATTCATGACCTAGGGCATACCAAGGGAAGATGGAAGAAATTTTTTAGTGCCTTGTATATGTATTGGTCGACGAAGTCCACGTTGAGGATGGTATTAAAGCACGAGTAGGAAAAAATATACAATATATTTTCTAGTTTGGAGGACATCAAATGGATCTAATGTAATGAGAGAGTTTGTTTAGAGAGGATTGATGTGATGTAATCACACATTGTGCTCCACTTCTAGTGTGAACCTGCTCCAAATGTTGCTATAAGTTCTAGTGTTCAAGATGTGACTCTTGTCACTTCCTCAAATTCTTGAGTCTGAATGTTTTTTTTTTTTTTGGTATTACAACACACTAGTGGATACTTTAGTTATGTTATAATTTCTAGAACTTTTATAATTTTGTACAAATTACTCTATTGGTACGTGGTAAAAAGTATCTAGTTTCCCATTAGGCAGATTGAGACCACATACCGAACGACATGTTTGATGCTGATGAACGTCATATGTATATGTTTTGCATGATATTTGGAGGCAATACAACTTAGATGTTCAAAAAAATAAAGAAAGAGTGTTTTCACTTTTGTAACACTAAAACATTGAGATGAATGAGTCTTGTCACTTTTGTAACACTAAGGGGGTTCAAGTTTTTTTTTCTATGTTGTTTAGAGACCTCGAAAATTGGTGACCAATATGTCCACAAAATATTTGTACCATGGGTAACCACCTAATTGGATCGATACTATGCTAGTGTCTTAATTTGGAATTGCAACCACTATTCCTTGAGGAAAAGAGAATAGAATTTTGATGGCTTCTTGCACTACATGGCTTCCATAGAGATACTTTCCATAGTGGCAAGTTGTGTTTCTTTCTCTTTCAGTTTCCCCCTCAACCCTTTTCTTCTATTAGTAGCTACTCCCTCACAATTGACTCTCTTAGTCTCAAATCACTCAACTCCTTTCCTATTTTAGTGAATTACTCCTCCATGAGGCACACATCTTCTACATTCTTGGATTTGGAAATTTTCATCCACCTATGTGTTCTACCTCTCTCTATATCCAACTAATAGAGGAGTGGGATTGCAAAATTTTCATGTATGATCCTTCCTCCCTTAATAAATTTGTAATAGGACCCTAAGCTACGATGTGGAGCAGGTTCTTGAAGCTCTTGGAGGGCTTTTTCATCTTCATTTAAGGTGGATGCTCCTTCATGTAGCTCATTTTTCTGCTCATGTAGTATTTCTTGTTTCTCCTGTAGCTGCTCTTTTTATTCTTGCTTAAGGGAAGCTTGTGTCTTGGGTCTCTTAAAGTTCATTTCCATGGTGGTGGGCCTTCTCTCGTATGTCACAAGTGGTTTTATTTTACCCTTAGAAGATGTAATCTCCTCAATTTTTCCTTCACTAGGCTCCAATTCTCCCTTTTTACTGGGTGAATCCTCAATAGTAATAGGGACCTCTGAAGGAGGTTTTGGTTTCCCCTACTTGATCCCAGTGCTCTTCCTTGTTTTGAAATACAGGGGACCTTGCCTTAGTTGACTCCTTTTGGGCTTGACATGTGTGCTCAATGTGGGCAATGTGGCAGCCACTTCTTGCTCTATATTCCCTGGAGAAAGACTTGTTTTATGTCCTTTCTTCTCTTTTCCTTGGGATTTAGAAGTCTTCTTAGGGATTTCTTTTTCTTCTACTTGTTTCTCCTCTTCTTCCTCCTTAAGCTCTAATTCTTCGTCCTCCATTCTGCCTGATTCTTCTTCCTTTGTTCTTGTTGTTTCTTCTTCCTTTGTTTTTCCTACCTCTTATTCCTATGTTTTTCCTTCCCTATGTCTAGTGCTAGAGGTTGTTGTTTCTCCAAGTGTGATGGCTTGGGTTTCAATGAATACCTCCTTGTCCATGTCCAAAAAATTATTCCAAAGGACATGGTTACTTAAGTGGTTCAAAGAATCCATCACAATTAAATTGATGATCCCATGGTGGGATATGTGCTGAAGATTTTGTTCCCTCGCCTTCTAGCTCATTTCAATGATAGAGTACAGGAGGAAATGGAGAACACTATGCCTTTGAGGAAGATGAAATTATGCTTTTAATATTAACTCATGAAGTAACCTAAAATGATAGGCATATACCACACTCAATCTCCCATCACAAGATATATATTTGAGGATGTTATAAGCCATGTCATCCTAGGGGTAAGGTAAGATTTCGCTTCCTACTCCATGCTTATCTTCTACGGGCTTCTCTCTCTAAATGAAGAAGTTATTCTTAGCTGTAACACTTCCTTCTCCGCCTTTCTGCATCGAACCCATAAGGGTAAGGTGTTCACTCTACCTATGGTTTTAGGACTTAAGGAGATGGCCAATCCTCTGACAATAGTACTGGCACTATCTTCCCCTTAAGGATGCAGTGCTATGGAAAATTCATGAGTGATATAATCATCATATGCTTTTCACAGTTCAAAGAAACCCAACCATTGATGCCTTCTAAAAATTTTCACTACAAGAGGGTGTTGTTGAATTCTCTTGGTGTATATGGGATCTCTTCTATTAATTCCTCCCCTCATTTCTTCTACTACCCCTTCTTGGTATTACATAGGTGTGGAATTCAATTTTATTCAGAGCATTATCTGTGGTAAAAACAATGTTAACCCTCCTTCTTATTAGTGAGGGAGAAGGATGCTAGAATTTATATCAAAACAAATTCTTTTTCTCTGCCCCTATCTTTCCTTTACAAATAGTAATTTCCAAGAATAACTACTGCTCAATTGTTTTTTACCGGCTACCAACTTCAAGAATAATTTCTCATGCAAATTTATGGAAATCAACGAGGAAGGAAACCATTTACTCCTTGTTAAAAATATATTTGTATATGAATCAGGTTTTGAAGACAATTTTCGTTCACTGTGGCCTTTTATCACCCTACAATTCCTCCAGTAGCTTCTTCTCGATCCTCCTGTAGTAGTTCAAACCTCCCTGTAGCTTCCTCCAGTAGCACCTACAAACAGAATTTGAAACACTTCAATGGCACACTAGGAAATCTAATAACACTAGCTCGTCCTTCCTCCAATTATTTTTTAGAAATGAACAATGGTGCAAATGAAGTCGAGCCTAGTGTAGCTTTTAACCCTGTATAGGAATTACCTACAAATGAATTCTTAAACATAGAAAATAAATAATGGTGAAAGCATAAAATATAAAATAGATATACACAGATATTTTCCCTTGGATCCCAAAACAGGGACTACTAGACTTATTTTTCATTATATTCCTTTCAATGTTACACACATATATATACATGTTGAAGAATTCATAAACCCTAATCCATTAACCATGGATTAGAAAATAACCATAGCTCCCTTGACCAAATCTACAAAATACAATGGAAATAAAATCATCATGCCCAAAAACATGTGTAAAACCCATGCACAAAACCATAGCTAGGTCTGCCCACCAAATATAGGTTCCAAAAAAAATTCCCTGGTGCACTGCCATAGACCCTGTAGCGGGGGGCTACGGCCCCCCTCAAACCCACAGAAAGGGGGGGCTGCCTGCCCCCATGTGACCCCCCTCATTGCGCCCTACACAATGAAAGGGGGACTACTGCGTGGGGCTAGCCATGGAAATAATATAACACAAACCAAACACCTAATACATAATATTCCCTTTGTGGTAAGAGATTAGAGCACTTTGGTGACATGGAACAACACGAGTTTCCTCTCTTGGACCATTTCCCCCACTCTTTGCAATCATTACCCTCCTCTTCGTGATTATCACCCTACTTCTCGTAAACACCACCTCACTTGAGTTGACATTTCCACATTGCATGGGTGACTAAGATAGAATGTAGTTTACTAGTCGACGGTGGCCAAGTTCACTAGCCACCTCCATCCTATTAAAACTACTTTCTCGACTATTAGCACATTTTTGCATTTTTTGCATATGGAAGAGGTGAGGATTTTCATATGTAAGCCTACCTATGGATCAAATTTCTGAAGTTGATTGCATACTAGAGTTGGGTCTCATAACGTCATGAGCTTGATTGAGTTGATTTCTTTTGCTTGTTTTTGTTCATGTCTTCATAGTTGATGACCTTTTGACTGATAACTTTACTGTGTGTAGGTTCCTTCCCTATGTCCGAGTTGTTGTTGTTGGAGTAGATGGATTCCTTTATAAGGGTGACATCCCTCTCTTTGTTGCAAAATTGGTTTCATGATGCTATCTGTGGGTGAAAAAAATAATTTCTTGGAGTTCTTTTTGTGTTTGTACATGCTACTACAATAGGAGTCTCCTTCTTGTAGCAGTCAATTAATCCTCTCTTCAAGTATCCATTTTTCATGCTAGGTTGAGGGAAAGTGATGAAAGGCATGAAGGAAGGTTTAGGATCATAAGGAAGTGGTGTAGGTGATAAAAGAAAGGAAAACAAGTATCTTCTATGCTTTTTCTAGATGCATGAAAGAGTGGAATTTTTGAGAAAATGTTTGGCTAGATGGAGTGGATGGGCGATGGGAGTGGAATTTGAGTACCCTTCTTAGCATTTCCTAAAGATATCATGGCATTCAAGTTTCTTTTTCCGATTGAATCCTCCTCTTGTAGAATTACAAGTTCCTCTTGTAGCACCATAGTGAGGATGAAAACTTGGAGTCATTTGTTGATTGGAGGATGGAGAGAGGTGGGTATGTGAGTGGACAGTGTGGAAATGAAATGTATAGGTGGAATAATGGAGGAATACACTTGTATATTCTTATCTATAACCACGATTTTTTCACTATTTGGAGTTCTTTAAAAATAAAATGTTATCATAAATGGTGTAAGAACTCCTTCCTTGTATTTCTCTTTTTCTCTTTTGTATTTTTTTTTTTGTTGAGACAAGCATGCTACCTCTACAAAAGGTTTTCAACCTGCATGCTTCCTCTAGGAACCTTAGAGGAGGTTTTCAACTCAGGATTTGGCCTCAGATGCCTCATAGAGGTTTTCATCTAGGCCCTCTTATTCTTTTTTCTTTTCTTTTTTTAGAAATTTGGTGGACTAGGAGCTATGACCCTCCCAATCACATTTAACTCTATTCTTACTAAACTAACCCTTGGACAAAGGTTTCTTGTACAAATTCGACATATGACCATTGACAAGTAACGGAATCCCTTTGGAGTACTGAAAAGGTATGTTTTTGATGATCATTTCAGTGACGTTTCAGTAGAACTTGTAAACCTTTTTGCATCATGAACTTGGAAAACAATAAAGAATTATAACAAAACATGTGAGATTAATATGCAAGACTAAACCGCTGACAATTGTCATTACCTCATGCAGGAAGGGGTGAAAACGAGGAGTTGTTGTTCCAAAGGAAAAGACAAGGACGAGGTAACCGCTGTCCCTTTGACGAGAGACCGAAT
Source organism: Pinus tabuliformis (assembly GCA_031772625.1). Classification (NCBI taxonomy): domain Eukaryota; kingdom Viridiplantae; phylum Streptophyta; class Pinopsida; order Pinales; family Pinaceae; genus Pinus; species Pinus tabuliformis. Next base: position 588,604,168 of record CM062805.1, read on the forward strand.
GCAAACAAGGCTAAGAAGATCAAAGCAAATCGGCTCTGAAAAGGAGGTGAAGACACCAGCTTGGCACAGGAGGGAAGAGAGATGATTAAGGATTAATGGTTCGGCGAATCCCTCAGGATCCTTGATCTTGAGGGATCGCTGCTTTATCTATTTTTATACTTAGACATCTCCGCCATCACCCTTATAAAAGGGACAACATTGTTAGCTCAGGGGGAGGACATGATTATGCTTTTATGTAATTTCTGTTAAGATCAAAACTTTGATCATCGAGTCTCGATAAGAACTGGTTTATTGTAATTTTGCTTCATGCATTAATACAAACTTGGTGATTATTTCATCTCTGAGTCTGGATTAACCTCAAGCGGTGTACCCCTGGAGGCTAAGGGCCCGGCCCTGGAGGACACTTGCTCCTGTATTATTACGATTTGATTTTTGCGTGGTTTGCTTATCGTCGTTATTTGGTAATCTGATATGCTTTATAAGTTTACATCACATGCTCTGTTAAGTTTAATTCATTAAGATTTCTACAGACAGAACTATTGTATTGACTCTGCATCATATTATTGTTCCTTTCAAAGTTGATTGAATATTATTAGTCTTAACAGAATACTGTTACTATCCTATTACAGAGCTTTTGTGTTGTGCATCTGTTCATTTATGTTACAGAATTTATTCTGGGAGTTATGTTCTTTACAATTGGTGAATTGATGAACGATGCTGTTCTATTTTGAAATGCAGTCATATTCCCTCTAACTGAGATTAATATTTGGATCAGATTACTCTTTAAGTGTGTTGTGTGCGTATATGGTTTGTAAGCGTTGTTCCATAACTTATCAGTACTCAGTGATGTTCCATTAGTGTGTGCTGTTCAATCTGCCTTAAGAGTGAAAGATTGCCGTTTGATTATGATTAATGCCTTTAATTTGATTTGTTGCTACTTGTGAGACTTAGTTGTCAATTCTATTTCATAACTGCTGTTCCATTTAAGAATTGCTATTCCATTTAAGAATTGCTGTTCCATTACAGATTTGTTGTTCGATTTCTTATTTGTCGTTCCATTTTCTTATCTGCCATTCCATTTGCTAGTGTTTGTTATTTTGGTGTGGGAGACGATCTAAGGCTGTAGTGGGCCTTGGCATTTACTGTCTGGTTCCCAGATCCATGGTCTGTTCTCTAATTTCCTTTCCATCAGTTTCCAAAGGGATGGGTTATCACTACCGAACCCTTGACTGATAAGTTGCCTAGTCTTTTGAGTGTGTGATTTACTCTTTTGGAGTAGCTTAGTTGTAGACAAGCATCCGTTTACTCTTGTATTTCTGAACACTGTACTACTAGAATTACTCTGGCAAATGATAGCCTCAGACTGAGACACTCTTTGAAATAAAAAAACACTCCCGGATTGACATATTAATGGGAGGTAATTAGAGGTGAAAGAGACCCTTTTCATAGCTCTACATTTTGGCGCCGTCGCCGGGGAAAGAGTGTAGCCATTTGTCCTTTTTCGGAGTAGTGTACGAACCTGCTAGGGAAGAGTTGGATTTTAAAAATGAAAGGTAAGAACCTACGTACGGAGCATGTAAAAGCCCTGCTCCTCTGTCCACTTTCCTAACAGATTTGCTGTTGCTTTGTTTGAATAGAATTTAGTAGTTCACTTGAGTGCATGACTAAGTAGAAAAAACCATAAAAAAATACCAAACCTCCACCCAAGCCAGAAAAAGCTAAGGGGCCGGTGACCCTTGGCCGAACGACCTTCATAGACGAAATATACAAGAAAGCAGAATCTCAGCCATCAGTAGGACCCAGGAGAATTATTTCTAAATAGCCTACTAGTTCCCTTCAGGCCACAGGATCACCATCCGTAGCCTTTGCTGAGGTGCATAGTCAAACTGAAGAGCAGGACTTTCAAGAGATTGAAAATTCTACTACAGAACTATTGAAGGAAGGGAATTTCAGCAACCTTTGTGAAGGAGAAGGAGAAACAGGTGAGACCGAGGAACCAAGAGCTCCTATTGGAACAAATCAGCCATTAAACAGCCTAGACAAGGGGAGTGTTGCAAAAATCATTGTTGAAGGAACCCAATCTCCTCAGACATCAGGAATTCTCATTATCCCAGATAGAGGAAGTGCTATTAAAACTATTCCTATCAAAGCCATTCCCCTCAACCTAGGAATACCCTCCTAGATATCCCAGAAGGTTATTGGCATATATTCGACCCTATGGCTCAAAATCAGCCAAACACTCAGACCTCTACATTATAATACCCTATAGTGGGTTCTGCAGAAAATGCGCCTATGAAAGCAATCCCTCTTCAACATATCCCTACATTTCACGGTCTCACATGGGAAGACCCGGATGCATTTTTGTTTGAATTTGATGTGTTGTGCAGGGGATATGATTACACCACCGACCCCCAGAAACTGAAACTATTTCCCTCTACATTAAAAGGGGTTGCTTTAAGATGGTTTATTGTATTAGGTGGCGGGGTTATAAATAACTGGGATCAAATGAAAGAATCTTTCCTAAAAAAATATCAGGATTACTGCAGGTCTAGAGAACTAAAGGATGAAATATTCCAGATGACAGCTAGACCGAATGAAACATTAGAGGAGTATGTGGAACGTTTCCAGTACAACCTACAAAGATCTCCTTATGCATCACTACCTTTACCTGATAATGTCTTAAAAACTGCATTGATAAGGGGCATGGAGGAACAATGGATCGAAACATTAAACATCATGGGAAAAGGGGATATTTATCAAGAGAATTTTGATGACATTATTGATTTATGTATCAGGAGCTCGAGAGGCAGCACAAGAGTAAAACCGAAAAAACATGATCGGTTTGTAAGAGATAATAAAATTTCAACAGAAGGAGTAACACGGGTAGAAATTGGAAATTTATTGGAAAATTTTAAAACTGATATTCTGGGGACACTAACTACACAACTTGATATTATGCAGGCTAAACAGAAGCAAATGGAGGCAGAACAGAATTTGGCGATCTTCTGCCCCCGATGTAGGAAAAAGCATAGTCATAAAGAGTGTCCACTGGATACAGTCCAAACATGTGCCATCTGTACAAAGGATCACCTTACGGAGAGCTGCCCCTCACTTCCTGGATTGAAGGCGGTATATAAAGAAGTGGAAGAAGAACCAGAATCAGTGTATTTGATCAACCAGCGCCGTCAGTGGCAGCCGAGACAATCTGGTATGTTTTCAGACCCAACTTCTTCTTTTTAGCCTCCACAATATAATGTTCAACAATATAATATGTGGCAAAGTCAATCCCAACCTCCGTTTCCAAACTGGTCACCACAGTCGTTTCCTTCTTCAAACCTGTGGCTGAATCAGGCAAGCCAATCTGGTTGGCCAAATTTCCCTTATACTCCACCATATTGGCAAGGTAACCCATATTCTCCACAATGGACTCCCCCTACTTCACAAAGTTCAGTCTGGCAGACAAACTGGCAGAAACCGATGCATCAGCTAGTAGGAACTATTCCACTCCCTCAACCTACACTACCAGCCTTACAACAGAATCCCCAGTCTAATCTGAGACCGCAACTCCCAGCCCAACCCAACCCCAATACAAATAACAGACCAGTCCAATCTCTCCAAATTATAGAAACACCAGAAATAGGAGTTGATTTAAGGGAGTGCAATGATATTCAGTTAAGATCTAGGTGTATTATTGAAACTGAGGGAGATAAGACAATTCAGATTGAAGATCAGTTACCCAGAGAACATCTGTCACCACAAGAGGATGTGAATAAACAACAAACTCATAATCAATCAACCACATCCTCTCCTCCGTTCCCAGAACGATTAATCATACCTCGACCTATACAATATCCTGACTTTGACATTCTGGGAGAATTACAAAACTTGAACATAAAAATTCCATTCCTCCAAGCCATTCAGGACATCCCCATATACGCAAAAACTATCAAAGAATTGTGCATAAAAAAACCAAGGAGGAACATAACAAATAATCCAAGAGTCCAAGTAGTCGGCACTTTATCTGACTTACTATCAGGGAAAGAAACACCCATTAAATATGAAGACCCAGGAAATCCAATTGTAACTGTTCAAATTTATGGTCAGACCCTGTCTAATGCCTTAGTTGATCTAGAAGCTGCAATTAATATCTTAACAACCACTACTTGCCAAAAGCTGGGCATTACATCGGTAGAACCCACCTCTACCTTGCTAGAATTGGTTGACAAATCTGTGGTTAGGCCGGAGGGTACTCTACATGATGTCATGGTCTCTATTGATTCCTGGGAATATCCAACTGATTTCCTGATAATAAACCCCAAAACTCGACTTGATGGACATCCGCTAATTTTAGGAAGATCTTGGCTTGCTACTGTCAATGCTTACATTGGCTGCTGGCAAGGAAATATGACCATAACCGAAGGACCAAATACCAAGAATTTAGTTCTATATCCTCCAACGCAGCCAAGTGTCACAATAATCAAAACTAATAAGTACCCTGTATCATACCTTACTGATAACATTAGATCTCCATTAACTATATAAGAGGCACTTGATTTTAAAGACCAAACAGAAGATGATGCCATTAATAATTTTATTAGCCAAACTCGATCCTGCACACAGTGTCACATGATAGAAGTAGCATTTGATAATGAATTAGAAGAAGATCCTCTAAAAGATACACATGATCAAACAATACTTGTTACTTCTGTTGCAAATAGTAAAATTGTGGAAATTGAACCGGGAAAAACCTTAAACATTAATGCCAACCTCACAGCTAAATAAGAAATGAAGCTCATCCAGTTGCTAACAAAATATAAAGAAGCATTTGCATGGGATTACCCTGATATGAAAGGAATTGACCCCCAATTATGTACACACCACATTTATATAGAAAAGGATGCCAGACCTGTTCGTCAACCTCAAAGGAGACTTAATCCTCATCTAAAAGATGTGGTAAAAGCTGAACTTCAAAAAATTTTAGATGTCAATTTTATTTATCCTATCTCTGATAGTAAATGGGTCTCTCCGCTTATGGTGGTACCAAAAAAGAATGGGAAATGGAGAATCTGTGTTGATTACAGGGAGCTAAATAAAGCAACACAAAAAGACCACTTCCCTCTCCCATTCATAGACCAAGTATTAGATACTTTAGCAGGAAAGAAATTCTTTTCTTTCTTGGATGGCTTCAGTGGATACAATCAGATTCAGATTGCCCCTGAAGACCAAGACAAAACTACTTTTACTTGTCCTTGGGGAACATTTGCCTATCGAGTTCTACCTTTTAGTTTATGCAATGCTCCTGCCACATTCCAAAGGGCTATCCTTAGTATTTTTGCAGATTTAATAAATGATGGGATTGAAGTATACATGGATGACTTTACACCATATGGAGATGATTTTGATCCAGCATTAGACACCCTAGAAAAAGTCCTACAATGCTGCATTGCTACCAGGCTTTGCTTAAGCCACGAAAAATGTTATATGATGATGACTGCAGGACTTATCCTAGGACACTATGTTTCAACAGCTGGCATTCAGGTAGACCCGGCCAAAATTCAAATACTTTTTCTTATTCCCACTCCTACTACTTAAACAGAGGTACGTAGTTTTCTTGGATTTTCTGGTTATTATAGGTGATTTATAGAACATTATTCGCACATTGCTGCACCTCTATATGCACTAGCTGGTAACATTGATTTTCTTTGGACAGAAAAATGTGAACGTGCTTTCAAGGATCTGAAGAAGCTCGTATCCACAGCCCCAGTCCTTCGAGGACCAAATTGGGATTTGCCATTCCAGATATCATCTGATGCCTCAGACACAGCCATTGGAGCAGTCCTCGGGCAGGAAGAGGATAAAAAACCATATGCTATTTATTACATCAGCAAAAATTTATCCCCTGCTGAATTAAATTACACTGTTACTGAAAAAGAATTCCTAGCTGTAATACATGCTGTCAATAAGTTTAGACATTACATTACTGGATATCCTGTTATCTTGTATACAGATCATTCTGCCATAAAATATTTAGCAAATAAGCCTGTCACAAACGGCAGAATAACTAGATGGCTGATTCTATTGCAGGAATTTGATATCACAATCAAGGATCGACCTGGCAAAGAAAACCCTGTAGCCGATTTTCTCTCAAGAATGCCGAAGCCAATTGATGCAGCAGCAGTTGAAGATTAATTTCCGGACAAGCATCTGTTTGCTGTTGCTGTTCAAACACCCTGGTATGCTGATGTTGCGAATTACCTCATAGTAGGTAAATTACCAAAACACCTAACCCCTAATGAGTGGAAGCAGATTGTTCAGAAGAGCGCTCAATTCTCTTAGATCGGGGGCTATTTGTTTCACACAGGGGTAGACATGCATATCAGGAGAAGCGTTCGAGAAGATGAAATCTTTGACATTTTAAAATCCTGTCATGATGGACCATGTGGTGGACATTTCACTGAGCCAAAACTGGACATAAGGTGCTACAGACAGGGTATTACTGGCCCACGATTTTCAAAGACGCAAAGAAATTTGTCCAAGCCTGTGACAGCTGCTAGTGAGCAGGACATCCTAGTCAATCTGATGAGATGCCCCTGAAACCACAGTTATTCATTGAACCATTCAAGCAATGGGCTCTTGATTTCGTTGGACCTATCAACCCATCATCAAATCAGAAAAAATATATTTTGGTGGCAACAGAATATGTCACCAAGTGGGTTGAAGCAGAAGCATTGCCTAGAGCTACAGAGGACTCTGTCATACAGTTCCTGTTCCATCTATTTGTACGTTATTGTCTTCCAAGAGAAATAATTACAGACGGTGGACCACAATTTACTGGACACAGATTAGCTGCAACATTCAACAATTATCACGTCCAGCATAAAATCACTACTCCATACCACCCACAGGCGAATGGACAGGTAGAAAGCAGCAATAAAATAATAGAAGCAATTTTAACGAAAACCATTGCATCCCATAGACGTGATTGGGCTGCCAGACTACCTGAAGCACTCTGGGCTTACAGAACAACATGGAGAAGCACCACTGGTTACTCACCTTATCAATTAGTGTTTGGAAAAAAACCCATTTTCCCTATAGAATTCGAAATCCAAACATTACGGACAACACAGGAAGTTGGCTTAGATTTAAGCGAGGCACAGATTAATCGATTGCAATAGATCAATGAGTTGGACGAAATTAGGCTCTTTGCACTTCAAAATACTGCCCTGATCCAATAGCAGTGAGCTAAATGGCATGATGCTCTCATTAAAAACAAAGTCTTCCACGAGGGAGACTGGGCTTTGTTGTACGACTCCAGGTTTCAGGACTTCCCCGGGAAACTCCAGACTCGTTGGTTGGGACCATACGAAATCCGGAAGATACATGACAATGGAATCCTTACTCTAATCACTATTAACAGTTTTGGATATGCCTTCAAGGTAAATGGCCACCGAGTTCGTCTCTATCGCAAACCACTCACCCGGGAGTCCTTCTGCTAGCAGCTACGTCGAGACACTGATATGGAGATTTTGGGAGAGGAACAAAAGTCTTCCTCACCTATAATTCATTAAGGAATTCATTTCTTTTTACAGGTTGTACATAAGTTCTTTTTCTTTGAGTCATTTTTTTGTACATATTTTTGAATTAATGTTTTCCTGTCATTTTTGCTGTTTCTTTTTTTCAAAAGAATAGCATTTTCTTCCGGCTGTTCCTTTTTCAAAAAAGAGCAAATTCCGTTGGATCAGCGGTCATCTTGTTGTAATTAGGATCTTTTTCTTTATTTTTGTGTGTTTTGTTGTTCCTTTTCCAAAGGAACAACATTTTTGATTTTTGCCGTTCCTTTTCCAAAGGAATGGTATTTTTGTGTTTCTGCTGTTCCTTTTCCAAAGGAACAACATTCTTGATTTTCTGCTGTTCCTTTTCCAAAGGAACATCATATTTTTGATTTTGCTGTTCCTTTTTCAAAGGAACGGCATTGGAATGTTCTGCTGTTCCTTTTTTAAAGGAACGTCATTTGCATTTTCTGCTATTTTGAGGTCTCTTGTTGGTCCTTTCTCCAAAAAGAACATCACTTGCATGCTTTTGCTCTCCTTATGAAGCAGCTTGTCCCTTTTGCTAATCTAAATTAAGGATGCTTATTGCTCCTGCTCTTTCAAGTCTTTTAGAATACAGCTATACATTTATGCAATGGATACAAAACCTCAACATACTGAAATCTGATAATCATAAATCGCTATCTTTATAAGGCTCTGCATTGGTAAGAGGACAAAAGGAAGGACACACTTATTTATCATCTTTTGTTGTCATTGTTCTACAAATTCTCCTATGATTGTTCATCTTCATCATGACGACCCTTTTTTTCCTCTTTGATTATTATTTAGGAATAAGAACAAAGGGTTTATATCTTCCTATTGAGATGTTAAGACTTCTTCCACCATTCCTACTCTTAAGGAGTGTTGAACCACCCCTTGTGTATAAAAAAGGGAGGGAAAAAAGAAAACATGACTTATAAGTTGTCAAATGCAGGATAGGGGGTCTCATCAAGAGCCAGCCTACCATGATCATGAGGACGAAAGCGAAGTGGCATTCCCACTATGGCCACCACACCAGGGATATGGTCCAAAAGGTATATCAAATAAACAAACCTTGGAACAGGAGGTCTCATCACGAGCCGGCCTGCCCACTTTTCGCTCCTTCCTCATGAATGGCATTATGGTTAACTGGTTACCAAGCCAGCATAATGGCCTACATTTTGGCATTACACTCCCTAAAGTATACACAAAGGATCATGGTTCCATGGGTGAAATAAACAACTCTGCCAAGGTTATGGACACCTGTCGGCAGCAGAGCACTGTTAATGGTATCGAAGTCACATTATTTACACCAATAGGTGAGTTATTAATACCCTTTTGTTTCTTACACCTTGGTAATTAATCATATATCATTTCCCGAATTATATATATCGCATGCAAATCTATTATCACCAATCATGCCAGAGTAATTGACAATGATCGCAAGAGATTTAGAAAGTACGACAGATGTCCTCTCCTCTAAGCCTTGCATCATATCACAGTAGCCTCTTATGTAATACGCGATCCAACTCTACGCCTCGATTTCGGTAATTTGTTGTTTTTCTAAACATGGCATATTTTTATACGTTGTTCCTTTATGACTCTGTTTCAGATCGGGTGCTGCTCCTTTATTTGACGGCTGGAACAACCTATCACATTGCGGGGGGGGAGGTTAACCTCATTATTCCCTAGATTACATGTCAGCCCACTATTCGGGAAAGTTGTGTACTAGGGTATGGCATGGCTTAACGGCATGCTATTTTTATTTTTGTTACACAAATTACTGTTCATAAGCCATTTCTGTTGTATACTCTATTTTTTCCAAACAAGTCTTGCGTCTATTACCCTCTCTGTGTTTCAAACAGCACAAACAGTTGTTGTTCCTTTGAGAATTCACAGTGAAACCATGGGAGGAAGAGCGATCCGAAGGGAACTGCAGGTGTTGACAGTCTCCGGGAAATCCTGGCAAGAGCAGGGTGGCTGACTTATCTCAACCGCTTGCAGGAGTCTAATGAGACAGTGGCAATTGAATTCCTACAGAATTTGTAGGAGGATTACTCCACAGTGAGGGGGAGACAGATAACAGTCACTGATGACATAATCGCAAAAGTCTCGGGACTACCAGCTACTAGACCTATATGGACGTTAAAAAAGGAGAGATTACAGAAGATTATAGAAATCTTCCAGGACGAAGGCCAGAGCTTGGCAATTAAAGGAAAGGGAATTCTGCCAGCGACGCTAGGAGAGCCCTGGGCAGAATTGGCAAGGACCATGCAAAGCTACATCACCTGCGAGGGTAGAAAAGACGTGGTAAGACCACGACATCTTAAACTCTTAGCTGTTCTAAAACAGAAATGCTCTTTAAGCTTACCTACACTTTTGAATTCGTTACTTCATGACGTTGCACGGAGCTTAAAAAAGGCATAGCATGTAGAGTCAGTTGTTAGTCATCATGGGTTAATTTGATTAATTGTCAGTCATAGCCTCACCCAGCAGCAGAGCAGCTGGGAAGAGCTAATTGCAATGATTGAGGGGGGGCTTGACAACACCATCCCCAAAATGTAAGCATGCCATCAGCACACCAGAGCGTCCAGAAAAATGCAGAGAATTAGAAAAACAGAAACATGTCACTAATACATCCGAGTGTCTAGAAAAAAGCAAGGAATCAACAAAGCGTAAGCATGCCACCGGTACACCTGAACAGCCAGAAAAACGCAGGAAATCGGTTCGGTTAGCACAAATACGAGGGAGGCTGGAAAAACTCCAGGAAAACACCAGCCAGCCAGTAGAAATTGAAGATGAGCAACCCTCACGGCTAGAAGAAGAGGCCGAGCAATCTGAAGGAGAAGAGAAAGAAGAGGCCGAGCAATCTGGAGAGGAGGCCGAGCAATCCGAAGAAGAAAATGAGGAAGGAGCCGAGCAGTCTGAAACAGAAGTTGAGCATTCTGAAACAGAAGCCGAACAATCCAAGCAGGAGGAGGAAATGGAACAGTAGGAAGGTAGCCCATCATAGGACCCAGTGGGAGAAGATGAATTGGCTGAAGTCTTGGCCAATATGGGTGAATATGGCCAACCTTCCAGTCCATCAGACCTCCATGAAAAACCCCAGGAGGAAAATGCACCTGAAAAACCACATGCAAAAGAGGCAGAAGAAGAAAATCTGCTTGTTCATGATAAAGAAACAATAAGAGATACTGAACAAGAACAATCCGTTCCTAACCAGAAGACACCGGAAGAAATTCTAGAGGAAGCAGGGGCAGAAAAAGAAGTTGCCCAAGAATTGACAGAACCAGTTAGGGTTCCTACCCCAGAACAGCCAGAGCAGAACAATGAAGAAACACCCCAGAAGGAAGATCCAGGGACTAGTCACGGCCCAGGCCACAGTGAACAGCCTGCTGTTCCTTCTAATGAAATTTTGGAAATTAAAGAATTGCAAAAGGAATAGTAGAGATTATTGAGCATAATAGCCCAGCTCCACCAGCAGATTAGGATCGTGAAAGCAAGGCAGAGGGTAAAAAGGACTTCAGGAAAGAAAAAGGTGACCACTCCGGCAAAACCTCGCAAGGAAAAGAGGCGGAGGATCAGAATTCGTCCTGCTGTTCAAAACCCTGTCGAAAATCTAGCTGCTGTTCCAAATGATGCTAAGGAACAGACTGCTGTTCCATTTGAAAAGGAATAGCAACAGACTGATATCCACGTTAAAATAGAAATTGATGATATGATAACCTGTGATAAGGAAATTTAGATGGAGGCACCACTTTTGGGAGTGATAAGGGTTCTGAACTCAAAGCAACGCAATAAGAAAGTTCAGGTAAAACTCCCGGCCTCCACTGTTGCATGGAGAAGAGATCCAAAAATAGTAACCTTGCGCAAGGGGTTGAAGCAAGCTCAGCAAGAAGCAGAAAAGCTTAGAGAGCAAATGGTCCCTCGCGAAAAGTATGAAGAGCTACAACAGCAACTTAGGAACGTCAATCAATCCGAAAGCCAGGCTTTTGAAGGTTGGTGGAAGGAACAAGAGAAAGTTGCAAAGGTAACTCGTAGGCTAGATATTGTTATCAAGCAGATGGATACCTTGTGTTCTTTATACAATGACGTCTTAGCATGTAGGGCCCCTGCCAAAAATTATGCCCTGTTTTTACTGGAACGGTATTTGCAATTAAAAATAAAAGCTATTAAAGCAGGTGCTCCCATACAAATTAACACTGTCAATGATTTTATAGACTACTGTAAACACTACGGGGTAAAAGTCCAGAGACTGTTGTGCGAGTTCTATTTGCATAACCTTGTACTAGACCAAGAGACTGAGCTGAACCCTGGCCCCTTTGTTGGAGACATCCAATTGCAGGCATTCATCTCATTTGGGGTTAATCAGATTAAATGGCTCAAAGCCTATAATACTTTCCAGAGGCAAGAAAACAGCTTAGATTTGTGGTTAAGGGCTGAGCCTAGGAACCCAGTACAGTTTTGGAAAGCACATAGAAACCTCATGAAGACTCCGGGTGTCATTGAAACATTAGGACCCATGCATGAGGCACTCATTCGACAGGTATTAGAATACTTTATTTCTATTAAAGACCTTGCCATTGATGCAGCTAAATTTCGGTATCAAATCTCTAATTCGAATATCCAGCTCAGGGAACTATTTAAGTATGAAAATTTTAAATTAGTCACCAATCGTTTGCACCTTTATGGCGAAAGCATTTTGAGAGTAGGGCCATCATGGTTAGGATATAGGTTCCGGAGTCCAATTATTTGGCACCCTGCACCCGGATACCAAGCCCTGTATGAGATGCCTGAGGGTCAAACAGGCCATTTCTTTGACTACCTAGTTACTCATCATGGCTGTAGGCCTCCGCATGAGATTCCATCTCCAGCCTATTCTCTCACTGCTTTGCATGTCAACTACAATGTTTTCATGAGGGCATGAAACAGGGTAAGCAGGGGGGTGTGTGGAGTACTAAAAAGGTATGTTTTTGATGATCATTTCAGTGACTTTTCAGTAGAACTTGTAAACATTTTTGCATCATGAACTTGGAAAACGATAAAGAATTATAAAAAAACATGTGAGATTAATATGCAAGACTAAACCACTGACAATTGTCATTCCCTCATGCATGAAGGGGTGAAAACGAGGAGTTGCTGTTCCAAAGGAAAGGACAAGGACAAGGTAACCACTGTCCCTTTGACAGGAGACTGAATGCAAACAAGGCTAAGCAGATCAAAGCAAATCGGCCATGAAAAGGAGGTGAAGACACCAGCTCGGTGCAGGAGGGAAGAGAGATGATTAAGGATTAACGGTTCGGTGAATCCCTCAGGATCCTTGATCCTGAGGGATCGCTGCTTTATCTATTTTTATACTTAGACATCTCTGTCATCACCCTCATAAAGGGGACAACATTGTTAGCTCAGGGGGAGGACATGATTATGCTTTTATGTAATTTCTGTTAAGATCAAAACTTTGATCATCGAGTCTCGATAAGAACTGGTTTATTGTAATTTTGCTTCATGCATTAATACAAACTTGGTGATTATTTCATCGCCGAGTCTGGATTAACCTCAAGCGGTGTACCCCTGGAGGCTAAGGGCCCAGCCCTGGAGGACACTTGCTCCTGTATTATTACGATTTGATTTCTGCGTGGTTTGCTTATCGTCGTTATTTGGTAATCTGATATGCTTTATAAGTTTACATCACATGCTCTGTTAAGTTTAATTCATTAAGATTTCTACAGACAGAACTATTGTATTGACTCTGCATCATATTACTATTCCTTTCAGAGTTGATTGAATATTATTAGTCTTAACAGAATACTGTTACTATCCTATTACAGAGCTTTTGTGTTGTGCATCTGTTCATTTATGTTACAGAATTTATCCTGGGAGTTATGTTCTTTACAATTGTTGAATTGATGAACGATGCTGTTCTATTTTGAAATGCAGTCATATTCCCTCTAACTGAGATTAATATTTGGATCAGATTACTCTTTAAGTGTGTTGTGTGCATATATGGTTTGTAAGCGTTGTTCCATAACTTATCAGTACTCAGTGCTGTTCCATTAGTGTGTGCTGTTTGATCTGCCTTAAGAGTGAAAGATTGCCGTTTGATTATGATTAATGCCTTTGATTTGATTTGTTGCTGCTCGCGAGACTTAGTTGTCGATTCTATTTCATAACTGCTGTTCCATTTAAGAATTGCTATTCCATTTAAGAATTGTTGTTCCATTACAGATTTGCTGTTCGATTTCTTATTTGCCGTTCCATTTTCTTATCTGCCGTTCCATTTGCTAGTGTTTGTTATTTTGGTGTGGGAGACGATCTAAGGCTGTAGTGGGCCTTGGCATTTACTGTCTGGTTCCCAGATCCACGGTCTGTTCTCTAATTTCCTTTCCATCAGTTTCCAAAGGGATGGGTTATCGCTACTGAACCCTTGACTGATAAGTTGCCTAGTCTTCTGAGTGTGTGATTTACTCTTTTGGAGTAGCTTAGTTGTAGACAAGCATCCATTTACTCTTGTATTTCTAAACACTGTACTACTAGCATTACTCTGGCAAATGATAGCCTCACACTGAGACACTCTTTGAAATAACAAAACGCTCCCGGATTGACATATTAATGGGAGGTAATTAGAGGTGAAAGAGACCCTTTTTATAGCTCTACAATTCCTTCCTCATAAATTGTTTTGATTTTCGCAGACCCATTCTCATGATACTTCTCTATCAAGTAGGGACCCAACCATCTTGTCATTAACTTCCCCATGAATTCCTTGAATCTGTAGTCATACACCAAGGCCCAATCTTCTTCTTGAAAAGTAATTTCCCTAATGTTCTTATCATTCCAAATCTTCCTTTGTAGCTAGATTACCTTAATGTGTAGGAGAAATTGCATTCTGAATTCAAATAAACCATTGAGTTGGAGAAGCCTTTCCTATTTCACTGTGGTGAGATCCAAGTGTAACTGAGGTTCCATTCTCAAGATGTTTTATTCAAATTCAATAGACAACAGGGCCTTCTACGCATAGACCAACTCAAATGGAGTGAACCGAGTGGTGGTTTTCGAAGGAGTGTTGTAGGCCCAAGAGGCTTCCACAATTTTGTCTTCCCAATTATTCCTATTGTTGTTAACAACCTTGGTAAGAATCTTTTCCAATGCGTTGTTGGTGACTTCCACTTATCCATTTTCTTGAGGGTGATAGGCATTAGATGTCATGTGCATGATGTGGTGCTTCTTCATAAGGTCTTCAATCAAACTTGATGTAAATGTTTCTCCTTGATCAGTGACTATTTCCCTTAGAAAACCAAATGTATGAAGTTTTTAACCCTATATGGAAATTACATGCAAATGAATTCTTAAAAGGAAAAAAATAAGAAATGGTGAGAGCGTAAAAAAAAAAACAAATATTTCCCCTGGATCCAAAAACTGGGACTACCAGATTGATTTTTCATTATATTCCTTTCAATGTTACAGCACATATATATACATGTTGAAGCATTCATAAACCCTGGATTAGAGCATAACCATAGTTCCCTTGACCAGATCTACAAGATACCTTGGGAAGAAAACCATCATGCCCAAAACCATAGGTAGGTCTTCCCACCTAATATAGGGTCCAAAAAAAAAAATCCTGGGGTACTGCCTCCCCCCCCCCCCGTGGCCCACCCGTTGCCCCCAACGCAATGCAGGGGTGTCTAACACCCCCTATAACCCCCCACTTTGCACGTGTGGCTAGTTGTAGAAATAATATAACACACACCCAACTTTATCCCACTTTTTGTTTTCTTTCCACATAGGGGGGTCACAGGAGAGCTTAGTCATTGGTCCAACTATGCAAAAACCATTATTTTTCTACACCAAGAAAAATTCTCAGTGCTCACAAACTTCGTCAATGCATCTGCAACATTCTTGGAAGTGTCCACCTTTTCCAACAACACCTTTTTGTCCTCAACCATATCCCACAAAAGGTGATACTGAACATCAATGTGCTTTGTCTTTGAATGTTAGGTAGGGTTCTTTGCTAAGAAAATTGCACTTTGGCTGTCACATTCTATCTTTATATCTCACTTTACTAACCACATACTTGAATACAATATTTGCAACCAAATAGGTTAAACACATACCCACTTGTAGATCCTCTCTGAATCCTGATCCACATTGATGGGCCTCTAACTTAGACCTAAATTAAGGACCATATAACCATGATTTACGATATTAAACCTCTCTTTTTGCATTAGATAATGTATTTTTAACTTTAATATGTTCATTAGGAAGGTTTATGGATAATTTCATATTTGTGCCTAATATTATTTATTTTTGTGGAATATTGTGAGAATATTGGGCAGATTATGAAGATTTGGAGGAGGAGATAACTTAGGGACTTGCTCCTTACTACAGGAGGATCAATATTAAATAATAAGTCAACAAGATATTATGGAATTATGGCACATATTGTGGAGCTCCAGTGATTGAGAAAATCTAGGAATGTGTTCCCTGCCATTTATTGCAGATTCCTAGTATTGCGAACTAGATCCACTAATCAAGGGATTTTGGTGGGGAAAGCTTCCTCTTTTCATGGGGAATGCTTCCTAATCATTTTTTATAAGTACCAAATAAAATTTTCCTCTAGGGAAGGATTTTTATTAGCCTTCTTGTAGAGAGAACTCATATTTTTGCAGTTCCATTGTCATTTCTTGTAGGGATGTAATTGTATTCATGGAAAAAATGAAGATTGGTGTCATGTTCAACGTTTAAACCTTGGTCTCCTTCGTAGGACTCTAAGTTTCCTTGAGCTTGAACATAGTTACCACTCAAACGGGAACTATTACCTCAAAACAGATAATCGAGCCCAAAAATCCCCAATAAACATGAAAAAAAAATCAAAAAATAAAGAGAATTGATTTTGCATCACCATTTTTTTCAAAGTAAAATTTCAATATTTTTAAAAACAATAGTAAAAAACAATATAAGTCATTTTGTTTGGTACAAAAAACACCCTGAAACTGAAAAGTGTTGACGCTGGAATAATGTTTTTTTTGTTTTTATTTTTTTATTTTTTACTCTGAAAAACTTTAAATTTGTAACGATTTTCAAGCAGGACATTAAATATAAAATATCATGTCTTTGAAAAGCCTTAAAATTCAAATGATTTTTAAGCATGACATTAAATTTAAAATCTCACTTCTTTGAAAAACCTTAAAATTCCAACAATTTTCAAGCATGGTGCTAAGAAAAAATATTTATGATTGTTTTCAACCATAGCATTAAAAATAAAATATTATGACTTAGAAAAACATTAAAATCATGGCAAATTTTCAACCATGGAATTAAAACCAAGGATTATGAAAACAATCTTAAGTTTTCAAAATATTTCAAACATGATATTATGGAAAAATTTTATGACTAAAAAAACTTAAAAAATGAACACGAGAATGAAAGAGTTAGTATACCAAGAGTAATTTTTTTTTAAATGCTAGATGCATAGCGATTTTAAAATCTTAGCCTAAGACAGCTTGATACCTTGCAAAAAATAAATTAAAAATCAACTATCAAATTGCACATAATGGGATCGGGTTGCTAAACAAGCATCGACATGAACCCTAGAATATATATATATATATATATATATATATATATATATATATATATATATATATATATATATATATATATATCAAAGATACATAAGAAAACAAAAATTCAAATATTCAAAAAAAATAAAAAATAAAAAAATAACAAATAATAAAACATAAAAAACATGACAAAAAAAAATCAAACATAAAAAATATATAGAAATGCAAAAATTCAAATATTGAAAAAAAATAAAAAATAAAAATAATCACAAGTAATAAAACATAAAAAACATGACAAAAAAATCAAATATAAAAAATATAAAAAATGATATAAAAAAACTATAAAATGTAAAATAAAGTAACCATACCATATAAAATAAAAAAAACAAAAGAGTAAAATAAAATAAAAACCAAATAAAAAAAATAAAAAAATAAAAAAATAAAAATCAAAAAATAAGAAAAATAAAAAAAGTTACGAAAATAAAATGCAACATTAAAAAAAATAAAAAACTTAAAAAAAAAAATAAAAAAATCAATGAATACACACACCCCGAGGTCCAACCGAGGGGTGGCAAGGGGACAATTCACGACAAAAAATAAATATAAAATAAAAAACAGGGAAAAACCATTATATATATATATATATATATATATATATATATATATATATATATATATATATATATATATAGATATATATATATATATATAATTTAAGGAAAAATAAATATAAATTGAAAAAAACCATTTTTGCAAGTTAAAAAAAATAGTAATAATAATTTAAAAAAAAGGTTAAATAATTACCAAAACAAATTTAAATAAAAAAGAATTAAAATAAAATTAAAATATAAATATTTTTTTTTTTTTTTTTTAATTTAAAAAAATAATATTTTTTTTTAATTAATATTATAAAATTTAAATTATAAAAAAAATTATAATTATAAAATATTTAAATTATAAAAATTTGAATTATATATAAAAAAAAAATTATAGAAAAATTATAGAAAAATTATTTAAATTATATAAAAATAAATAAATTTAAAATTAACAAGAAATATTTAAAAAAAAAAACTGCCCCTTTCCTCCCTCTGTTACACCCCACCACTCTCCTCCCCCTACCCACCTGCCTCGCCTCCCTTCCCTGTCCACCTCATCTCACCCCCCTTGCCCTCCCCATTCGAGCCCCCCTCCTCCCATCTCCTCACCCCCTCCCTCGCTCCCCCTACACCACGTCCTGTCTCCTCCCCACGCCCACCCACAACCTCCCTCAACTTCTTCCCCTCCCTACCCACATGGGCCCCCAGCAAGTTGCTCCTTAGTCGCTCGTTGGGGGTGCAGGTGGCGGGGAGAGCCGAGTGGGCAGGGGAGGTGGGTGAGGGAGGCAGTGGGCGGGGGCGGCGTGGGGAGGGGACAGGTGGGGTGAGGAGGGGAGAGGGGAGGAGGGGGCCTGGGCTGGAGAGGGGAGGATAGGGGTGTGAGGTGGGTAAGAGAGGGAGGAGGAGAGTGGGGGGTGTGGAAGCGGAGGGAGGTTGTGGAGTGTGGTGGGGAGGAAGGGGGAAATGGGGGAGGGAATTTTTTTTTTTTTAATTTTAATTTTTTTTTTAACGTGTTTTTATTTTTTATTTTTTTTTATTTTAATTTTAATTTTTTTTCTCTTTTTTATTTATTTTTTAATAATTAAATTATTTTATTTAATTTTTATAATATTAATTTAAAAAATAATTCTTAAATTTTTTTTTTTTTTTTTTTTTTTTCTTTTAAATTTTAATTGTTATTTTTTTTTTTTTTTTTTAATTTATTTTAATTTGTTTTGGTAATTATTTTAATTTTTTTTTGTCTAATGAGGTTTTTATTTTTTATTTGTTTTTTTTTTTAACTTAAAAAAATGGTTTTAGACCCTTTTTTTTTGTTTTATATATATATATATATATATATATATTCATTTTTTATTTATTTTTTGTCTTTTTCCATTAATTTTTATTTAATTTTTTTTTTTTTACTAGTTAATTTTTGTTTTTTGTTTTTTATATATTTTTTGTATTTGATTTTTTTTTGTCATGTTTTTTTTTATTGTTTTATTACAAACATGAAAATCACCAAGATTTAAAAAAAAATATATCCACACTTAATTCATTATAAAATTTAAAGTGTAAAAAATAAGCCCTCTAAACAAAAAGGGTTGATGCTCATCAACACTTTTCAAAATCAAGATGAAAATCACTAACAATTTTTTTTTTCGCATTTGATACATAAAAAAATGTGTTGACGCTGCATCAACACTTTTCAAAATCAACATGAAAATCACTAACATTTAAATAAATTGTTCATACTTGATACGTAAAAAAATTAAAGTACTAAAAGAATGCTAAAAATAAAGGTGTATTCTAAATCACCATTTTTCAAATTCGAGTGATATTTTGCTACTTCAAAAAAACGAGTACTAGGTAATTTTCTCATTTGATCGGTAACTTTGTTCTTGGCCATTCCGGGAGCCTCAGAGACCATTTGTATCATTTGCTTTTCTTCTTTTCACTTGTTATTCACATGCACCTATTGTTCTTGTTTATTTCTATTTCTGCATTTAGTATTAATGATTTCTTGTTGTAGGATTAGGTTAAACGTTTGATGTAAGTTCTTTTGCAGGATCACAAGTATAATTTCATCCTTGGAAAATATTTGGAATGTCATAGTAATCATTGAACTACTTGGATTAATTTTCTTATTCCCAAATCTAGATTTCTAGAACTCCTTTATAGCAAATAATAGTAAATTTCTGCTAGTTTTTAGAGCATGCTAACGAGCTTCAATCGAGTTGGTTCAAATTGCATTAGATCAGAAAAACATTCTAGTTAATAAAAAAATTACCCCATTACATTTTCACTTGATTAGGTTAGACATTTGATAGATTTACTAGCTCAATAGTTCTCGATTTTTTAGATTTTAGACTAGTAACTTTATGCCATTCTTTAGCATGGGTTAATAGAGGTATTTTTGAGTGATTCCACTTGGAATGGAGACCTAAGACATCTTGTTCAATAACAAAACTTTTCCCATTCAATTTGGATTTGATTTGGTTGATCATTCTATGAATTATAACACCCTATAACAAATATGTTGTTTCTTGTAGTAGTACTATAGGAAACTCTGTAGTAGCTTTCCAACATGCATATATTTGCCCAGATTCTCTCAAGAAGCTTGGTTATTGTCCCTTAGGGTTGAATCATGACCCCTAGGTTCTAAATCAATGATTAGGGAAGACTAAACACCGCTTAGGACTTGCCTCTTTACTCATAATTTTTTTTTAGCGATTTGGGCTAATGGAAAGGTTTACGAAATGGGTAGTACAATGATGATTTTATTGATTGCCACATCCAATTAACTTTGTTAATGGATCTAAAGTCTTTGAAATGTAATGGATGACATTTAGCTCATGATCTTTACTTTATGCAATTAGAATAGGTTTCTTTCCGTGTACTTTCTTTCTTACAATAGGTTGAGGTTTCCATTTCGAGCATTTCATTTTCTACAAATAGTTTAGGATTTTACTTTAGTACATGCAAACCATTACATCATGACAATAATGGAAGGACACATTGTATGTTGCAAATATAGTGTCAATACCTCTTAATTTTGTACGAACCCCGGGTTGATAATTAAAGTTGGTAGACTTGGGAGTTACAGCATTCTTGTTGCAATACCGAGGCTCATCACACATCTCTAGTCTAGTCTCCATCAACAAGGCCACGGATGTCCAAAAATTTGTCCAATATTGGTATTACATAGTAGCACACACTATAATCACTAGTGCCATGAAAATACCTGAAAACCTGTTTCACTGTTGTCCAATGCTCCTTCCCTAGTTTTGACACAAACCTGCACAATACCCCTACTGCATGTACACTGTCCTATCTAGGAGAGACCATTGCATAGATCAGGCTACCGACTTCACTTGTGTATGGAACATGGGACATGTACTCTTCCTCTTCTTGTCTCTTGGGACACTATTTAGCAAATAATTTTACTCCTATAGGAATAGGAACCTTCACCAATTTACTATCCTACATATTAAAGCTTTGCAGTATTCTCTTAACAAAGTTCCTCTAGTTTAACT
This sequence comes from Pinus tabuliformis, assembly GCA_031772625.1. NCBI lineage: Eukaryota > Viridiplantae > Streptophyta > Pinopsida > Pinales > Pinaceae > Pinus > Pinus tabuliformis. The sequence continues at coordinate 588,625,407 of CM062805.1, forward strand.
AGATCTTCCTCTTTTCTTGATATAATTTAGTTTCCATGCCGAAAATATAATTTTTAGCACTGAGATACTTCATGTCGAACTTGGAGGACAATCGAGTCTTCAAATCCTGTATAATTTCTTTGCCATTTCCAATGAGCAACATATCACTCACATACAAGGCCAAAAAACTAAAACGATCACCAATTAATTTAAAATATACACAGTGATCCACTTTTCTTCTGGTGAAGCCAAGTCCTCATATAAATGTATCAAATTTCTAATACCACATCCTTGGTGATTTTTTTAACTTATACAGACACTTTTTTAACCTGCATACCATTTATTTATTTCTCTTCACCACAAAGCATTCAGGTTGCTTCATGTAGATCTCTTCTTCCAGATCACCTTGAAGAAATGTTGCCTTCACATCCATTTGTTCTACCTAAAAATCAAAAGCAGTAGCAACAAATAAAAGTAATCTAATAGAAGCTACCTTAGAAATAGGAGAAAAAATATCACTAAAATCAATTCCCGACACTTGAGAATAAACTTTTGCTACCAACTGAGCTTTGTATTTCTCCACCTTTCCTTTTGCATTCATCTTCTTCTTAACCACCCATTTGTGGTCGATGGGTTTCCTTCCAATCAACAAATCCAGCATATCCCAAGCCTAATTTTTGTCCAAAGATGCCATTTCATCAACCATGGCCTCCTTCCATAGTTTTCCATCCTCTAAATCCACTACTTTCCTGACAGTTGTGGGATCGTCATCAATAATAGATAAAGAAAAATTTAAACAAAAAGTAGATGAAATATACCTTTCTGTTTGCTTTCTTTCTTGAATTGATATTCTCACAATTGGAGTTTGTGGCTTTTCATCTTCTAATTCCTCTTCTGCTGTAGAGTATGATTCTTCCTCCTTTAACTCAAACTCTATCTTCTCAAGTTCCTTTGGTAGGATTTCTTGTTTAATAAAATCTTTCACCTCTCTAAACGTGACATCTCGGTTGTACACAACCTTCCTTGTTTCTGGGTTCCAAACAGGAAACATTTTAAGGATGGAAATTTATCTTAAAGATTAGAAACCTTGGCGAATCTTAATAATCCATAATATGAAAACTATAAAACGTTTGGTGATATTTTACTAAAAATATTCAAACTTCTAATGATTTTATATAGTCTCTATAAATTATAGTGATTTCTAAGGTAATTTTTTTTTTCTTATAGAATTTAGGAAAATAATTTTTAGAAAATAAAGGAATTAACGAATCCTTTTTTTTGGAAAAATCATGGAAAAATAGCTCATCTACGAATATTAGCGCCTAAAATTTTCCCTGGTTCCAAAGCTTATATACTTTTAAACGATTCTTATACCCAATAAAGATTCACCTTTCATATTTACTATCTAACTTGGTTCTTTTCTCCCGTGGAACATGTACATATGCATCACAACCAAATACCCTCAAATGTGAAAGAGAGGGCTTCTTACAAGTCCATACCTCATGCAGACTCTTTCCTTCAATGCTGATGAAGGTGATCTATTAACCAGATAATATGCAGTCTCCACCGCCTTTGCCCATACTTCTTGTCCTAACCTAGCACCACTAAGCATACTTCTTGCCTTTTCCATGAACGTCCTGTTTATTCTTTCTGCAACTCCATTTCGTTGAGGTGTATATGGAGTATTCTTCTTCCATGCTATACCACACTTCTTATAGAATTCTTCAAATTTCTTCTTGCAAAACTCTCCATCATTATCTATCCTCAGCACCTTTATCTTCTTTTCTGTCTGGTTTTCCACCAGAGCCTTAAATTCTTTAAACGTATCAAAGAATTCAACTTTCTTCCTAAAGAAATATATCTATGTATTCCTTGAGAAACCATCTATAAATAATACATAGTACATAGACTTACCCAGTGATGGAACCAACACAGGTCCAAACACATCATTGTGCACAAGCTCTAATGTCTATTTCGCTCTCTTATCACTAAAGGGGATGTTAGGGTCCTATAATAATAGGATTCATAATTTTGAATTTCCTATGGTTCGTCTTGTAATATTGTACATACTTTTGTTTTCCGCAAAATGTTTTCCATATTAAAAATTAAAAAATGTAAAGAGGGTATGTCCTAAAAGAATAATCAAAGGACAAAAAAAAAGAGTAAAAGATAAAAAAAGTGAAAAATATGAACCCCAAAAACAAATAAAACAAATCATGAAAGTGTGCAAATTCAAATGCCACTACTTTTTACTTTTTTATGCAAAATAAGGTTGTGTGCAACTTGTCACAAATGCCACAATCCATGATGGTCAAATAGCTTAATCTTGACTTATTCATGCTTTAAATTTTATGTTGATAGATAGAGAATAAAGATCTAGCCAAACTATTTAACCTTGGCAGATTAGTAGTTCGGTAGAGAATAAAAATGAGTTCATCAGATTAATCTGAACCATTGAAATTTATAAGGTTAGAATTAGATAGTTTTCTTGTTAGAAGAAAAGGAAATAAAGGGTCAGAAAGCTCAAATGCACCCAATAAAATGAAGAAAAAATGTTAGGATAAATAAAGGGTAGGTAGAAGAAAGGTTGCAAATGTACAAGGTTGTTGAGTCAAAAGCACATTTATCATGCTTAATCCTATGTTTCATGTGCAGGAGCATTTATGAGAAAGAAAATATGTTCACAAGCTAGTTTAACTAATTTCCCCTCATTTCACTATGCCCCCACATGCTTATTTGTTAATTTCCCCATTATCCCTTTATCATTTATAAATCCCCTTTTCCCCTCATTTTGACCCTTACCCCTTGGTTTCACACACTTCCCTAGTAATTACCTTTCAAAAATCATTTCCCTATTCACAACCCCCTTTCCCTAGTGTAAAACCCATTCCCCATTTGCAAATATTAATTCTCCCCCCTTCTTAATTTCCCTGTTTCCCTTCAAAAACCCAAAAAACCCCCTTATCCTAATTTTTTATCCCCTCGCATTATTTAATTAATTTCCCCACTTTATATTTCCCCAACAAACCCTTTTAACCCACCAACCCTTGGTGCAGTTGAAAAACCCTACCACATAACCCATGGTCCCACTTTATTAAATCTGCTACTTATATCTAATCCTTACCTTATTTACTAATTAATTATAGTTATTTGTAATTCAACCCTGGGCCCCACAAATCCCTTCCCAAAATCCCTCCGCGCAGCTTAACCATGCGACTGTCGTTCGATCTCCTACCCCCAGATACGACAGTCTACATCCATGTCACGTGGGTTCACCGTCCGACCGATAGCAGACCGAGAGCATGCGAGATTCGCGGTTTTTCCTGGGCGCTTTTCTGCTATGTGGCGGCCCCAAGCTAGATCACTTGCTCATGAAAAATACCTCCTGCCCTCCAAAAGCAGTGCAATAGCCCAAAAAAGCACCTCCCCACCTAGATTAGAAGACGCGCATTTTTCATTTATAGTTTCTATGCCAAAATGCGACCTTTACCCATTAAAAGGCCGGAAAAGCCGCAATTCACTCTTTTCACTCGTTTTTCATTGTAACTATTGCTCAAGCCATTCTACAACATCCTGAACCTCTGCGGCCAAATTGACCACTGTCTACCACCTGAAGAAGCTTCGGACACCTAGTTAAAGCGACCAATTCACAGTTCAAGCTATCATACCCTTTGCATTCACCAATGAAACCAGTTTGCAAGCCAGACTACCAAATTCCAGGTATTCCTGAGAAAAACCGGAATGAACGTCTCAATTTGGAAACATACAATCCAACTTAAAGATTAATTGGTTAAAATTAATTAATAAACTTTCCTAAATTGAAGAGAAATTTACTTCTATACCCCAAACCCTTCTTTTACAAACTGTAACTACCATCCCACTGTTCCAGGGTGTCTAAACCTCACTTCTACAACCACTACATGCCTAATTCATATCCATAAACTCAGTCATGGCTTCCGAGACCTCTCTGGATGTGAGACCTCTGTCAACCCCTCACGTGGACATTGACCACCTAGCATTAGTAGACAGAGACTTTCAAATAAAGGATATTGCTTCCCTAGCTTACCTTCTAAAGCTCCACTATTGGAGTAAGGACAAGTTGCTAAACTAGAACGATGACATCTACCTTTTGGAATCTAATTTACCCAAGTATTCGTTCCTAGAAGTACACCCATTCCCTGACGTCATCCGCTTTTGTCATGCCCATTACATTCCTAGCCAAAGGGATATTATCACCCTTAACTAGCAGCTATTATTTACCATCATTGCAGATTCTATCAACCAAATGTTGCAGGTCCAACCAAGCCCTAATGAGACCCCACTATCTATTGGTGACTTGTTGGACCTATATGTCAAGTTAGACCTAGACAAAATAGCCCAAATATTCTAGACTTTCATTATAGAGGACTGCCATACTCCCACAGATAGTCCTCCTTATGCTGCCACCATTTTTTCAGAGAGAGGCAGACAGATTATTACCATGCTCTCTTGCATCCTAGGATATACCTCAGATGAGCATGCGGATGAGGTTGTCCTGGCCTTTCTTCCATTTTTAGACCAGGCAAGCCTCCTATTGTTCTTTACAACTATGCTCAGTTCATTGTAGATAGGATGCATGAATAGTTCACCAGACTACCAACTGAGAGAGTCTTCAAGTACTCCTCTATGTTATTTCATATGTTTTTATATTATCAATCTCACAAATTCCCTGTCAGCATCCAGAAGTTGGAAAGGTCATCCAAAGTCAGTTATTTATTGGACACCCTTGATCCAGAAATAATCCACTGCATTCACCTATAAGGACTTAATCAATTCATTTGTCCATCAAGTCATGAACATGCTAACTAGTGGCCCTCAACCCAGAATCAACCAAGAAATCAAAAGGGTGTTACAGTTGGCGAAGAATAGCAAGGTGGGAGACTGGTATCTGTATCAAAACCACATAGAGATTAGAATTTATGGATGCCAACTTGCCCCTTACAAATTTCCCAAATGCCTCCCTATGAGGATATTTGCACTGGAATATTTTAGGCAGATCATCAATTTTGATGAAGTCAACTTCCTAGCAGCTAGGAAGAAAACCCAATTTAAAATGAAAAATCAATTGGGCCCCTTCATTTGCAATAACGGAGAGGCTGGACCAGAGGCTGACAAGATATTGCAGGAAATGAAATTTAGGAACAGGTTTATGTGGCAGTATGACCCTCACAGGGTCATAAATAAGTTAAGAATCAAGTTCAAATTGGGACCTTTCATCCACAATCCTAGACCGTATATTGAGAGGTTTTCCAACCAATTAGAATGGTTGGAAAATAGATTAATTGACATGGATAGCACAATAGTGGATGTAGAAAATACACTGATTGATGTAGAGAAACAAATTGAACAAAGTTCTTTCCTATAGGCTCCAGAACTAGGGGAAGGCCATGGCTACACATAAGTTGCAGAATTCATTGGATAACACTACAACCCAATATAAATTGGAAAAGGCCTCCTCGCAAGACAAGGAAAACAGGATCAAGTCATTGGAGAACTTAATAATTTAGCTAGGACATGATCCCAATGACATCAAATCTGCTGAGAAGTTGATCAAGAAGAATAATGAGGACATTACAACTCTTAAAAAACAATTGAAACTTCCTCATTCAGAGCACCTAGAAAGAAAAGAGACCCTGGAGAGCCAAACACATTAGGAAGAGATGATGGACCCGATGCTACAATTGAATGATCAACTGAAGGAAATGGAAAAAGAGTTAGATAGATTGATACAGGTAAAACAAGCTAGTCTGGAGACTTCTCCTACCACTATTAACCCAACAATTACTATTATAGTACCTTCCACTTTGGCAACATCATTAGATCCTATTGCTCCAATGGCTACAACACTGCTAGCTTCTAAAGTGTCTACATCAGCAACATGGTCAAGAGGTGATGAGGCAAGTAAGTTGGTCAAGGTGATGAAAGACATGTCCATTCAGACCACTGAAATGAACAAGCTCAAGGAAAAGGTGACCAGTCTGGAGACTGACTACAAGCTTGCTCAGATTATGCAGAAGGAAGAAGTGCAGAAAGCCACCAGGACGAATGAAAGAATAAAAATATTGGACAAGGAATTAAATTTGAAAGAACCCCTTGGATAGGCTAAGGAACAATTGTGGGCCAATATCATTGAATCTGTCAATGATATTTGGCCATCCATCCAAGTAATTTTTGAGAAAATTGACTTAATAAAACAGGCTACATAAGCCATACAAAGAATAAAAGCATAACTGGGAGACATGCTAGAGGAAGCTGCAAGGATCATTCATTTTCCTCAACTCCAAAAATAAGTATGAATTGCAAGAATTAGATATACCTGACAGGACAGGTATAATATTAGAAGTAAAAAGGGTCCTCACCAAAAGGAATTTAATGTTAAACCCTAAAGATAAGTTCCAAACCATGCAACTGGCTATAGATAGATTCATGGTTAAGTTTGAAGTTTTGAGACAAAAGGGTTTGCCTAATCCCTTGGTAATAAATGAAAAGTTAATGACACATGAGGACTACAACAGAAAAATCAGAGAAGTGGCTAGAGATCAAGTAAACACTTCATCTATGAAAGGAATGCCAACTGGAAAGGTCCTATACCAAACTTTTGAGAACTTGTTTTACCTCCAACATGAGGTAAAACACCTTTGTGAATAAGCCTACTTTTACCAAATACACGGAGGCATATGAGATTTGCACGAAGACGATAAATATCCAATTACGAGATGCTGAAACATGCGATAAATTAAATGACTTATTGTAGAAATGCATAGTGAAAATGTAAGAATCTACAGTAATATTGAAAATCACAGTAAAAGGATAATGACAGGCCACCCAGATGAAAGTGTATTAGATGAAAGTGTATTGGTTGAAAGGTCAGAGTGAATATAACATCCAATGTGAAGACAAAACAACAAAGCATAGATTAAAAAGAAAAATATCAAAGATTAAAGACAGCATAACCTAATAAATAGGGACAACAAACAACAGTTCAATAGTTGTCTCTATCTTCTTGCATGAAGATATTTCTTTCTCCTAGATTAATTCCCAAGATAGTTTGTCATATTTTGTAAATTAATTTTGTATAAATTCTTCATAATTCGAAGCATTGAGTGTGGATTGCTATACATTTGTAGAGTTATTTTGATCATAAACTTAAGGGTTATTATACTAATTTTTCCAGTCAACAGACTGGACCAAGTAATAAAGAGATTGCATTACAGGATTCAAGTGTTGAGCTATTACAGTGAAGTATTTTCTTTTTCAAATTTTTTATTTTCTTATGTTTTTCACAAACTTGAATGTTATCTAAAGTTAAATGAATTAAACAAGAAATTTATCTCAGAATTTGTTTAAGTACACTTTGTTTTGAATAGTTGATCATTTACATGTTTTCTTCTGATATCCAGATTTGAGAATCCTTAATTGATCTCCCATCCTGGTTGAATTCTTTCACTTTCTTCATAATCTAACCTAAGGAACCCTTAATTGTTTTTTGGATCTGATTGAAAACCACTTCACCATCCAGCCTTGAGATCTAAAGTAACTCTAGTATCTTGCCCTATAACACTGTTTTTAGAACTTGATCCAGTGTTGTTTGCCTGATATTTGACCCCATAGCCCAATGGTAAAAGACACCCCTCTTTTCATCTAAGTAATCCCACCACCAAATCTAAATCAAAACCCAAGCACAATCATAACTAGCCTAAAATCAAATAACTAAACAAAGTTAAATAAAAAAGAAAGAGCCCTCTCTGAGAATTAGGAAGGCTAGATCCTAATCTCCAAAGTTGGTTTGTGATTACCTCTAATTATTTCTTTCTTAAACAACTCTAGAGAAATATTGGAGTGATAACATATTGGTGACCATACTGGGGACTTCGATCCTCAGTGTAATAAAACTTTAAGGAAGCCTTAAATTTCATTTTGTGCCACTGAAGGTTATTTTTAGAGTGTCGTTAAAAAGTTTCATAAAAACAATTAAAAATTTAAAATTATGGCTCCCAAGAAGACTCACTATACCAGGGCAAATCCAAATCCAAACCCTGCTACAATAGTTGATGACCCAAACAGGATTTTAAGAAAACCAAAAAAGGTAGAAACTCAAGCAAGTAGTAGCCAGTTAGTTAAAGAAAATTCACTCCCCGAGGAATTATCAACATTAGAGGAAATTCCATTTGATTTGTCATTTGACCTCTCATTGTTTAGAGCTAAATCAGAGAATGCAATTCATGAAACTGTGTTAGACACTAATTTTATTCAATTCATTTAGTTAGAAAAGGTTCCTATACATCCAAATTTAGGTAAACTTGTGTTGTATACTTTTGACAGGTTAGAAGCTTTAACCTCCACATTGATAAGCCATATAGATGATGCTTACCTTCAACAATAAGTTGAATTAGCTACCCTCACTATTGTTGCATCTGAAATTTCTACACAATCTTTAAATATTATAAATACACCTTCATTTACTACCACCTCACCAATTATATCCACCATTTTCCATTCCCCTAAACCAGTTATTCATCAGCTTCCTATCCAAACAAACTCCTCATCCTCGTCTAGTTCATCTTCATCTATTTCAAGCCCTTCCTCATGTACCAACACTTTACCCCCTAGTCAAGCCAGAATCTCAGCCATGGTAGACAGATATGCACCTTTGGTTTTACCAGCACAACTCCATGGCATGCCCCAAGATTATCAAAGAAAAATCCTTTTGTTTGATTCTACTGGTCAGTATACTGATCAACAACATGTGAACAAAATGATTGACTATTTTGAGTTGCATGAGGTTGTTGAATCTGATGTCAAAATGAGGAGTTTTTCCAAACATTAACTGGGGATGCTAAGAAATGGTTCAAATATTTATCTCCTAATCATATTGCAGACTTAGCCTCTTTTCATAGATTGTTTATTGATAGATGGGAGAGAAATAAAAACCCTCTACAAATACTTTTTGAATATTAAAACATTAGAAGAACTCCTAATGAGTTAGTTCAGGATTATTGTACTAGGTTCAATAGCATCTACAATGCAATCCTTGCTAATATTAAGCCTCCACCAGACCTAGCATTAATCAAATTCCCTGATGGTTTTGAAACTGATATGTCATACTAGTTAAGGGAAAGAAACCCTAAACATTTGAACAAATACAAAGTAATGATGTTAGTGTAGAAGCCAATCTATTAGCTAAGAAAGCTAGAATGAGAAATGAAAAAGAGTTGTCATTAAAGAGGAAACTTCCACTTCTGATGGTAAAATAGATATTTTAGCAAAGAGTGTAGAAATAATAATGGATAGATTAGAAAACATGGAAAGAAAAACTCAGTGGGAGAATCAACAGTCACCCCCAATAAGAAACCCCAACTTCAGGAAGAATCCTAACACTGGAAAGAATGCAATACTAGATCAGCAAATTAGACCACCCTTCCAGGAAAACTATGCTGAGGGTTCACAAAACCATGAGGGAGAGGATGACACCTAGATAAACTTATTAGGAATCAAAAATGAAGATGTTGTTTTTCTTACTTAAGAAGAACAAGAATTGTACATGCTGCAACAATTGCAATTAGAATATGAAGAGTCTTTCGACTTTAAACAGGGCTATGAATCTGCCATTTATGAGGTTCACAAATAGTATAGCCTAAGAAGTAAAAAGAACAATGAAACTCCCACTAAGAGATCAATCCAGACCCAAACTAAAAAGATAATAGAAGCTCCTATAACCAAAGTCCTACAAATCCTCCCTAGGGGAACTCAGGAGACTTCTAGCCCAAAAATTGTAGATATAACTTCATCTAAAACTCAAACTGAAATTGTTACTCAAATCATTCCAAATAAGAGAATTCAAAACAAAACTGTTGAAACACAGACCGAAGTGCCTAGTACAGAAAAAGAAGATAAAAACACATAGACCACATTTCCTAAGGAAGATCTCATCCAACCAAACAAAACTCAATTGCCATTTAACATTAAGACTGAGATAGCAAAATTGAAAATATCAGTCCCCTTGACTGAGCTAGTGAAAAATGAATCCTATAGATCACAGATCACTGAAACATTAAATATAGGTGAAGGAGAGGATGTTGTGAATTTGAATGATGATCAACCTGAGTTATTGTTTGGTCCTAAAGTAAATGGCACCCATCAGCAAGGGGGCATTCCTCCTTTCTACATTAGCTTGAACATTCATGACAAAATATTACATAATGCTATGCTAGACTCAGGGGCATCCCATAACTTAATGCCAAAGGCAATCATGGAGAGACTAAACTTAGATATCACCAGACCATATAAGGACCTGTTTTCCTTTGACTCTAGCCAAGTTAAATGCCTCGGCCTGATTAAGGATTTGTGTGTAACTCTAGTCTAATGCCCAGCAAAGAGTATTGTGATGGACATAGTAGTTTTTGGAATCCCACCCAAATATGGAATGTTGTTATCTCACTCATGGGGAGAAAAATTGCAGGGATCTTTACAATTATATATGTCATATGCCACCATATCTGTTTTTGGTCAACAAAGAAAACTTTATAGAGAGACCTTGATGAAATACATGGTGAGTAGTGCAGAAAAACCATAGAATTTCCCTATATACTCCATGCATTCTGATATGGACTCTTTTATCTTGTACAATTCAGAACATGACAAAAAGGAAATCACAGCTGTAGAAGAAAAATACAAAACAAATGATAGTGAAAAAAAATTTCATGAGTCTCTATGGCATTTGGATTTTGATGGATCTATGAATAGACTAGGAGAAGGTGCAGGAGTGTGGATTCACAACATGGAAAACAATCATTCCGAGGGACATGCATTTAGATTAAACTTTAAATGCACAAATAACATGGCAGAATATGAATCTCTAATGTTAGGACTACAAATGGTTAGAAAACTTCGAGCGAAGAGAGTTTCTATAATGGGAGACACATAATTGATTATTAAACAAATCAAAGGTGAATACTCTGTAAATAATCCTAGACTAAGCCAATATAGAGAGATTGTCTTAGATTTGATCAAAGACCTTCTTGAAACTGACTTTGCTGCCATTCCTAGGAAATAGAATATGCAAGCCCACATTCTGGCCACTTTTGCTAGTACCTGCAAATTTCCTTTTCAGCCCAACCACCAGTACACTTCAGAAGTGAGACATATGCCTGTCATACCTAACAATTTGAAATATTGGCAGAGTTTCTCACAAGATTCTAAAATTTATGATTTCATGAATGCTGAAGGTGAGTTTCAAAATTATAATATAGATACAGATTGTACAGTAGACAATGACATAGATAGTGGGATAGATGTAAATATTTTTGATATAGGTAAACCCACCAATTTCACTAAAGTAGAAATAGATAACTTAGAAAATGTAGAAATAGAAGAGATAATAAATGATGATCCTAAAATTCTAAGCCTTAAAAGTAATTTTTTGCCTAAGGGATTAGTCCCCTTAGAAGATTTGTTTGATTCAAATGATGTAGCTAGGAAACAAAAAATGGAGCCTTTAAGAGCAGATGTAGAAGAATGTAACATAGGAACTGAAGAAAGACCTAAGTTCATTAAAATATCAAAAGCCTTCCCTCCAGATGAAAAGGTTAAATATATAAGTTTGTTCAAAGAGTTTCAAGATGTTGCCTGGAGTTATGAAGACCTAAAGTCTTATGACACCAGCATAATTCAACACAAGATACTTATCAAAGAATATCATAAACCTTTTAAATAGAAACTTAGGAGAATTAATACAGTTCTTATGCCATCAATTGAAAGGAAGTCAAAAGGATGTATGATTCCAAATCATAGCTCCCATTAGATATTCAGATTGGGTCTCAAACTTAGTCACTGCTAGGAAGAAAACAAGAGAAATCACACTCTGTGCTGATTTCAGAAATCTGAACAAAGTCTTATTGAAAGATAACTATCCTCTCCCAAAAATGGACCATATTCTTTAACCAAAGGACCAAGAAAAACTGCATTTAGTATCCTTGGGATACTTTCATGTATTTGAAAATTCCTTTTGGATTAATGAATGTAGGAGCAACATTTCAAAGAGCTATGGATATAGCTTTTGCTAAATAAATCCATGACTTCCTAGTTGTTTACCAAGATGAAATCACAATCTTTTCCAAATCTGATAATGAACATCTAGATCACCTGAGAAGAGTTTTCATTAAATGCAGAAAATTTGGAATTTCCTTAAATCCCAGAAGGACACTCTTTGGTCTAGAATAAGGTAAACTCTTGGGACATATAATATCTAAAGATGGAATTAGAATAGATCCAACTAGAATAGAGGCTATCCTAACCATCACCCATCCTAGAAACATCAAATAATTACAGTCATTTTTAGGCAAAATAAATTTTCTTAGGAGATTCATTTCAAATTTAGCATAATTAATTAGAGAACTAAATAACATGTTAAGAAAAGATTCAGCACTTCAATGGAAAGTGGAAGCTAAATAGTCTTTTGAGGCCATCAAACAAGCCCTTACCAAAACTCCAGTCCTCATAAGTCCTGACTTTCAAAAAGATTTTATAATTTTTTCTTTTGCTTAAGAACATACTATTGCAACTGTCTTGTTGGAAAAGAATGATCAAGGATATGAACAGCCCATTGCATTTTTCAGTAAATCTTTAAGAGATGCAACATTAAAGTACAACATAATGGAAAAACAAGCACTAGCTTTAGTGAAAGCTATTAAAGATTTTAGATTGTACATCCTGGATTCACACATCATTTCTTATGTTCGAAATTCATTAGTGAAGGACATTTTGACACAAAATGGGCCTGAAGGAAAGAGAGGCAAATGGATTGCAACTATTTTGGAATATGACATAGAAATGAATCCTACAAAACTTATCAAGGCCAAGTTTTAGCCAAACTCATGGCTGAATCGAACTGTCAGGCCTTAGATATAAATTTCATTGGTGCGCTAGATGATCAGGAAGAGATGGCGACTCGACAGATCAGTGAAACTTTTACAGATTCACCTTGGTATGCAAATATCATATTTATCTTACTAAACTTACAAGCTCCTCCTGGTTTATCTAGAACTAAAGCTCGATTTTTGAAAATGAAATCAATGAGATATTGTATCATAGATAATGCTTTATTTTGGAAAGATATTGGTGGTATTCTATTAAACTGTTTATTGAAAGATGAAGCTGATAAAATTATGCAAGAATTTCATGTAGGAGATTGTGGAGGACACTTGTATTGGAAAACTAATGTTGACAAAATTCTGAGGGCTGGTTTTTACTAGCCCACTCTTTTTGTAGATGTTAAGAAACATGTGACCTCATGTCATAGATGTCAGATATTTGAGGGAAAAAGAAAGATTTTTCCTTTACCTCTGAAACCCATATCCACAGAAGTGCCATTTCAACAATGGGGTTTAGAATTCATTAGATAAATTCACCCATCCTCCTCAGCCCAACATAAATGGATTTTGATAGCCATTGATTACTTTACCAAATGGATAGAAGCCATCCCTTCTGGACAAGAAATAGACTTTGTCATTATCTCATTCCTTGAACGCAATACCTTGTCAAGATTTGGATGTCCCCAAAAGCTCATTACTGATAATGCAACTACTTTTAAATCCAAGAAAATGGTAGACTTTTGTAACAAATATCACATCACCCTTGGCCATTCCACTACATATTACCCTCAACGTAATGGACTTATAGAATCATCTAACAAAAGCCTTGTCAATATCATTAAGAAATTATTGGAAGACAACAAAAAGACATGGAACAAAAAGTTGGTCAATGCCTTATGGGCAGACAGACTGACTACAAAAAAGTCCATTGGCACATCTCCTTATTCGCTAGTATATGGAATGGATGTTGTTTTTCCATCCTCTTTAGGAGTGCCAGTGATGAAGATCATCTAAGAGTTGCAGGTAGAACCAAATGATATCCAGAGGAGAATAAATCAAACAACACACTTGTAGCAAACCAGAGAAGGAGTCTATGTCAAATCACAAGTAATCCAGGATAAAATCAAAAAGATTTTTGACAAAAAGACTAAAGCTGATGATTTTTACATAGGTGAAAAAGTACTTAAATGGGATTCTAGAAGAGAAGACAAGGGAAAGCATGGCAAATTTGATTTTCTGTGGCAAGGCCCTTATGTCATTTATGGTTACAAGGGTAACACTGCATTTTTATTGAGAGAATTAGATGGAACATATCTACCAGGAAGACCTGTCAATGGTAGAATGCTAAAGCATTAATTTTCCACTGATTAACAATAGTTCAATTTACTTTACTCATTGTATATAACATTGTAGAGTTCAGATTGGATTGGATGGTAATATTTTGAAGTTGAAGCCCAGAGAGAAGGCCCTGAGCTTTAAAGGGTTCACCATCATAAGTATCAATAAAGCATAATCACAGAAAAACAATTTACAAGTTGACTTCAGTCATAGTTTCAAAGGCTATTGATATTAAAGTTCTTGACATTTCACCAGGAAATGCCATCCCCATGTGGAGCCACTGTTAGGGTCCTATAATAATAGGATTCATAATTTTGAATTGGCTATGGTTAGTCTTGTAATATTGTACATACTTTTGCTTTCTGCAAAATGTTTTCCATATCAAAAATAAAAAAATGTAAAGATGGTATGTCCTAAAAGAATAATCAAAGGACAAAAAGAAAGAGAAAAAGATAAAAAAAAGTGAAAAATATGAACCCCAAAAAGAAATAAAACATATCATGGAAGTGTGCAAATTCAGATGCCACTACTTTTTACTTTTTTATGCAAAATAAGGTTGTGTGAAGCTTTTCATAAATGCCACAATCCATGATGGTCAAATAGATTAATCTTGACTTATTCATGCTTTAAATTTGATGTTGATAGATAGAGAATAAAGATCTAGCCAAATAGTTTAACCTTGGCAGATCAGTAGTTAGGTAGAGAATAAAAATGAGCTCATCAGCTTAATCTGAGCCATTGGAGGTTATAAGGTTAGAATTATATAGTTTTCTTGTCAAAATAAAAGGAAATAAAGGGTTATCAAGATCAAATGCACCCAATAAAATGAAGAAAAAATGTTAGGATAAATAATGGGTAGGTAGAAGAAAGGCTGCAAATGTACAAGGTTGTTGAGTCAGAAGCACATTTATCATGCTTAATCTTGTGTTTGATATGGATGAGCATTTATGAGAAAGAAAAGATGTTCACAAGCTGGTTTAACTAATTTCCCCTCATTTCACTATGCCCCCACATGCTTATTTGTTAATTTCCCCATTATCTCTTTGTCATTTATAAATCCCCTTTCCCCTCATTTTGACCCTTACCCTTTGGTTTCACACATTTCCCTAGTAATTACGCTTCAAAAAACATTTCTCTATTCACAACTCCATTTCCCTAGTGTGAAACCCATTCCCCATTTGCAAATATTAATTTGCCCCTTGTTAATTTCCCTATTTCCCTTCAAAAACCCAAAAAAACCCCTTATCTTAAGTTTTTATCCCCCCACATTATTTAATTAATTTCGCCGCTTTATATTTCCCCGACAAACTCTTTTAACCCACCAACCCTTGGTGCAGTTAAAAAACCCCGCCACATAACCCCTGGTCCCACTTTATTAAACCCACTGCTTATATCTAATCCCTACCTTATTTACTAATTAATTACAATTATTTGTAATTAAACCCTGGGCCCTGCAAATCCCTTCCCCGATTCCCTCCATGCAGCTTAACCATGCGACTGTCTTCTGATCTCCTACCCCTAGATCCGATGGTGCATATCCATATCACGCGGGTTCACCGTCCGACCGATAGGAGCATGAGAGCACAAAAGATTCGCGATTTTTCCTGGGTACTTTTCTGCTATGTGGTGACACCAGGCTAGATCACATGCTTGCAAAAAATACCGCCTGCCCTCCAAAAGCGGTGTGATGGCCCAGAAAACCACCTCCCCACCCAGACCAAAAACCTCCCACTGTTCATTTATAGTTTTCGTGCCAAAATGTGACCATTACCCGTTAAAAGGCTGGAAAAGCCCTAATTCACTATTTTCGCTTGTTTTTCATTGTAACTACTACTCAATCCATTCTACAACACCTTGAACCTCTATGACCAAATTGACCACCATCTATCACCTGAAGAAGCTCCAGACACCTAATACAAGCAACCAGTTGACAGTTAAAGCTACCGTACCCTTTGCATTCACCAGTGAAACCAGTTTGCAAGCCAAACTGCCAAATTCCAAGTATTCTTGAGAAAAACCGAAACGACCCTCTCAATTTGAAAACATATAGTCCAATTGAAAGATTATTTGATTCAAATTAATTAATAAAATTTCCTAAATTGCAGAGAAATTTACTTCTATACCCCAAACCCTTCTTTTACAGGTTGTAACTACCATCCCATTGTTCCAGGGTGTCTAAACCTAACTTCTACAAGCACTACATGCCTAATGCCCCAAACCCTTCTTTTACAGGTTGTAACTACCATCCCATTGTTCCAGGGTGTCTAAACCTAACTTCTACAAGCACTACATGCCTAATGCGTATCCATAAACTCAGTCATGGCTTCCCAGACCTCTCTGGACATGTGACCTCTGTCAACCCCTCACCCAGACATCGACCCCCTAACATTAGCAGACAAAGATTTTCAAATAAAGGATACTGCTTCCCCAACTTACCTTCTAAAGCTCCACTGCTGGAGTAAGGACAGGTTCGTAAACCACAACGATGACATCTACCTTTGGGAATCTAATTTACCCAAGTATTTTTTCCCAGAAGTACACCCATTCCCTAACATCATCCACTTTTGTCTAGCCTGTTACATTCCTAGCCAAAGGGCTATTATCACCCCTAACCAGCAGTTGTTATTTACCATCACCGCAGAGTCTATCAACCAAATGCTGCAGGTCCAAGCAAGCCCTAATGAGACCCCACTGTCTATTGGTGACTTGCTATACCTATATGTCAAGTTAGACCTGGCCAAAATAACCCAAATATTCCAGAATTACATTATAGAGGACTGCCATATTCCCATAGATAGTCCTCGCTATGCTGCCACCATTTTTTTCAGAGAGAGGCAAACAGATTATTACCATGCTCTCTTGCGTCCTAGGATATACCTTAGATGAGCATGTGTATGAGGTTGTGCTAGCCTTTCTTTCCATTTTTAGCCCAGGCAAGCCTCCTGTTGTCATTTACAACTATGCTCAGTTCATTGCAGTTAGGATGCATGAACAGTTCAACAGACTACCAATTCAAAGAGTCTTCAAGTACTCCTATGTGTTATTTCATATGTTTTTATATTATCAATCTCACAAATTCCATGTCAGCATCTAGAAGTTGGATACCAAAGGGAATCCAACGTCAGTTATTTATTGGACACCCTTGATCCAGAAATACTCCACTACATTCACCTATACGGAATTCATCGATTCATTTGTCCATCCCGTCATGAACATGCTGATGAGTAGCCCTCAATCCATAATCAACCAAGAAATCAAAAGGGTGTTACAGTTGGCCAAGAACATCAGGGTGGGAGACTGGTATCTGTATCAGAACCACACAGATATTAGAATTTATGGATGCCAACTTGCACCTTACAAACTGCCCAAATACCTCCCTGTGAGGATATTTGCATTGGAATATTTTAGGTAGATCATAAATTCTGATGAAGTCATCTTCCTAGCAGCTAGGAAGAAAACCCAATTTAAAATGAAAAATCAGTTTGGCCCCTTCATTTGCAATAATAGAGAGGCTGGACCAGAGGCTGACAAGATATTGTAGGAAATGAAATTCAGGAACAACTTTATGTGGTAGTATGACCCTCATGGGGTAATAAATAAGTTTAGAATCAAAGTCAAATTTTGACCTTTCATCCACCATCCTAGACAAGATATTGAGAGGTTTGCAACCAATCAAAATGGTTGGAAAACACAATAATTGACATGGATAACATAGTTGTGGATGTAGAAAATACACTGATTGATGTAGAGAAACAAATTGATGAAATTTATTTCCTGCAGTTTCCTGAACTAGGGGAACCCATGAATATTCCTCCTATTTTACAGACCCCATTAAATGAGGAGAGAAACCCAAAGAGAAATAGTGAGGAGGGTTCCAGTTACGCTATGGAGACCACAGATGAGAATTTTGAGCTCAGGAAAAGGCCCAAGCTGAATACTGTAGCTGAATAGGAAGAAACCTTTGAATCAGTGGAAATAACTCACACTGATACAATGGTGGAAAGAAGCAAAGCCACAACTACTTCAGGAGAAACACAATAGCCATCAACATCTAACACTCGGCTAATTGAGAGACAGCTCAATGTTGAGGTTTTTTCTTTTACCAGGCCAACAGATAAGGGAAAAGATATCAAGGACAGGTACAAAGAGATCAAGCTGAGAAATGAGAAGTTGAAGGATGAAACATATGCCCAATACTTCACGCACACACCAGCTAATCAGAGTAGGTTGATGTTAGCTTTTGACTTCGGAGCAGGGAAAATGTAGGTGTCTTTCATGCAACCTACAATTCAGTAGCCAAAGACATCAGCTGACTACAAGAAAACTGATTTTGAAGTGTTGGCCAGGGATGTTCATCCCATTGACCAGATAGAATTCCACAAGTAGGCTGGAGAGATGATCTAATCCACCTCAACAAGGAAGGCCATGGCTGCACATAATCTGCAAAATTCATTGGATAAGATTAAAACCCAATATACATTGGAAAAGGCCTCCTCACAGGCCAAGGACAATAGGATCAAGTCATTGGAGGACTTGGTAATTGAGCTGGGGCATGATCCCAATGACATCAAAGTTACTGAGAAGTTGATCAAGAAAAAGAATGAGGACATTGTAGCTCTTAAAAAAATTTTGAAGCTTCCTCATTCAGAGCACCCACAGATAAAAGATCCTGGAGAGCCAAACACATCAGGAAGAGATGACGGACCTAGTGCTACAATTGAATGATCAGCTGAAGGAAATGGAAAAAGAGTTAGATAGCTTGACACAAGTAAAACAAGCTAGTATGGAGACTACCCCTGCCATTGTTATCCAAACAATTACTATTGCAGTACCTTCCACTTTGGTAGCATCATTAGCTCATACTGCTCCAATGGCTACAACACTGCGAGCTTCTACAATGTCTACATCAGCAATAGGGTTAAAAACAACAGGGTCAATAGGTGATGAAGCAAGTAAGTTGGTCAAAGCGATGGAAGACATGTCCATTCAGACCACTAAAATGAACAAGATCAAGGAAAAGGTGACCAGTCTAGAGACTGACTACAAGCTTGCTCAGATTATGCACAAGGAAGAAGTGCAGAAAGCCACCAGGATGAATGAAAGAATAAAAAACTTGGAAGAGGAATTAAATTTGAAAGAACCCCTTGGACAGGCTAAGGAACAATTGTGGGCCAATATCATTGACTTTGTCAATGATATTTGGTCATCCATCCATGTAATTTTTTAGCAGATTGACTTAATAAAACAGACTACAAAAGCCATACAGAGAGTAAAAGCAGAAGTGGGAGACATGCCAGAGGAAGCTACAAGGATCATTCACTTCCTCAACTCCAAAAATAAGCATGACTTGCAGGAATTAGAGATACCTGACAGGACAGGTACAATATTAGAAGTAAAAAGGGTCCTCACCAAGAGGAATTTAATGTGAAACTATGAAGATAAGTGCCAAACCATGCAATTGGCTATAGTCAGATTCATGGTTAAGTTTTAAGTTTTGAGGCAAAAGGGTCTACCCAATCCCTTGGTAATAAAAGACAAGTTAATGACACAGGAGGACTGCAACAGAAAAATCAAAGAAGTGGCCAAAAATCAAATAAACACTTCATCTATGAAAGGAACGCCAACTGGCAAGGTCCTATACCAAACTTTTGAGAACTTGTTTTACCTCCAGCATGAGGTAAAACACATTTTCGAGAATAAGCCTACTTTCACCAAGTACATGGAGGGAGATGAGATTTACAAGAAGATGATAAATATCCAATTACCAGATGCTAAAACATGGGAGAAATTAAATGACTTACTATAGAAATACACAGTCAAAATGTAAGAATCTACAGTAAGATTGAAAATCACAGTAAAAGGATAATGAAAAGGCACCTAGATGAAAGTGTATTAGATGAAAGTTTATCAGTTGAAAAGTTAGAGTGAATATAACCTCCAACATGAAGACCAAATACCAAAGCAGAGATTAAAAAGAAAAATATCAAAGATTAAGGACAACACAACCTAATAAATAGGGACAACAAACAACAGTTTGGAAATAATACTGAGAGGGGGGGTGGGGGGTTGAATCAGTATTAGCAAATAACTAACTTTTTCATTTCCATAATCAGATTCATATACACTACTTCAGTTAAGGGAACCCGCGTGTACACGCAACTATGTTTAATGCAACTAGCGTATATCCAAAAAACGTATGATTCAGTTAATTCATCATATATTGATCTTTAATGAGTGCATCAGAACATCATTAATCATATAAACAGTAACCAGGTGCAGTAAAACAAAACAGATCATCACACATAAGAAACAAAAATGAACACCATGATATAAGGTGGAAACCCAATGCGTACAGAAACCACCTAATGTTGTTTTCTTTAAGATAAGAAAAACATGTTTACAATCTTGTACTGGCATAGACTCATACCAGTATGTAGGCATCCACCTGTAGAACGCTACAACCTTCTCTCGTTCTCCAGCTACTACTGGAAGGGAACTATAACCCCCTAGCTCTTGTACTAGCCAATATGATTACTAGTACATAGGCGCTGACCTACAGAAGGCTACAACCATCTCTCATCCTCCAGGGACCTCGTTTCATAAATTTTCATACTGGATACTCCTGAAGCACAACACCATAATCTGAAGACCACTTTTCATCCAATTTTCATACTGGACCCATCAACAACATTGAAGCACAAAATCAATCACCACTGCAATACAACCATCAAATACACTTGCATCATCAATCTCTGAATGACCCAATACTGAATCTCTGAAACCCTGTCATCAAAACACAGTCACCAGAACACAGAGCAAAACATAGAACTCTGCAACAACAAGCAGACCCAACTGCAACTTCAAATATCATATCTCATAATGTATACACTACTATGATGAACTAAAACAGTGTGTACACGTGCTTTTACCAAAGCCAACCCGTGTACATATCTGCAAATATTTACTCATAACTTTGTAGCTATTCCAAACATCAGTCATACCCATATCATAACATTTATACAATAAAACATGCGTCAATAATTTAGATCTAGTCTATCCATGATCAAACCACATAATGATAATACATTCCAAACCTTATGATCCCGATCCATCATCCATCATCAATTCCATAGGTGCATCCTTGGTTCAGATCAAGCAAAGCATCACAAACCCATAACCAACATACTAGATCTCTCACTTCATCAGGTATTCAATCCTTGCACACTTGCACACTTGGCCTAATGATCTTCTCCTCCTTATATAGGTTTAGGCGTCTCTCAATACCATGGTCCAAAACCACGTAGGACCAATACCTTGGACCCAATACCTAGGGTCAATACCACGGACCAAATACCATGGACCAAATATCACAGACCAAAACTTAGTTTTCCACCATGTATGCGCCTTTCCTTCTGTGAAAGTGTATGTGTACGCTATACGCACCTTTTGGTCTGTGAACCCACGTGTACACGTGGCTTGGTCTATAGTGAACTTTCTTATACCTTACTTCATTCTTGCTGTTTACCTGCTATACTGTGATCTTCCATCTGAGAGAGTTGCCATCAAGGACAACACTTGTGTCATACCTATATCATAATGCCAACAATATTACCCTTTGGACTTGATGGCAACAACCACACCAAGTCACTCTCCCCCTTTGACATCAAGGGCAAAGGGCAGGCCAAGATATTCTCTCCCTTGATATACATTCTGCTGTCCATACTCCCCCTGAGTACATGCTAAAATATCTTATTGAGCTCTCCCTTTGTACATGCTAAGATGTACCAATCCATCCATGCTCCCCCTGAGCACATGTTGAATTCTCTGATCGAACTCCCCCTTTTTACATGCTCTCCCTGAACACATGCAGAGTCTGCAAAAATATTTTTCAAAAGGATAACATGACTCTTCAACTCAACTAAGTGAGTATGACCTTCCTATCACCAATGACTCATACATACATCAATCTCCCAACCAAGTGGGGATACACCATTTTGACTTAGACTCATCCACCCAACCAAGTGGGGATATACATGACTGAAATAGACATTATTACATCATCCTTCCCATGCAAAGTGGGGTTACAAATTAGGTCTTTTCATGACCTTTACATCAAATGATATACATTAATTTTATAACAATGACCAGCAATCTAAACAATACCATGATAGTCATCAGCAACTATTATACACCATATATGATCTGCACCATAAGCATCTGTCACCACCTTCCAGACTTGTAACCTGCAATACCATTCTCTTAGCTAACCAACAGTAAGTAGCAAGATGTATCATTTAGCCACATAAGCATCATCACCAAAGACTTCTAACCATAATGCCAACAATGCATTATTCAAAGCATATGCTCCCCCTAAACCTGTGCCAACGAACATATACCATTACTGAACCATACCAAACTTCTTTTCCTGAGTCTGTCCCACTGCTTTTCCTCAAACCAACATATATGCGATTGTGCAGCTTCGAACTCGCATATATACGTGACTTGTCTTCATGAAACCTGCTTATGAGATTTAGAACACTAAAATTTCACACTTTCAGCTTCCTCTGAGTCTGTCATGTCTGTATACTCTACTATGCCACATCTTTCTGACTGTACTTCCTTCTTCTTCCATATCTTCGAATGTGATGATGTTTTCTCCTTTTGGTATGGTGCCCAAACTCTTCTTTTGCATTCCTTTGCTATATTTCCAAGTTTATTATATGGATAACATCTTACATGTTTCATATTCCTTCTGTAGCAGTCAATAGCTTTGTGACTAAACATATTGCAAGAAAAACAATACCCCTTAAAGTACTTGGAATGTGATGCTCTTTCTGTGTGACGGTCTTGAACCATTCTACTTCTACATCTGGCTACAACATGCCCAAAATTATGACATACATAACATTCAACATTATTCATCGGAGGAAATAACTGTCTATCATCTCCACATTTAGGAGCAAAAGATTTTCTTTGAAGACTATCTTTTCATGGTTGTTGATGGGTTTGACCTCTCATCTCCTCGTTGAGCATTTCTGATTTTGTATTAGAGTTCCTTGCCTCACCTTGTGAGCTAGATTCACCTTCAACAGATTCATAAAAGCCAAGACTAGTTTTGATAGCAAGTGACCTTTGACTACTAAGAATATCATCCAAAATCTTAGTACTGTCTTGAAATTGTAATAGTTTATCATTTTCTTCTAATTTACCTTTCAAGATATTTACCTCAACTTGATGTTATTCTTCCTTTTCTAGATATTGCTTCTTCAAGATTTCTTCAGACTTTCTTCCTTCTTCCACTTGTTGCCTTAGTTTGAGAATCTCATTTTCTTGTTCTTCATTTTGCTCCTACAACATTTGACATATTCTGAAGTCACACTCCAGCTGAGATTTTAAGCTGATAACTTCTTCTTTGATGGCACTCTCGCTTTTGTTAAATAGATCTTGTTGATCTATGATTTTATCTGATGCTTCATTTGCTTGTTCATCTTCAATCTAAGGTGATTCAAAATCTGAATACTTGCTTCCACCTAATGGCAGGTTGTCACTGTTCCTTTGAGTTGTCTTCTTCTTCTGACACGCTTTCTTTCCCATTGTTCTACGGATCTCCTTCAAGCAATCAAGCTTCTACCAAAGGACCTGCTCTGATACCAATTGTTGGAAATAATACTGAGAGGGGGGGGGGGGGGGTGAATCAGTATTAGCAAATAACTAACTTTTTCATTTCCATAATCAGATTCATATACGCTACTTCAGTTAAGGGAACCCGTGTGTACACGCAACTGTGTTTAATACAACTATCATATATCCAACAAACTTATGATTCAGTTAATTTATCATATATTGATCTTTAATGAGTGCACCAGAACATCATTAATCATATAAACAGTAACCAGGTGTAGTAAAACAAAACAGATCATCACACATAAGAAACACACATGAACACCATGACATAAGGTGGAAAGCTAATGCTGGACAAAAACCACCTGCTGTTGTTTTCTTTAAGATAAGAAAACCTATTTACAGTCTTGTCCTGGCGCAAACTCATACGAGTATGCAGGCACCCACTTGCAAAAGGCTACAACGTTATCTCGTTCTCTAACTACTATTGGAATGGAGTTACAACCCCCTAGCTCTTGTACTAGCTAATATGATTACTAGTATGTAGGTGCTGACCTACAGAAGGCTACAACCTTCTCTCATCCTCGAGGGACCTTGTTTCATAAATTTTCATACTGGATACTCCTGAAGCACAACACCATAATCTGAAGGCCACTTTTCATCCAATTTTCATACTGGACCCATCAACAACATTGAAACACAAAATCAATCACTACTGCAATACAACCATCAACTACATCTGCATCATCAATCTCTGAATGACCCAATACTGAATCATTGAAACCCTGTCATCAAAACACAGTCACCAGAACACAGAGCAGAACATAGAACTTTGCAAAAATAACCAAACCCAATTGCAACTTCAAATATCATATCTCATAATGTATACGCTACTATGATGAACTAAAACAACATGTATACACACTTTTACCAAAGCCAACCCATGTACATATCTGCAAATATTTACTCATAACTTTGCAGTTATTCCAAACATCAGTCATACCTAGATCATAACATTTATACAATAAAACACGCGTCGATAATTCAGATCTAGTCTATCCATGATAAAATCACATAATGATAATACATTCCAAGCCTTATGATCCAAATCCATCAACCATCATCAACCGCATAGGTGCATCCTTGGTTCAGATCAAGCAAAGCATCACAAACCCATAACCAGCATACTATATCTCTCACTTCATCAGGTATTCAATCCTTGCACACTTGCACACTTGGCCTAATGATATCCTCCTCCTTATGTAATTTTAGGCCTCTCTTAATACCATGGTCCAAAACCATGTAGGACTAATACCTTGGACCCAATACCTGGGGTCAATACCATGGACCAAATACCATGGACCGATACTAAAATACCATGGACCAAATACCACAGACCAATTAGTTTTCCAACATGTACACGCCTTTCCTCCCATGAAAGTGCATGTGTATGCTATATGCACCTTTTGGTCTGCGAACCCGCGTGTACACACAGCTTGGTCTATAGTGAACGTGCGTATACCTTACTTTCTTCATTCTTGCTATTTACCTACTATACTGTGATCTTCCATATGAGAGAGTTGCCATCAAGGACAACACTTGTGTCATACCTGTATCATAATGCCAACAAGTGAATATAACATCCAGCGTGAAGACCAAATACCAAAGCAGAGATTAAAAAGTAAAATATCAAAGATTAAGGTAAACATAACCTAATAAATAGGGAGAACAAATAGCAGTTTAATAGTTGTCTCTATCTTCTTGCATGAAGATATTTCTTTCTCCTAGATTAATTCCCAAGATAGTTTGGGATATTTTGTAAATTATTTTTGTATAAATACTTCATAATTCGAAGTATTGGGTGTGGATTTCTATACATTTGTAGAGCTATTTTGATCATAAACCTAAGGGTTATTGTACTAGTTTTTCAAGTCAGTAGACTGGACCAAGTAGTAAAGAGATTGCATTACAGGATTCATGTGTTGAGATATTATAGTGAAGTATTTTCTTTGTCAAATTTTTTATTTCTTATGTTTTTCACAAACTTGAATGTTATCTAAAGTTAAATGAATTAAACTAGAAATTTATCTCAGAAATTGTTTAAGTACACTATGTTTCGAACAGTTTATCATTTACATGTTTTCTTCTGATATCCAGATCTAAGAATACTGAATTGCTCCCCCATCCTGGTTGACCTCTTTCACTTTCTTCATAATCCTGCCTAAGGAACCCCTAATTTCTCTTTGGATCTGATTGAAAACCACTTCACCATCCAACCTTGAGATCTGAAGTAATGCTGGTATCTTGCCCTGTAGACACTGTTTTTAGAACGTGATCCAGTCCTGTTTGCCTGATATTTGACCCCATATCCCAATGGTAATAGACACCCCTCCTTTCATCTAAGTAAGTAATCCCACCACCAAATCTAAATCAAAACCCAAACACAATCATAAATAGCCTAAAATCAAATAACTAAACAAAGTTAAATAAAAAAGAGAGAGACCTCTCTGAGGATTAGGAAGGCTAGATCCTAATCTCCAAAGCTGGTTTGTGGTTACCTCTAATCATTTCTTTATTAAACAACTCTAGAGAAATATTGGAGTGATAACAGGGGAAGCTCACTTGATTCTGCTTCCCATATACACAATGTTCATAGAAATTGAAATCCAGAGAGAAATTAGACATACCTTCTACCATACCATTACCATGAAGTATTCAAAGGCCCTTCTCTCCAATATGTCCAAGCCTTTGATGCCATAGCATGGGATTTTCTCTAGAGACCACTAGATTTTATGCTCCACTTTCAAGAGCCACAGAAATGTTGTAACCATCAATAACAATACTACCTAGAAGCTTGTACAGAGTTCCAATCCAAACTCCCTGCATCAATACCAATGCCCCTCATTCCATCTTGTTGGTATGTTTCTCGAACACTGTTTTTACGCCTGCATCATCCATCTTGCTTACAAAAATCAGATTTCTGGCCAATGCAAGAATAGGCAGAACTCCTAGAAGTTTTCTAATCCTTCCACCTTGCAACTTCAACTTGACTTTTCCACGACCGACAATTCTAGCCTCCTATCATCCTCCACAAAGACATCACCACCATGATACTTATCATACTCACATAACCACTCCCTATGGGGAGTGAAGTGAAAGGATGCACCTGAGTCAATCACCATGCCTCGTGATCTACATGTGTACTTGAAGAAGAAGCCAAGTAAACATGCCCACCTTCAACTGAGGTGGTTTTCACCTCTGTAGAGGGATCATCGTTAGATACCTTTCCTTTATCTAGGATCATTTCCAACACACCTTTACAGGCTTTCCTGAATATTTAGATCTCCCTCTAGATTTATATCTCCCACTCAAGGACTTATTTTTGTTTTTGTTTTGGGACGGTCCTCATCTAGACAAGGCATATCCATTTCGAGCTTCCATATTTTTCCTTCTCATCTCCTCCAACAACAAGGATGAGACTATTTCATCAGACTTCAAGGTAGTTGTATTGCTACCTATTGCAACAACTAGACTATCCCACGAATCTGGTAGAGACCACAAAAAATTGATCCACTTATCTTCATCTTAAAGTTTAATATCAACAAATAAAAATTGGCTTACCACAGTATTAAAGGCATTCAGATGCTCTGTCATCAAGTCTCCATCCTTCATCCTCAGGTTATACAGTTTTTTATGAAAAAATTATTCACTTGATACTTAGATTGGTACAAATTCCCTAACTTGTCCCACAAAGCCTTCACCACAGCTTCCCCTGATACATTCTACAATATTGAATCTGAGATACACAACCGTATTGTGCTCTTTGATTTATGATCTAACTTCCCCCAGTCTTCATCTGACATTGTCGTTGGTTTAGTACTCGGAAACATCATGATCCACTGATCTTTGTCCACTAGTAGACCCTCCATCTTGAGTTTCCACAACTCAAAATTCTGACCATGGAATTTCTCGATCTCTATCTTTCCACTACTCACCATATTCTTTCACCGCGAGAATCAATCCCATAGATATCTGATTGAAAGGGGTCTACCATAGACCCGAGAAAAACCCCTCAATAGAAAGGGAATTCCCTTGAAGCTGAAACAACTCCGATAGCAAATAAAGGTTTTAACCCTGTACAAAAATTACCTACAAACGAATTCTTAAAAGACAGAAAATAAACAATGGTGAGAGCATAAAACAAATACATAGATATTTCCGCTGGATCCCAAAATGAGGATTACTAGATTGATTTTTCATTATATTCCTTTCAATGTTACAACACATATATATACATGCTAAATCATTCATAGAACCCAATCTATTAACCTTGTATTAGAACATAACCATAGTTCCCTTGACCATATCTACAAGATACCATGGGTAGAAAACCATCATGCCCAAAACCATGAGCAAAGCCCATGCACAAAACCATAGGTAGGTCTGCCCACCTAATATAGGCTCCCCCGTGCAGGGGGGCTACCACCCCTTGCAAACCCCTCGATGGGGGGGGGGGCTACCACCCCCTTCTGACCCCCTCACTGCACCCGACGCAATGAAGGGGGGCTAACACCCCCCCCCTCTAACACCTCACTTTGCACACGTGGCTAGTCATGGAAATAATATAACACACGCCCAATAATTTGTAGAAGATGTTCTCCCTCAAAAATTCAACCACCTTCTACTTAGTCGCTTCCTTTACTTCTTTTCTTTCAATCCATTTGGTCAAGTAATCAATGCATACAATGATATACCTTTTTTGTCTTGATGGGGGATCAATAGGTCCAATGAAATCCATGCCCCACTTTTCAAATGGATCTAGAGTCACTTGAGGTTGTAAGGGAATTTCATCCTTGGGTGTTGGCTTACCCATTCTTTGACATTGATCACACCTGGTGGTGTACCTCCTTGCATCCTGATGTAAAGTGGGCTAATAATAACCTGATTGTAGAACTTTGAAAGTTTTCCTCTTAGCAGAAAAGTGTCCCCATCAAGGTCCATCATGGCATGCTGAGAGGATGTCAAAGACCTCTTCTTCTCTCACACATCTTCTCAAGACATGATTTGGCCCAAATATGAAAAGGTTTCCCAAATCCAAGTGAATGGGGCACTCTTCCTAACAATCTTTCTTTTCTCCCTAGAGGATAGGTTAGGAGGGAACCTCCCAACAACCAAATAGTTGGCTATATCAACAAACCAAGGAGAAAGCACCGAGATGGAAAAGATATGTTCATCTGGAAGTCGATCATCTATCATTTATTCCTTTCTTGTAGACAAGGTTAGTCTTGAAAATAAATATGAAACCACATTCTCTTTCTGTGGTTTATCAACAATATTCAAATCGAAGTGTTGCAATAATAACAACCATCTGATTATCATAGCAATGACATCAGGTTTATTCATTACATACTTAATGTCTATATGATCGGTGTGAACCAAAGTTTGATAACCAGTGGTATAATGCCTAAAATTGTTTAAAGAATGTATGATATTTACGAGTTTTTTTTCAATGATAGTATAATTCAACTCCTATTTAGACAGATTCATATTAATGAAATAGATAGCATAAGGCAATTTGTATTCCATTTTTCCTAAGGAAGTCCCTCTAGCTTTGTCTGAGGCATTTGTGTGTATATGGAAAGGTAATGCCCAGTTGGGACCCATGAGGATGGGTGCAGTGGTTAATTTTTCTTTTAGTATTTCAAAGGCTTCTTGACAGTTGTTTGTCTAAAAAAAATATAATATTTTTCTAGTATTCCAAATAAGGGTGAAGCCAGTTTACTAGAATGTTTAATGAACCTTCTATAATACCCATCTAATCCAAGGAAAATCCTGACATCTCTTTTATTTTGAGTGATAGGGACCCTTTTGATGCTGGAAATATTGTTTGGGACAACTTGTATTCCTTCCTCGGATATGGAATGTCCAAGGACAATCCTTGCATTCATAATAAAGTCACATTTTTGAGGGTTCAATGAGAGATTCGTTTCAATACATTTCTTCAAGACTTTTCAAATATTAGAGAGAGATTCTTGGAAGTCACATCCATAAGGAGTGAAATCATCCAAGTATATCTCAACCGAGTCATGAACAATATCAACAAAAATACTCATAATTTCCCTATGAAAAGTAGCAGGGGCATTAGACAGACTGAATGGAAAAACTCTATAGGCAAAGGTACCCCAAGGACATGTAAATATGGTATTATCTTGGTCTTTAGGGCTGATTTGGATTTGGTTGTATCCATCAAATCCATACAGGAAGGACAAGAATTTATTTCCTGCAAGGCCATCTAGGACTTGGTCAATGAAGGGTGAAGGAAAATAGTCATTTTTTGCAGCCTTTTTATCATCCTGGTAATCAACACAAATTATCCACTTCCCATTCTTCTTGAGAACTAAAATGGGAGGTGGCACCCACTCACTATCGGAAATGGGGCATATGAACCCTACATCGAGTAGCTTTTGTAATTATTCTTTCACAATGTCCTTAGGAGCTGGGTTCATCCTTCTCTATGGTTAGTGCACAAGCTTTCATCCCTCTTTGATGTAAATATGATGAGTACAAATTGAGGGATGCAAACCTTTCATTTCCTTATAATCCCAAGCAAAAGAATCCAAGTGTTTCCTCAATACATTTCTCAATTTTTCTTCACGTTTGGCCAAGAGATAGGGGTTGAAATTTAAAGTTCTATATGGGCCAAACTATACAATCTTGACATGTTTTTGGATTGATTCAATAAAGCACGATTTATTCCAAGGACTACTCCCAGATTATTTCATCAACTCATCAATTGGTATGGGAGTGGGAGGATTTCTGAAGGATATGGTCAATAAGGTCATCTTCATCAAGTAGTTACCCTCCTATAACAATATCTAGAGTGCAAAATGGGTAGGGGGTTATATGATACAATTCATCCTCTTCCTCATCCTCTAATAATATGAGTAAATCATGTTTAATAGAAGGTTCAGAAGGAGGATATAGCATGAGTTGTTTGGATAAATGTCCATTCTCGATAGTCATGTTCCCAACCCTACAACTAATTTATGCATTAAGAGTGGCTAACCATGGTCTTCCTAAGATGAGAGGATATCCATTAAACTTGGTTTGGGCTGGAGGACTAGGAAATCAGTAGGGTACTCCCAAGAGTCAATGGAGACCATGACGTCCCGAATAATTTTGTCAGGAGCTACTATGGATTTATCTGCAAGCTATAGCAATGTTGTGGTCTTTCTCAAAGCCCCTTGTAGATTGAGCTTCAGCATGGTTTCCCTATTCATCACATTGATTACAACCCCAAGATCAATAAGGGTATTAGGAATCATAATCCCATCAATGTGTACATCCACTACTAGGCTACCCGAGTTTAGGTATTTTGGGGAAATCACCCTCTCAAGCATCAGATCAGATAATTGTCCAACAAAATTTATGGTGGGGGTATCTCTTCTTCTTCTCCCCCACCTTTTGAAACATTTTTATTTACTATGATTGTTGTAGATAGTAACATATTTAATGGCATAGAGAAATGTTATCTTGACACATAGATTATTTAATTCTCCCATAAGTTCAACCTATTTTGGGGTGCACTGGTTAGGGTGGATCAACCTTTCAGGATAAGGGGGTGCATTGACTTGAGGGACACTCTCTTCCTTCACTTCTCAAAGCTGTTCAAGTGGATAAGGTGGGTGATTATTTGGGAGCATCCTCCTAGACTGAAGGTTGATTTCTTGGATTTCCACGACATACGAAGGATATGATGTTTCCCCGCTATAGACTTGTTTTGTTTGCTTATTGTTCAGTTTCGGATTGGGTTGAGTAGGAATTTGGGGTTGCTCAGGTTATGCTGAGCTAGATGAGGTTGAGGTTGGGGTGGAGGTAGTAAAGAAGAGGTTGATTTGTTTAAGGCCTACACCCTTGTGAGGGGTTTCTCCATTGATGAGATTGGGCTGGATATGGCTGAAAACGATGGTTCACAAGCTGAGGAGAATATGGAGGAGAATAAGTTCAAGGAGGAGGTGTGGACCATGATTGATGAGTGGAAGGGTACCAAGGGTGAAAAGGTCTGTTCTGATTTGGATTGTAGTGAGGATAATGTGCACCTTGATATGACCGAGGTCCTAGGGGTCTCCTTTGGTTAGTGAAGCACAACTATTCTGATCCACTCTCTACTCCTTCTTGGTATACAACCTTTAGGACTGGAAGAGAGGGACATTTTTCTATTGCATGATTCTCTTCACATACTAGGAAGACTTATATGACATTTTGTGGGTATTCATTCCTAAGATGTTTTTGAGTACATCTAGGTTATAAAATAGCTAGTGCCCTTTCTTCTTCCTCTTGTTTCCTTTTGATTTGCATAGTATCCATTTGCAGGGAAAGGTGTGAAACATTTCAGTCTCGAAATCCTCCAACATATTCTCTATTTCATTCTTGATGGATGTTGTGGAGGGAGAGGAATTGACCAAGCTTTGGATAGACCTACCCTTCTTCCTAACAACCCTAGAGTAATTCTTGAATACAATTTTTATGTCATCATAAGGAAGTTGGAAGATATATCCTCCAGATAGCATGTTGAGGGTTTCCATTACTTCTTTCCCGATCTCTCAGCAAAGAAATAGCTTGAGTGACTCACCATCAAGGTTGTAGTTAGCCGTCTTATAATTGAGTTGAAACTTTTCCTCATAGTCCTCCAAAGATTCATCAGGTCCAAGGGTCATCCTAAATATTTCCTCCTTTGTTTATTTGGACCTACAATAATCCAATTATTTATCATTGAAGGTTTGTTGCATTTGGGACCAGGTAGTGATGTTTCCTCCAGGTAGACTCATAAACCATCGCAAGGTTTCATCTTCGAGGGTAGAAGGAAATAATTTCAGCTTCTCCTCATCCGAGGCATAGTCATAGCTCCTACATACAACAACAAACTCAAACATGAAGGTGTCAGGATCTTTAGAGGTTAGGAAATGGAAATGTGGAAGGGAAGCATGGCTTATATTTTTCATTCTAGCCTCTCCATTAGTTTCTCTGATACAGAAGAGCTCATTGTTTTGGTTTTCAGACATAGTTTGAGTAGGTGAGGTAGGTTCTTCTTCTCCAATAGGCTCTTCAAAATTTTTAGTTGGATCACCTATAGATTCTTCTAACTCCCCTCTAGTCAGAGAGGGAAGCTCACAACCATCGAATAAGGGTGAAGGTTGGCTGCTTGAGGGGGTGGGGGTTTTTGGTAATAATTTTCCTTGGCTATCCCTACTCCTGTGAGGCATGGAATATATCTATATATATATATATATATATATATATATATATATATATATATATATATATATATATATATATATATATATATATATATATATATTTAATTTTTAACTTTTTGAAGAAATATGGTTGATGAAAATTAGAAAAAAGCAATTCTTAAGCATAAACAACACCTACTTAGACACCTCCCCGTCAGTGACTCCAAAAAGTGGTGAACCCTGATATTGCACCAAGAGTGTTGCAACTCCCGAAGGCTCTTGAGCTTAAATTATCAACCTAGAGTTCATACAAACTTAGAGGTGAAAATGTTGTATATAGGGTACGTTAAGTTCTACTCATGCCATTGCCAGTCATGACATTAGATCAAGGTGTTCAGAGTCCACTCCTCCAACGTAACTATAGTGAAAATTCCTAATGAAACTTATTTTAACTAGGAAAGTGAAAATGCCATTCATTTAACTTGTACATGCTAATTAACATTACATGAGAAAAAGGACTAGCCAAATTGTAGAAGTGAAGGTACTCTATTTTTCACATTTCATCAAATCAATAACCTACTTGCAAGTATCATTGATCTACTTTACAGTTGCTTGAAAATAAAAAAAGTAACTTGTAACATGATTGTGAATTAAAAACACTAATTCTACTATGTTTTGTAGTGACAAAAAGAGGAGGGTGGAGTGGTCTAAGATCTTCTATAGATCATAAAATCACAATTTGGGGGTCATTATTCATCTTAACGAAGCTAAAGGTAAAGTGGGGAGGAAAATAGGTAGAGGAAAATGGTACTATAGACCGGCTACATGTGCTGCTACAAGAGGCCCTATAATGCTACAAGAGGCGTTCCAAGAGTCCTTTAAGGGTGGAGATGGTGTCTTGATGGTAGGAAGAGATGGATTAAGGTAGGAGGGAGTGAATTAATTTTTGGGAAACCTCCTATTCAAGCCCAAGACCTCTCGGAGGTCTTTCTTTCACCAAGATGGATGCCCACGATGTCTCTAATTCCCTAAATAAAATTATTGTGGAAACAAAGTTTGATAGAAGTGTGAGAGGTAAATGGAGAAGATGGAAAATTCCAAGTGGAGATGAAAGATGTGGCAACCCATATAGGTCAACACAACCCTGCAAGTAGCCCACTACATGCACTAAATAAACAATAACACAGTGACATAAATTTTCCTGAAAAAGATGAGTTGAATTTGACTACAATCTTATTCTATTTCACAATGCTACTCTAATCACTAAACTAACTCCTAGGTTGTAGAAAGTAAAAATGAAAAATGATAACTAACATCGACCTATTTCCAAGAAATCATAAACAAATATTTTTAGAATTAGTAATGTCCTTTTGATTAATCACATTCAAGAGGCCATTGATGTCATAAATCAAATCACTGACAAGGACACTACCAAATTAGTTGGCCTCTTCCTCACCTCGAATTTCTTCAGTTTCCAGGGTGAGTTCTATGAGAAAACGTGTGGGGTTGCGATGGGTTCCCCTCTTTCCCCTATCGTTGCTAACTTATTGATGGAGGATTTTGAGCCCAAGTCCTTAGCCTTAGCTTAATTTCGCCCTAAAAAACGGAAGAAGTTTGTTGATGACACTTGCATCATTTGTCCCCAGGGATGTGAGAAATTAGATTTATTTCTTAGCCATCCTAATTCACAATCAGACTCCATTAAGTTCACGATGGAAGTTGATGTGAATGGGTGTATTCCCTTCCTTGACATTCTCTTCTCCATAATGAATGAAGGTTCCATTTCTCACCAAGTTTTTCATAAAAAAACTCACATGGAACAATATCTTCATGCTAGTTCTCATCATTTTCCAGCACAAAATTTTGGTGTTCTAAGCACTCTTGCAACCCCTGCTCTGAGAATCTCTGATGAAAACCACCCAGAGCAGGAGAAATCTCATCGTCATGAAGTTTTTTAAAATAATGGATACAAAAAAACTCAAGGCCTCAAGGCCATTCAAAAGGCTTGTAAATATTTGAGGGTTAAGATTTCTCGCGTTGATCTTATCTCTAAGGTTCGTCTCTGGTTTATCCAAGGGACCACAGACATGATTGCTCATATCCTGAAAAATAATAGTGCCTCTTCTTCGTTCAAGCCTCTTACTACCATTATAAAATCTCTTGGATCTATTAAAGACCATAAAGACATGAAAGGTATCTACTTAATCCCTTGTTCTTGTGGGATCCCTACATTGGAGAAGTTGGTCACTCCATTAACCAGAGAATCCATGAGCATGCAACAGACATTAGGCACAATCATTCCCACTCATCATCTCTAGTTGAACATGCAGAGAAATCCAAGCACCATGCAAGGAAAATTTTAAGGATGGAAAATTTTCTTGAAGTTTAAAACATTGGCGAATCTCACTAATCCCTAATATGCAAATTATAAATGTTTATTGATATATTTGTAAAATTATTCAAATTTAGAATTATTTTATATATAGTCTCTATATAATGTTGGCGATTTTTAAGGTAAAATAACTTTATATTCTAAAATTTGGGCGAATCGTCTTTTATAAAATTGGAAATTGGCGAATCTTTTTTGTGGAAAAATCATGGAAAATTAGCCCACTGGGCGAACATTAGCCCCTAAAATTTTCCATGGCACCATGTCTGCATTGATGATTCCATAGTCATCGTTAAGGTTGATCACTTCCACCATGGGAAGGTTAGAGAGGCTATCGAGATTGAGAGGCATGCAATTAATCTCAACAGGGATGATGGTTGGAAATTAAGCAAGAGCTAGATTTTGGCCCTCTCTTCTTGATTCCACCCCCTGTCTCCCCAGTTTTCCTTTTTCTTTTTTAATTAAATTTATTATATTAAACTTAATTCAGTAAATAATATATTTTAACCCTTGTAGTATTAAAATTTTATTTAATTATTAGAATTTATTGAATTAATAAAAATTTATATAAATTAAAATAAATTAAGGCTAGTTTATAACCAATTATGATTTTTATTATTTAATAAATCATTTACTAGCTTTTAATTCCTAATTTTTGACCCTTGTAATTTTATTATTTATTTCTTGTAATATTATAAATTAATTAATTTAATATATATGATTAAAATAAATAAATTCCTAACAACTACTTTATAAGTGCAATAATATTTTAATAACCAATTCCTAACAACAAATTTATTATATTATTTTAATTAATTGAATAACTAATTTACTAACGACAGTTTTCCAACGTCTAACTCTAGGCATTTGATGCATCCATGTTATTTATTTTCGGGGATCAACTGATTTTTTCACCTTTGTCCCAACGATGAACCACATTAGTTGGTTCAAAACATCAACCAGACCCTATTGGTGTGATTAATCTAAAAGACATTACTATTTACAATATGGATCACAAAAGTCTTAGATCTAAAAAAATATTTTTGGGCAGAGATTTCGAATCTTTCCCACCACTTTTCCCAAAAGAGAGGTGATAAGGAATCCTGCAATCACAAGTTTTTATAGCTTAACATCTACTGCAACAAAAGAGAGAAATGAAATTCTTGGAAACAAGAACAAGACATAAATACAAAAGAGGGAATAAAGCCTCTGGATTGGGCCCAAACCCAAGGGTTTCATCCCTCTAGAACTAGATTAGATGCAGCTCAATAATAAATTTCTCATCAACAGAAAATAATACTATCATACATCACATGAAATTTAACCAATAACAAGGTCAAGCTCTGGGCTCAATAGATACTCCTAGCTAAATAAAAAAATTTAATCCTAATGAGCCTATCATCTCTTTTATTTATACAAAAGGCTAGTTCATAGCAGATCCCTCGAAAATATGAGTGATTCCCTCCTTGATCTCG
Source organism: Pinus tabuliformis (assembly GCA_031772625.1). NCBI lineage: Eukaryota > Viridiplantae > Streptophyta > Pinopsida > Pinales > Pinaceae > Pinus > Pinus tabuliformis. The sequence goes on from CM062805.1 coordinate 588,662,353, forward strand.
AAGATTGTGGATCTTATCCTCCTTGAGCTTCCCATGCACTTGGAGTTACTCGGTTGTCAGTGGATTAGAGCTTGTGAGTAATAATTTGGTGATCTCAAGTCAAGTTAGAGAGTTAAGGAGGTGGACAAGCCTCCCTAGATTCCCTCCTTATTGTCTGCATCAAGCCCCTGTATAGTAAATGCTTAAAAAATTCTCCTCTTTCCTGCAATTTAATCACATTAGGCCACATACTATGAAAATCACCTTTTACTCTTCTTTCTAAGCATATTATAACAAAAAATGTGAATTAATGTGAGAAAATGATAATTTTAAGGCTGGGGGATAGGATAATCAACTTCAAGATATACCTATTGATGGGACTCATTAGTCATGACCCATATGATCTTAATAAAGCCAACAGTAAGCCTAGAAAGATGTTGACACTTATCATGCAGTTGTTCCCATTGAAACTCAAAATGAATTCACCATTTGGAGTCTCTTGTTGTTCATGAGAGACAAGCCTTCTAGGATTCATAGATATTGGAAGATGTTTCTACTTGGATTCCTGACCTAGGGCATACCAAGGGAAGATGGAAGTATTTTCTTAGTGCCCTGGCTCTATATTTCTCGATGAAGTCCATGTTGAGGATGGTCTTAAAGCACAAGTAGGAGAAAATATACAATATATTTTCTGGTTCAGAGGGCATCAAATGGGTCCAATGTAATGAGAAGGTTTGTTTAGAGAGGATTGATGTGATTTCATCACACATTGAGCTCCATTTCTAGTGTGAACCTACTCCAAATATTCCTCTAGGTTCTAGTGTTCAAGATCTAACTCCTGTCACTTCCTCAAATTCTTGAGTCTGATTTATTTATTTATTTATTATTTTTATTATTTATTTATTTTATTTATTTATTTTTTCGGTTTTTGGTATTACAACACACTAGTGGATACTTTCGTTATGTTATAATTTCTAAAACTTTTAGAATTTTGGACAAATTACTCTATTGGTATGTGGTAAAAAATATTTGGTTTCCCATTGGGAAGATTGAGACCACATACCTAATGACATCTTTGATGATCATGAATGTGAGATGTATATGTTCTGCATGATATTTTGAGGAAATACAACTTAGACATTCAAAAAAAGAAAGAAAGAGTGTTTTCACTTTTGTAACACTAAAACCTTGAGATGAAAGAGTCTTGTCACTTTTGTGACAATAAGAGGGTTCATGTTTTGTTTTTCCTATGTGGTTTACAAACCTTGAAAATCGGTGTATGCTATGTCCAAAAAATATTTGTACCATGGGGACCCACTTGAAGGGATCACTTCCTATCAGCTCAACCATGGATCCTTATCTCGAAAGTATCGAGAGAATTGAACTCGTGACCTCTCAATAGCAAAGGTACTTTAATGAAAAGAAATCAACCAATTTAGTTAAACCTTGGGGCTATTAAGAGGGTTGAAGTTGAAAAACACCTTTCTTAAAATTTCCATTATATATTCACATTAGATCTAAATGTCAAAATATTTATCAAACTACTAATATTTTTGACCTTTTAAGCCAATAAAACTATGGTTCTTTTGGAATACGTTTCATAATGCTCTTAATGATTTTCGAGCATAGAAATAAACTTTTAAATAATTTTGAATAATATTTCACCTTTTTAAGGTCTAATCACTTTATAATCTGAGGTAGAAGCATTAGAGCTTCCAAGACATTAATTCTTCGATGTGAAAAAGCTTCAAAATGGGGTCTTGATTTTTGAGAATAATTTATATTCTTCTATGTAAATAAATTGTATTTTCCACGTTGGTATATTTTATGAGATTTATAACTAATAATTCATAGTTTTAGAAAAGTTATGGATAAGTGAGATTTTGTCCATAAGGAAAAAACTAATTTACCTTTAAAAACATGGGAGATTTAGGGAATAAATCAGTAAAATTTTAGGGAATAAATCACGAGGGCTTTATGGAATAAATCAAGGAGTGACTTATGAATGTAGAAGAATCTAGAATTGGCAGAATTAAGCACCTATGAGTGTGAATTGGGCTGAAAACTCTTATTGAAGATTTAGTGAAATTAAATTTACTACGTGCTAAATGATGGAGACTAATAGTCATTGGTCAAACTACTGATGGGAGATTTGAAGTTAAATTCTTTGTGAATTTTATATTGCATTTAGTTCTGGGTCATGTTGAGATCGTGTGGAGATCTAAGTATAGACTAGGAAGATGTGTTGTAGTAGGAAAATTCATTTCTCCTACAATCAAGTGGTATTAGACTTTGTTAGCTCTTTAGAGAAGAGATTCAGAGATGATTATGATCTTTGATATTGGAATAAAGGATAGTTTTTTTATAGAAACATTAGAGTTGCGCAACCGAAGGAGATTAGAGAAGTGAAACCGTGCAATAGGTAAATTGGTGTTTATATTTATCAATTGATTTTTGTAGGTAGTGGCTAAAGGAGAATAATGACAGATCATAGCTTGGAAGTTGTGATAGAGAGAATGAGTGAAGTAAGAATTGTGATAGAAAAAAATTGCAGCAGAGGAAGCAAGGAATAAGTAGATGTTCTTAAGAGAATTAAACTAAGTAATTGAAACAACCAAACAAGGATAGGAGTGCTCAAGAAGGTTTTCAGGAGTGAACCAGAGAAAATATAAAAAGGTTAAACTAGTGAAGAAATCTTGATGAGGTATAGAGAAGCAAGAGGACACTTGCTATAGAAGAGAGGCTTAGTTGGAATTAACTATTGAGCATGGAGAAGCTCACAAATATAGAGATAATGATGAACACGAGGCATCATTACAAATGTTCTGGTTAAACCATCAATATAAGGAAAGAAGATGTCAAGGAAAATGACATAGAGAGGAAGATGAATGATACATAATTTGAGAAAGGCACAGTTGAATCTGCTTATGGATCTACTACAACAAGAAGTTGAAGACCAACAATGTCAATGGATTTTTAAGAATAAAGTTAAATGGTTGGTTAATGAATTGTTTGCAAGAATGATACAAAAGAGGATGAGGTACACGATAAGAACATGGTTGAAAGAAGGAGAACTCAAAGCAGTTGAGTACATGAAAGAAAAAGTGCACTATTGTGAACCAAAGAATAAGGCATTTCTTATAGAGAATGAGGATGAAGCAGTGGATGAGATCCTAGATTTTCATATTTTTTAAACTAATGAATTTTTTGTGGATGCATGTATTGAATATGGTGGACAATTACCAAAATATATCACAAAATTAAAGAAATAGCATAATTCAAATTCTATTACAAGTGATGAGAGTGAAGTAGGAAAGAACTCTTACTCTGTTCTAAGCTAGAATAAAGAGAAGTAATTAAATGCAATGCCTAAGAAAGGAGGTACAAAGAGAAATCATGATAATGAAGGCATACTCAAGGAGATTCTAATCAATGGATTTGATAATGAAAGGTTTCTGCCAAAGGAAGTAGATATGGACTTCAACGAAGAAGTAAATCTCTTGGAAGTAATGAATGTTGCAAAGAGTTTATAAGACCAATTCAAGTTTAGTTTGTTGATTTGGATGAATAATTAGCTTGTTTGGAAGAGAAACTATTAGATACAAAGGTGCATATCCAACATGCAGAACTGGAACTAGAGAAGGAAGTTGTCTTAAAAGATACTAAGGTGAATGATATTGTAAGGCTTGGTCAAAAAAAATAAAAAATGAACCAGAGGTGAATAAGAATTTTGTGATGGTTAGACAAATGGAAATGCAATAACAAGTGAGAGATGCAAGTAAGTTATAGTCAATGACAAAGTAAGATGAAGAAATAGACATGTTGTGGATGTTGATGAACAAGATGACTAGGAGAAGGTACAATAAGAGGAAAAGGACGACCAACAACAAGGAAAATCTGTGTGTAAGACTTTGCATTAGAAAGGCAAGCGTACAACAAAAACATAAGGTTTGCAAACTACGAATATTGAAGGTGGCAGAAGAAGAAGCATATGGACAACAACATGATGAGGTGGATGATCATCAACTGTTCAAAGTTTCGGATCGTGGAGGATTCAAAAATTAATGAAACATGACTAGGAGGCCATGAACATTTTCTACCTTGAGAGTATAATGCAGAAGCATTAGAGCTTCCAAGTCATTAATTATTCAATGTGAAAAATATTCAAAATCGTGTCTTGATTTTTCAGAAGAATTTATATTCTTCTATGTAAATAAATTGTATTTTCCAAGTTGGCACATTTTATGAATTTTATAGCAAATGAAGCATAGTTTAGAAATGTTATGGATAGATGATGTTTTTTCCATAACATAAAAGCTAATTTAGCTTGAAATTTATGAGAGATTTAGCGAATAAATCATGAAATATTTAGGGAATAAATCATGAGAGCTTTATGGAATAAATGGAGTGATTTATGGATGTAGGAAAATCCATTTTTCTTCTAGTTTTGTATTTAACCATTCTAAGCCTACGGGAAAGGCTAATGTCCACATGAATCTGAAATCAGGCTCATAGAGAGAAACAAATGTTTTAGTATTTTTGTATATATAGGTTTTGTTAATGAAATGAATTTTCATATCTTCTGTGTATGAAGTGTCTATGTGCATGATAATTGAATAACTCTTAAAATTTGGAATTGGTAGAATTAAGTGCCTTTGTGTGTAAATTGGCTAGAGAAATCTTATTGAAAAATTAATGAAATTAAATTTATTGCATGTGCTAAATGATGCAGGCTAAAAAAATTTGGTCAAACTATTGATGGGAGATTTGCAGTTAGTTTCTTTGTCAATTTTGTATTGAATTTAGTTATGGGTTATATTGAGATTTTATGGAGATCTAAGTATAGACTAGGAAGATGAGTTGTAGCAAGAAAATTCAATTTCTTTCTATCATCATCATCATATCAAACTTTTAAATTCCACACACATACACACATATTATTTAATTTTTGTATTAATTTAGATCTAAACTTCCTTATTTCTTTATTTTTATAAATATTTAGTAAAAATCTTTTAAATTATAAAATTTTAATGTCATATTTATGAAAAAAGGAATCTTCATTATAGATTTTTATTATTAATTCCTCTTGGTCCATTTTTATGTTCGCAATATTCGAAAAGGTTTACTAGGTTAAAGTTTCAACATCGCTTCTGGGTTGATGTTCATAGCATTCCCTTTTTGGTGGCTCTCTTCTGGTTGTGGATGAATTTTCTTTCCTATGCTCTCTGTATTTCAACCTAGTTCTACAACCCTATGTGTTGTTATTAATTTGGGTTTTGAGTTTATTGGTTATAGTCTCGACATTTCTCCTGGGTTGATGTTTTAAGCCTATCTTTTACGGTGGCACCTTTTTGTTTGTGGTCATTTCTTCTTGGCTCTGTGTTCTCTATATTTTAACCTGGCTCTATCACCCTCTAGTCAACTGTTAATTTAACTTCTATGGTAGAGTTGATTTGGGTTTTTTTTTCCTCTAGTTATGGGTTTAGTTTCTTGGGTATAAACACACAATGTTATTTATATTTTCCTTATATAAAATTACAATGTATGTGAAGTAAGTCTACGGGGGGGGGGGGAGGGGGAGGTCACATCCCTTAGAACCATAATTGAGAAAAAAATAAGCCTAGAAAGTTGTTGAAGGCTTATCACACAACAATACCCTGTGAAACTAAAAATTAAATTCACCACTTGGAGTCTCTTGTTGTTTGTGACAGACAAGCCTTCTTGGATTCATAGATTTTGGAAGGTGTTTCTACTTGGATTCCTAACCTAGGGCATACCCAAGGAAGACGGAATCAATTTTTTAGTGCCCTAGATTTGTATTGGTAGATGAAGTCCCTATTGGGGATGGTCTTAAGGGACAAGTAGGAAAACATATACAACATATTTCCTACTTTTGAGGAGATTAAATGGTTCCAACATAACCAGAGCATTTGTTTAGAGAGGATTGATGTGATATTGGCAAACATGAGCTCCACTTACAATGTGAACATGTTCCTCATGTTCCTCTAGGCTCTAGTGTTAGAGATTTGGCTCATGTCACTTCCTCAAATTCTTAAGTCTAAATATTTGTTTTTAGTTTTTGGTATTACAACACACTAGTGGATACTTTAGTCATTTTAGAATTGCTGAAACTTTTCAAATTTTGGACAAAATACTCTATTTGTAGGCGGTCAGAAATATATGGTTTCCCATTGGGAAGATTGAGATCACCTACTAATTGACATGTTTGATGATGATGCATTTCATATGAATATGTTTTGCATGAGATTTTGAGGCAACACAACTTAAAATTACCAAAAACGAATGAAAGAGTGTTGTCACTTTTGTAACACTAAAGACTTGACATGACATAGTCTTGTCACTTTTGTGAAACTAAGAGGCTTGAAGTTCTTTTTCGCCTATGTGGTTTGTAGAATCTGAAAATTGGTGACCACCATGTCCATAGAATATTTTTACCAGGTGGATCCACTCAAAGGGACCATTTCCTCTCAGCTCAACCACGGATCTTGATCTCGAAGGTGTGAGGACAATTGAACTTGTGACCTCTTAAAAACAAAAGTTCTTTAATGATAAGGCCTCAACCAATTAAATTTAACCTTAGGAATGCTAAGAGGATTGAAGTTAAAAAACATCTCTCTTAAATTTTCCATTATATACTCATATTAGATCTAAATTTCAAAATATTTATCAAACTACTAATCTTTTTGACCTTTTAAGCGAATAAAACTATGATTCTTTTGAAATATTTTTCTTAATACTCTTAATTCTTTTTAGCATAAAAATAAACTTCTAAATAATTCTCAATAATATTTCTCCCTTTTAAAGTCTAATGACAATATCATCATATATATATATATATATATATATATATATATTAAAAATATTTTAAATTATAAAATTTCAATCTCGTACTCATGTAAGAAAAACAATCTTTATTATAAACTATTCATCTCACAATTAAATTTTTTAGATGTTTAGTATTATGACTTTTCATTTCAAATTTAAGTGTCAATAAACTTAAATAAATAATATATATATATATATATATATAAATTATATTATAATTAGTTTTTAATATAATTAAATTTAAAAAAATATGTATATATAAATTATAAAATATATTTATTATTTATATTTATATTATTAAAAATATTATATTTAAAAATATAAAAACTATATAAATAAATACTAAACTTTATAACCTCATTTAGAAATATAAATAAATAATAAAATAAAATAAGGTAATATTAATTTCAAATATATAATTATACCAATAATAAACTATAATTATACCTGTAATAAACTATAAACATAAGACAGAAACAAATTATGCAGTAACATCTAATGAACTAACTCTAACCCTTCATTTCTGATGCAGCCCAGGCCTCTCCTAGGCCACAACTACCAGGATCTTCAGATAACTGTGCATCTAAACCATGCACCTCATCACACTCTAGGGTGTACACTTGAAAATTTGAAAGCTTATCATTGTAATCTCATGACGAAAAAAAAACCATGCTTGAATTCTCTTCACGATTTCCTTAAAACAAACATAGTAGAAATGGGCTTGCGCACATATTTAAAAATGGCCACGCGCATACATATCCACTTACCCAATTCTCTTATCTCAAATGTTATCTCTCGACGGTTATTTTTCTGATACAAAGTTACCATAGGCAGCTTTCATATATATATATAGGCTCCCTGTACGCAAGTTATAGATATGAGGGTCGCCAGTCCCGTTGTGCGCTGCCTCAAATCAATAACTTACGTTCCTCCGCATCACCTGCACTCTTAACTCATAATCTTCCACGCGGATGGCAAACAAACAAATGTTAATATCGTTTTAATCACAGGTAACTCAAGCCTCTCCCTTCAAGGAGTCCCACGCCTCAATCCTTTAGACAACCGAACTATATGTATATCAGTCAACGGTTATAAATCTGAAACAGTCATAACAAATGATTCCGCTGCGCAAGTAACATACAGAACTCTCCGTTATCTCTGGGAATTCAGTCCAGCAATAAGCCAACGCAGCAATCTCATAATCGATACATATCCAGCAACCTCATAATCGAGGCATATATTCAGCCCAACGGACAGCGATCGATTGGTTCTTACGCAAAATCCACGAACATAACATGTGTTTGCTACAGTGTCCTCTTCCCATCGGCGAGAAGTATCGGTTCGACTTTACAAAAGATCTCCGCCTTCCTCTATACAGATTCTGTCAACACAAATTCCACTTGCGATAGCTCCATCCCACGCCTTAACCCTCTTATGCAACTTACGCCATCTGCAAGATAACCTCGTCCATGATCATGTACCGGCGTTACCCTATGGAAACCGCGGCTCTTCAAGGAGTCACAGTGTTTTATGGAAACGATTTCGGTATTTAATATACTGCAAATGCGCATGCGGATTACAAAGGCCTGATTAATAATAAGACGTAGAGCGCCCTCACTACTAAGAAAACAATCGCATTATTCAACACACACCAGTTTATTAAGCGTGGGAAAACAATATCCGCAGTGGAGTCAAATAATAAAGCGGAGAATAAAACCCATTCACGCTATCTCAGAATTCATTAGCCACAATCATGTCCATGCAAATCATACTTGTATTCACATAAAATAAATATTCACACAACAGTTATATTCACGGCCAGATATGCAAATGCATGGCCCTTTTACAAACTGCCCGAAGGCTTCCAAGGAGAATACTTTCTTACTCTCACACTCACTCCTCCCACTCTTCTTCTCTGCCCAATGCCTTGGAGGCTTCTTAATTTATTAAACTTAACATGATAAAAAATCCCAAAATCACTCAACTAAAAGCTCTAACTCTACATGCAATGCATACACATGGAAAATCATCTTTTTGTCTTTTTCCATCTTTTTCCTATTCTAAAATAGAAAATCTATCCTTATCACTTTAATGTCCACATCCACTCCTTTATGCCTAAAAGCTCTCCTAGTTTTATTTGAGAATATCTAATTAACTAATGCATGACCCTTATTATTTACAATAATTTCCCTTTGGGTTGATGCTCCCGCATCAATTTCTCGTTCCTTATATACATCAAGACTGAAGGAACAAGAAAACAATCAAATACTATATTTTCAGCCTCAATTAAGTTGAGATGATCTTATATATATTTTTAATCTCACTTAAATTGAAGTGGTGTTATAAACCATAAGTAAAAGGCTCTTTCTTTTTTTGATGCAATAAGAGTAGGTCCTTCTATTCCACTTTATCCTAAAAACAAGTTACATAATATACATAAAGCCTGAAGGCGATGTGGTCCAAAGATTTTTCGAGCCACACTGAGCCTTGGTAAACGAGCCAAAGGCCCACAATCCGGGCCGAGGGCCCACCAAACAAAACCATGAGACCTCCATTATGCCAGCCCTCACCCAAACCATACGATTTGCCTCCCGAGATCTAACGGTCAGGAATCGATTTCGGAGAGCCTAACTGCACACCTGTTAATATTTAAATCGGACCCGATAAGCTTTATGAGTCATCGATCTAAAAGATTTCGGGTCCGCCAGGGAGGATAACCCTCTGGCATGTTGTCCACCCGAAATCCCCCAGATGCATGCGATCCCAGCCTTGTTGAGAAACTTGCTCAGGATTTAACAACCCTTACAGACCCGAAGCCTTATAAAGTCACCACTTATGTGTATTTCGGGTCCGTTTGTCATGTTAACTTCCGTGCTGTTTGCCCCATGAAATTCCTAGGATTGCTTCTATTCTGTCTATCTACCGACACGTTAACGATGTTTTGGCATTGTTTATTGAGAGTCCATATTTACTATATTTCGGTTTCAAATGGAAGTAATAAGTTGTTTTTTATAAACCGTTCACACATAATGTAAAAGGGTATTATATATTTTTATTTTTTATAATATTATAAATTATATATGTTTGGAGATTTTTATAGTTATTTATATTGAAAATGTTTTTCTTTCCTAGAAGACAATCATGTATAATAGTTATTTTGTTCAACATTTCTAGTAGAAATCTACCTATCATCAAAGACTAGAAAGAAATGTGATCTCTAATAAAATAATTAGATGATCATGAGAAAAATATTTTAAATATTATAACTTATTTTTAAATTCAATTTGTAAATCAATTAATTAATTAAAAATATTCAACATGAACAAGACTTGAACTATGGTGGAAGGATTTGATTCTTTTCTCCCAACAGATGGATATATCCCCAAGTTTCAATTAAAAATGATATATATATATATATATATATATATATATATCATGATGAGAATATTGTATTAAGTCAAAATCAATACCTAGATCTCGACTTCTACAACAATTGATTACAATGTAAATCCTTATGAAAATCCTTCAGGAACAACTATACTTGTAACCTCATGACAATATTTATCCCCTCTTGAAACTATTTATTCTCAATATCTATTAATTTTCATATTATCCTATAGAATAGAAGGTCTTTGGAGGTGTAGATACTGACAAAGTTTACACTGCATAACAGATCCATGTGTCCAAGTTTGCACATTTATTGGTAAGATCATCTACAACATCATTGTTCATTGTTAACACATGAAAAAATCTAATAGTAGAGAAGGCTACTTTTATATTCAATCAATAATTCTTCACAACTTGCATTCCTTAAGAAAAGATCCATGAACATGTGATGAATAACAAGATGTGAATCTCCCAACAACATCATATCTTCAATGTTTAACTTTGTTTTGGCCAGAAGAATCCCTTGTAATAATCCATATGCATCTACAACAATATCTGCACAATTCCCTCCCACAAATAAAATATTAATAAAGCATATAAAATAATAATAATATTTTGATTTTGATATTAAATTTAATATTTTTAAATTTTTATAATATAAATTACAAAATTAATTAAGTTATTTAATGAAAATTATAATTATCTTAAATATTTTTTCCTCCAATGAGGGTGTGAAAACCTATAACAGCTGACGGGGGAATGAGGATGGAGGGGAAATCCACCACTCTACTTCCTCATGTTGCATTTAAGAGGTGGATGATATGGTTATCTGTTCGATGCAATTACACATGTTGACCGTATTACATCCCTTAACATTAAGATGACAACTCTCATTCCTTCTGTGAGCTCTTGGATCATATATTACGACTTTATGTTCTTTTTCAATCTAATTCCCAATCCCTCATTGCACATAGGATATTTCCCCCATGGTGTTGGCTTTATGGAAACCTTATTATATGAAGGTATTGGTCCCCTAGAGGTCGACCTTAATTACACACACCATGTGTTTACCTCTCAATCATGGAGTAGGGAGATAGTTGTTGAGGAAGAGAATATTGGGACATTGGAAGTGGTCATAGAAGGGGTCGAATCTGAAATAGGAAGTGGCTCAAAATGAATTGAGATTCATCTTTAGCATCTCAATGCTCGACAGATATGTTACATGTCATTTTTTTTCATTAGGAAAATTTCCATCAGTTTGGATCTTTCGCCATCCATCAAAGTGTTCTAAAGCATCCCCTTGGAAGGCTAGAACCTAAGCAATCCTAAAGAGAATGAAATTCCTTGATCTCAAGGAGAAAAAAACTATTTTTGACTACCTGCAGAGTTCCCTAGTCAGTTTTTGCGCATACAGAGAAGAGACCATTGGAGTCTTCATAAAAGTGTTCTTTGTCTTACACTGTGGTCTACACAGATGACTCAATGCATGTAAAAAATAAAAAGTAAAATCTAGAATATTTGTTAGTCGAATCTATCCCAACTAACAACTTCGAATTGATGCTTACTCAAGCCTTATCCCTACCATCATGGAGCTACTTCCCTCTCTTTATGGATCCCTGATCCCACCATTTGTGGATCTCATCCCTTAGGAAGAGGATCCCAAACATCCTCCTCTTCACCTATAAATCAAACACATGTCAGAGGATTGGGAAGGACCATTGAAGGTAGGGTTATGCTGCAGAAATAGGGCTAGAAGGATTTTTATCTAAGAAGAAGGTTGGAGATTGTGGGAAGAGGCTTGTAACATCAAGGCAATAAGGTTGTAAGTTTGTTCTCCTATTTATTCAATAAAAATAAAATGTTCTTTCCGCCACATATCTATTCTGATATATATCACTCACATAGGTTATGACTCATTATTAATTCAATTTATGATGTACGATGAGTTAAGAATTTAATTTATCTTTCATTTTATATATTGGATGCTTTGATCCTTTTTGTGTTTCTGTCTATGCAGATCTCCTTCGAAACATCATGGAGAAGTTGTGGAAAGAAATGGAACAAACTCTAAAGCATTAAGGAGAAGCCAATTGTGGAAGTTACTAAAAGGACTTCAACAAGCATTTCATTAAACCAGTAACTGAGCCCTTGCATATTACTTGTTTCAATCAATCATAAGCTAAGGAAATGTAGAATTTCCTTTCTTGTTTGTTACTATAATTTGTTTGAGATCTAGGGAGATCCATCTTTCCTGTAAGAAGGATTAGTATGCCTAACAAATTTGCAGCTCCACTAGGGAACATCTCATTCCCCATCATCTCCTTGTTTTGACTTTTGATCCTTTCTGTCATAGCCATCTCTAAGTGTTTGGGAAATATTGAAAGTTTGGATTTTATGGTTTGTTTGGCTTATTTTCATTTTTATTCTTAATTTTTCTCATTGTGTGCACTTTTTCTTTAGGCACATAGCATATTTCTATGCACTTAGGTTTTTCCAACAGTGCGTATATGCACTGAATCATATTAATTGACTACACACATGCAATTTTTTTTTTTTTTTTTTTTTTTTTTTTTTTAATTTAAGCTTTCCCATTGCTGAGTCCATGAACTTTTGATTGTTGAGTTTAGTTTGAATTTTTCACCTTCTGGAAATATCCTCTTTATTTTGTTTTGATGTTTTTGGTTTCATTTTTGAATAATTATTTAATTTTGCAAATTAGGGTTTAAGGTTTTATTTGGTGAATTTTTGATTAATCAAAAGAAAAATTATTCATTTCTGAGATAGTTTGAGTATGTCCTTTTTTATGTCAAAATATCAGATTAAGTACTTTGTTTTTGTAATTGCAAAGAATCATTAGTATTAGGAAATTTTATGGTTTTTCAAGGCAACACTTGTGATTGGGAGTTTGTTGTTTTGTCAAAGTGAGTACTAATCATTTTTCTCTACGAGACATCACAATCTTTTGTAACTCATTATTTCAATTTGAAATTATAGCTTGTGTTTGTTGAAGGAAGAATCCATTGATTGTTTTTGGGTATGTAAGAAGTTGTTAAGATCAAAATTTTGCTTCTTGTAACTTATATTTTAAGGAATTTGGGTTGCATTTCTCAAAGAAAAGCCAAGAATCATGTATTCTACATTCTCCCTGATTTGTATCTTCAAAATGATTCATTGATTCTTGTATTTTTGAAAAGTTAATAAAACCTCTTCCCTTATTTTCATTACAAATCATCGAAATGAAAATATTACAATATCATGTTCGATTGCATTAAAGTTTTGAGTCAAGTCATAACACCATCAGTTTCACATCAATTTACCCTTTAGGCTTTTAGTAAGTAACAATTTTAAAAAACAACACTAATAAAATCAATTTAGAAATTTTTATTATTTTAGGGCTCTATTCCACCTACTTTAGATCAGGTTGTAAGGCTTTAGAATAGGGTAGTGAGTTAAATTTCCAAAGCTATAAACAAACATTAGAATCTTTCCATAGGGATTAAATCCATTTACTACAATTTGGGTCTGGGAAGCTCCCATTACAAAGGAGTTAAGCATGAGATCATATCGGAACCAATGGAGTGATTGACCCCAATTAATTAGTTATGGTAGAGTGATTTACGTGTATTAAAAATGGTGTCGAAAGGTACTTGGGAGTCAACTTCAGATTAACCATGTTGAGGAACTTTCAACGAGATTGAGCTTTGTTACTCTTCCCTTGTGTGTATGTTTGATCTGCAACTGCCCCCAAGTTAAATTGTTTTAAGTGGTAACCTTAGAGACCTTAATATTAGGGCTATTACCCAATGTGATGATGGAGGGGAAGTCTCTACTGTACCTAGAACAAATTTTGGCTAGACTCACTTGTACCTTTTTGGAGGCTATTCCAACAGGTTGTCAGCATAACTAGTTCCACCCACTCTATCTTTATTCACTTTTCACATTGATCTATTCAAAGTTGGTTTTCATCACTAACTAGTGATTTCAATGTGATTTGTTTTCATGGTTTGATTCCTTAGATTTACTAGCATGTGTTATTTGCTTATTTTTACTTTTTACAGACCTTAGGTGTCGATTTTGATTATGAATTGTTAATATTGATAATAAATTTATCTAAGGTTAATCTAATGGAAACAATGCTGGAATTTACTGATAAAGAACCCCCTTTTAATGAGAATCCTAGTCCTCTCTCTGACTTTGCAAATGTCGATCCTCCTTATATGGCTACGTTGTCATTTCCCGGATTCATGATAGGTTTACTGCTATGGTTTTTTTTAGCTTATTTAATCCCAAACAGCCAAACTATTCCACCTCAACTAAGTTCACCATCTCAACATCACCAACCTCATGTTGACCCTTTACCTTCTTCACCCAAGATATCCTCCTCTCTTTCTTCTTCTTAGCTTGGTAAAATCCCTGATGCTAGTAACTAGGTGACTAAGAAGAAGAAGAAAAGGAAGAAGAAGAAGAAGTAAGATAAGACAGATGTCAACCAAGAAATCATGGTTGTAAGTGTTGGTAATGTTGATGAAACTTCCAACATTCATCGCAAGCCCCGATACCTTGCAATATTTGTAATGGTGACCACTTCCTTATCAATTTTCCTCGTATTCCTAAGGTCTTGGAAGTATGGTTAGAAAATTCTTATCAACTTACTTTTGATCCATCGACTAGTGATTTTCAGGTTCTTGAGAAAAAGGGTAAAGTTAGGTTTCCTTGTAGGTTATGCAAAGGGGCTCATCATAGTCACCTTTGCCCTCATATGGATGAAACCTCAAAATTGTTGGAAAAATCTATTGTTTCACAGCAACAACTTCCAAATGGTTACCATAAAATTTATCCCAACCTATCGTCAGTTAATGTAGTGATTGGTCTAATTCCAAGTACAGGTAATACCACTCTTCCATTGGAGAGAAACACATATCACTCAGGTTGATGAGCCATTGGTTGATCAACTGATTGACTCGATTCCATCCTCGGGCGATCCCACTCTCTTTTTAGAGAGTGAAATTAATAACTCTTAGGTTCTTCTTGTTACTTTAGATTCTTCTACACATGGGGGCATTTCACCTATTTCCATTGAACCCCCTCCAAGTAATGAGGCTATTTCCTTTTATTGGAGTATACTGACATGACCTCGTCTTCCTTCTTCCACCCCTTTCCAAATCATTGTGAAAGTGTATGGTAATAATGTCTATCACACAAACGTTAAGGAAGGTGCTTATGTTAGTATTTTATCCTCATCTACTTGGAAAGCTTTAGGTTCCCCTCCACTTGTGCCTATTACATAGAATCTTTTGGCTTTTAAGAAAACAATTAATTAACCTTTAGGGATCCTTCCTAAGTTACCTATTACTCTGGAAGGAAAAATTGTATTTATTGATCTTATGGTAGTCCAAGGCCCCTTGAATTTCAATTTTCTCCTTCAGCGAGACTATGTCTATGCCATCGAAGTTGTCATGTCCACCATCTTTCAAGTGATGTATTTCCCTCAGAATGGAAACATTGTGATTATTGACCAACTTTCGTTCGTTGGTGTTAACTTGATTACCAACCACCTGGAATCCCTAAATTCTCCTTATATGCAATTGGTATCTACTTCACTATCATTTAATTATGTGGCAACCTATCCCATGCCTTTAGTTACCAATGTAAGAGATCCTGACACTATTTTATCAACTTCTTTTGAATCAAATCCGTAATTGACATGGTGTACCCTTTAATGGGGGAATTTGAAATTGAATTTCTTACCCCTTTTACATCTCTTCTCATGTACTCTTTCAAGAGAGTTATTATTCCTTCCGAGGAAGAACTATTGGAAGATATGGATGGAAAGTATCCCTTGGTATATGTTTCTTCCAAATGGAAGCCATGATCCAGGTCACCATGAGGATGTTTCTTTTACTATGTCAACCTCGTTAAAAAATGAAACCATTGCCTATGTGGATCGTTATTTACTGTGTCAACCTCATTAAAAAAATGAAGAAAACCCATATGAGGATGTTTCTTTTACTAGGTCAACCTCGTTAAAAATGAAACAAATGCCCATGAGGATAGTTCTTTTACTGTGTCAATCTCGTTAAAAAAAAGAAACAATTGGCTATGAGGATGGTTATTTTAGTGTGTCAACCTCGTTAAAAAATGAAACAAATTCTTGAGAGGAAGCTTCTTTTTCTGTGTCAACCTCGTTAAAAAATGAAATGAGTGTTTTTGAGGTTGGTTCTTTACTATATCAACCTCAATAAAAAATGAAACAATTTTTTGTGAGGATCGTTCTTTAATATGTAAACCTCGCTAAAAAATGCAATAATTTTACATGAGCATAGTTCTACCTCGACCTCGTTGAAAATGAAACAATTCCCCCTTTAAATTGAGTCTTTTATTTGATTTTATCAATAAACCTTCATTTCATCTACCTAATAGTAATTTATCATTTGCTTAAGAAGATCAAAAAAAGTTCCAGGGGCATGTCCCTCTCTATGGGTACATTATAAATTGCTATCACGTTTTGTTTGTGACATTTTTTTGGTATCTTTTTACAATTTTCTGCTACTTTTCTTGCTTATATTTTGTTACACTTGATTACTCATCCATTGGCTAATTATGTGTTAAAATGACATTTGTAACATCTTTAAGAAAGATAAAATGATATTCATCCATATATTGTACAAGATAAACTGAGATAAAAGTGGTAGTTTTCATTAGTCAAAATGTCTGTAAAAAGTGTGTCTTTACAAAATGTCATTCAAGATATGAGGCCCCATGGCCTTTATTATATGAATATTCTGATACATAAAAAAGAATCTACCCCTATGACAAGAAGCTACACATGATGATCATGGTAGTAGATGATGGCGCAAGATACTTGTCATAGTAGATGACTAATCGGTCTAGGAACCCCCATGGTGTGCCTTTGGTAACAAAGAGGAAATTCATCAATCCAGACATATAGGTTATCTAGGGTCAACCTCTCTAGGTTGTGCTCCATCTCAGACAAAGCCTCTATTGCATCGAGGTTTTGTATTGTGGGAGTTTTTGGCTGCTCAGTGCATTTGTCAAATTAGCATTGTCCCGCTGGTCTCACCGCGCCCACATCTACATGATTATTTCAAATAGTTAGTTTTGGATGCCAAAAGAAAATAAAAATTGAAAAATACAAAAAGAAAAGACTGTGAAATTTATACCTAGGTCACCCCATTGCAGTCCAGTTGGTATTTGGATATATGGATGACTAGTGTAATCCATGTCCACATATGGAAAGTCCTCGATCATAATGATATGTTGTTCCAATCATCAAAAGAAATCAGGAGTATAATGAATAGTTCGGCCATCAGCACCCCATGGAAAGGCATCAATGTAACCTATTTCAACATATGAGGATCTTGCGGTCCTCCTACATCTATGGCTACCGACAGATAAATTAGGGGGATCCTCTCTAGAGCGAACGAGATCACAATGGCACCATACCAAATTTTTTTGAGTTTTCCAGTTTTCACTCTAGTTAGTTACCCTTTGAGGTTGGAAACTTTCCCTTCACACTATTTGAATATCATAGGATGCAATCACTCTAAAGAAATATGCATCTTAGCCTTGGTGGGTAAGTGAAGTGGTGCACTCCCACATAATCGTGCAACAATAAAGGCAATAATCCTCAAAGGAATCATGTCAATGGTTTTGATACTAATGCGTCCATCTTTGAGTTCAGACCCTAGAGAAAAATGTTGCACTAAGTAAGTGGCAGTTGTTTCACCACCTCGTCTATGCCCACACAAAAAAATTTCAACTCTACGGCATGAGAGTCTAGTCAAGAAATATATGTCATCAACATCTATCATGATTTTGTTATCCCCAATCAAGAAGCACTCTTCCTGCACATTCCATTTTCTCACCATCCATTCCAGCAAATCTAGCTAGGCATTCTTGCTTGAGATTACGAAAAATTTGTATAGGACACAACCTCTCAAAGCTTGTAATGTTTTTGTATGGTTCAAAGATGCTACCTATTCTTCATGTTCTATCTCCCTCCACTCCATGTTTGTAGATCAAAACCTTACAAATAAACAAGGAAGATAATTAGAAAGCATTGTGATTATTTTTGCAAAGAAATTTTGGTTTTTTATTTTATTTTTTCAAATCCCTTAGCATTGTGCATAGCCACCTTTTAAGACCAGTGCATATTTGCATGGTTCTAGCTTTAGAAACCATGCAAATATTGATTTTACATGTAAAAAATCAGTTTGGTGTTTGTGGACCTGATGAAGAGAGACTGTGCACAATGAGGACGATTTTATAATTAATAAAACCCTCCAAAAAACTTAATGCACAGTGAAAAGAAAAATGAAAGCAATAAAAAATAAGATATTAGAGAGATTGTTTACCTGGAGAAAGCGACTCGTGATTTGGTACACCATTTTCCAAGAATCCACCTCTAAAGTTTTTGGTGGAAAATGCACTCAATCACTCTTAAATGGTAAAAAACACAAATGGTAAAAGTTTTTTTTTCACTTTTTGTATTTTTATGAGTTTTTTAGGCCAATTAAAATATTATTTTCTTGCCTATTAGCCTAAAAAATCCAAATTTTATAATGTTTTTACTATATTTTTTTTAGCAGTGCCTATAATTTTGAAGTTTAAATGTGCAGAACATAGGTTATTTACGAAAATGAATCATTTTGGTGGTTAGTACATTTTTATCACTTTCTCGAACTCACTAAAAACTTACAAAAAAATGAAACTAGGAATTCTCTTTAAGCCCTTTTCAAACTCCCTAAACATGAAAGTATTGCCGAGTACTTGACTATTCAAACTCGTAAAAGTAAATGAACTGTCATCTATTCAGTATACGTTTACCCCTTTTATGGATTGAACTAGAATATTTACAAAGAAGGTATACATTGACTAATCAGGGTCAATAGAGTTCTCTCCTGCATTATTTTACCTATTTTAGGGCTTGAGAGACTAAATTTACGAAAAATGACACTGCAAAGTTTACTTATTTTTTTCTCTTGACTTCTTAAAAATGAAAAACATCGAGCTTTACTTTCTCCGGGTTCATTAAAATTTTATGTTGAAAGAACTAAATGAGTTTTATTTTTGTGTCTTTTCAAACTCTTTAAACATGAAAACGACATCGATTTACCTCTTCATTGGACTCGTAAAACTTGGAGAGTGTAGTACTTATCAATCATGATGAGACCGAACCACTCCTTCCTAGAGTTTGTTGAAAATACTCAAAAGGAATCATCCAAAGGATGAGCTTAAAGGACAAGCATATGTTATCCTCCTCAAGTTTGCAAAAAATAAAGAGGTACTTGTGAGTAATGGTGGGGGAAATTGGGAAAGAACGTCTGTTTTTGTATTACAGAAGACACTATGTCACTCTTGAACATGACACTCCATCACCTCTATGTCTGGTTTTGGGAATCCATTTTCCTCTGAATTTTTCATACCTCATTGAAAGTATTGAAACTAGTTTTTGGTCTTATTTTACAGTCAAATGTTTCCAAGTCAAAATTTCGTGTCGCCAATATGTTCAAGAGAAGTTCAACCTCAGTCAAAATTACCTTACAATTTTTAGCCTTCAATCATGTCGATCATCCATGATTCAGTCTTGGATTACTTGAAATTGTTGTTCCTCAAAGACTGACTTCAATTTTGTTTCATAGGCCCTCCTTTGACTGGTCACTTCCTATCGACTTCAAATCACTATCTAGGAAGTTGATCTAGAAACCTTCTTTAGTACCTTGGAGCTCACATGCCTTAATTGAAAGTTTCTCATCTTTGACGACAAGTTCTCATCATTGACCTTCGATCGAATGATTCTATGAGTGTTCGACTTCAGGACATATTTTCACACTTTATAAATTGTACTAGAAGTACCTCGAGAACCATTGTCATTATTGGTGGTTCCTCTCGCACTTGTTAATAATTTACATCATTTACCGGTAATCAAGTGGTTTATACCATGTTTGACTATGAAACACCCACTCACATGGTTAGATTTTTACTATGGATTCAAAGATGGAGATTAAGACCCTGGATCTAGTTTCATCCATCCAAGCTATGTGGAATTATTAAATATTCATGACTGTAAACATAGATCCATTGATGGTTGTATCCATACTATGTCTTCTGTTGACATGGATCTTTAGATGTATTTCTGTACTAGTTCTCTGAGACATTTATGTTATGAGTATGGGAATTTCTACCTTAGCAATGATTTTATATTGCATTGTAACATTTTATTTATTGCTTCAGGTCTCCAACTATGGTCTCTAACTTGAACCTTAGCATGATAAAGTATTCAAACATGTTTTTTGAATTTGAACTTTAGGGGGCAATATGTTACACATCATTTTGTCACATTAGGCAAATGACCAATAGTTTGGATATTTCACTATCCATCAAAGTGTTCCAAAGCATCCCCCTGCAAGGTTAGAACCTAAACAATCCCCAAGAGAATGGAATTCCTGGATCTCAAGGCCCAAAAACCTATTTTTGACTGCTTGTGTAGTTCCCTAGTCAATGTCTGAACATATGTAGAAGCGAAATTTAAAGTCTTCCCAAAAGTGCTCTCTGTGTTACACTATGGCCTGCGCACATGACTCAACGCTAGTAAAAAATAAAAAGTAAAGTCTAGAAGCTTTGTTAGTTGAATCTTTCCCAAATAACAACTTTGAATTGATTCTTACTGAACCCTGATCCCTCCCATCATGGAGATACTTCCCTCTCTTTGTGGATCCTCTATCCAACCATTTTTGGATCTCATCCCTTAGGAAGAGGATCCCAAACCTCCTCCTCTTGGCCTATAAATCAAATAGAGGCCAGAGGATTGGGGACGACCATTGAAGGTAGGCTTATGCTACAGAAATAGGGCTAGAAGGATTTTCATGGAAGGAGAAGGTTGGAGATCATGGGAAGAGGCTTGTAACATCAAGGAAGTAAGGTTGTAAGTTTGTTCTCCTCTTTATTCAATAAACATCAAATGTTCTTTCCTAATCATGTCTATTATGATATCGTTTGTGAGATTCCCTGATCACTCACATAGGTTATGATTGGTTATTGATTCAATTTATGATATATGCTGAGTTAAGAATTTGTTGTAGCAGCTAAAATCACCCTCCAAAATTTTTCCTTAGCCCATTTTGGAGCCTCCCTACCAACCTTTCACAACACCTTGTCTTGCTTCGTCAAGTACACAAGCTTCAGTGTTTTTCATGCACAAAGGGAGCTTTTCGAGGACAGCATGATGCATTCTCCTCATAGGTTGTTCACCCAAACTTGGTCTAGCTATAGGCTGAGCATCTTCCCCAAGAAAAATGTGCATTTCTAGAGGGAAACCAACATTCCCTCCAGAAATTGCACAATTCTATCTGGCAGCCTGCGCAGCTCTAGAATTGCGCAATTCTGCTAGCCAACACTCACAGTAGAAATTGTGAAAATTTCCTTAGTAGAGCTTCTTAGCCCAAAATTTTCACAAATCTGGGCAGCAGTCAGTTGCTCTACCCAGAAATTGTGCAAACCTCCTAGGCAGTCAGCCTAAATCCCAGCCAAAAATGTGCATTTTTCTCAAGCAGATGAGCAGTTGTATGCATGAGCAGTTTAGTGGACCAGTTCCACCCGGAACCATGGAAACTTGACTTGCATGCATGCATGAATTGCTCTTCCCTGAATAGCAAAAGGAAACATGCAAAGGCATCCCATGATTCAGGGAGCTATTTTTAGTAATCGGGGGTTACATGCAAAGTTGTTTTAGAAGTTTCCCTCCAAGTGTCGTTTTTTCCTAGATTTGTGGCATGCGCTTCATGAGCCCAAACTTATTTATTTGATGCATCAGAACTCATTCTTTAACATTGATCTTGGAGCTTTGACATCCCACAGCAAATCAAAGACTCTTTGATACATCCGGCTCAGCTATTCAGGGGTGAGTGGTCTCAACTTGTCTTTTTCAGCATTTTTGTTGCTTTTTATGTATTCACTTGTGTGAGTGTTGTTTTCTTGATTTCTTTAAACACTTGCTATCATTTACATGTATACTATCTTGTCCTAGCTCTGTTTCAGTTTTCATTGCAATCTCACTGCTGTCACATGCATAAAACTATTTTGCACGAATGTTCACCCAACCGGCGAACTGCTTCACCCACATTGTTGGGTCAGGAAAAAGGTATGATTTCTCTTCATAAATTGCTTTATTTAACCTTTATCTCTGTTTATAGATTAAAATAAGGATAAAAACAAAAGTTGGATGAAATCATTTGGTGACAAAATAGGAAAATCTAGCATAAGAAACTGATTTCTTTCTTTCTTTGTATGCAGAAGATGCGGACTGGGCAAAAGTTGTTCGGTTGACAGAACAACATGAGGCCATAAAAGGGAAACTACAATGTCTTTAGCAGACAAGGCAGCGGGAGATCAGCCTGAACAATGCTATTTTATCACATGATCAGATTATGTATTGCGAAATCCTCAGGATCCCTTGATCATGAGAATTCACTTTTATCTAGTTACTCTTTTATGTTATATATAGGGTTGAAAGGAAATTAGAGACAGTTCAGAATTTGATAATCTGTAATAATTCTTATTGAAAATGTATAACGTTGTTATCTCAGTGACTCTGTAAGCTGGTACTTGCATTAATGAAAGAAGGTTGCGTTTGATACATATTTATATTCTGAGTTCTTATTAAGTGGAGGCTTCTGGCGACTCTGGGCCCGGTCACGAGAATTTCTACTACTTCCTTGTGTTATAGTCTTTCTATTTAGTCTTTTCTATTTGATTAATGTTCAGTCATTGGTTATTTCATTTATCGTAAATATTTGTGATATTGATTCATATTATTGTTCAATTAGATTCAGAGTGAAGCCATGTGACATACTTAAGTAATGCTTTGATTGGAATGAGTGAATTAGTGTTAATAGCAAATTTTTGTTCATTTCGAGTGATGTTATCATAGATCCTAGAGATAGTTCCAATTAATTTCCACAGGTTGAAATATAGATCATTTTATATTTTGTTGTATGCGTTCTTGCTGTTCAATTTCTTCTTACTGTTCAATTACCGATTGTTGTTCAATTACCATTTGTTGTTCAATTGAGATTTTTGGTTAATTTGGATTGCTATAGATTAACAATGATGTTCAATAGTTATAGTTTCTTTCCTTGATTGAGTGATTTAGCCTTAAGTCTATTTGAACAATCTGAAATGTGATTCTTATTTGCATTCAGTTTCAATTGATTTCGGAACAAGTTGCATAGAATTGCAGAGTGTGTTAAGAGTATTTCTTCCATAGTTAGTTCTTTCTAGAGTTATGTGAATTAAATTGAAGAATTAGTCATTAGTGATTGCAACGATTCATCATTAGATAACCTCTAGATTCACTGCATATACTGTGCTGACACTCTTGAGATAAAAAGACTTACCTCGAGTTGACATCTAATGTAGGGATTGAGATTTTCTGTAAAAAGACATCTTAGTGAGGCAACATTTTGGCGTCGTTGCCGGGGACAGTGTTTCAAGTGATTGTTTTTATTTTTACTGTGAAAGAATTGGGTTTTAAAAATGGAAGGTAAGAACCTGCGTGCCTAACAAGTAAAGTGCTTGCTTACCTGCCCGCTTTTCAGCAAAATCTTAGAGGTTAAATAGGAATTTGTTTTTATGAATGACTAGGAATAGAAAAATAGAAAAAGAGCAGAATCCTCCACCAAAACCCACAAAACCCAAAGGATCGGTGAACCTTGGGAGAATTTCCTTTACAGACGAAATAGTAAGAAGATCAGAGTCTCAAGCGTCAGTAGGATTCCAGGCTATAATTAGAAAGAGTTTTATTGTTATCCCTTAAGAAGCAATCTCACCATCTGCAGCTTACGCTAAGATTCAAAGCCAAGTAGGAGGATCATAACAGAGTCTTCAAGCTACAATAAGTTTACATTCTGATCCTCTACAAGAGGGAAAATCTTGTATCTTAAGAGATGGAAAAGGAGAAACTAGTGGGGTTGGTAAGGTAGAACCACAACTATGTGAACAAGGATCTCCTGAGATCCCAGACCTAGGTAGTGCTCCAAAGCCAACCTGGGTTGCTAACTCTCTACTTACTCAAGAACCACCCCTTGAAGTCCCTAAATATTATTGGCACATCTTGGACCAAATGGCAGACCAACCACCCCAAGGTCAAACCTCGACATTAGAGTACCCCATAGTCGACCAAGTGGCCAATGCTCCCATGAAGGCTATTCCTCTTCAAAGCATCCCAAATTTCCATGGGATGATCACAGAGGATCCTAATGCTTTCTTGTTTGAGTTTGACGTCCTTTGTAGAGGATATGACTATACCACCGACCCCCAAAAGCTAAAACTATTCACTTCCACTTTGAAAGGAGTATGTTATGAAACCAGCTCACAAATGATAGAAAAGAGAGATCCACGCCTTAGAATTCAGCCTCTTTGGGGGGGCAACCTCCTTTACATTACATAAATGAGCAATTCTTGGATGATACAAATGAAAAGACCTCCTTTCTATATATAGGAGTCTAAGGGGTCATAACATAATCATAGCCGACATAACAATAATAATGTAAGGGCACAATAATAACAATAGTGGGCTTCTATGGGGCACAATAGTAACAATATGGGCACTACATGGGTACATCAATATAATAAGTGGGTTGTACTAATAACAATAAGGGGTTACACTAGTAGTATAGGGGCCTAACATACCCCTCTCCTTCAAAAAGCATTGTCCTCAATGGTTGAGTAGTTCTTGATGCTTCTGTATAAAATTCTTGTCCTCCCATGTGGAATCTTCAACGGTTAAGTTCTTCCACTTGATGAGATACTCTGAAATTGATCGATTTTGTAGCTGTCGGGTTCTTGTTTCTGTGACTGCTCCAGGTTCCAATATTATTTCTCCTTCCTCTTCAATTTATAGCAATATTGTTTGAATTGGCATCTTTTGCAACTTTTGAATAAGTGGCCATACTTCTTCGTCATTCTTCCATTCATCCCTTGCTTTGTTTATCCAATCTAGTTGGATAATAGAAATAGCACAAAACAATGCTTCCACATCCTCATCCTTGAAGAGTCTTCCCATTCGGTAAGGTCGCCATTTTTTAAGTGCATGTAGTATTGCCAACATTTCCTTCTCATAAATAGCTTGCTTGAGATGTAGCAGTAAAAATACCCAATCACCTACATCAAAACATTTTTCACTACAATGTTGATCTACCTGTTGTTTCGGTTGATTTTGCACCGAAGTGGCGTTATCCTTTAAAAGTTGGAGAACTTGTTGTTGATGCTCAATGTGATCTTTCACTACTTGAACCTTTTTCTTCTTGATATGTCCTTCTATCTCTAGAGTTTGAGGAGTGGTAATTTCTTCCAATCCTTTACAAGATATGGTCGGATTCACTTCTTGATGCTCAATGTGATCTTTCACTTCTTGAACATTTTTCTTCTTGATATGTCCTTCTATCTTGATAGTTTGAGGAGTGGTAATTTCGACTAATGAATTACAAGATATGGTTGGATTCATTTCTTCTTTCTCGATGTGATCTTTCACTTCTTGTACCTTTTTCTTCTCGATATGTCCTTCTATCTTGAGAGTTTGAGGAGTGGTAATTCTTGCCAATGCTTTACAAGATATCGTCTGATTCATTTCTTCTTTCTCTGGGGTGGGGTCCTAGCGTATATCTTCTTCTTTTGATGTTTCTTGATCCTTTTCTTCCTCCTCTTCATATTCTATGTAAAATATTTTCTTCTCAGCACACTTATGACCTTTAGTGCATTTGCTATCACAATTGTAACAAAGCCCTTTTTCTCTTTTTTCTTCCAATTGTTGTGGTGTAACCCTTGTAGGTTGTGGAAGGCTAGGAGAAACAACACTTCCATCCTTATAGTTGTGAGGAGTATGCTTCCTGGTTTCCATAATTTTGCTTTCCATTATGTCACAAGGCCCTTTTACTCTTTCCAATTATTGTGGTGTTGCTCTAAAGAAGGTGTTGCTCTTCGTATCCTCCTAATGTGCTATCATTTCTTCTGTGAAAATTGACCACGTAACAAGTTTTTTATGAGAACAAATCCCTTCATACCATAAAAATTGATCCGGTTCTAAATATAAAGATGCAATACATACCTTTTGTAATAGTGGTACACCATGTAGATCAAAATATTACTCCATCTAAAGTATCCAATTTACCAGATCCTTGCCATCAAACTTCCTCATCTTGCTTTTTCTTGATTTTAGGAGCTCGATCTTGAAACGACTGTAACTCTGTACTTTCAGATCTTTAAGTTCTGAAATTGTGACCTGTAGTAGCCCTCTGTGTCCTCTTTCCAATGCCACTAGTCTGATCCAAATTGGATTCTCCAAGAAAGAGTTATGCACAATCTCCCAAGATGACCTGATTATAGACCTTTCCAGAAGAGAAAACTTGTATGAAGTGCCACGTGTCACTGTTTCGACATTTGGCTCTAAAAACTATATACAAGAAACTACAGTCTGTCCTCTTTCTGTACCTTCTTATGAAATTTCAATCTGATGCTCAAAGAGGAAGTTATGACGATTTTATCTAGGTCACCTGTTTGGAATGTAATTCAGGAGTCTGCAAAAAGACCAACTTCCTCAGATCATCTCTCCGCAAATATAGCGTGAAAAGCTCTGAAATTTGGATCCAAGATTCAGTGCCACTTCTTATCAAATGGGTTTTTTTTTTTAGCTTCTGAAACATCCTAGAAAAAAAGTTATAGCGAAAATGCCATGATGACCTGTTTGGAGCAGTGAAACCCTAGAATCCAAACCTCTGATACCAAATGTTATGAAACCAGCTCATAAAAAGATAGAAAAGAGAGATCCACGCCTTAGAATTCAGCCTCTTCGAGGGAGCAACCTCATTTACATTACATAAATGAGAAATTCTTGGATGATACAAATGAAAATACCTCCTTTCTATATATAGGAGTCTAAGGAGTCATAACATAATCATAGCCGACATAACAATAATAATGTAAGGGCACAATAATAACAATAGTGGGCTTCTATGCGGCACAACAGTAACAATATGGGCACTACATGGGTACATCAATATAATAAGTGGGTTGTAATAATAACAATAAGGGGTTACACTAGTCGTATAGGGGCCTAACATAGTAGCTTTAAGATGGTTTATGGGTCTAGGTGGACGAAATATCAATTCTCGGGACGAGATGAAAACCTCATTCCTCAAAAGATACCAGGACTTTTGTAAAACTAGGGAACTGAAAGATGATATTTTTAAGATGACTGCAAAAGATAATGAAACACTAGAAGAATATCTAGAATGATTTAATTATAATTTGCATAGGTTTCCACACACCAGCCTACCAAAAGAAGTCCTAAGAGCTATCTTAATTAAAGGAATGAAATAGGAATGGGTAGAAACTATAAATTTAATGGAAAAGGAGATATTTCTCAGGAAGATTATGATGAAATTATTCATTTGTGTATTATTTGTTTGCGAGGAAGCACACGCACAGGAGCAGGAAGCGGAGATCCCATGAGCAAAGGAAGCAATCCACATAGTGGAGGTGTAACACAAATGGAGATCGACAACCTCCTGGAAGATTTTAAGATGGACATCCTGGGCACTCTTACAACATAGTTGAATGTCCTACAGGCTGAATAAAAACAAGCCTTAATAGAACAAAATTTGGCCATCTTCTGCCTACATTGTCAAAAGAAGCACAGCCAACGGGATTGCCTATTAGACATGGTGCATACGTGCACTATCTATTCCAAATATCATGACATTGAACAATGTCCATCATTACTAGGGCTGAAAGTAGTATTCAAAGAAGCAGAGGAAGAAACAGAACCGGTATATCTGATGAACTAGCATTGAAAGTGGCAAGCTAAACCTATAGGTATGTCACAAGATGCACCCCAATTCTTTCCTTCCTCATAGTTTAATCAACAACAGAAACTTGGGGTAGCCTGGCAAGGCCAATATTACTACCCAAATTGGTAGAGCCCACCATTCCCTATGACATCCTGGCCAACATAATCTTTTCCAGGAAATGGCTGGGCGAATTCTCCTTTTACTCCTATTTGGCAAGGCAATCCCTATCAATCCTAGTGGCTTGCCTCCACCTCTCAAAATCTGAACTGGTCTACAAATTGGCAGCGACCTCTGGGGATATCCAATGTACCTATGGGGACAGGCCCTCAGCCTCAACCCGCATTGTCAGCTTCATATACATTAGAACATAATTCTCACCCTCTTCTGTGCCTGCAGTTACCAGCTCAACTGGACCTAAATCCTAATAACAGACCAGTCTAGCTGATACAGATTATTGAAAACACAGAGTATGAGATTGAGCAAAAAGATTGTAATGAGTTCAGATTGAGGTTATGACGTGTCATAACCCCTGAGGACAAAAGGGACCAGCCTTCAATTGAAAGTGTAACTCCACCTGTATATATTTCACCACCTGTAAATAATACTGAACCAAAGCAAGGGGAAGAGACAAATCAACATGATGACCCTGAAAAAATTATAGTCACTTCTTCTCCATTCCCCTAAAGACTAATGATACCCAAACCGATCACTTACCTTGATTTCGATCTTGTGGGGGAACTAAAAAATTTGTGTATTAAGATCCCTCTCCTCCAGGCTATTCAAGACATTCCCATCTATGCCAAAAAAATCAAAGAACTATGTGTAAGGAAGCTTGCGAGGAAGGTAAAAACCTCACCCACTATACATGTTGTAGGAACCTTATTTGATTTACTCTTGGGAGAGGAAGCTCTAATAAAGTACGAAGATCCTGGAAACCCCATAGTAACAGTTTAGATATATGGCCGCTCTTTTTCCAAATACACTAGTTGATCTAGGAGCCACCATTAACATCTTAACAACAAAAATTTGTCAAGAACTTGGTATTACAGCCCTGCAACCAACCACCACTTTATTAGAACTTGCTAACCAATCAGTGGTAAGTCCAGAAGGGAATTTACATGGTATCATAGTTTCTGTTGACTCATGGGAATATCTAGTAGATTTTCTGGTTATAAACCCAAGGAGTTGGTTCGATGGGCATCCTCTGATTCTGGGCCGACCTTGGCTAGCAACAACTAATGCATATATTAGTTGTCGAGATGGCAGCATGACTATTACAAAGGGGTATGATGTAAATGTTGGAAATAATACTGAGAGGGGGGGTGAATCAGTATTATCAGATCAATAAAACTTTTTCAATGCTCAGAAACATATACGCTACTTCAGTCAAGTGAACCAGCGTGTGCACGCTACTGTGTCTAAAGAAAACAGTGTATAACCAGAAAACTTATAATTCAGTTAGTTTATCTTCAGTTAAGTGCATCAGGTCATTATTCACCATATTAAGAGTAAACAGGTGTAGTATAACAGAACAGATCATCACACAAAAACCACACACATGAACACCATGATATAAGGTGGAAACCCAATGTGGGTGAAAACCACCTGCTGCAAGTCGTCTCTATCTTCCTTTAATAAGAACTTCAGTTTACAATCTTTTGTACTGGTGTAGCCTTATACCAGTACGCAGGCTACAGCCTGCAGAAGGCTTCAACCTTCTCTCGTTCTCCAAACTTCCTTGGAAGGGAGCTCCAACCCCCTTTGCTCTTGTACTAGCTAGGATACTAGTACGTAGGTGCTGGCCTACAATCTTCTTTCCTTCAGGTACCACTTTTCATCAATTTTCAGACTGGATACTCCTGAGGCACAACATTACAATATGAAGACCATGATTCATTCACAAATCATTGAAGCATAAAACAATCAATACTAGCATCATCAATCTTTGAATTACTGAACCACTGAAACCCTGTCAAACCCAGTCACCAGAACACAGAGCAGACTACAGAACTCTGCAATAACAGCCAGACCCAACTGCAAACCCAAAAATCAAGCTTCAAAAGATACACGCTACTTCAATGAGAGAAACCCGCGTATACACGCGGTTTTACCGAAGACAACCTGCGTACAGATCTAAAAATAATTTTTCATCACTTGCAGCTGTACCAGATATCAGTTATACCCAGAATATAACATTGCGTCAGTATGCAGATCTAGAAACACGCATAATCAACCATATAAAGATAGTTCATTTCAAACCATTTGATCCCGATCTCTCCTTAGACCTTGTTCCCCATCAACCGATGAGATCTCTTCTTAGCTCAGAACAAGCAAAACATCATCAACCAATAACCTGCACACTGGATCTAATACTTCATCAGATATTCAAGACTTTTCAGATACTCTTGCCTAATGATTTCCTTCTCCTTATATAGCCTTAGGCCTTGTTCAATACCAAGAGCCAAAACCATAGAAATCCAATACCATCATCCTCAAAACTAGCGATCGACACGTCCGTCGAGACACCATGGTCCGAAACCATAGGCACAACTTCCAAGGAATAACCGCCACGGACCAAAAATAAGTTTTCCACATACACGCGCTTTTACTGAAGTCAACCGGCGTGTACACGTGACTTTGGCTTGATGAACCTGCGTATATGAATTTTCTCTTCTTCTTATAGTCTGATCATCAATTCCTTGCTGCTGACCGTCTGCACTAAGATTTGTCATCAGAGTGGTTTGCCATCAAGGACAATACTTGTCTCATAATGCCAACAATCTCCCCCTTTGGACTTGATGGCAACCCCAAGATCCTTAGAATTATTCTCCCCCTTTGTCATCAAGGGCAAAGGGCTGTGCTCCCCTTGAGTACATGCTGATTTCTCTGCTCTGTTGTGCTGAACATGCTCCCCCTAACTATAGGCAAGATCTGCAAAAGATGTTCTTCAAACGAACCAAGACTTATACATCATAAAGGACCTTCCTATCACCAAAAGACTCAATACATACATCCATACTCCCAACCAAGAGGGGATACATTAGAACCAACCAATTATATTACATCATTCATCCTAGGCATAGTGGGGAAACCAACATAGGCCGTTACATGACCTTGACACCATAAAAGAGATATCACAGAAGAGATACATGACATAGAGACAACAAATCTAGACCAAGACTTATGAAAGTCACAAGCAGCATCTGATGCACATCTTTTAGATCAGCAACCAAGATTTCCTTCTGAGCTCCTTCTCCTGAAACCAAAAACAATTGTGTACTAGAACCAAAAGCATCTAAATGCCAACAATGCTTTATGAGACTTTAAGCTGCTCCCCCTGAACCTGTGCCTGCTGCACCCCCTGAAACTGTGCCTGAAGAATTCTGGCATACCCATCTCAGATCTTCTCCAACCGGAGTCTACCCTTGCTGTTCAGAACTCCATATACGCGACTCTTCCTGCATAAAACAGCGTATGCATGCGGATATGCTTCCTGCAGCACGCGTACACCATACACGCGACTTTCCCAGCATAAATCGGCGTATATACGCGGATTTCCCTTACGTAACTTGCGTATACCAACTTTTCTGTAGAACAGACAAGCTTCAACAGTAGGATGAAGCATCAACTACTCCCAGCTTTTGTCTGAGATATTCAAAAGTTTCCCTGGGCAGTGGTTTTGTGAGAATATCAGCAACTTGTTCCTTAGAAGGAACATACTCCAGCTTGACCTTCTGCTCAAGCACTTGTTCCCGAAGAAAATGGTACTTGATTGGTATGTGCTTGGTCTTTGAGTGCATGACTGGATTCTTTGAAATGCTGATTGCACTTGTATTATCACATAAGATAGAGACTGGTGGCGTGCAAGTGATTTGAAAATCCTGCAAGGTCTGCATCATCCAAAGAAGTTGTGTGCAACAAGATGCCGCAGCCACATATTCTGCTTCAGCTGTAGATAAAGCAATCAAACTCTGTTTCTTGCTGAACCAAGATACTAATCTGGAACCCATGAAGAAAGCACCACCACTTGTGCTTTTCCTATCATCCACACTTCCGGCCCAATCTGCATCTGTGTAAGCATGAAGAGTGAGATCTGTATCTCTAGGATACCATAAGCCATAGTTTTGGGTCCCTTGAAGATACTTGAAGATTCTTTTGACTGCCTGAAGATGAGTTTCCTTTGGGTTGGCTTGAAATCTTCCAACAATTCCTACTGCATGCATAATATCTGGCCGGGTACCTGTCAAATAAAGCAAACTCCCAATCATGGATCTATAAGTGGGTTGGTGAACTGCTGCTGATTCGTCATTTGCACTGAGGCTACATCCTGTAACCATGGGGGTACAAACTGGCTTCGAATCTTCCATGCCATACTTCTTCAAGATCTGCTTGAGGTACTTGGTTTGAGACAAGAAAATACCTCCTTCATTTTGTTGGATTTGTAATCCAAGAAAGTATGTCAATTCTCCAAGTAATGACATTTCAAATTCTTTCTGCATGACCAAGGCAAAGTTCTGACTCATAGCCTCTTCATTGCTACCAAAGATAATATCATCTACATACACAACAAGTATTAGCAATTTGTTATTTTCAACTTTCATATAGAGATTGCTATCTGCTGATCCTTTTGAAAAACCTTGTTGGTGAAGATATTTATCCAACCGATAATACCAAGCCCTTGGAGCTTGTTTGAGACCATAAAGAGCCTTTTTCAATCTGCATACAAGTTTTGGATCATTCCCAAGAATGAAACCATCTGGCTGCTCAACATATACTTCTTCTTCTAAGTCTCCATTCAGAAAGGCTGATTTCACGTCCATTTGAAATACCTTGAAGTTTTGAAAGCTTGAGAGAGCAAGAAACATTCGGATGGCCTCAAGTCTTGCTACAGGAGCAAAGGTCTCCTCAAAATCTATCCCTTCTTGCTGCGCATACCCTTTACAAACAAGTCTGGCCTTGTTTCTAATTACTTATCCATTTTCATTCAATTTATTCTTGAAGACCCATTTTGTCCCTATGACATTCTTATCTTTTGGTCTAGGAACCAGTTCCCAAGTGTTGTTCTTTTCGATCTGCTCAAGTTCTTCATCCATTGCTTTGACCCAACATTCATCCTTGCATGCTTCTTTCACATTTTGTGGTTCAGTGGAAGAGAGTAATGCCAAATAGCTTGAAGCTTCTGCAATTCTTCTTCTTGTTTGTATTCCTGCTTCTTTCTGCCCCACAATCTGAGATTCTGGATGATTCTTTTGAACATATCTGGATGGAGTCTTCTCTTCTATTCTTGCCTACTCTTCTGGTTCTTCTTGAGGTTCTTCTTCTTCATCATTCTGCCTTTGAGTGTAGCCTTCATCTTCTTCAATGTCTTCATGATGAACTTGCCTAGGAATATATCCCTTCTCATCAACCACTACATCAATGCTGTCAACAATTCTGCCAAGTCTTTTATTGTAGCACTTGTATGCTTTGATATATGGAGAATAACCAAGAAGAATGCCTTCATCTGCTCTTGGTTCAAGTTTTCCAAGTTGCTCATCAATATTCTTAATATAACATTTGCTCCCAAATATTTTGAAGTGCTTCACCGAAGGAGTCTCACCACTCCAGAGCTCATGAGGTGTTTGAGTGCTGTTTACTCGGACATTTGTTTTGTTAAGAATAATAACCGCAACATGTGCAGCTTCACCCCAGAAAGTTGCGGGAGTACCTGATTCATCAAGCATAGCACGAGCCATTTGTTGGATTTTTCTGTTCATTCTTTCCACCACCCCATTTTGCTGAGGAGTTCTAGCTGTAGAGAATTCTCTTCTTATCCCATGTTCTTCACAGAAATCGAAAAATTCGTTTGAGGTAAACTCCCCACCTCTGTCAGATCTGAGGCACTTAATTTTGTGTCCTGATTCATTTTCAACCAAGGCTTTGAAGGATTTGAATTTTTCGAATGCTTCATCTTTGTGCTTCTGTTACACTAAAAAATGTCACCTTGACTACTTACAGTTAGTATGGCTCAAATCAACAGTCATGCTACCCTCTTAGGCAAGTCTCATGCCTCTGTTATCCATCTCAAACTCAAAGAAGAGAGAAAGTCTTGTAAAAACTATGTTTATCTCTGGGGTCGCAGGTTCTCTCTAGCCTTACCTGCGGGGACGCTGACCTTGTTCACAAAATATGCGTCCATGGACGCTCTGTATGTTAAGGGACAGGTGCGTCCCTCTGTAAAAGGCAAAATGCGCGAGTTTTATCTTGAAAAAGTTACTTGTGGTTACTTCTAGAACATTCTAGAGGTCGGTTTGATGAAATGGATGCGCCTCCAGTTGGTTCATGTATCTCTATTAAGGGGGAACTTATCCCATCAATAAGGGAGCTATCCCACCCATAGAGGGGGATGATCCCATTGATAGTGGACCTGAATAACCTCTTTACAGCACTATAAATAAAGGCATTGAGCCAGAAGGAGAGGAGGTTGGAGCTATACATTTTCTTTGGGTAAATGCTGCAGGATTTAGGTCTTCCATTAGAGCCTTTGTGAGGAGAGATTGTCTTCACTTGATTCTACTTGGGAGAGGGTGAGCTTTGTCAAAGTAGAGGAAAACCCTTGATGGACCCTGGGAGGAACTTGCACAACACCAAGGCCAGGTTGTAAGAGTTTCTTTGTTTCGTTATTAATACAAACTGGTTTATTTTTCTCAATAGCTTGTGTTAATGAGTTATTTCATGTGTTCCTTGGTCTGCATGTTGAATATATGTTTTATTATATGAAATGCAAGTGCTTGGTAATTGTTTGATTGTTTGTGGTTGCAGGAATTGACTTGAAGGAGGAGCTCATCCGGATCGTCAAGAACGGACTTCAACAACAGCGTTTTGGAATAAGGTAAGCCTAAACACTTGTAGTTTTCATGTTGTAAAAGGTGTATTTAGAGAAAGATCACTCCATTTTGTCTTGTTTGTCATTAGAATGTCTTAGACTTCTAGGAAGGTCAGTCGTGTCCGCACCCTTGACAGATTCCGTGTGACAAATTGGCGACTCCACTGGGGAATCCATTAATGAGAGAGTCTTTTCCTTTATATGAACTTTGCTTTGAGAAAATCATTTTTATTTTCTGGTTTTTGACTGTGAGAATTAGTATTTGGGTGGCTTAGCTTTAGATTTAGTTAGATTTGGTTTTTCTTCATTTTTCCAGAAGGACGCACCCTCTTAGTACTGCACAGTGCGTCTTTGGACGCGCTGTTGCCGTCTGCACAGAGCGGGGCCGCACCTGTGACAACGGGTTGCCTGCGTCTTCCTGTAAAACTTAAGAAAATTCCATTTTTGCTTTAAATTGCTTTTAGATTTTGTTTTTCCTTAGTGTTTTCTGCCCAGATCCTTTAGTACCCTGTCAAGAATTTTCACCTGAACTAGTTTTGTGAGCTTTGAGTGTTTTAGTGGTTTTCAACGAAGTTTAGACCTAGGGTTTGATTTTTGGAAAGGCTTTGTAGTGACTTTGATAGTAGAAAGTTGTCCAGCCTTAGATCTCTCTGGTTAGTCAACCTTCTTAGAAGTCGGGCCTGTCGTAAAGTCTCCTTTTGTGAGCAACTTGCCATTTGAGTTGTTTTGGGTCAAATTTCGAATTACTTGTTTATAAAGTATTGATTTCCATTTTACAAAAAGAACAAAAAGATTAGAGTTTTGTTTTGGCTAGTTTTTGATTCTGCAATAAGCTAGTCCTTGATTTGATTGTGATCAAGTAAAACACCTTAGAAATAATCATTGTTAGTTTTGGCCTCGTTAAGATTGCTTAGAGTAAATTTGCCTTTAGTTTGCTTATGAGTGCATTTTCATAGATTTTAAGAGTTGTTAAGATTGATTTTTGGTTATATTAGATTTATTTGCTTTATTAAAAGAAAAATACAAAAACATCTTCTTAAAAAGTCTTGTTTCAAGTAGCTTTTTGTTTTCGAAAGAAGAAAAGAGTTTTTTCGTGCATGTAAAGAGAGGTTATGTTTTTATGCTTGGAAAAGAAAAACGAATTGTTTCTTTGATTGTCTTCAATTAAGAAGTTGCTTTTATAAAGATTGCATTCTCTCAACTTTTTAGTTAAGCAATTCATCGAAAAAGTAAAGTAGTGGATAAATCATTCTAGGTGCATTTTGTAGTGGTTTCGAGTCGAGTCAACACACCACTAGTTTCACTTCCATCACCTTTTGACTTAAGAAACAACCTTAAAAGTAACGCTTAAATTAAAATCAATCTAGTAATCTTTATTTTTCTAGGGCTCTGAAGCACCAACATAGCTTAGGCTAGGGTCTTGGAGTAGGTGAGTACTTAACTCTCCAAGACTACAAAACCAAACAGATAGTCTATCTTGAGTAGAACAAATCCAATTGTTTCAGTTACATTCTGGGAAAGCTCCTCTTAAAGGAGAAGCACGAGCTCGTGTCCGAACCAGTGAGGGGATCATTCCTCCCTCGTTGGGAACGACGCCAGGCAGTACGTATTACAAACGGTAAACCTCGGATTAACCATTGTCGAGGAGCCAGGGGTCACTTATCGGTAAACCTTGGATTGTTGTCAAGGAGCCGGTAAGGGGATTGGAGCTTGCTACTCTGCCCTTGCGTGCTGTCGGAGTTTAGACTGTTCCCCCAGGTGTAATTGTTGTGATTGGTAACCTTAGTGGCCATAATATCTAGGATTCTACCCAAGGTGACGGTGGAGGGAAGGTCCCACTGTACCTGGAGCAGACGTCGGTTATACTCACTTGGATTTTCTGGGGGGTTCGCTTCACTTCGAGACGGTTAAAGTGGAGGAACTTGGTCCAGTCTATTCATTAAGCAGGTTGCCGGGGTAACTGTTCCACCCACCATTTCTGTACTGAATCCTGCGAGGTTGGGCCTAATCACCAACTAGCGCTTTTGGTCCGGAAGACTACTGTTTGTGTGTGGTTTGACGCTCTAGATTATTTAGGCGTGTGCTTCAAATTTGTTTGCTTCTTTAGAAGACTTTAGGTGGTTTGATTTGAAATTTTTTACTTTGTTTTCGTGTGTTGTAGTTAAAATCTTTAATTGTGGCGGAATTACCGAGACAGTCCCGTAGACTTCGGGGCAAGTCTCCTGAGATTGTTACCGGAATAGATTTGTTAAGAAAACTCCGTAAATCGCGGGGTGAATCTCCTGAAGACATTCCAGGTCATTTAGAAGGGTTAAAGGTCCTTGTAACTCCTCCTAGTGGCAGTAGAGTAGGATCACCTGAAGAAGGAGAATCTTCCTTGGTAGTCCATCCAGATTACCAAAGTTTAGAAACAGGTTACAATCCCGAAGCTGTTACAGTTTCCGAGCTTGCTGGTAGTTTTTCATCTGCCAGTGAAACAGGCGAAGAACCTGAAATTTCCGAACCTGTTACTCCAACTCCTAGTGTTCCTGATTCACCAAGAATAGAAAGAATTATCACCGAAAATCTTCCTGTTGGATTAATTGCTATAGAAGAACTTGTTCCAGAGGAAGAAATAGGCGTTTCTGATTCTGAAGATCTAATTACCCTTGATCTAAGGGAGCGTGAATCCATCTTTTACAGTCCTCCTAGAAGTGAATCTTGGTACCTTGCATTAACCAATTTTTTAGACAACTCAGTAGGTTTTTCTACACCTCGTACTCCGGTTCCACCTAGAGGAATTCATTCTCCTGTAAATATGTCTGGTCAGTCATCTGTGTTTTCACAAAGTCCTGAATCATTTTTACATGGCGGTCCTTCTGTTCCTACTGGGTATCAATCACTTTCTGGTACCTTTGCGGGAGCATCTCCTCAACCTGTTGATCATGGGTTATTAGTTGGAAACAGTGGTAATGTACCATTGAGTATAGGTGAAGTTTATATGATGTCAGGTTCAACTCCCATTAACCAACCTCAAGGTGGCCAATTACCGCCTGGGGGGCAACCTTCGTTAATGCCTGGGGGGCAACCTCAAGGTACTTCATTCGTGACTGGGGGGCAACCTCAAGGGTATCAACCCCAAGGGTATCAACCCCAGCCTCAATATGTACCCCAAAGTCAACCTCAGTATCAATATCAACCTCAAGGATGGCAACCTCAAGGATGGCAACCCCAAGGGTATCAACCCCAAGGGTATCAACCTCAAGGATACCAACCTCAAGGTCAAGGTCAACCCCAGTATTCGTATTTACCTCAAGGTTATCAACCTACGGGTCAATACCCTGGTCAAGGTTATCAACCACCTCAAGGGCAATCATATGGGACTGCACCTTACAGTTATCAACCCTATCCTCAATACGGCTATGGATCTCAGTATCCTCAACCTGTTACGAGTCAATACCCTGGAATGTTAACATGGGATCCGTCACAGGGTCAACAGATGTCGCAACCAAGTATACAGTCGGTACCTCAAGCAGGACAACCTGCAGTTCCTGGTCCACCCCAGCAACCGCAACCTGTCCAGTCAAGTGTTCAGACCCCTGTAACTTCTGTAGTTACTCAGCCGCCAATTGCACCTGGTACTCCACCTCACACGGCTGCAGCAACTACCGCTTCATCTACCATGCTTACTTCTGGAGTATCGGCAGCTCCGGTTTCTACTGTCCCTGTAACCACTCCTCAGACATCTGTACCGTTGTCTGGACCCACGGTTCAAACCACAGTCCAGATGCCTGCAGGCCAACCTGGTACAAGTACGGTTGTTACTACTCAACCTCAATTTGTTCAACCTCCGTACCAGGGACAGTATCAACCTGGGCAAGCTGCCCAACAACCGGTTTACCAGTATCAACCGTATCCTGGGTACACTTATCAACCACCTCAGCAACCCCAGTACGGTCCGGTTAATCCTGGTTTTCCAGGAGGATATAATATCCCAAATGCGACTCCTGTTCCTAGTTATCCTGGATATCCTCCTCCTGGGGCTGGTATTGTGACTCAGAGTTTTAGAGATCCTAACCGGCAGTTACCGTTTATTGCGACTTTAGATTTACCCGACTTGACGCGCCTAACGAACGATCCAATTCAATATCTTCAGTTCTGGCCGCCAATGCCAAATAAGTTGCCCAGCGATATACCCAAGTTCGAAGGTAAGTCTGGAGAGGATCCGTCTAATCACGTGATGACTTACCACCTCTGGTGTGCATCAAATTCCATCTCAGATGATTCCATCCGCTTACGTCTTTTCCAGCGTACACTCATTGGTCTCGCAGCCAAGTGGTACATTGAGTTACCACGGGCCTCTTTTTACAACTTTAGCCAGTTAGCTACCTCGTTCTTAACTCATTTTCAGTTACCAGTCAGATACGATAATGGTACAGAATTATTAACTTCGCTAAAACAATCGACATCCACGTACATTTCTGATCACATCCATGAGTGGAGACGTCGAAGGAGATTAGTGAAAGTTTTTATCCCGGACCAAATCTTAGCTGAATGGTTTGTCAAATCATTATTACCAAGAATTACTGAAGATGTAGCTAAGGCCGGAGTAGTTACTGAGGAGCAAGTCATTGCTCAGGCACAATACCTTGACTTAGTTTACACTCAGTCGGGTACGTTACACGAGAAAATTCCGGATCTTCCAAAGTCAAACCAAATCGCTGCTGCTCCTTCGGGATCTCATGCCGCTGATGGTATGATCGGTATCGTGACTACGAAGAGTAAGAAGAAGTCTTCCAAGACCTCCAATACTCCAATTATCACTTTGCCTGATTCTCCGACAGGAGAGTCTTCTCCTCCTGAACTTACCGCCGACATTCACGCTGTAGAGTCATCTACGGCCAAATCAAAAAACGGTGGAAAGAAGAAAGGAAAGAAGAAGGCTAAAGCAGACAAGGCTCCAAAGGAGAAAACGGAAAAGTCGGAAACCAATGACGAAAAACGCAAACCTCGATATCCTTGTCTTATTTGTGAAGAAGATCATTTTACGAGAGACTGCCCTCATCGGGCCGAGGTAGTGAAAATAGTCAAAGGTTCTCCCACTCCTGCTGTGTTAAAAAATCCATTTCCAGAGCAGGAGAATAAGATGATAGGTTCTTCTTCGAATGCCAGTGAAGAACCCATTTTGATGATGTCTCATGTCAGGATTGCGACTCGATCGCAAGATTATGGTAGTAAGGCTCCTGTTGATGGTAAGGAAGCAGAATCTTCTCACTCTAACCCATCAACCTCAGCTCCTGGTTCCGATCCACTACAGATCGAAAAACCTAACCCAGACTTAGTGATTAAGCCGCCCGCCAAGGGTGTACTTCGAAGGTCTGCTTTCAATCCACATGCGAGAGCAGCCCAGAATTACAACATTGTTGAAGACTTAGCTGTTTCACCTTCAGCAATGTCGGCACTCGAAGTGCTGCAATCATGTCCAGCGCAACGAAAATTGCTTTTGTCGGCTATTGGAGCTGTCGATGTTCAGGACCCGAACCTAATGATCTTTGATCTAGAAAGTAGTACACCGCGTCTCCCCCATCAAATGGCTTTCCAAATTCCAGTGATAGTCAAAAACAGGCCTATTCATCGGACTGTGATTGATGAGGGAGCTTCTACGTGTATTATGTCGATTCAATGTTGGAGATCGCTTGGTTCTCCTTCGTTGAACCAATCCCCCACCATCCTTAAGGCCTTTGATGGCCGTGGGTTCCGTCCGTTTGGTATTCTACAAGAATTGCCTATAGGGGTCGAAGGTAAAACCGTTAGTCTGGATGTGGAAGTGGTTGATGCCCCTCTAGACTACAACCTTCTTTTGGGTCGAAGTTGGTCATATGCTATGACAGCGGTCGTTTCATCGGTCTTCAGAGTCATTAAGTTTCCACATAACGGTAAGATCGTGACTATTGATCAGCTGACATACTTTTCATCCGACCCAACCTCTTCAGAAACTATCCAGCATGTTGGTAAAACGACAATCCCTTATAGGGACATTGGTGTAGGTTTAGTTAAGGATTCCGGTTTACTGGGAACTTTTCCTCTCCCTCCACTCAATGCAGACCCTTCGTTTGCAACAATTCATATGATCACGTCAGAAAACATTATTTATGATGATCCTTGGTATGTTCCCTCTGACTCTGAGCTAGACTCACTCGGTGATGTTATGCCGTTGAGTCCGTATGAGATTGCTTATGAAGCTCTTATGTCTTTTACCGACTTTCATTCAACCGAAACCGACCAAATGAATGTGGTCAGTGAAGAGTCACTTTTCACCTCACCCTTAGAACGGATAACG
Organism: Pinus tabuliformis; assembly: GCA_031772625.1. NCBI lineage: Eukaryota > Viridiplantae > Streptophyta > Pinopsida > Pinales > Pinaceae > Pinus > Pinus tabuliformis. Next base: position 588,703,613 of record CM062805.1, read on the forward strand.
TTTCCCGAAGAAGTGTCATCTGACGAACAACTTCGCGAAATCCTAAGTGTAGATGATCTACCATGGGAAGATCTCCATCACAGATCTTCGTTTTTACCTAAGGATGATGCATTTGAAAATGATTTTTCATCTATCTTTACCGCTGAATATGTCAAAGACGCTCAGGATCCAACGAAACATTCTGATTCAGAGCTGAATTTAGGGAATATTTCTCGTACTATTCCCATTGATATTTCAGTGAAGCCCGGAATCGAGGAGAACATTCATATAGGTGCCGCATGTACTGAAGAAGAAATCCAAACTTACAAGGCCCTATTCCAAGAATTCCGCGACGTGTTTGCCTGGTCTTACGAGGAAATGCCGGGAATTGATCCTGCCATTGTTGTTCATGAAATCAAAACCTACCCGGATGCTAAACCCATTCGGCAACGGTTGCGTCAGATTCACCCTCGAAAAGCGGCTGCGATTAAAGCAGAAGTCGAAAAGCTGTTGAAAGCAGGTTTCATTTATCCGATCCCGTTAACGGATTGGGTATCGAATATTGTTCCCGTCAATAAAAAACAAGGAACAATAAGAATCTGTATCGACTATAGGGATATCAATCGAGCTTGTCCAAAAGACAACTATCCTACGCCTTATATCGATCAAATTATTGATGATTGTGCCGGAAGTGAGATGTTTTCCTTCATGGATGGTTTCTCAGGCTATAATCAAATCAATATTCTACCTGCCGATCAACCAAAAACGGCATTCATTTGTCCATGGGGGACATTTGCTTATTGCAAATTACCTTTTGGGCTTAAGAACGCCGGCGCTACTTTTCAACGGGCGATGTCTTATGCATTTCATGACATCAAGCACATTGTGCAACCCTATCTCGATGATTTGCCTGCTCATTCTTTACAACGAGCTGATCACCTTGTCCACCTACGAGCAATCTTTATGAGGTGTAGGCATTATCGAATTCGGTTGAATCCCCACAAGTGTGTTTTCTGTATAGAAACAGGTCGATTGCTGGGATTTGTTGTTTCAAAAGCCGGCATTCGCGTCGATCCCTCGAAAGTCGAGGCTATCATCAAATTGCCTCCTCCTTCGAGTTTGCGCCAACTCCAAAGTTTGCAAGGGAAAGCGAACTTTTTACGCCGATTCATCCCAAACTACGCCGAGGTCACTAAAGGTTTTACACGGTTGTTGAAACAGAACGCACAATTCTTTTGGGACGAGATTGCCCAACAATCTTTTGATGCACTAAAACACGCGTTGACCCATGCACCGTTATTGCATCCTCCCAACTACAACCAGGACTACTTCTTATACCTCGCAGCTTCGCATTCCACCATTGGAATGGTGTTAGTTCAAGAAGATGAATTCAAAGCAGAGCATGTGATATATTATCTTAGTAGAACCTTAAATCCCACTGAGTTAAAATATTCGCATGTGGAGAAATTGGCCCTGGCAGCCGTTCAAGCTGTCCAGCGTTTTCGTCACTACATTCTTCTCCGCAAGACTACAGTTATTTCGGATTGCAACCCTATGATTTATATTTTGACAAAACAACTGCTAGGGGGCAAGTACTCTAAATGGATTGTTATCCTGCAAGAGTTCGACTTGGAGTTCGAGAAGTCCAAGTCTAAGAAATCTTTAGTTTTTGCGGAATTGATGTGTGATTTCCCGAGTGCTGACACAGAGACTGTGGCAGAGGAGTCCATTGCGGACGAATCTTTGTTTCTTATTAGCACTTTAGATCCGTGGTATGGGGATATAATCATCTATCTCCAAACCCAAACCTTTCGGCCTGAAGCTTCCAAGGAAGACCGTCGAAAAATTCGGTTTCGATCCCAGCAATACAGAATTATTGGAGATACACTTTATCGCCGGGGGGCAGACTTAGTTTTTCGACGTTGTTTAACTCACGAAGAGGCTGAGAGAGTTTTGAATGATTGTCACTCTGGAGCATGTGGCGGTCATATGTCTGGGTATGCCACAGCTCAGAAGGTGTTGCGCGCTGGCTATTTCTGGCCGTCTATGTTTAAAGATTGTATCCTTGCTGTCAGAACATGCCACAACTGTCAAGTGTTTGATCGAAAGATGCGCGCTCCACCTGCTCCTCTCCACCCTATAATTGCCGCTGGTCCATTCGCCAAATGGGGCATTGACTTTATTACTTGTAACCCTCACTCGGCCGGGGGGCATGCGTATATCATCCTCGCGGTTGATTATTTTACAAAATGGGCCGAGGCGATGCCTACATTCGACGCAAGCGGCAAGACAGCTGCAGTTTTCGTATTCAATCATATCATAACTAGGTTTGGTGTCCCACAAGCAATCATTACTGACCATGGGAGCCATTTTCGAAACGTCATGATGACTGAGCTTACAAGCCAGCTTGGTTTGCGCCACGATAGCTCTACTCCTTATTATCCGCAAGCCAACGGTTTGGTTGAGTCAATCAACAAAGTTCTAGTCATCATGATTCGACGGATCATTGGTATCCATCGAACGAATTGGCATAACATGTTATTTTCGGCGCTATGGGCATATCGAACTTCAGTGAAAAATTCAACAGGTTTCACCCCTTTCCAGCTAGTTTATGGCTTAGAAGCTGTGTTACCTATTGAATGCGAAATCCCATCACTTCAAATGGCTGTCGAATTACTTCCAGCTACTTCCGAAGAGGAGAAACGGTTATTATACTTGGCTAAATTAGATGAGACTCGACGTGACGCTACTTTAGCTATCGAGACTCACGCGAAACGAATGAAAGCTCAGTACGATAAAAATGTAACCCCTCGAAGTTTTTCGGAAGGAGACCTAGTACTATTATATGATCAAGCTAACGATAAGCTAGGTGCCGGAAAATTCGTTCCCATGTGGCATGGGCCCTACATTGTAAAGCGAAAGCTAGCAAAAGGGGCTTATGAGTTAGTTGATTTTGATGGGGACTCTTTGGGTAAACCCAGAAATGGACTTTACCTAAAGAGGTATTATGCTTAAAATGATGGGTATGGAGAAATTTTTAGATAGGTTAGATTTTCTTTCTAGCTAGCAAGTGTGTTAGTTTAGTCAGTGTGCTTAGCTTAGCAAGTGTGGTTTTTCGTCATTATTCTGGCTTATCTTGGTTTTACTCTTGATATTGTAGATGTCGACGCCTCTCCAAACATACATTGGATTTGCTGATGGTGCTTGTCGTAGTACACGGAATATCTCTTCCGCAGCTTGGGTTATCTATTCGCCCTCTGACGAGTTAGTTTCTATGCATGGGGTAAGCCTCGGTCAAACAACGAATAACATTGCAGAATACAGTGCAGTGGTTGAATTATTATCCGAATCTATTTCATTTGGAATTCGACGTTTGATAGTGAGGTTAGATTCTGAACTTGTTGTATTACAGCTTAATAGAGTTTATGCCATTAGAAATCCTGTGTTATTAAGGTTGTTTTTGAGAGTGCGTCTCTTGGAACGTGAATTTGATTACATTGAATATCAACATATTCCAAGGTCTTTGAATACATTAGCAGATGCAATTGCTTCTCGAATGTTGGACAGACATTTACGATAATCATGCAAGTAAATTTAAAAACATTTCATCACATATGTTAAACAAGATAAGCCGGTAATAGTGATATATATAGATAGAAGTGTGTCAAAAAATATATACATCGTCTTCGATCATAGGTTTAAAACACCTTATGATCGGCAAAATGATAGTACAAAAAGTCAAAAATGTCACATGTGACTACAAAAGTGACTAGTCAATCACTGGTGGTGCTCTCTGTACGACACCACTGCGCGGGCTACCTTACGCAAAAATCTCCTAAACGGTCCAGGGACCGCGACTACGAAGCGCTGAAGCCTGATAGGAATGTCGTCCATAGTAGTCTCAGGTATATCTGCCGTGAGACGCTCTAGATCATGCTCCAACTCAGCTAGTACTTCTGCTGTCGCATCCTGTGGGGCCGGTACCGGTGCAGCTGGATGTAGTCTATCATAAGGCCGGAGGTTGGCTGGACGCTGTGGACCAACATCTGCATTTTGAAAAAGTTTACTATTAGTTTTGAGACGATATATATAAAAAATACAAAAAATACATAACTAGAAAACTTGTGAAAATAAAAAGTACCTCTGTCGTCCCATTGTTCTCCCTGTGGAAGAACCATGTCCGGATCACCTCTGAAATCCATTCCGGCATACGGAAAGTCCTGTATCACAAAAAGCTGGCCCTCTAACCAGTCAAAATAACTATCTGAGAATCGAACTACTGTCGCGCCCTCGTCAGGATGCCGGGCCATCACCGCAACCCATCGTATCAGCTTTGGCTGCTGGGGACCCAAGATATCAACAGTGAGTTGCTGAGGGATCAGCATTGGAATTCTCTCCAAGGCAAAGCTCACGACTATAGGCCCATATCCAAAAGTCTTTAGTCGTCCGTTCTTTGCCTTGGTCAGTTGGCTCTTCATATGAGCCGACACAGCTTCACACCAGTTGAAAATGGTGCCTTGGTAACAGTCAATTGCCATCCGCATTTGGGATCCGGAAGCAATGTGTAAAGCGGCCGCGCCGCAAATTCTGGTAACCGTGAACGCTATGACTTTGAGTTCCGGCAGAGTGATGTGTTTTATCTCTATGCCTTTTGAATGGTGAGCCCCAGGTGTGCACCAATTCTCGCGGAGACTATCAAGGGATTGGCCACCCGGCCTAGTCCCCGCAAGACTGAGTTGCTCACCTCTGTTTGGCAAGCCAGTGAGAAAGTATACATCCGAGGGCTCTATCTCGAGCTGGTGCCCTCCTATGTAAAAGCATTGTTCTTGTACGTTCCATCGCTCAACCAGCCATTCCAAGAATCTTACCTGGCCCCTCATGCCCGGTATGGTCCAATATTTGTATAATCCGCATGCTCTTAGGGCATCCAGGGAAGGTTGATGATTTATTGCAGCTTCATCTTCCTCTACATGCTCTCTTTCTCTCCAGTCTAACATGATTAATGCCCTGCATATCAAAAATAGCAATTAGAAATTGATTTGGGAATTTTTGGTGGTTTTTTGAGAGAGTTGGGGTTTTGAAATGCGCGTTTCTCGGAGGACGCACCCCGGCTTTGTAGCACAGGGCGCCCGGACGCAGCTGGCCTGAAGGCGGGCTGCGTCTTCCGACCGTTTTCCCGTATGAGAAAAAGTCGGGGGACGCAGGTCACCCGAAGGGCACCTGCGTCCGCCGAGAGGCGCATTCCAAAACCAAAACCCCCCCAAAAAATGAAACTAAAACCTAAAAATTGATTCTAAACGGATAGAAATGCAGAGTAGGATGTGTAAAATACCTGGATGAGACGGCGTTCGATTCCGACGGTCAGATTTTCCGCAGCAACCACGGGAAGTTTCTTGTCAAAAGCTCCTTTTTCAACCTCAACAGTGAAACGGTAAAAATGACATGGTAAAAGGTCTTTTTATAGGTTTTTTGGATGAATTAGTTCATTTTTTACCATGAAAAGATGTTTTTGAATGTATTTTTGCCTATTTTAAACAGGTATGAGTAATGTGTTGCTTTTGTGCAGGACAAAGGGATTTCGAGGGAAATTGTAATTTTTCACAAACAAAAATATCAGAGTCATCTTTTAAGCCCTTTTCTGACTCCTAAAACATGAAAAGATCGCCGAGTGTTTCTTTTTCACTCGTTAAAACGGAATTAAAAGACGGTCCCCTTTTAGCTCTTTTCTGACCGCAAAATCAGGAAAAGATTGCCGGGTTTTTGTCGTTTCGAACTCGATAAGGAAATAAAACGACGTGTCCTTGATCGCTTTTTACTTTTCAGGTTAACGACACTATTATGAAAGTACTCCTTGGTCGCAAGATCAAGCGGTTCCCCCAGGTATTATTTTATACTTTTTCGGGCTTGAGGGACACAAATATACGAAAAAGTTCAACGTGGAGTCTCCTTTAGTTTTTTCAGACTCTCTAAAATTGAAAAACGCCGAGTTTCTCCTATACTGGGCTCGTTAAACTTTTACAGTAGAGGACCTGTTCAATTACAAACAGGAACGAACCACTCCTTCCTAGGGTTCGAATTTAAACTAGGTTGGACTCGTCCGAAGGATGAGCTTATAATCAAGCATATGTTATCCTCCTCAAGCTTGTTAAAAATAAAGAGGTACTTGCCAGAAATGGTGGGGGAAAAAAGAGAAGAATGAACCTATTTGTCACCTTTTGTCTCAGAAGAAACTTTATTACCGCTCTTGAACACGACACTTTTCATTCACCTGGGTTGGGAAATCTTTTACCTCACAGTTGACCAAATCACTTTGAAAGTCTTTAACCGGGTTCCAGGGGTTAACTTTGAGTTATACGTCACCAAGCCATCTGTTGTGTCGTTATGTGTTCAAGAGGTCTGCAAGCAAAAACTTTCATCTGCAAAATACTTGTCATCCATTTGACCATCCCTGAGTCAGTCCTTACAGCAACATTTCTTCAACTTGAACAATGATTTCGTGTTGCGGGCTTGCCTGCAACGGGTCGCTTTCTATCGACATCGACACATTATCTAGAAAGATGACTTAGGAATCGACAGTACCTTGAAGTCTGCATGCATCAATGGCAGGTTTCTCGCCTTTGACGTCAGTTTACATCATTGACTTTCGATCAGAGGATTCCGTGAAGTGTTCGACATCAAAACATCTATTCACATTTCACGGGTTGTGCTTGGTACTTTGAGAACCATTGACATTACTGGTGGTTTCTCTCACGCTTGTTAACAGTTTACATCATTGACTGGTAATCAAGTGGTTTCTACCATGTTCGACATCGAATCATTTAATCACATGGCTAGAATCGTACCAATTCGGGAAGTAGAAGTGAAGACCCTGGATCTAGTTTCTACCATCCAGGCTGCGAGGAGTTTTGTATTCATTATCTATGTAGACTAATCATAAACAGATGGCTGCGTCCATACTGTGTCTACAAAAGTCTATAAAAATGATGTACTGCAAGATCATTCCTGTATCAGAATAGTTAGTCCATTAGTTAAAGTTTTGAATCTGAGTATGGGAATGCCTACCTCAGTGATGATATAATCTTATCCATGTATTTTGTGTTGAAAATTGCAGGTTCCAACCAGGCCATCCACAAGGCAATCCTTGAAATGATAAAGCGCTTCACCCTTCCTAGAATTACAAAACCCTATTCTATTCCAGGCTTCGCACTTTAGGGGGCAATCTGTTACACTAAAAAATGTCACCTTGACTACTTACAGTTAGTATGGCTCAAATCAACAGTCATGCTACCCTCTTAGGCAAGTCTCATGCCTCTGTTATCCATCTCAAACTCAAAGAAGAGAGAAAGTCTTGTAAAAACTATGTTTATCTCTGGGGTCGCAGGTTCTCTCTAGCCTTACCTGCGGGGACGCTGACCTTGTTCACAAAATATGCGTCCATGGACGCTCTGTATGTTAAGGGACAGGTGCGTCCCTCTGTAAAAGGCAAAATGCGCGAGTTTTATCTTGAAAAAGTTACTTGTGGTTACTTCTAGAACATTCTAGAGGTCGGTTTGATGAAATGGATGCGCCTCCAGTTGGTTCATGTATCTCTATTAAGGGGGAACTTATCCCATCAATAAGGGAGCTATCCCACCCATAGAGGGGGATGATCCCATTGATAGTGGACCTGAATAACCTCTTTACAGCACTATAAATAAAGGCATTGAGCCAGAAGGAGAGGAGGTTGGAGCTATACATTTTCTTTGGGTAAATGCTGCAGGATTTAGGTCTTCCATTAGAGCCTTTGTGAGGAGAGATTGTCTTCACTTGATTCTACTTGGGAGAGGGTGAGCTTTGTCAAAGTAGAGGAAAACCCTTGATGGACCCTGGGAGGAACTTGCACAACACCAAGGCCAGGTTGTAAGAGTTTCTTTGTTTCGTTATTAATACAAACTGGTTTATTTTTCTCAATAGCTTGTGTTAATGAGTTATTTCATGTGTTCCTTGGTCTGCATGTTGAATATATGTTTTATTATATGAAATGCAAGTGCTTGGTAATTGTTTGATTGTTTGTGGTTGCAGGAATTGACTTGAAGGAGGAGCTCATCCGGATCGTCAAGAACGGACTTCAACAACAGCGTTTTGGAATAAGGTAAGCCTAAACACTTGTAGTTTTCATGTTGTAAAAGGTGTATTTAGAGAAAGATCACTCCATTTTGTCTTGTTTGTCATTAGAATGTCTTAGACTTCTAGGAAGGTCAGTCGTGTCCGCACCCTTGACAGATTCCGTGTGACAGCTTCATAAGTCCTAACCAGACAAACCTGGAGAAATCGTCAATGAATAATATCAAGTATTCTTCTCCTCGAGGTGTTCTTTTTCTGAATGGACCACATGTATCTGTATGTACTAGCTCAAGAGGCATGCTAGCTGATCCTTCCTTCTCTGGAAAGTTAGTTCTGGTTTGCTTTCCAAACTGACAAGATTTGCATATAGTGTTGTCTGGAATTTTGATATCTAGAAGACCACGAACTGCCTGATATTTGCATGCTTTCCTTATCTGTGAAAAGCTTAGATGCCCCAACCTTCGATGCCATAGCCAGTGTTCATCATTCTTGCTCAAATAGCATTGTTGTGGTCCTTCTTCAAATATGTATAGATTATTTGGAGTCCTTCTTCCTTTGATCACTGTTTTACCTGTATCAAGATCACGAACACAACAACCATTTGATCTAAATATTACCTCTGTTCCTTGGTCGCACATCTGACTGACACTCAGAAGACTATGCTTCAATCCATCAACATACAAAACATTTCCAGCTTTGACCTTCTCTTTCAATGGAGCCACACCTTTTCCTTTTATGGCTGCAGAGATATCGTTTCCAAAGGAAACTTTCTTCCCCTTTTCTAATGCGGTATATGACTCAAGCTTTTCTTTGTCCCCTGTCATATGCTTCGAACATCCGCTGTCAATGTACCATAGACTTTCTTGACCTTCTGCATAAAAGGCTATCCCACATCTTTCTGGTTGTGGTTCCTTTATTCTCCATGTTCTGACATTTGAGTTTTTCTCCTTCTGAATTGTCTTCCGGAACCTGCTCCTGCATTTAGAGTCTTCATGACCAAAGTTATTACAAATAGAGCATTCAACTTCATTTTCAAGAACCGAAAAGTTGTTATAAGTCCTTTTCATGGTTTCAGTCATTCTCCCTTGCTTTTGATTTTCTCTAGTCATGATTGTCTTGTAGGCAACACATTGAGCTGCTTTGTGACCGAAGTTATGGCAAGAAAAGCATTGGCCATTAAAGAAACTTCTGTGATAACCAGATCTATCATCCAACCGATTGTAGCTTCTATTTATTCTTGGAGCAAATTGAGAAGATTTTACCTGTGGCTGATTGTAGCTTCTGTTTGTCCTTAAGGCAGTTTTTCCCCAAATTTCTTGATGGTCTTTATTTGTTCTTGAGGTAAACTGTCCCTGATTCACCTGATTACTTTTATTTGGCCTTTGCTCGCTTCTTCTTGCTGCATCAAGATAACTTTTAGAGGTAGAGGCTTGAGATGTTTCTCCATTATATCCAAGACCTGTCTTGATCAGAGGAGATCGCTGCACATTGATAATCTCATCCAAGGTTTCAGATCCTTTAACAAATTTAAGATTAATAGCTTTTGTTTTCTCAATCTCTTTTCTAAGACCAACAATTTCACCTTCTAGTTTTTCAAGATGTTTTTCCTTTTCATCAATTTGGAATTGCAGAGTATCAATGATTATATTCTTTTCTTCTATACATCTCTTGAGTCTAGTAATTTCATCATAAAGTTTATCCACATCTATAGCATCCATATAATCATCATCTTCAAATGCCATTAACAACTTATATTCATTACCTCGTTCATCTTCATCACTATTCGATAGACCATCACTATCTTCATGAGTGTAGTAACTTTTCTTATTTGCACTCTGTTTCTTGTTCCATCTAGCAGGTTCCTTTCCTTTATCCTTATAAGGACATTTTGCAGCATAATGACCTACTCTTCCACAAGCAAAGCATTTAAAAGGTAACTTACCTCTGAACCTTCCAGAACCCCTTTGAAGATTTCTGACAAAATTTGATTCTTCTTCCTCTTGTTCTGGGACGTGGCTTGCTTCATAATAATCTTCTTTGCCTGATGCCTTGAAAGCAGCTTCTCTTCTGTCTGATGGACCTCCCTTTCTCATTTCATAAGCAGTTAGAATTCCATGTAGCTGAGACATAGTAAGAATTCGTAGATTTTCCTTTTCTTCTATTGCAGATACTTTAGATTCAAACTTGGGGGACAATGATCTTAGAACCTTTTCAACCACTATAGCCTCTTTTATTTCTTCACCCAAATTTTTCATACAATTAACGATCTCATCTACCCGAAGGAAATAGTTAGCCACACTTTCATCATTATACATCTTGAGAGTCTCATACTGAATCCTGAGAGTTTGAAGTGTAGCATGCTTTACCTGTTCATCACCTTCATAGCTCGTAACAATTTTGTCCCATATCTCTTTTGCGGATTTGTAGTGCATTACCTTCATGAATTCCGTTTGGGATATACATCCTAATAGGGTACTGACTGCTTTCGCATTTGTTTCATACTTCTTTTTCTTGGCTGCATCTGTAGGAGTAGCTGAAGGAAAAGCGTAGCCTGTTTCTACAATGTCCCAAACTTCTCTACCAAGAGATTGAAGATAGGCAGTAACTCTAACCTTCCAATAATTGAAGTTTGTCCCATCAAAAACCGGTGGCCTGATTGATGCTTCTCTCTCGTAGTTGCTCATGATGAACGACCTACCTTCAAGCAATCAAGCTTCTCTGAAGGACCTGCTTTGATACCAATTGTTGGAAATAATACTGAGAGGGGGGGTGAATCAGTATTATCAGATCAATAAAACTTTTTCAATGCTCAGAAACATATACGCTACTTCAGTCAAGTGAACCAGCGTGTACACGCTACTGTGTCTAAAGAAAACAGTGTATAACCAGAAAACTTATAATTCAGTTAGTTTATCTTTAGTTAAGTGCATCAGGTCATTATTCACCATATTAAGAGTAAACAGGTGCAGTATAACAGAACAGATCATCACACAAAAACCACACACATGAACACCATGATATAAGGTGGAAACCCAATGTGGGTGAAAACCACCTGCTGCAAGTCGTCTCTATCTTCCTTTAATAAGAACTTCAGTTTACAATCTTTTGTACTGGTGCAGCCTTATACCAGTACGCAGGCTACAGCATGCAGAAGGCTTCAACCTTCTCTCGTTCTCCAAACTTCCTTGGAAGGGAGCTCCAACCCCCTTTGCTCTTGTACTAGCTAGGATACTAGTACGTAGGTGCTGGCCTACAATCTTCTTTCCTTCAGGTACCACTTTTCATCAATTTTCAGACTGGATACTCCTGAGGCACAACATTACAATCTGAAGACCATGATTCATTCACAAATCATTGAAGCATAAAACAAACAATACTAGCATCATCAATCTTTGAATTACTGAACCACTGAAACCCTGTCAAACCCAGTCACCAGAACACAGAGCAGACTACAGAACTCTGCAATAACAGCCAGACCCAACTGCAAACCCAAAAATCAAGCTTCAAAAGATACATGCTACTTCAATGAGAGCAACCCGCGTATACACGTGGCTTTACCGAAGACAACCTGCGTACAGATCTAAAAATAAGTTTTCATCACTTGCAGCTGTACCAGATATCAGTTATACCCAGAATATAACATTGTGTCAGTATGCAGATCTAGAAACACGCATAATCAACCATATAAAGATAGTTCATTTCAAACCATTTGATCCCGATCTCTCCTTAGATCTTGTTCTCCATCAACCGATGAGATCTCTTCTTAGCTCAGATCAAGCAAAACATCATCAACCAATAACCTGCACACTGGATCTAATACTTCATCAGATATTCAAGACTTTTCAGATACTCTTGCCTAATGATTTCCTTCTCCTTATATAGCCTTAGGCCTTGTTCAATACCAAGAGCCAAAACCATAGAAATCCAATACCATCATCCTCAAAACTAGGGATCGACACGTCCGTTGACACACCATGGTCCGAAACCATAGGCACAACTTCCAAGGAATAACCGCCACGGACCAAAAATAAGTTTTCCACATACACACGCTTTTACTGAAGTCAACCGGCGTGTACACGCGACTTGGGCTTGATGAACCTGCGTATATGAATTTTCTCTTCTTCTTATAGTCTGATCATCAATTCCTTGCTGCTGACCGTCTGCACTAAGATTTGTCATCAGAGTGGTTTGCCATCAAGGACAATACTTGTCTCATAATGCCAACAGTAAAAAATCTTGTGTTATATCCTCCTACGAGGCCAAGTTTGCCCATTGTAAAAATATGTAAGCAACCACCAGCGTACCTGGAAGAGAGCATCTGTTCACCACTCACAGTAGCGGAGGCACTGGAATTTAAAGATCAGACTGAGGATGATGTTATCAATAATTTTATAAATCAGCCAGCTAATGTGAGTAATGTACAGTGTCAGATGTTGAAAGCGATCCTTGATAACGAGGCCATGGAAGATCCTCTGAAGGATATAAACGACCAACATATTCAGACGATTGTTGTTCATAATAGAAAACTCATTAAGATCGAGCTAGGAAAATTTCTAAATATCAATGACAATTTGGATAACGAACAACAACAAAAGGTTATCCAGGTCTTACAGAAAAATAAAGGGGCTTTTTCCTGGGATTATCCTGATATGAAAGGGTTAGACCCATAGCAATGTACCCACCACATCTATACAGAGAAGGATGCTTGACCCATTTGGCAGTCTCAACGGAGGTTGAACCCACACCTCAAGGACATCGTGAAAGAGGAATTAGAGAAGCTACTGGATGTAAACTTTATCTATCCTATCTCAAATAGTAAATGGCTCTCTCGATTGGTGGTTGTCCCTTAGAAAAATGGATAGTGGCGTATTTGTGTAGACTATAGAGAGCTGTAAAAGGCAACATAGAAAGATCACTTCCCCCTCCCATTCATTGATTAGGTCCTCAATACATTGGCAAGGAAGAAATTCTTCTCCTTTTTAGACAGTTTCAGTGGCTACAATCAAATTCAGATTGCCCTTGAAGACCAGGATAAAACAACCTTCACATGTCCCTAGGGCACATTTGCATACAAGGTATTGGCATTTGGCTTGTGTAATGCCCCAAGCATATTCCAGAGAGCCATACTCAACATCTTTGTTGATCTAATAAATGAAGGACTTGAGGTATATCTGGATGACTTTACTCCATATGGGGATGACTTTGATCAAGCATTAAAAACGGTAGAAAAGGTCTTAGAACGATGAATTTCTACCAAGTTTTGTTTAAACAATGTCAAGTGTCACATGATGATGATTGAGGGCATGATCCTGGGACATTGTATCTATGCATCTAGAATACAAGTAGATCCGCAAAAATATAGGTAATTATTTTATTGTTTATCCCCTGCAGTCAAATAGAGGTACGTAGCTTCTTGGGATATGCAGGTTATTATCATAGGTTTATTAAAAAAAATTCATAGATTATTGCACCCTTATATGCTCTAATTGGAAATGTTTATTTTAGTTGGTCTGACAAGTGTGACACAACTTTTGCAGGTTTAAAGAAACTAGTCTCAACAGCACGTGTATTACATGGACCAAACTGGGAGCTACCTTCCACATCTCCACGGACGCATCATATGTAGCTATAGGAGCTGTCCTCGGCTAGGAGGAGGTCAAGAAACCTTATGCTATATATTTTTTTAGCAAAAATCTCACTTCTGCAGAATTTAATTATACAATGACAATTCTTAGCTGTTATTTATGCAATAAACAAATTTAGACACTATATAACTGGCTACCAAGTCTTTTTGTACACTGATCACTCTGCCATTCAATATTTAGCTAATAAACCTATCACAAATGGTCGAGTAACACGGTGGCTATTGCTTTTGCAGGAGTTCAACATTACCATTAAAGATCATCCGGGGAAGGAAAACCTAGTTGTTGATTTTCTATCTTGAATCTCGAAGGTGAATGATCCACTGGTGGTAGATGACCAATTTCTGAATGAACACCTATTTTCCATGGCAGTCAAGATGCCATGGTATGTAGATGTGGCAAATTATCTGGCAGTAGGGAAGCTACCTAAACATTTGATGACAAGAGAAAGAAAATTGATCATTAAGTGCACGGCCTGGTTCTCTTGGATAGGCGCATATCTTTTTCATATAGGGGTTGACATGTGTATATGTAGATGTATCTGTGAGGATGAGATCGATGACATTATGAAGGCTTGCCATGACAAGCCCTCCAGGAGACATTTCATAGATCGAAGGATAAGACATAAGGTATTACAAATGAGTTATTATTGGCCTACTATTTTTAAGGATGCTAAGAAATATGCCCAGGCCTGCAATAGTTGCCAAAGGATGGGTCGGCCTGGCCAATCTTATGAAGTGCCTCTGCAGCCCCAATTAGTCATAGAGCCCTTTGAGCATTGGGCATTGGACTTCATGGGTCCATTCTATCTGCCATCCAGTCAAAAGGCCTACATAATCGTAGCCATAGATTATGTGACAAAATGGTTGGAAATAGTAGATTTACCAAGAGCCACAGAGGAAGTAGTGATTAACTTCCTTTTTGGGCTATTTGTGTGGTATGGATTACCATGAGAAGTGATCACAGAACAGATGAGGGAAAGAAATTCACAGGGCATAAGATTACTGCCACTCTCAGAAACCATCATATTACGCATAGGATCACTTCTCCATATCACCCGCAAGAAAACGAGCAAGTCCAAATGATCTGAATTGGATCCTTAAACCCTCTTAAAGTTACCCAAACTCTATAAAGAAACTCATGCCAAAGTTCAAAGTCTTGTAGATATCAAGCTTATCAGAAATAACCTCTAAATAATGGTAATTTGCAGCCAACATAGAGCAACGAGGACCTTTAGTCAAAGCGCTTGACCGTTGGCCGATGGAGATTGTGCATGGCACAAAAATGGTAGTTGGGAAGCTCAAACCCAGGAATGGAGGCTATTTCTGATACGCAATTATCACAAAGCCCTAATTGCATATCGCTGGGCAAAACCCCTTGAGAAGGAAATGCCTCGAGCACTCGATCACAAGGGAAACTAGAAAAACTGTGGGAAAGCGCTAAAACCGACAGGCGGGTCCTGTGCTCCAAACCAGTGGAATATCAGAGGCATTTCAGGCGTTAAGCGGGTTTGGCTAAGGATCCAGCAATTCCATACACTGAGTGACGTGTGTCCAGCGGGGAGAGAGAAAAACTGCTTACATCGCGGACTAATAGTAGAGCAACTCAACCGCGTGATATAAGCGAAGACCATAGGATCTGGGGATCCCAGATCAATGGCAGAGGTTCCACCCAATGGATGACTGGACCTGAGGGAGAAACAAGCTACAACATAAAGAGTTGAAGTCCAACGGGGACGATGAGTTGGCAGAGATTCGTGTCTCGCGAGAATTCTTGGAGTAAACGGAAATAACAATTGTTTCAAACGATTGAGTGTTTTCGGTGAACCTGAGACTTATCCATTACGGAATAGGTGGCCACTTCCCTGTGAGGTGTGATGTAGTGACTGTAATAGCCGAAAGAAGGGATTCAAATGGACAGAGGCATGGAACAAGAGAGCTAAAAGCGGAAACAAACAATCATGAAGAAGATGGCTTAAAGCTACAGACTGAGAGAGATAGAAGGGGGGGGATAGAAGAGGAGAGGAGAGCGAACAACGAGAAAAAGCTGAATGCACAGAAAGTCTTTGGATTCACTCAGAGGTCAAGTGAAAAGCCAGAGAACTCAATTGACAGCAACATACTGTTGTTGAAGTTGCTTGGAGGTCAAGCGACTCATAGAGGCATGCAAAGGCCGAAAGAAAGAGCTTAGAGAAGCCAGAGCAGAGAGCCGCGAGCCACAACCAAAGCTAAGAGCTAGACTGAGCACCAAAAGTGAGTGTTGAGAGCCAGAACCAGAGCCTGTGCCAAAGAGCCAAAGCAAGAGTTAGAGCTAAGAGCCAGAGCAAGAGCCAGAGCCAGAGCCAAGAGCCAAAGCTAGAAAGCCGAAGAGCTCCAAGAGCCAAGGGATAAGATGGTGTTCTGAGCCCAATGTTCCTATGTAAAACGTTGGAGTTGAGTGTGGAGCTTGTAAAAGAACTATTTCCATAATCCTAGGGAGCCTAGTTGAGTTGACTAGGGCTCAAGGAGATGTAGCCCAAGATATCAGGGTGAACTCCATATTATATTGTTGTCTTATGTGTTTTTTTTTACTGCTGTTTTAGCTACTGTTATATGCATTTATATATTAGTTTAAGCACATTCCCGTATCAGCACAAAAAACATATTTTAAAGTAAATAATTAGCTGAAAACAAATACAAGCATACACCTTATTTTCAAGCATTTCTTAATTCCACATTGGTTAATCATAAAGACTTGGGAAAATTTAAAGCTTTGGAAGTGGGAGAGGTTCTTGTAAGTTAGACAAGAATCCTGAGGGCCCCATTTTCAAATCATGAAAGCACCAATAAGGTTATAGAAGCGATTCTGACCAAGACTATCTCAACACACCAGTGAGATTGGGCTGCTAGACTGCTATAGGCCTTGTGGGCCTATCGTACAACTTGGAGGAATACTACTTGTTACTCTCCATAGCAGCTTGTGTTCGGTATATAACCAATTTTTCCAATCGAATTCGAAATAAAGACTCTAAGAACGACTGAGAAAATGGGGCTGGATTTAACAGAAGCCCAAACCAAGTGACTTCAGCAGATCAATGAACTAGATGAGGCTCGACTGGTTGCTTTGCAACGAATTGCAATAATTCAAAAGCAAACGGAAAAATGGCATGATAGCCTTATCAAGAAAAAAACATTTCAAAATGGAGATTGGGCACTTTATATGATTCTAGATTCCAGGACTTCTTGGGCATGTTGCAAACAAGATGGCTCGGCCCTTACGAGATTCAAGAAGTGCATAATAATGGTACTCTTACCTTGACTATCATTGACGGATCCATCCATTCTTTTAAGGTAAACGGGAATCGAGTGTGCCTCTATCATCAACCACTTACCAAGGAGTCTTTTTGCAAGCAGGTATGTGAGGACCCCTCCATGCAAATTTTAGCTACAGGGAATGAGGACCCAACAGCTTTTCCTTCAAAAAATTGAAATTGCTTGAGAAATTGTAAATAATGTACATATCCTTTTTAATTGAGATTAGGCATTACCATGTAAATATGAATTGTTTAGGAAAGTTTTACCAAGTTTGGAAGTTTTTTTTCCTCCTTTTGTTTTTTTCGATGTTCAGACAATTGAACTCCTATCGTTCAATTAATTGAACAACACATTTTCCTCTTTTTGTTTTAGCTGTTCAATTGATTGAACAACACATTTTCATTTTATTTTTTGTTTTCACTGTACAAACAATTGAACAACTGTCATTCAATTATTTGAACAACATAATTTGTTTTCATTTGTTTTCACTGATCGAACAATTGAACGCCTGCCTTTCAATTGATTGAACATCACATTTTCATTTTATTTTTGTTTTCGCTATGCAAACAATTGAACTACTATCGTTCAATTCATTGAAAATCACAATTTGTTTTTATTTGATTTCGTTGTTTAAACAATTGAATGCCTGTTGTTTAATTGATTGAACAACACATTTTCATTTTTTTGTTTTCACTGTGAAAATAATTGAACGTATATCGTTCAATTGATTGAACAACACAATTTGTTTTCATTTGATTTCACTGTTCAAACAATTGAATTGATTGAACAACACAACTTGCCTTTATTGATTTCACTATTCGAACAATTGAACGCCTTCCGTTTAATTTATTGAACATCACATTCTGTTTTTATTTGATTTCACTGTTCAAAAAATTGAATGCCTGTCGTTCAATTGGTTGAACAACACATTTTTTTTCTTTTTAATTTCATTGTTCAAATCATTGAACGACTGCCATTCAATTGATTGAACAACACCTTTTAATAGGATAAATTGTGAATTTTTCTCATTTTTTGATCATTATGCCATTTTCTCTTCTTCTTTTGTATTGCAAATAACCACCATTTGAATTGATTTGTTCCTCTTCCAAGGAAAAACACTAATAATAATATCATTATGACTTCTAAAGCCTTTTTATGGTTATCTTTATTCATAAGATAATACGGTATATCTTTAGAATGACTGCATAAACATCGTTTCTTTTGGACAGATCATGCAATGATTCATTATTCTTAATCTACGATGGCTTATGTTTATACTTCCAAATGGATAAAACTCATTGATATGACGATAAGGGGATAAGAGTATAACAATTTCATTGCCATCTTTTTACTTCTTACACCATCCCTGACTCTTAAGGAGAAAATGAGCCTCCCTCTTTTTACAATAAGAATTGCAAAAGAAAAATGGAAATAGTAAAATATGAAAATGCTCAAACATTGTCTTAAAGAGGATAGGGGGTCTCATTTCAAGCCAACCTACCATGATCATAAGGATGTAATAGGTGACATTCCAATTTGGCCACCAAACCAAGGTAATGACCTTCTTGATAATTAAATATGTCAGAAGAACAGGGGGTCTCATCACGAGCCAACCTGATCACTTTGTTACACCCTGGTGAATGGCACTATGGTTATCTAGTCACCATGCCAGCATAGTGGTCTCTTTATGACAAGGAAAGAAGAGTTAACTGTAAGGAGGACTCTGGCTCATTTGGGGGGGTTAAAAAGCAACCCTGTCGAGGCTATGAATGCTTGCTGGCAGCAGCGGCTCTACTTGTGGTATTGGAGTATCAACTTATATTGCCATATGTCCTTTAGCTCTTATCACCTATGGATTTGTTTCTAAAGAGAATTTCCATTTGAGCAGCACTCTTACAAGCCGAATAGCATGGTGACTTAAATCTATATTCATTATATTCCATATGTCCAATCATTAAATGACAGTCATTAAACACATACCGTTGATTATGCTGATGTGATTAATACCGCTCATGGTGAAGATATTTGACCTAATGAATAAAAATTGTTGTTTTTATTCAATTCAACTAATTCACATTTGATGACGAATATTTCTTTAATTGCTTTACTGATTTGAATGCTGAGTTTTTTTTTTGAGATTGGTTACCGAATTTTATTTAGCTTCAATGAATTTTCTTTCTTTTTGCATGCTGAAAGGACGTGGATGCCCTTTTCTCGTCAAAGGGGGGATGCCTTGCATATGCACGACATGTGTCACAGTTATGGATAACTGTGTGACAATCACTCAAATTACCTCCAGAGTACAAACCGCATGATGAGTATGAATGTGTAATAATTAGCAAGAATTTCCGATTCGACGAAGAATGACAACCATTGTGGCAGGCATGCGAACTTACAATCCTGCGTTAAGTATGGTTGACAGGATGAATGAATTAACTAAATATGATAATAATCACCTAAACATCGTCATTTCTCTGTTAATTGTTGTAACATACTCTGTTGTTGTTCTGAAATATAGAAGTAAAACAAAATTGCATACAGGTGAACCAGCCATAGGTGTAGCATTCCTGGGCAGAAGAGCTATCCGGAGTGAACCTCCAGTGCTGACGGTATCAGATCGAGCTCGCACAATCCTCAAATGTGTTAGCTGGCTGCAGTATTTAAACAGATTGCAGGGATTTCATGAGGAGCTGTCGTGGCCAGTAACAACCCCTCCTTTCTTATTTAGTGTTATTACTAATACTAAATAAGTGGGGACCCTTAGTCAAAAAAATTTAAAAATCAATTAGTGCTTGTATTTCCTTTTTAATAAAACTTACCATCATAAACTTAGGAAAATCTCCTTGAAAAATCTAAAAAATCTAAGTTTTATGATAAAGTAAAATTATTCCTTAGGAAATATCGCATCGCAAAAGGATCATGGATACCTCCTTGCAAGCCGAATTCCAACATTGCGAGATCGCGATGCGGGACTACAAACATATATCGCATCGCATGCATCAAACACCGCTTACGTTGAAAAACTTTAAACTGCCGATATGCGATGGCGCATATCGCAAATCGCATTTCGCAGAAAACAAATTAACAAAAATTGTCATATGCCATGCTCCTACGATATTGCGATTATGCGATAATGCGATATTGCGATATTCCAATTTTGCGATTGAGCGGCAATGCGATAATGCGATATTGTGAATTTGCGATATAGCGAGCAAGCGATGTCGTGATTCTGTGATGTTGCGATCTACGATATTCCGAAGCAAATCGCAAAATCGCTTCATCGTAGATCTTTCAAGCTCGTTGTTCAAAAAATTATTTGCCATAAACCAAGACCTGGTTATGAACTTTAATGCTAATTAATGAATTAGTTGCCAATCATTAATGAAATAGGGTTTTGTGCTTATCAAGAAGTCATTTCACGTAAGGTGGTATATTTTATACGTCTTCGACATTTAAGACTTTCCCGTCACCTTTCCTTATCATTATTCTCACTTCACTTGTAAATTGCAGGAAAGGAGAGCAGAGAACGATACAAATCAGTAAGAAGGATACTATGGGAAATAAAGGAAAAGCCCTGAGCTCTGAAGAGAAAGAAATGGCGCCCTTGTATACAGACACTGCCTGTAAGAGAGAGGCTGGTATTTCTACTTGGGAAGGCATGTATAGTCTACTTGAGGAAGAAAATCCTAGAGTGATGGAAGTTACGGCTACTACAGGCTCACATGATTCTTCCGAGGCATCCATTACAGAGCTAGCTTGTTCATTCTTACACAGGATAGCGGTGAGGCCCGAAATTCTTCCATACACGGAGGTACCAGACAGCGGTCACATCACAAACAGAAAATTTAAAACCCAGGGTCAAGAGCTTACGAAATCATTATTTTTACAAAATTTGAGCTTTATATCCGCTAAAAGAAAACGCGCAAAAGGTGAAAAATGCACCAAGGAAGCCCAGATCACGAAATGGAGGCAGTTTCCGATGTGCGATCACTGAGTAAAACTTCTTGAGAAGGAAAGCTTCTAATTGCTCAGTCATCTGTAAGCCCAAAAGTTTGTAAGAAAGCAACGATAGAGGTAAAAAGTAAAACTTGAATCCTAAAACCAGTGGTATTTGTCAGAAATATCTTCAAAAGAGTATCTACCGAAAGCTCAGCAACTACAAACAAACTGGAGATAGAAGGCTCAAGAAAAGGCAGAATCAATCCAAAGGTTAACCAAGTTGAATTGGGATTATTATTGGGCATACTTGGTAAAACCACACAGCCAGTGCATGACTCTCAAGTGTATCATCAATTTTGCCAAGAAAATGGCACCAGCTCTTGCCGATTCTGTTTTCTCAGCACAGCTAAAATTGGAAGTCGGCCCGCTGACTCTTCTTAAACAGATGCTAAACGCGTGCGATTTCAAGGAGCAGATGCATAAATAGTTAGTTAGTAATTTTAATTTTAGATTCAGTTTTAGTTTTAATTTTCTTTTATTTTTGCCTGAAATGAGGACGATCATTTAAACCACATCCTACATTTTTGTAATAAGTTATTTTTAGGTTTAGTTAGTAGTATTTAAACCCTTCTCATGCATTTAGAGAAGGGTCCTAAAATTTATCAAAAACTTATCCCCAGAACATGCACTTTTGTACCCTCTGAGGAGGTTTTGATGAATGAATGGAACATGATTTATTGATATCTATATTTAATATCTGCTATTGATGTTGCACTTTTGTACTTTTAGTGGATGTTGGCTTAAGAAGAGATAAATCATTATCGCTTGAAGCTCATGAGTAGAACTAGTTATAAATGGTACTTCTATCTCATAACTATTTCTGCCTTTGTGTTAAAAGTGATATTCATGTTCAGTTGTTTATATATTGATGCGTGAATGTCTTAGTTATCATTTGGCACTTTTGTATGGTGATAGCTATTTATTTATGCTTAGTGTATGAGTAGCTTATTATGTGATATGCCTTTCACAACTGTTTCCTCTAACTTTTTATACAAAGTGGTTTATCTATATTGAATTCTTTTCTCATAACAGTTGAATGATATTTATTACCAATTGTTATATGAAATTATTTTAGATCGCATAATAGAAGGATTACACCCCAGTTTAGTAGAATACAATTTGCATATTATTAGATTAGAGTTAGAATTAGAGCATCTCACTTAGGAGCTTTTAGAAGGGAAATATCAATTCTTCAAACACACACATAAATTGGGAAACTGGTCCCATATCCCTAGTTAGACCCACTATACCAAACGGAAAAGGTGCTGCTAACCAAGGTCCGGACCGGGTGGGTACCCCCCTTGTTGTAGACCCAATTTTCAGGGCTTCAACATATTTGGCGCTAGAAGGAGGGCTTTGAACTGTGAATGGCAAGCAAGTCTAAATCTAAATACCATTCTGAGAGTAAATCGCCCTCACCATCTCCCCCAACTTCTCCATTACATTTAGAATCTTTAAATCTAGAGTCAGAAGGCACTGGAGCAACAACCGCTACTACAAACCCTGACATTTCAGAACAATCTACTATTGAACCTCCTGAAGTTGAATCTTTGATTCACAAACTTCAACGATTTTTTATATCTCCTCAAAAATCTGATAAATCTCAAGGCAGCGTGACTTCGCAATATAACCCTGCTCACCCTCTTACCATATTAAAGAGCAAAAAGTTAGGTGTTCAAACAATCGAGTTACCTCTACCCACAAGGAAGAGAGCAAGGAAATCTCCTAAAGGGTTTGATAGTGAGACTCTTTCATCATCATCATCCATCTCAACCTCTCCACTGCGAAGTCAGCCATCCACTCCTCCACTTCAGATCATTGTCCATCAGTCCACCGGTACTCCTACATCTCCTTCTCAATCATCTGGAGTCGTAATATCCTCATCTTCTCAACCGCAGGGATCATCTTCTGCACTTTCCTCTGCTAATAGATCAGCGATGGCCCAATCTCCATGGAATAACCCAGAAGCAGTCTTAGTGCCTGTGCCCTTGAGTCAATTACCGGCCCATCCTGAAAAATGGCTGCTTAAGTTTAATCCTGAGGCAGGCATGCTAGCGGAAGAACATATAAATAACTTTATGCTATCCATAAATCTCAATGGAGTTACCAACGAAGACCCTGTTGTTCGACTTTTCCCTTATACTCTATAAGGAACAGCCGGATCATGGTATTTCTCATTACCATCTAGATCTATTACTAGTTGGGAAATTTTCCAAGAACAATTTCTGACTAAGTTCGGTGATGACAAGTCTACGGCGACATTGATCAATGACCTGTCTAACCTTAGGGCCGAGTCAAAAGAACCTATCAAAGGTTTCAATTTACGTTTCAATAAAATCTTAAACAAAATTCCTATTGCTTCCAAGCCTAGCGAAGAAGTGTGAAGTGAATGGTACATCACTGCTTTACCATCAAACATAGAAATCTTCGTTGATAGGGCTAACAAAACAAATTTAGTTGAAAATATGAAAGAAGCAATAGCAGTAGAGAAATGTATTATGGCCCTAGAAAAGAAAAACGCGTTAGAAGAATGGAAATCCAAGAAGGTTACTTTTAAGGAAAATCCCAAGAAAAAACAATCGAAAGATCCATTAGATTTAGAAGGATTGCAAAAGTTTTGAAGACCATGTCTAACGAGATGGTCGACATTAAGAAACAAATGGCAGAAACTTCTTCTAAAAAGCCGTACAGACCTTTTAAAATAAACCCTTCAACCAATTCCAAACCCCCTAACGCTATTACAAGTGCTGAATCCGAAGAAGAAGAAGAGGAAATCACTACTGAGGAACATACCGATGAAGAAGAAGTTGTAGAGTTACAAGGTATGTGGGATTTCATCCTCCTAGATGAAGAGGATCAAGAGGCATCCCCAGTTAGTACTCGCAGTAGAAATCAACTTGATCCTCCTCAACCTACCCCTAAGCCAAAGAGCGCAAGCTCAATGACTAAGGATAAAGTCGCAGCCAAGAAAACTACACCTAAAGCGACTCAAACCAGCCCAGTCCAAACAGACCAATCAACTCCATCTAAAACGCTGATCGTTTTAGATGAAATGGAGTATAATATCATAGAAGACACGAAAACGACTAGGGCCAATATCACTTTTTACGAATTGAGCAAGTTAAAACACCAGCAAAAGGTACTTTTGAAAGAATTACATGTTGTACCAGTTGCACCTTTGCCCGCCACTATAATCTCTCAAGCTTCCCATGGCATGGGAAGACCTCCAACTAATGCGACTAATAAAGTTGATCCAAATGATATCGCCTTAATTGGAGGTAGATCGAGGTCTCATACTCCCCCATTTCTTCTTACTTATGAAATTTTCAATAAAAAGTTGCATAATTGCTTAGTGGATTCTGGAGCTTCATCAAATATTTTACCAAAGTCAATATGTGCAAAATTGAACGTTCAACCAAAAAAATTAGCTATACGCATAGTTCAATTAGATCGATTGCAAGTTGAAGTGATTGGCGAATTAAATTAGGTCACCATAAGGCTATCATCCAACCCAAAGGTATGTCAAGTTATCGACATTTTAGTTGCTGATATTCCGGAATTTTATGGCTTAATTCTTAGTAGAGATTGGTCAGAAAAACTTCATGGATACTTTGCAACTGACTGGTCGCACATGTGGCTCCCTTATAATGGTAAACCAAATCAGATAAAAGTTGAGCGGGAAAGATATCAGAAATACATAATAACAGAATTGGAGGGAGAAAATGAACTAGTAGCATACAACAATAACATCATTGGCAACTACTCAGTAGATTCTTTCCTAGGAAATTTTAATGCTCATACTTCACCTTACTTAGAATATTTTGTTTTATCTCAAGTGGAAAATTTCTCTCAAACAGATAGTTCTAAATGTATTAATTTTATAGATAGTCCTGTAAATAAATCTTTATTTTGGAAATTGTTTTTTGACGGTTCTAAGTCTAACAAAGGAGCAGGAGCACCATGTTGATAAGTCCAGAGGGAGATAAAACTATGCTAACTTGTAGACTTGAATTTGATTGCACCAACAATACCGCAGAATACGAGGCTTTATTCCAAGGATTATACAAAGCAATCGGATTAGACATCAAATACCTTCATGTTTTCAGAGATTCTGAAATCGTAATCAGACAGGTACGCAATACTATACATTGTTTATCAGGTCATTTAAAACATTATCAATATTTAGCTCAAGATCTGACTAAACACTTTATAGCATTTAATATTTCATCATTTCCTAGACTCCAGAATGCTAGTGCGGACCTCTTAGCCAATGTAGCTTCCAAGCTCATTCCTTAAGAAGATTTTAGCCCTGATCAATTTTCGATTGAATTAATTTTTAGACCATCTATTCCTGATAACATTACCAATTGGAGGATTTTCAACGATGATCCTGACATCGTGAGTTTCCTCACATCTGAAGGATCCTATACCAATCAAATAATTGACAAAGACCAACATGACTGACAATTGTAACAAGATAGCACTAACAATGCCATACCTAAGTTAGTAGTCAAGTTATAAGACCTTTATGATTAGAAATATCGGTTTAAAAGATCTACCAATTCAAAACTCCAAAGTTCAACTTTGAACTATGAATTAGTAAATCTAGGAACTGATACCAAACCACAGAATATCAATCTAGGCCTTTGTCTAGCTCCTGAAGAAAAATTAGCATATATTCGTCTCTTGAGACAATACAAAAGTGTCTTTGCTTAGAATTACGATGAACTCAAAACGTACGACACCTCCATCATCCAACATACTATTCCAATGATAGACAATAAAAAACCTGTCCAACAAAAGTTGAGAAAGATCCATCCCAATCTAGAAAACCAGATCAAATCTGAACTCAATAAGTTATTGAAAACCAAAATAATTTTTCCTGTTCGACATTCCAAATGGGTTTCCAATATGGTCCCTGTTAGAAAGAAAAATGGAGATATTAGAATCTGCATTGACTTTCGAAATCTTAACAAAGCCTACCAAAAGGATAATTTTCCTTTGCCTCCCATGGAACAAATACTGCAGGGAGTGGCGGGGTCAGAATTAATGTCATTCTTTGATGGATTCTCAGGATACAATCAAGTGTTGGTACATCCTGATGATCAATTAAAAACCACATTCAGAACTAAATGGGGCACATATGCATATCAAAATATGCCATTTGGTCTGATTAACGCGAGTGCCACATTTCAGAGAGCCATGGACATCACATTCAAGGGTTTAGTTAATAAAACAATGGTAATCTATTTGGATGATATAACTGTATATTCCAAGAAACGAAACAATCATCTTAGAGATTTAAAACAAATCTTCCAATGTTGTCAAAGGTATGGAATTTCACTTAATCCGAAAAAATCCTTCTTCGCATTAAGTGAAGGAAAACTTCTCGGATTCATAGTGTCGAATTCTGGAATTCACATTGATCCTGACAGAATCAAGGAGATTTATGCAATACCCCTACCTCACAACAAGAAAGCCATGCAATCTTTTCTTGGCTAGATTAACTTTGTAAAGAGATTTGTTCCATATTTTTCAAGAATTATGTCTCCTTTACAAGCAATGATTAAAAAGAACTCAAACTTTAAATGGGGCCAAGATGAACATGAGCCATTCAATCTGATCAAACAAGCAATTCTTAATGCTCCATCTTTAGCAACTCCAAATTTTTTCGATCCTTTTGTTTTATATACATTTTCCTCTGATAGATCATATGCTGTGATACTCACTCAAGCAAATCAAGAAAAGGTAGAAACCCCAATTTCTTTTTTCAGTTCCAATTTACAAGGGGCTGAGTTAAATTATTCAGATGTGTAGAAACAAGATTATGTTGTTTTCAAAGCAATTAAATATTTCAGACCCTTTTTACTCAGAACACATACAAAAATCATAGTACTATTTTCGGCGGTAAGAAATCTTCTAGTATAGAAAGATGTGGGTGAGAAAAGAGCCAATTGGGTTACTGCCTTACAGGAATATGACGTAGAAATCAAACCAACAAATATTGTAAAAGGTCAAGGCTTTTGCAAAATGCTGGCCGGAGCATCGCTGATGTCCGAAATTCCATCTGCAAAGATACAAATGTACGAGGTAAGCCTAAACGATGTTGAGTCATTATACACTGATATCATTTATTATCTAAAGAATGGATACGCTCCTTCAAACCTCGATCATACCAAGAAAAGAGCTCTAAGGTTGAAAGCCAAACAATATCAGCTCGTGAATGATGTTCTTTTTAGAATAAATTATGATTTTGTTCTCCTTAGATGTCTTGAGAAATCTGAAGCTGAAAAAGTCTTGCAGGAACTCCACGATGGGCCAACAGGTGGACACTATGTTGGAGACGCTACTGCTCATAAAATCTTACGCGCAGGCTATTACTAGCCCACATTATTCAAAGACTCACATAACTACGTGAGGAAATTTCAAGTCTGTCAAACCGCTGCTGGGAGACAAAAGAAACCATCCTTGCCACTGCAACTAGTTAACATTGAGCAGCCTTTCGATCAGTGGGGATTGGATGTAATAGGTGAGATCGTTCCTCACTCTTCTAAATAGCATAGATATATCCTTACAGCAACAGATTACTTTAGTAAATGGGTAGAAGCAGTTCCACTCAAGATGGCTAATGCCAAAAATATCATTGAGTTCATAGATCAGTTCATAATCACCAGGTTTGGGTTGCCTTCTACTTTAATGTTTGATAATGCATCATATTTTTCTGGTAATGCGATGACTGAATTTGCACTCAAAAGGGGTTTCAAGCTTAAATACACTGCCAATTATTACCCACAAGGGAATGGGTTAGCTGAATCTACAAATAAAAACTTAATAAGAATTATTAAGTGAACCATTGACCAAAATCATAAAAATTGGCACAAATCTTTAATATATGCTTTATGGGCAGATCGAGTAACGTAGAAAGCCTCAATTGGTGCTTCTCCCTTTAATTTAGTTTATGGGAAAGAAGTGGTTCTTCCAACTCATTTAGCAATCCCTTCTTTGGCCTTGGTTCAATATACTGATGAAGCACCAACTTCTTCCTTACAGCTAAGGCAGCTGGAAATAATTAAGTTGGAAGAACAACGAGAACAGGCTAAAATAACTCACGCTCATCATCAAGCATTAGTAAAAGCCTCTTTTGATTCAAATATGATATCCAGAAATGATTTTTAGATGGGAGATTTAGTTTTAAAATGGGACAACGCTCATGAGGAAAAAGGGAAACATACAAAATTTCAACGAGTGTGGCTTAGCCCTTTTCAAATCATAGAAGTCATAGGTCCATCTACTTTTATGTTATAGGATTTAACAAGAAAAAGAGATTCTTTACCTGTTAATGGACAGATCCTCAAAAAATATTTTCCATAGGAGATCATTCTTCTATTTTGTAGAGTAGTTGTTTTAGTTTTATAATAAAACCGGTTGTAAATGGTTACATTAGGAATTCACGAAAAAGACACAAATTCTCTTTTAGATTTTGCTTTTTCACTTGTATAAATAGAATTCTTTTAGAAAATTGATCATTATTATTGAAAGATACAGTTAAAGACTCTAGGCCTAGAAATGATACTAGTTTCAACTGTATAAACTTTGACAAAAAAAAAACGACTTTTAGTAAGAAATTGTTTTGTATCAGTCCAATGAAAGGTATCAATAATAAAACGAAGATTCTCTGTAGAAAAGCTCTTTCCAAAAACTCTACTATTGTCATCCAGAGCTGTCTTAAGGAAGCAATGATTTCCTCCCCACTTAGGAAACTTCAACGTTCAGGGAATGATCCAATGATACAGTTTAACTTAAAGAGTAATAGGTCTCATCACGAGCCGGCTTATCATGATCATAGATATTATAGCTTGCTGACTTTGCCAATACTGCATACCACAACAGGGCAATGACTCAAGATTGTTGCAATCAAAAGACAAGGGGTCTCATCACGAGCCAGCTTGTTCAGCAAAGCTATAAATCAGTGAATGACTGTGTCATAAATTGGCTACCAAACCAAGACATTGTTCTTTAAGGGTAAAAAAGAAAATGAAAGAAATAAGTGTGGATATGGATTTCTCTTTGAAAATTGTAAATTTCTCTAAGTAGGATACATGATCATTGCTATGTAATAGGTAACCCTGTCGAGGCTATAAATGCCTGCTGGCAGCAGAGGCTCTACCTACGACAAACGGGCATATTAAAAACTGATTTACAGAGAAGGCTTTGTTTCTATCTATCTAAACCAAGTAATGACTGATGCAGATACAAGGACTAGCTTGAGGGAGTAAATAATCAAAGTTGAAAATAGAAGAAACAAAATATCATTGATAGGTAAAAGCATAATGTACTTTGTCTTTCTATAATAAAGTTTAATTTTCTGGAAAATTTTCTATTTTGGAAGTTTAGAAAATCCAAAAGAAAAGCAGAGATAACTGGTTCTTCCAAGTGAATCGCCAATTGTTGTGGCCATCAACAACCCCCCCTTTCTTATTTAGTGTTATTCCTAATACTAAATAAGTGGGGACCCTTAGTCAAAAAATTTAAAAAATCAATTAGTGCTTGTATTTCCTTTTTAATAAAACTTACCATCATAAACTTAGGAAAATCTCCTTGAAAAATCTAAAAAATCTAAGTTTTATGATAAAGTAAAATTATTCCTTAGGAAATATCGTATCGCAAAAGGATCATGTTTATCTCCTTGCAAGCCAAATTCCAACATTACGAGATCGTGATGCGGGACTACAAACATATATCGCATCACATGCATCAAACACTGCTTACATTGAAAAACTTTAAACTGCGGATATGCGATGGCACATATCGCAAATCGCATTTCGTAGAAAATAGATTAACAAAAATTGTCATATGACACGCTCCTGCGATATTGCGATATTGCGATATTGCAATATTGCAATATTCCGATTTTGCGATTGAGCAGCAATGCGATAATGCGATAATGCGATATTGTGAATTTGTGATATAGCGAGCAAGCGATGTCGTGATTATGTGATGTTGTGATCTACGATATTGTGAAGAAAATCGCAAAATCACTTCATTGTAGATATTTCGATCTCGTTGTTAAAAAAAGTATTTTCCATAAACCGAGACCTAGTTATGCACTTTAATGCTAATTAATGAATTAGTTGCCGATCATTAATGAAATAGGGTTTTGTGCTTATCAAGAAGTCATTTCACGTAAGGTGGTATATTTTATACGTCTTCGGCATTTAAGACTTTCCCGTCACCTTTCCTTATCATTATTCTCACTTCACTTGTAAATTGCAGGAACGGAGAGCAAAGAATGATACAAAGCAGTACACAGGATACTATGGGAAAGAAAGGCAAAGCCCTGAGCTCTGAAGAGAAAGAAATGGCACCCTTGTATACAGACACCGCCTGTAAGAGAGACGCTGGTATTTCTACTTGGGAAGGCACGTATACTCTACTTGAGGAAGAAAATCCCAGAGTGATGGAAGTTACAGCTACTTCAGGCTCACATGGTTCTTTCGAGGCATCCATTACAGAGCTAGCTTGTTCCTTTTTACACAGGATAGCGGCAAGGCCCGAAATTCTTCCACACACGGAGGTATCGGACAACACTCACATCACAAACAGACAATTTAAAACTCAGGGTCAAGAGCTTATGGAATCATTATTTTTACAAAATTTTAGCTTTATATCCACTAAAATAAAACGTGCAAAAGGTGAAAAATGCACCAAGGAAGCCCGGATCAAGAAATGGAGGCAGTTTCCGATGCATGATCTCTGAGCAAAACTTCTTGAAAAGGAAAGCTTCTAATTGCTCAGTCATCTATAAGCCCGAAAATTTGTAAGAAAGCAATGATAGAGGTAAAAAGTAAAACTTGAATCCTAAAACCAGTGGTATTTGTCAGAAATATATTCAAAAGGGTATCTACCAAAAACTCAACAACTACAAACAGACTGGAGACAGAAGGCTCAAGAAAAGGCAGAATCAATCCAAAGGTTAACCAAGTTGAATTGGGATTATTATTAGGCATACTTGGTAGAACCACACAGCCAGTGCATGACTCTCAAGTGTATCATCAATTCTTCCAAGAAAATGGTGCCGGCTCTTGCCGATTCTGTTCTCTTAGCACAGCTAAAATCGGAAGTCGGCCAGCCGACTCTTCTCAAACAGATGCTAAACGCATGCAATTTCAAGGAGCAGATGCAGAAATAGTTAGTTAGTAATTTTAATTTTAGATTCAGTTTTAGTTTTAATTTTGTTTTATTTTTTCCTGAAATGAGGACGGTCATTTAAACCGCATCCTACATTTTTGTAATAAGTTATTTTTAGGTTTAGTTAGTAGTATTTAAACCCTTCTCATGCATTTAGAGAAGTGTCCTGAAATTTATCAAAAACTTATCCCCAGAACATGCACTTTTGTACCCTCTGGGGAGGTTTTGATGAATGAATGGAACATGATTTATTGGTATCTATATTTAATATCTGCTACTGATGTTGCACTTCTGTACTCTTAGTGGATGTTGGATTAAGAAGAGATAAATCATTATTGCTTGAAGCTCATGAGTAGAACTAGTTATAAATGGTACTTCTATCTCTTAACTATTTCTGCCTTTGTGTTAAAAGTGATATTCATAT
Source organism: Pinus tabuliformis (assembly GCA_031772625.1). Lineage (NCBI taxonomy): Eukaryota > Viridiplantae > Streptophyta > Pinopsida > Pinales > Pinaceae > Pinus > Pinus tabuliformis. Next base: position 588,735,241 of record CM062805.1, read on the forward strand.
TCAGTTGTTTATATATTTATGCGTGAATGTCTGAGTTATCATTTGGAACTTTTGTACAGTGATAGCTATTTATTTATGCTTAGTGTATGAGTATCTTACTATGCAATATGCCTTTCACAACTGTTTCGTCTAACTTTTTATACGAAGTGGTTTATCTATATTGAATTATTTTCTCATAACAGTTGAATGATCTTTATTACCAATTGTTATCTGAAATCATTTTAGATCGCATAATAGAAGGATTACACCCTGGGTTAGTGTAGACTTAGATATTTCTGCTTATTAGAATACAATTTGCATATTATTAGATTAGAGTTAGAATTAGAGCATCTCACTTAGGAACTTTTAGAAGGGAAATATCAATTCTTCACACACACACACACACATAAATTGGGAAACTGGTCCCATATCCCCAATCAGACCCACTATACCAAACAGAAAAGGAGCTACTAACCAAGGTCCGGACTGGGTGGGTACTCCCCTTGTTGTAGACCCGATTTTCAGGGCTTCAACAGGAGCTAACATTGGAATTTTTGTAGAATCTGCATAACAGTAGCATAGTGGTAAAAGGAAAAAGCATGAGAGTTTCTGAAGCGGTCCTAGCCAAAGTCACTAGACTTCCAGTAGAGGGGGTGAAATGGACAGATAAACATGTCCTTTTATACAACGCAATTGAAGTATTCCAGGATCCCGGCAAGTGACTGGTACGAACAAGGAATGGATTTCATCCTTCGGCATTACAACAACCATGACAAGAAGTGGCGGCCATCATCCAAAGATACATTACCTGTGATGGTTGACATGATGTGGTAAAACCCCGACAACTAAAACTTCTAGCCATTTTAAAACAAAGAATTTCAGTTTATTTATCATTTTATCTAAATTCCTTGTTACGTGATGTCGCCCGACGAGTTAGGAAAACTAAATACCCACATAGTGTAGTTAGCCATCATGGGTTGATTAAATTAATTATCATAAATAGATTGCCCTAGTAGCAATTAACATGGGACAATATCATAAATCCTACTTTGGCTTGACCCCTAGAAAATGTGATAACAGAGCAACAAGGGCCAAGAACCCTAGGCCCCAGAAGAACACTAAAGAGAAATAATTCCTCTGTGCCCTTAAAACTAGAAAAGTGTAGGCGCTTTATGTGAGTGAAAGCCCAACGATGCATCCCAATTCAACCAGAGGAAGCCATACCATCTTGCACATCACCTCCTAGTCCACAAAATCCACCTTTGCAAGACTATGAGGAGGAAGTGGCCAGGGTATTGGAAAACATGGGAATGTTTGCCGAGGATAGAGAACAGCTAGGGAGCATTAAAGAGCAGAATTGTACCCCCAACCAGTCTGCCCCTGCTAACAGCCCTGGTCGTGAGCAAACCCAGCCATTTACTGATGCCATGGAGGAATAGAGAGAATCAATTCCTTCTGTGGAAACACCCCTCGAAGCCAAGGTACATGAAGGGGAAGCCATTAGAGAAGAAATTCAGATAGTAGGTACTGGTCTAGTGGACCCCCCAGCTGAAGGAAACCGTGAAGATGATAACCTGGGAGATGTTAATCAACCAGGTGATTCTCCCTTTTCGAAGTCCCCTGAGGATGAGGGCTACCTAGGAGAAGAATCGAAGAACGATAATTTTTTAGGAGATACCATTGCAATGGGATCTCCTGAAAAATAAATACATAATAATGATGAGCTAGAAGGTGAAACTCCACTAGGAGACACAGTTCCAATTGGAACCATCCCTGATGCTAACATAGTACCACCTGTACAAGATCCAAAGGATAATGCAACTAGCCCATCATCAGATGGAGTTCCTAAAGTAAAGAAGTCCTATGGATATAGGCTTACAAAGATGCTAAAAAGGTTTAGAAAATAGAAGCAAGTAATCAGGCAACTGAAACATTGGTTAAAAGAGGCAACCAAAACCAGGAAATTGAAAGTGGAAATGGAAACCATAGGAACGCAAAAAAAACAATGTTCTGGGAAGGATGCTGAGACTCAAACAGAGTTTCTTGTGGTCTGTCCAAAAGAAACCCAGACTGAGCCATGTATGGTAGAAGACATTGAAATGCAAACTAAGGACCCCTGTGTCTTTTCACAAGAAACCCAAACGGACCACCCCACTATGGATATTGCTGTCCAAACAGATGTTGAAGAAGACATTCAAATTGATTGCATAATTCAAGAGGTAGCTAAAGCTACTGTGCAGACCGATCCTACAGAGACCCAG